>CM041782.1:272476870-273162329 GCA_023374045.1 Limonium bicolor | reverse complement strand
GCTCTTGAAGTTTTGAGAAGATAGGAATGAAGAGCTTGATGAGAGGAAGAGATTGGTGGTGTTGGTTTTTGGTTTGGACAAGTGAGCTAGATTTTACAAGTGGTCAAAGCTAGAGTTTTAATGGTGGTGGTGTGTATTACCGTGAGAGAACAGCAAGAAGGGAGGAAGAAGAGAGTATGGAACCGTGTGAATGAGAAGGAAATGAGAGAATGAGATAAACTTGCTTTTAGAAGATATTTATGCTTTATAAAGTAAAAAGGTGACTTAAGTAGTCTTCTTTATTTCTTAACATGCAACAAGGATGGTGTGTCACCAACCTTAAAAACCGGCCCCCAATAGTAGTATGAGGGTATTTTAGTCTTTGTTAAACATTTAATTACTTATACAAACATATGTTACAAAATAGCTTATTAAAAATCACTATTCATGAAAACAAGGCACATAGAAGTGAAATTTTTGATTTCCCATTGATATAGACTTCCAAATGTGATACTATATAGTACACATGTTAATTAAAGAGTAATGATGGACATTTAGCCATTCAAAACTCATTTACAAGACAATTTTTCAAAAATGTGCTTTAAGACTCCTTAAAGCACATTTTGTGTTTAAACTTGTTTTCAAGCTTGGTTTTCTTTGGTAATTGGTTTAATATGTTCATTAGTATATAAATAAGGTCTTGGTAAGTTCATTAGGTCTTACCCAAGCTTATTCAAGCTTAGAGCACATTTTAGCCCATATTGACCTTAAGGTATTTAATTGTGTTCTTTATGATTTAAATTGTTTATTAATGTTTCTAAGACATTTTCTTGTCTTGATAAATCATGTTTTATGTTTAAACAACATACTAAGGTTTGGGGTATTTCAATCTACCCCCCTTAAAAGAACTTTGTCCCCAAAGTTCACACTTCCCACATATCTTAATATTAGAACACGGGGAACCCTTATAAAACAATGCTTCCCAAAACAACATTACCCACATTATCATCATTACCATCATACTTACATCACATCGGACTCAAGGTCCAAACCCCATAATACCATTCAGACACAACGGTCTGTAACATAACATAGACAATGTATATATATACATGTCGCACACAACCATGACCGAAACGGCTCTACCCCCCTTAAAAGGGGTACGCCCGCCCTATACCCTATACATATACACACTAAGAAGTAAACAATGACGGGTACTTCGCCTTCATCTTATCTTCCAGCTCCCAAGTGGCCTCCTCAACGTCCTGGTTAGACCAGAGGACCTTCACCAGTCTCACGGACTTATGGCGAGTGTCTCGAGTCTTAGTATCAGAATCTGTACGGGAGTCTCCACTGATCGCATGGTCGGCTCTAAGGTTAGCCTTTCAGGCTGAAGCACATGAGACGGATGAGACATATACTTCTTCAACTAGGACACATGAAATACATCATGTACCTTGCCCAGCTCGGCGGGTAAATCAAGTCTATAAGCTATCGGGCCGATCCGCTCCGTTTCAACATAAGGACCCACATATTTCGGGCTCAACTTGCCCTTCTGGCCAAAACGAAATACTCCCTTCATGGGGGATACCCTAAGAAATACCTGATCGCCTACGGCGAACTCCAGGTCACGTCTGCGCACATCAGCGTACGACTTCTGTCTATCCTGAGCTGCTTTCATGTTAGCCCGGATCTGGCGAACTTCTGCCTGAACCTGTTCCAGATAATCTGGTCCTATAATGACCGTCTCACTCGACTCATCCCAGCATAATGGCGTGCGGTATGGTCTACCGTACAAGGCCTGGAAGGGAGACATCTTGATCGAAGCATGGTAACTGTTGTTGTAACTAAACTCGATCAGATGTAACTTATCAATCCAGCTGGTCTGAAAGTCAAGTGCACATGCACGTAACATATCCTCAAATGTCTGGATGGTGCGCTCACTCTGACCATCTGTCTGTGGGGTGAAACGCTGTGCTCAATTTCAGTTCAGTACCCAGTTCCTCTCGTGTGGATCTCCAATACCTCGATAAGAATCTGGTATCTCTGTCGGATACAATCGTCTTTGGTACACCATGATGTCTTACAATTTCTTTATCAAAGAGTTCTGCCAGTTTTGCCACTTTCCAGGTGTCCTTCATCGGAATGAATCGGGCCACCTTGGTCAGTCGGTCAACAACAACCCAAATCATATTCAGACCTCCCCTTGCAGGCGGAAGCCCTACCACGAAGTCCATAGATATGTCATGGAACTTCCACTCAGGCACTGGCATTGGCTGCACCATACCACCAGGCCGTCGGTGCTCAAACTTGACCTTCTGACAAGTGAGACACCTCAACACATAATCATTCACATCCTTTTCATTCCAGCCCACCAGAAATAACGTTTCATACCCTTATACATTTTTGAAGCTCCTGGGTGAATCGATGTCGTAGAACAATGGGATTCACACAGTATGCGCTCCTTCAGCTCAGCGCTACTCCTCGGTACACATAGTCTGCCATTGAGCCTAATCAGGTCATCATCGTGGAGTCTGAAGTCGTACTTCTGACCCTCGAATGTGCCATTAATAAGCTTCTGTCTAATCTCCACCATATACTGATCTGTCATCTGAGCACTCCGCACCTCTTCAACCTAGCCAGTATGAGAGACTAGCGAATGGAGAGAGTGTGCTCGGCGACTCAAAGCGTCAGCTACCACATTTGCCTTACCCTCCTTATACTATAGATTGATGTCATAATCATTTAAGAACTCAACCCACCTTCTTTGCCTCATGTTCAACTCTTTCTGAGTGAACAAGTATTTCAAACTTATGGTCGGAATAGATTGTCACGCTTACCCCATACAAATGATGTCGCCATATCTTCAATGCGAAGACAATGGCACCCAATTCTAAATCGTGGGTAGGGTAGCTCTCTTCATGCTTCTTCAGCTGTCGGGAGGCGTAAGCTACGACCTTCCCGTGTTGCATCAACACACAACCCATACCCCTGCCTGATGCGTCGCAATAGACCTCAAAACCATCTGGACCGTCTGGTAGTGTCAGAAACGGTGCAGATGTCAGAGCATCCTTAAGACTCGTGAAAGAACTCTCGCAGTCGACTGTCCACTCGAATGGTGCATCCTTCTTCATCAAGGAAGTCATCGGCTTCGAGACACTGGAGAAGTCCTTCACAAACCTCCTATAGTAACCTGCCAGACCGAGGAAGCTCCTGATATCGGTAACTGTCTTCGGCCTAGGCCAGGTGCGCACTGCATCTACCTTTGCCGGATCAACAGCGATCCCGGCCTCAGAAATCACATGTCCAAGAAAGGATACTTGGTTCAACCAAAACTCACATTTAGAAAATTTAGCATACAGCTGATTATTCCTCAACGTTTGCAACACATCTCTCAGGTGGCTTTCATGCTCACCTCTCGATTTCGAATACACAAATATGTCATCGATGAAGACTACCACTGATTTGTCCAACTGATCTTGGAACAAACGGTTCATTAAGTCCATGAACTTTGCTGGTGCATTGGATAAGCCAAACGGCATAACTGTGAACTCATAATGCCCATACCTAGTTCTGAATGCTGTCTTTTCGATATCACTGTCACGGATGGCAATCTGATGGTATCCGGAACGTAGGTCTATCTTGGAGAATACTGATGCTCCCCTCAGCTGATCAAATAGATCGTCGATGCGTGGTAAAGGGTAACGGTTCTTCACCGTAACAGCATTCAGCTCTCGATAGTCAATACACAGGCGGAGGCTACCGTCCTTCTTCTTCACGAAGAGGACCGGCGCTCCCCATGGTGAAACACTAGGGCGGATAAAGCCCTTGTCGAGTAGGTCTCTCAGCTGCTCCTTGAGCTCTGTCATCTCTGCAGGAGCCATACAATAAGGTGCTTTCGCAACGGGTCCGGTGCCCGGAACTAGGTCAATCTCAAACTCAACCTCTCGTGCTGGCGGCATGCCCGGCAGTTCCTTAGGAAATACATCAGGAAACTCCAACACCACCGGCACATCTAGGCTAAACTCAGGGTCTCTCTGTATGTCCTGGACATAGCAGAGGTACACATCATTTCCTCGTCGTAACTCACGATACATGGCCATGGCGGTGATGATCTGTGTCGAAGGCTCCCTGGGCCTCTGGCGGTATGATATAGTAACCCCAGATGGACTCCGAAGAAGCAGTCGATGCTCGGCACATAGGACTCTACCCTTGTACCCCTCATCCATGATTCGAACAACAGCATCTCGGTGATAGCGGGTACACCTGATCCGCTCTTTCGACGGGAGAGTGACCATGAAGTCTGGCATCTCTTCACCGTCTAACCCCAGCCTCTTCGCAAATGATAGCGAAATGAATGTGTGTGAGGCTCCAGAGTCGAACAAGATCGATGCATCCACGCCATTCACTGGAAAGGTACCGGTGAGGATTGTGCCGCTCTTTCCGGCTTCTGCCTTATTGCAGACACTCAGTATACCTCCCGTTCCGAGTGCACAGCCTAATTCATTGGCAAACTCATAAGTATACGGTAGTAACACGTTGATACACTCCAAACAACATCCCTTTATTCATTAACACAGTCTTTACACCATAAGTGGGTCATATTGTAGACATGGCTAGATATAGCTCCCTTATCAAACAACTGGCTTAATACATTACATGATTACACAAGGCTCAAAACTGCCTGAAAGTCAAATTCAAACGTCCGGGTTTCAGATGTGTGGCATTTACCACTGTCGATGGTGCGGTATTCAATTTAATCTTCTTGATACCGTGGTACAACATCCTTGATTGTCCTCCCATGATGAATACATCACCGGACTTCAACACTAGCTTCTTTGCGAGATCACCACGCTTCTGCTCGCCGTACATAAACACAGCGGTATCACCAATGGACCAAGACACCACGGGTACTCCCTTACTTAGAGACTCGGGTGACTCGTCCTTATCTTGGTGTAATCCTAATCGTCCACCTTTCGGGTAGAAGTTCACAATGCACAAGTCTACTTTCACGTTCGGAATCGGTTCCGATTCAACTTGCTGAGCAATTCCCACGGCGTGGTTAACGACCGCAAGGAACTCCTCAGGTATACCTGGTACAATTGCTCCGTCTTCAGCTCGCACGTCTTGATATGACTTGGTGTAAGGATTCCAGTCCTTACCCATGCACATCATCTTCAGCTTCATCTTCGAACCGCTCGGGTATTCGGGTGTGTAGAAACCTCCTGGTGCTGCTCCAAGTTCGTTGCAACGCCTGATGATGTGGATTTGTGCTTCCGGCGTCAGGTATCCATTTAAGAGTATCATACCTGGTTGGATAACCTGACATTGCTCCAGTGGGAATTCGGTGATGCTGATGGTGGTCTCTTCAGGGTTGGTGGTGGGCGGGTGTAACACCCCAACTACCACCGTACACATAACATCAAACTGCAGCGGAAAATTCAACTCATCACATTACTTATTTCAATGGTGTTACACGCCGTTAACCACCCACGTGGCTAACAAGGCTAATACATGTACTTTGTATCGGTCTGATGGACTAGATTCCTGAGCAACTACACGTTACATTTGCTTCCCTTAACAACAACCCATATACTTTAGACATTCCAACCGTACCGAGTATTTACAAACTAATGCCGATAACAATTTCGGTCTTACTACGCCTACAATGCTTACGCCATTTAAATGGCTACCCATGTATAAACATCTACCCCGTCCTACTCTCGAACGACTTCCAGCTCCTTGTACCTGAAATAGAAAAGGAGAGAAAGGGTGGCCCCCAAGGGGCTCAGCACCTTTGCTGGTATGGTAATCCCGCAGCCCACATGCTACCGGGCCACGCACAACTAATTGTCATCTTAGCATGCGATTGATTATATTTAAATCATGCATGCACTGTAAACACACAACACAAAACGTTTCGCCTCAATGGGCTCAACAAACGGATAATACATCCTTACTTGATGAGTCACTCGTGGTATTCAATCCCTAGAGTGTTCCTCCTCTAACGGAGCTACTTCCTTAATAGACGACACTTACCCTTAAACCGGGTTATCCTTAAACGCCTCTTGTCACAAACTGGATTGGATCATTTCCATGATCCACACACTCCATATCTTACAACATATCACATTCCTCACATGACAAAACATAACAACACTTTTCTCGTTTCGACGCACACATGATAACATCGAATTCATTTTAAACATCTAACGTATACATATCATAGCATAGCAAGGGAAATTGCCTAGCACCATATCAACACAAAACACCATAAGATCGGTTCACACAAGGAACCTTCCACCATAGTTAGTATACATAGTGAGCCTAGAGATTATTGCCAATCTCATGCTAAGCTCTTACCAACCTCGTTACCGTCCAGTTATATCGAACGGTTAACTTAAACCCAAGGTGTGTCGGATATAGTAATCCCAAGCACACCGAAATAACATTTGTATGCCCCTGTAGCCCGACGTGAGTCAGTAAACTAGCTTTGGATAAGCTAAGGGAAGGTCGAAACCAAATTGGAATACAACCTATACATACACCAAGAGAGCCGAACCGGATATGACATCGACTCCCGTCCTCACACGCGTGGCCGGAACATGACCGGACTCCTCACCCCCCATTAGTACATATATACTTATAAATAAGTAGTTAGAGATCCATTATGGAGCCTACCACGTCCACACACCATACGGTATCATAACCGAGTTAAGCACACAAGGGAGGTTCACACACTTGCATACAACAACAATATCCAACTAACTCACACATAGCCGTGGTTAGCACGTTCCCAAGGTTTGGGTCGTTAACTCCGAATACCGATCTCTCACGTGTTCCTAGTTCTAGTTAGCTAAGGTTCAACACTTATTTGAGGTTAAACGGTATCGGAGACCAGATGCGCCACATAAATGAATTACTATAAACTCATTACATGTTTTAATCTTACAAGGTGGCAAACACTCAGCAAAACACATTGGCATACAAGCCGGTGTAATCCGGTAGGACACAGGTTGCAAGAAAACCATACCTGTCACCGGAGTCCATTTTACCATGTCCACCTACGTTCCTCGAACAATTCTCGAACAACTGGCACATTAAAGTTACCTTCATTAACATTGGGTAATGTTTTGTGTAACGTCGAATGACCATAGTTAACCCCGTTTACTAATTAAATATCTTACATTTTTAACATGTTTCACTCTTTCTTTTATTTACTTCACTTTTCACCCACCAAATTGTGACTATAACTCACCTAACATGTCCTACACAACCTTATAACATCATTTTCCATCAATCCCCATCATTAGACATCTTTTAATAACCTAAAACCATGTTTTTATAGTGGTCCGGGACTTGGTCCTCTTCTTAAGTCCCGGACCATATGCTAACTCAAGTCTCGCCCTTTTAAAATGGGGTGGTCCGGACCTTATACAAGGCCTAAGTCCCGGACCACATCCTTATGTGACTCTCGGCCTATTTTACACCCCTGGTCGGGACTTGAACCATGACCTAGGTCCCGGACCAAAGCTACAGACTTGGTAAAATTGCATTTTTAAACCTTGTTGCATTATTTCTCCACCTCCATTAATTGTATAAACTTACCTAATGTTCCTAGGTATATTCTAATGTCCAAATATCATCTTTATAACCATAAACAACATTTTTTGGTCCGACCGACCTTACCGACCGACCTTGCACAGGTCGGTCCATTCCAGAACACTTTACCGTCAAAATTTTCTACTCCGACCGACCTTGTAAGTTCGGTCGCATGTTCGGTCGATTCCAGTAACTTAATCCGTACAGAAAATACAAGCCCGACCGACCTTGCAAGTCCGGTCCCCAAGGTCGGTCCATTCCAGAGGCTAATTCTCGCAGGGTAAACTGGGCTGGACCGACCTTGCAAGTTCGGTCGCAAGTTCGGTCTGGCCCAGACCCTTGTTTTCCTTTTTACATTCAACTCCAAACTTCACCCCATATAACCTAGTACCCCCTAACCTCATTTGGGCACTTCAAACACACCTTAAGACATCCTCAAACACTCATAAAACTCATTTTCTAATTCCTTAAGCCTTTACTTATATCTTCACAAAATTCCTAACACTTACAATGTTTCTCCTTAAGATTTCTAGGTGGTATTTCACCTATAATGACCACTATACCAAGGTGTTTCCTCTACACCTTAACATCATCTCTCAACTTCTTTCTTACTAACTAAACCTCCTTTTTCACATCTTACCTAAACATCACTTATTCCTTGGATATCAACATTACCTAAACCTTAAACAACTTCCTAGTTCACCAAAACTTTCTTAAAACACTTAGAACTTCTTACATATTTTCCAAATTTTGCCATAGCTTCTCTTGTATATACTCACATCCAAGCACTTAGGTTTTTACCTTATTTCATTCAAAAACACCTAAAACCATCAAGAACACCATCACTCACAAGACTTCACCAAATTTACACTACATCACAATATAGTGCACAATTTAAATTGCTTGGCACTTAGGCCCTTAAACAACATGGCTCTTAGGCCCTTAAATTGCATAAACCTTAAACACTGAATTCCACAATATATAAGCCTTTGACCTGCAATTACATACACCAAGACATATGTTCTTTTACTAGTCTCCTTGAGAACACTTTACTAAGTCATTCACCATTTGCTCTTTAGGTAGTTTAGCAAGCATTATAAGCTCATTTCTCCTAAGGCATTAAACCACATTGAGATAGCATATTTACCTCTTTTCCTCACAAACTTCTTTCTTGTTTCCTTGTTTAAAAATCGGCTAAGCTTAGTTGCTTGTCAACTTCTAAACATTACACAAACAATGTGATGAGTATTCAAGCTCCAAGCTTAATCTCATTGTAAACCCTAGGTTTTACATTGTTCAAAGAGCATTAAGATAGTTGTTTTACCTTGGTCTTTGAAGGGAATTGGAATATCTATCAAGAGAGGACTCCACCAAGTCCTTGAAAGATTCAAATGGAGCTAGAACAAAGCAACACAATGAGCACCATTAATGGTGATTTTCGGTCAAGGTAAAAACATGAAGGAAACTTCATTTTTCTTTGAGTTTCCTTACCTTGAAGCAAAGGAGAGTAATAATATGTAGAAACACAAGCTCAAGCTCCTCCCATGGTGATTCCTCTTGGCACCGAAATGGAGCTCTTGGGATTGAAAGGATAGAATTGAAGAGCTTGATGAGAGGAGAGATTGGTGGTGTTTGTTTTTGATTTGGTTAAGTGAGCTAGGAAATATTGGCAATGGAAGATGGCATTTGGTGTGCTGTGCTGTAGCATCACCGTGAGAACAGAAAGAAGAGAGGTAGAAGACGTTGGAAGTGAAGGGAAATGAGAGAATGAAGATAAAACTTGCTTTTGGAGATATTTAAGCTAAAAGCAAATAGTACTTTTGCTTTGTCATTACTTAACTTATTTTTTTTGTTCAAATGTGGTGAGTCACACATGAAAACCGGCCCCTTATATCACCTAGGGGTATAATAGTCTTTGTTGACCAATTAAATTACTTATAACCACATATGTTACAAACTAGCTTATAAAAATCACTATTCACAAAAACAAGGCACATAGAAGTGAAATTTTTGATTTCCCATTGATATAGACTTCCAAATGTGATACTATATAGTACACATGTTAATTAAAGAGTAATGATGGACATTTAGCCATTCAAAACTCATTTACAAGACAATTTTTCAAAAACGTGCTTTAAGACTCCTTAAAGCACATTTTGTGTTTTAACTTGTTTTCAAGCTTGGTTTTCTTTGGTAACTGATTTAATATGTTCATTAACATATTTATAAGGTATAGGTATGACCATTAGGTCTTATACAAATTTATCCCAAGCTTAGAGCACATTTTAGCCCATATTGACCTTAAGGTATATTCTTGTGTTTTGTTTGGTTTCATTGTCTACCAAAGTTTCCTAAGGACTTAATTAGCCTTATAAAGTCATAATTAAATATTATCAAGTCTTGGTATCGGCTCTTTGGGCTAGTAACCAAGTTCACTCCAAGCTTAGAGCATGTTTTTGCTCACACCGTGTCTTAGTGTTTTATTGTGTTTTAACTATGGTTTAAACTATGCACTGATGTTCCTAAGGCCCTTTTTTTAGCCTTTAGATACATATTTAAACATTTAAACAACATACCAAGGTTTGGGGTATTTCAATCTACCCCCCTTAAAAGAACTTCGTCCTCGAAGTTCACATTTCCACGCATCATTGGATTAAAATACGGGAATTACTTTCGAAATTAACTTCCATTACCAACCACCCTTTACATCCAACCTCGGACTTAACGGTCCGGGCAACATATCCACATTATACATCACCATATCGTAACATACTTACACGATTACCTTGGACTCACGGTCCGGGTACCTTAATAACATTACACTTACATAACAACCCTCAGACTCTCAGGTCTGGGTAGCAATACAACAGTTAGACTCATAGGTCTGAATAACATAACACTTTCGTAACTACCACATTAGGACTCAAGGTCTAAATTAATATTTATTACTCATACCACACAACATGTCTTAGCATGTATAACAAACAGAAATACCTTTTTCCATCTCTCCATGGGCTCCAGTCCCATGTTGAGTACATATACACAGTGATCCCGCAGAACCCGGTCGCGATGGACACCTTCTGGTCCCCGTTTCTTTGGGAGGTCAAAATAATCACATACATTTTTAACATATATACTTCTCATGTCACCGGTCCGAAGACAAAGGCTCATGCGTCCTCAGCTCGTGAGCAAGTACTACAAAAATATTCTTTACTAGGTTAAGTATAAGAGAATCCTTTATTCAAAATATGAATCGGCTGTTTTGGAAATACCATTTGAAAATCCTTTTGGAAACGCAACACAACTCCAATTCCAATTTATGCTCTTTGTATCTTCCTTAACATGGTTATTTGTGACCACACACTTACAGGGAGCTTCTAGAGTTATCCAACCCTGATGTGATCAGCATCAGTGTTGAACTATCCTTCCACCCCAATTTGTGTTCGGCTTCCCTTGATCTCATGATAATCAAGTTTCACCTCCCACTTCATTTTCAACCAACAACTAATTCAAGAATATTCCATTTTCCATCTTTAAATCCTTCTAGTCATAATCATTACATCTCCAAGGGATAGAACTCCGTCTATCAATCATCACCCAAATCCAACTTAATTCAAGTTACCTAGGGAATTTAATTCTCACTAGGTTCTATGTCGGTCTCATACCCCTTCATAAATCACAACATTGTATATGTATACATATATATTTTTTTTTCAAAATACAATACATGGTTTACATTTATGCACCGTCAGGGTTTTAGTTCCCCGGGAGTTTCTTTACTCCCTTCCACTTGTACTCTCACACACCACTGTTAACAAATAAACACACTTCCCACAATGGTATTCGCATCTTCTGTGCGCAATTACCACAATTTAACCATAAATGAGTGCGTATGTTTGTATAACACACGCGCCAACCATCATAACAAATTATTTGTGCTATGCACAACACAAATCACATATACTTATACGGTAATACACACTAAGCGGCTTTACGCTCTACCCCCCTTAAAAGGGATTACGCCCACGTAATCAGTCACTGAACATTGGCTTAAAATGTTCTGCCGTCGTGAAGTATTTTAACTTCCACGCGGTCTGGTACACAATGCGTTTTGGTTAGAGGATTTTAACCATATTGGTGGTTTAATCCCTAAACCAAGAATTCTTATTAGAGTTTATCTAACTCATAACCGGTTTCGGTCCTGGCCTGTGAGGCTTCTAGGCATTGATGACTAGCCATCCATTCATATTCACAATGTATATTCGGCATTTGATGCATGGGCTCACTGACCTCTGCTGCGCCATTCTGATAATTATAGGGCTAGTTGCCCCATTCGTTACTGTTACTGTACTGTACATCTCCAATGTATTACCCTTATCTTGGGAAGAATGGTTTCTCAACCGACGCATGGTATCTCTTACCCTGAGCGAATTCGGTGAGTTTCACAATTTTCCATCCACTTCTCCAATAGCTTACAGCGTAAACTACTATGTAATTCACAATGATTGACTTGCTTCTACCGACTTACTGTCGGTTGAGATTGAGCTACTACCTAATGTGTAGTGCTCTCTCAGTTATTTCCCACACCTGGGGTATATCTCATACCGACATTTGGTATTTAGTGTTACTGTAGTCACTTACTGTTAATCATGTCTCCACCTTTGGTTTTGTACATGTATTCTTTCATTCCCGCAGCCTTGCATTACCTATGCATCGACCATTATAACATTATTCCTCCACAATTATCATGCTTCTGATTCCTAGCTATCCCACTTGATCATTACTGCGCAAGTGCAATACCAAAACACTCAGTCATACAGAGTGCAGAGGCGTAAACTCTTGACAGTAAATTTCTCATGCGATTGCGATAAGAATTTACACTGTGTTTTACTGAAATTCTTATCACATAATACTTGTCACCGGCTTAATGCTCGGTTCGTTTGCTATCATTTACTGTTGTGCCTCCACTGGGTTTAACTCATAACTCTGCTCACTCCCCATTTATCAAATAACAATACTCACACAACGGTCGCTTATTGCGCACCGTATCCTTACTCATTATACAACATCAACTTATACTGCATCCGCTATTACGCTGGGTTTATCTGGCCACTTATTTGGCTGATTTTTGAATATACTACTTTTTTCTTGAGCCTTTATGTTTCTTGAGCGTTGTTCGCTACACATTTAGCTTCACACACCTATGGTGATTGCTATCAGACTTATTACTCTTCTGTGTACACAACTGGTACGAGCACTTCTTTTCGTATTATTTTATTCAAATCATCCTGGGGTAATAACAACGTGGTCCATCCTCCACATATTTCTTGAACTTGGTCCACACAACTACCGCTCTCGCGGTTTCACAATATCGAGAGGTATCCCCACTCTAAAGCAGTGGTTCGTTCTCCGCTCTGTTTCCTTGTGTAACATATACTTCTGCAACCGATCACATTACATAACACAGGTTGTTGTGGCTTATAAGCCTTACCGTCACGATTCCTTCCAAGTTGTCTCTTTGGCAACTTAGGGTCTTACTGTTGAGTAGGTTATCTTCAGCGTTTAATCCGAGTATTTGTTTCAACTCTTGCGTTTCAATTATATTGCTTCATCCAACAATGTTTAATCCAAATACCCCTCAAGGACTGCTCCTGGGTGTTATTAAAATATGCCATTACATTTGGCTTGCACTTATGGGTACTTTCAGTAAACTACGCCTTCTCCAATGTCTTTATATAACAGTCGGTGCACTCCGCACCTCCTGAATCTTAAATATTTCCTTGGACACATTCACTGATTCCTTCAGTCTCTTTAATTTAGCTGGGTTCCTTTACTTCAACCATTCATGGTAATCCTCAGCTCTTGTTTGACTTACACTGCTGACCGTAGAACGGAGTCGACTACTTCCCGTGTTCTGGACTTTACTCGTATACATATATGGGGTATCATACTGATACATTACTACTTACCCAACTAACCTATAAGTAGGTCTGTCAGGCCCACATGCTCCTATCGGAGTGTGGTCGTCCCACAACACAGTTGGTACACTCGTAGTGTCCGTCACACGCCTAGGTGAAGTATTCTGTTGTCAACTCCCTTATATTGTCCCGTGACAATATTCATTCCTTGCTTCCCGAACTTAATCGAGGGAAAGTTTATCCACTGTTGTATCCTTGTCAACTGCCCCTGGTTTCACTGGTTTGGTTTAAAAGAAGGTTGGAAAGAAGTTGGTTTGAAAGAAAATCTGGTTTTGAAAAGAAGAAGGGTTTGAGTAAATCTGAGTTTGAAAGAAAATTTTCATGGTTTCACAACATCTTCTTACCTTAACCAAGTCTAGCTTCTTGCTGACTGGTGTATTTACAATTACGGGGGTTAGGCTAACAGGCCTTTCCACTGTTATGACGATTACAGTTAACTTTCTAGTACTTTACTAAGTACTTGTAGTGGTTATAAATTTCCCGAACAGCCCTGTTATAGCAGCACTTGCTATGGCAAGTGCGCCATGCTAACTGGCTATCGGTTTAACACATACCGATTGTGGTATTGTTTTTACCCATATTGTCATCAGTGGCCTTGTTGGCCCTCACTGATCTTACTGCCTTGATAAATACTCTTCTAGGTGATTTCTCACTGTCTTCACATGATAATCATTAACTAGGGTGTTTCCCATTCGAGGAGTCCCTATTTTTTTTGTATTGTTTCCTCTTGGTAGCCCGTTCCACGCATTGTCGTGGTTGCTGAGACTTGTCTCTTGTTTGGGCACTACGTTGTAGTTCCTTGTCGGTTGGTATACCGTTGGTGTATTATTTATCAACTGTGGTCCCGTAGACACTCGTCTCGGATTTTATTGATCCATTTCTTGCCTATTGCACGGTGGTGCGTTGCAAGTTGGTTATTCTCGACTGCTTAGCATGTCGACCCAGGTTGCCGGAAATTCTATTCTTCTATACGCAAGATTCTTCATTCTTCGCTATTAAATGCGGTTAACATTGTTCAGATGGAGACCGTCTCCGGGATTCCCAGTTTTTTGGGATCAACCGTATGACCGGTTCTCCGTACTCACAGAAGTACTAATTAACATCCAGATCGGGTTTTCCCGAGTAAGAGAGGACTTTCATCTCTCTGGCGTTCTTTCCCAAGTTATAAAATAGGGATTGTGGAGGGCGGGAAGGATACTGTAGGTTTCCAGTATTCACTGGTAGTTCCTATCTAGCGTATCTCTCACGCTATCACTCAACCCTTAACCCAAAGTACTTAAATCCTAACTCGGTACTTCCTAAGCTCGGTAATTCAGTCATCAGAGCGATACTTCGCTCTGATACCACTTTTTGTAACACCCCAACTACCACCGTACACATAACATCAAACTGTAGCGGAAAATTCAACTCATCACATTACTTATTTCAATGGTGTTACACGCCGTTAACCACCCACGTGGCTAACAAGGCTAATACATGTACTTTGTATCGGTCTGATGGACTAGATTCCCGAGCAACTACACGTTACATTTGCTTCCCTTAACAACAACCCATATACTTTAGACATTCCAACCGTACCGAGTATTTACAAACTAATGCCGATAACAATTTCGGTCTTACTACGCCTACAATGCTTACGCCATTTAAATGGCTACCCATGTATAAACATCTACCCCGTCCTACTCTCGAACGGCTTCCAGCTCCTTGTACCTGAAATAGAAAAGGAGAGAAAGGGTGGCCCCCAAGGGGCTCAGCACCTTTGCTGGTATGGTAATCCCGCAGCCCACATGCTACCGGGCCACGCACAACTAATTGTCGTCTTAGCATGCGATTGATTATATTTAAATCATGCATGCACTGTAAACACACAACACAAAACGTTTCGCCTCAATGGGCTCAACAAACGGATAATACATCCTTACTTGATGAGTCACTCGTGGTATTCATTATCCCTAGAGTGTTCCTCCTCTAACGGAGCTACTTCCTTAATAGACGACACTTACCCTTAAATCGGGTTATCCTTAAACGCCTCTTGTCACAAACTGGGATTCATTTCCATGATCCACACACACTCCATATCTTACAACATATCACATTCCTCACATGACAAAACATAACAACACTTTTCTCGTTTCGACGCACACATGATAACATCGAATTCATTTTAAACATCTAACGTATACATATCATAGCATAGCAAGGGAAATTGCCTAGCACCATATCAACACAAAACACCATAAGATCGGTTCACACAAGGAACCTTCCACCATAGTTAGTATACATAGTGAGCCTAGAGATTATTGCCAATCTCATGCTAAGCTCGTTACCAACCTCGTTACCGTCCAGTTATATCGAACGGTTAACTTAAACCCAAGGTGTGTCGGATATAGTAATCCCAAGCACACCGAAATAACATTTGTATGCCCCTGTGGCCCGACGTGAGTCAGTAAACTAGCTTTGGATAAGCTAAGGGAAGGTCGAAACCAAATTGGAATACAACCTATACATACAACAAGAGAGCCGAACCGGATATGACATCGACTCCCGTCCTCACACGCGTGGCCGGAACATGACCGGACTCCTCACCCCCATTAGTACATATATACTTATAAATAAGTAGTTAGAGATCCATTATGGAGCCTACCACGTCCACACACCATACGGTATCATAACCGAGTTAAGCACACAAGGGAGGTTCACACACTTGCATACAACAACAATATCCAACTAACTCACACATAGCCGTAGTTAGCACGTTCCCAAGGTTTGGGTCGTTAACTCCGAATACCGATCTCTCACGTGTTCCTAGTTCTAGTTAGCTAAGGTTCAACACTTATTTGAGGTTAAACGGTATCGGAGACCAGATGCGCCACATAAATGAATTACTATAAACTCATTACATGTTTTAATCTTACAAGGTGGCAAACACTCAGCAAAACACATTGGCATACAAGCCGGTGTAATCCGGTAGGACACAGGTTGCAAGAAAACCATACCTGTCACCGGAGTCCATTTTACCATGTCCACCTACGTTCCTCGAACAATTCTCGAACAACTGGCACATTAAAGTTACCTTCATTAACATTGGGGTAATGTGTTTGTGTAACGTCGAATGACCATAGTTAACCCCGTTTACTAATTAAATATCTTTACATTTTTAACATGTTTCACTCTTTATTTTACTTCAACTTTTCACCCACCAAATTGTGACTATAACTCACCTAACATGTCCTACACAACCTTATAACATCATTTCCATCAATCCCCATCATTAGACATCTTTTAATAACCTAAAACCATGTTTTTATAGTGGTCCGGGACTTGGTCCTCTTCTTAAGTCCCGGACCATATGCTAACTCAAGTCTCGCCCTTTTAAAATGGGGTGGTCCGGGACCTTATACAAGGCCTAAGTCCCGGACCACATCCTTATGTGACTCTCGGCCTATTTTACACCCCTGGTCCGGGACTTGAACCATGACCTAGGTCCCGGACCAAAGCTACAGACTTGGTAAAATTGCATTTTTAAACCTTGTTGCATTATTTCTCCACCTCCATTAATTGTATAAACTTACCTAATGTTCCTAGGTATATTCTAATGTCCAAATATCATCTTTATAACCATAAACAACATTTTTTGGTCCGACCGACCTTACCGACCGACCTTGCACAAGGTCGGTCCATTCCAGAACACTTTACCGTCAAAATTTTCTACTCCGACCGACCTTGTAAGTTCGGTCGCATGTTCGGTCGATTCCAGTAACTTAATCCGTACAGAAAATACAAGCCCGACCGACCTTGCAAGTCCGGTCCCCAAGGTCGGTCCATTCCAGAGGCTAATTCTCGCAGGGTAAACTGGGCTCGACCGACCTTGCAAGTTCGGTCGCAAGTTCGGTCTGGCCCAGACCCTTGTTTTCCTTTTTACATTCAACTCCAAACTTCACCCCATATAACCTAGTACCCCCTAACCTCATTTGGGCACTTCAAACACACCTTAAGACATCCTCAAACACTCATAAAACTCATTTTCTAATTCCTTAAGCCTTTACTTATATCTTCACAAAAATTCCTAACACTTACAATGTTCTCCTTAAGATTTCTAGGTGGTATTTCACCTATAATGACCACTATACCAAGGTGTTTCCTCTACACCTTAACATCATCTCTCAACCTTCTTTTCTTACTAACTAAACCTCCTTTTTCACATCTTACCTAAACATCACTTATTCCTTGGATATCAACATTACCTAAACTTAAACAACTTCCTAGTTCACCAAAACTTTCTTAAAACACTTAGAACTTCTTACATATTTTCCAAATTTTGCCATAGCTTCTCTTGTATATACTCACATCCAAGCACTTAGGTTTTTACCTTATTTCATTCAAAAACACCTAAAACCATCAAGAACACCATCACTCACAAGACTTCACCAAATTTACACTACATCACAATATAGTGCACAATTTAAATTGCTTGGCACTTAGGCCCTTAAACAACATGGCTCTTAGGCCCTTAAATTGCATAAACCTTAAACACTGAATTTCCACATATATAAGCCTTTGACCTGCAATTACATACACCAAGACATATGTTCTTTTACTAGTCTCCTTGAGAACACTTTACTAAGTCATTCACCATTTGCTCTTTAGGTAGTTTTAGCAAGCATTATAAGCTCATTTCTCCTAAGGCATTAAACCACATTGAGATAGCATATTTACCTCTTTTCCTCACAAATCTTTCTTGTTTCCTTGTTTAAAAATCGGCTAAGCTTAGTTGCTTGTCAACTTCTAAACATTACACAAACAATGTGATGAGTATTCAAGCTCCAAGCTTAATCTCATTGTAAACCCTAGGTTTTACATTGTTCAAAGAGCATTAAGATAGTTGTTTTACCTTGGTCTTTGAAGGGAATTGGAATATCTATCAAGAGAGGACTCCACCAAGTCCTTGAAAGATTCAAATGGAGCTAGAACAAAGCAACACAATGAGCACCATTAATGGTGATTTTCGGTCAAGGTAAAAACATGAAGGAAACTTCATTTTTCTTTGAGTTTCCTTACCTGAAGCAAAGGAGAGTAATAATATGTAGAAACACAAGCTCAAGCTCCTCCCATGGTGATTCCTCTTGGCACCGAAATGGAGCTCTTGGGATTTTTGAAAGGATAGAATTGAAGAGCTTGATGAGAGGAAGAGATTGGTGGTGTTTGTTTTTGATTTGGTTAAGTGAGCTAGGAAATATTGGCAATGGAAGATGGCATTTGGTGCTGTTGCTGTAGCATCACCGTGAGAACAGAAAGAAGAGAGGTAGAAGACGTTGGAAGTGAAGGGAAAATGAGAGAATGAAGATAAAACTTGCTTTTGGAGATATTTAAGCTAAAAGCAAATAGTACTTTGCTTTGTCATTACTTAACTTATTTTTTTGTTCAAATGTGGTGAGTCACACATGAAAACCGGCCCCTTATACCTAGGGGTATAATAGTCTTTGTTGACCAATTAAATATACTTATAACCACATATGTTACAAACTAGCTTATAAAAATCACTATTCAAAAAACAAGGCACATAGAAGTGAAATTTTTGATTTCCCATTGATATAGACTTCCAAATGTGATACTATATAGTACACATGTTAATTAAAGAGTAATGATGGACATTTAGCCATTCAAAACTCATTTACAAGACAATTTTTCAAAAACGTGCTTTAAGACTCCTTAAAGCACATTTTGTGTTTTAACTTTTTTCAAGCTTGGTTTTCTTTGGTAACTGATTTAATATGTTCATTAACATATTTATAAGGTATAGGTATGACCATTAGGTCTTATACAAATTTATCCCAAGCTTAGAGCACATTTTAGCCCATATTGACCTTAAGGTATATTCTTGTGTTTTGTTTGGTTTCATTGTCTACCAAAGTTTCCTAAGGACTTAATTAGCCTTATAAAGTCATAATTAAATATTATTCAAGTCTTGGTAGGCTCATTGGGTCCTAACCAAGTTCACTCCAAGCTTAGAGCATGTTTTTGCTCACACCGTGTCTTAGTGTTTTATGTGTTTAACTATGGTTTAAACTATGCACTGATTCCTAAGGCCCTTTTTTTAGCCTTTAGATAACATATTTAAACATTTAAACAACATACCAAGGTTTGGGGTATTTCAATCTAACCCCCTTAAAAGAACTTCGTCCTCGAAGTTCACATTTCCACGCATCATTGGATTAAAATACGGGAATTACTTCGAAAATGACTTCCATTACCAACCACCCTTTACATCCAACCTCGGACTTAACGGTCGGGCAACATATCCACATTATACATCACCATATCGTAACATACTTACACGATACCTTGGACTCACGGTCCGGGTACCTTAATAACATTACACTTACATAACAACCCTCAGACTCTCAGGTCTGGGTAGCAATACACAGTTAGACTCATAGGTCTGAATAACATAACACTTTCGAAACTACCACATTAGGACTCAAGGTCTAAATAATATTTATTACTCATACCACACAACATGTCTTAGCATGTATACAAACAGAAAACCTTTTCCATCTCTCCATGGGCTCCAGTCCCATGTTGAGTACATAACACAGTGATCCCGCAGAACCCGGTCGCGATGGACACCTTCTGGTCCCCGTTCCTTTGGGAGGTCAAAATAATCACATACATTTTTAACATATATACTTCTCATGTCACCGGTCCGAAGACAAAGGCTCATGCATCCTCAGTCGTGAGCAAGTACTACAAAAATATTCTTTACTAGGTTAAGTATAAGAGAATCCTTTATTCAAAATATAATCGGCTGTTTTGGAAATACCATTTGAAAATCCTTTTGGAAACGCAACACAACTCCAAGTCCAATTATGCTCTTTGTATCTTCCTTAATATGGTTATTTGTGACCACTTACAGGGAGCTTCTAGAGTTATCCAACCCTGATGTGTCAGCATCAGTGTTGAAACTATCCTTCCACACCCATTGTGTTCGGCTTCCCTTGATCTCATGATAATCAAGTTTCACCTCCCACTTCATTTTCAACCAACAACTAATCAAAGCATATTCCATTTTCCATCTTTAAATCCTTTAGTCATAATCATTACATCTCCAAGGGATAGAACTCCGTCTATCAACCATCACCCAAATCCCAACTTAATTCAAGTTACCTAGGGAATTTAATTCTCACTAGGTTCTATGTCGGTCTCACCCCTTCATAAATCACAACATTGTATATGTATACATATATATTTTTTTTTTTTTTTTCAAAAACAATACATGGTTAAAATTATGCACCGTCGGGGTTTTAGTTCCCCAGGAGTTTCTTTACTCCCTTCCACTTGTACTCTCACACACCATGTTACAAAATAAACACACTTCCGACAATGGTATTCGCATCTTCTGTGCGCAATTACCACAATTTAACCATAAATGAGTGCGTATGTTGTATAACACACGCGCCAACCATCATAACAAATTATTTGTGCTATGCAAACACAAACAACTCGTATACTTATACGGTAATACACACTAAGCGGCTTTACGCTCTACCCCCCTAAAAGGGATTACGCCACGTAATCAGTCACTGAACATTGGCTTAAAATGTTCTGCCGTCGTGAAGTATTTTAACTTCCACGCGGTCTGGTACACAATGCGTTTTGGTTAGAGGATTTTAACCATATTGGTGGTTTAATCCCTAAACCAAGAATTCTTATTAGAGTTATCTAACTCTATAACCGTTTCGGTCCTAGCCTGTGAGGCTTCTAGGCATTGATGACTAGCCATCCATTCATATTCACAATGTATATTCGGGCATTTGATGCATGGGCTCACTGACCTCTGCTGCGCCATTCTGATAATTATAGGGCTAGTTGCCCATTCGTTACTGTTACTGTACTGTACATCTCAATTTATACCCTTATCTTGGGAAGAATGGTTTCTCAACGACGCATGGTTTCTTCCCTGAGCGAATTCGGTGAGTTTCACAATTTTCCATCCACTTCTCCAATAGAACAGCGTAAACTACTATGTAATTCACAATGATTGACTTGCTTCTACCGACTTACTGTCGGTTGAGATTGGGCTACACCTAATGTGTAGTGCTCTCCAGTTATTTCCCACACCTGGGGTATATCTCATACCGACATTTGGTATTTAGTGTTACTGTAGTCACTTACTGTTAATCATGTCTCCACCTTTGGTTTTGTACATGCTTTCATTCCTGCAGCCTTGCATTACCTATGCATCGGCCATTATAACATTATCCTCCACAATTTCATGCTTTGATTCAGCTATCCACTTTATCATTACTGCGCAAGTGCAATACCAAAAACACTCAGTCATACAGAGTGCAGAGGCGTAAACTCTTGACAGTAAATTTCTCATGCGATTGCGATAAGAATTACACTGTGTTTTACTGAAATTCTTATCACATTAATCTTGTCACCGGCTTAATGCTCGGTTCGTTTGCTATCATTTACTGTTGTGCCTCCACTGGGTTTAACTCATAACTCTGCTCACTCCCCATTTATCATCTAACAATACTCACACAACGGTCGCTTATGCGCACCGTATCCTTACTCATTATACAACATCAACTTATACTGCATCCACTATACGCTGGGTTTATCTGGCCACTTATTTGCTGATTTTTTGAATATACTACTATTTTCTTGAGCCTTTATGTTTTTGAGCGTTGTTCGCTACACATTTAGCTTCACAACCTATGGTGATTGCTATCAGACTTATTACTCTTCTGTGTACACAACTGGTACGAGCACTTCTTTTCGTATTATTTTATTCAAATCATCCTAGGGTAATAACAACGTGGTCCATCCTCCACATATTTCTTGAATTGGTCCACACAACTACGCTCTCGCGGTTTCACAATATCGAGAGGTATCCCCACTCTTAAAGCAGTGGTTCGTTCTCCGCTCTGTTTCCTTGTGTAACATATACTTCTGCAACCGATCACATTACATAACACAGGTTGTTGTGGTTATAAGCCTTACCGTCACGATTCCTTCCAAGTTGTCTCTTTGGCAACTTAGGGTCTTACTGTTGAGTAGGTTATCTTCAGCGTTTAATCCGAGTATTTGTTTCAACTCTTGCGTTTCAATTATATTGCTTCATCCAACAATGTTTAATCCAAATACCCCTCAAGGACTGCTCCTGGGTGTTATTAAAATATGCCATTACATTTGGCTTGCACTTATGGGTACTTTCAGTAAACTACGCCTTCTCCAATGTCTTTATATAACAGTCGGTGCACTCCGCACCTCCTGAATCTTAAATATTTCTTGGACACATTCACTGATTCCTTCAGTCTCTTTAATTAGCTGGGTTCTTTACTTCAAACCATCCATGGTAATCCTCAGCTCTTGTTTGACTTACACTGCTGAGTAGAACGGAGTCGACTACTCCCGTGTTCTGGACTTTACTCGTATACATATATGGGGTATCATATTGATACATTACTACTTACCCAACTAACCTATAAGTAGGTCTGTCAGGCCCACATGCTCCTATCGGAGTGCGGTCGTCCCACAACACAGTTGTACACTCGTAGTGTCCGTCACACGCCTAGGTGAAGTATTCTGTTGTCAACTCCCTTATATTGTTCCGTGACAATATTCATTCCTTGCTTCCCGAACTTAATCGAGGGAAAGTTTATCCACTGTTGTATCCTTGTCAACTGCCCCTGGTTTCACTGGTTTGGTTTAAAAGAAGGTTGGAAAGAAGTGTTGGTTTGAAAGAAAATCTGGTTTTGAAAAGAAGAAGGGTTTGAGTAAATCTGAGTTTGAAAGAAAATTTTCATGGTTTACAACATCTTCTTACCTTAACCAAGTCTAGCTTCTTGCTGACTGGGGTATTTACAATTACGGGGGTTAGGCTAACAGGCCTTTCCACTGTTATGACGATTACAGTTAACTTTCTAGTACTTTACTAAGTACTTGTAGTGGTTATAAATTCCCGAACAGCCCTGTTATAGCAGCACTTGCTATGGCAAGTGCGCCATGCTAACTGGCTATCGGTTTAACACATACCGATTGTGGTATTGCTTTTACCCATATTGTCATCAGTGGCCTTGTGGGCCCTCACTGATCTTACTGCCTTGATAAATACTCTTCTAGGTGATTTCTCACTGTCTTCACATGATAATCATTAACTAGGGTGTTTCCCATTCGAGGAGTCCCTATTTTTTTTGTATTGTTTCCTCTTGGTAGCCCGTTCCACGCATTGTCGTGGTTGCTGAGACTTGTCTCTTGTTTGGGCACTACGTTGTAGTTCCTTTGTCGGTTGGTATACCGTTGGTGTATTATTTATCAACTGTGGTCCCGTAGACACTCGTCTCGGGTTTTATTGATCCATTTCTTGCCTGTTGCACGGTTGGTGCGTTGCAAGTTGGTTATTCTCGACTGCTTAGCATGTCGACCCAGGTTGCCGGAAATTCTATTCTTCTATACGCAAGATTCTTCATTCTTCGCTATTAAATGCGGTTAACATTGTTCAGATGGAGACCGTCTCCGGGATTCCCAGTTTTTTGGGATCAACCGTATGACCGGTTCTCCGTACTCACAGAAGTACTAATTAACATCTAGATCGGGTTTCCCGAGTAAGAGAGGACTTTCATCTCTCTGGCGTTCTTTCCCAAGTTATAAAATAGGGATTGTGGAGGGCGGGAAGGATACTGTAGGTTTCCAGTATTCACTGGTAGTTCCTATCTAGCGTATCTCTCACGCTATCACTCAACCCTTAACCCAAAGTACTTAAATCCTAACTCGGTACTTCCTAAGCTCGGTAATTCAGTCATCAGAGCGATACTTCGCTCTGATACCACTTTTGTAACACCCCAACTACCACCGTACACATAACATCAAACTGCAGCGGAAAATTCAACTCATCACATTACTTATTTCAATGGTGTTACACGCCGTTAACCACCCACGTGGCTAACAAGGCTAATACATGTACTTTGTATCGGTCTGATGGACTAGATTCCCGAGCAACTACACGTTACATTTGCTTCCCTTAACAACAACCCATATACTTTAGACATTCCAACCGTACCGAGTATTTACAAACTAATGCCGATAACAATTTCGGTCTTACTACGCCTACAATGCTTACGACATTTAAATGGCTACCCATGTATAAACATCTACCCCGTCCTACTCTCGAACGGCTTCCAGCTCCTTGTACCTGAAATAGAAAAGGAGAGAAAGGGTGGCCCCCAAGGGGCTCAGCACCTTTGCTGGTATGGTAATCCCGCAGCCCACATGCTACCGGGCCACGGACAACTAATTGTCGTCTTAGCATGCGATTGATTATATTTAAATCATGCATGCACTGTAAACACACAACACAAAACGTTTCGCCTCAATGGGCTCAACAAACGGATAATACATCCTTACTTGATGAGTCACTCGTGGTATTCATTATCCCTAGAGTGTTCCTCCTCTAACGGAGCTACTTCCTTAATAGACGACACTTACCCTTAAATCGGGTTATCCTTAAACGCCTCTTGTCACAAACTGGGATTCATTTCCATGATCCACACACTCCATATCTTACAACATATCACATTCCTCACATGACAAAACATAACAACACTTTTCTCGTTTCGACGCACACATGATAACATCGAATTCATTTTAAACATCTAACGTATACATATCATAGCATAGCAAGGGAAATTGCCTAGCACCATATCAACACAAAACACCATAAGATCGGTTCACACAAGGAACCTTCCACCATAGTTAGTATACATAGTGAGCCTAGAGATTATTGCCAATCTCATGCTAAGCTCGTTACCAACCTCGTTACCGTCCAGTTATATCGAACGGTTAACTTAAACCCAAGGTGTGTCGGATATAGTAATCCCAAGCACACCGAAATAACATTTGTATGCCCCTGTGGCCCGACGTGAGTCAGTAAACAGCTTTGGATAAGCTAAGGGAAGGTCGAAACCAAATTGGAATACAACCTATACATACACCAAGAGAGCCGAACCGGATATGACATCGACTCCCGTCCTCACACGCGTGGCCGGAACATGACCGGACTCCTCACCCCCCATTAGTACATATATACTTATAAATAAGTAGTTAGAGATCCATTATGGAGCCTACCACGTCCACACACCATACGGTATCATAACCGAGTTAAGCACACAAGGGAGGTTCACACACTTGCATACAACAACAATATCCAACTAACTCACACATAGCCGTAGTTAGCACGTTCCAAGGTTTGGGTCGTTAACTCCGAATACCTTGCAAGTCCGGTCCCCAAGGTCGGTCCATTCCAGAGGCTAATTCTCGCAGGGTAAACTGGGCTGGACCGACCTTGCAAGTTCGGTCGCAAGTTCGGTCTGGCCCAGACCCTTGTTTTCCTTTTTACATTCAACTCCAAACTTCACCCCATATAACCTAGTACCCCCTAACCTCATTTGGGCACTTCAAACACACCTTAAGACATCCTCAAACACTCATTTTCTAATTCCTTAAGCCTTTACTTATATCTTCACAAAATTCCTAACACTTACAATGTTTTCCTTAAGATTTCTAGGTGGTATTTCACCTATAATGACCACTATACCAAGGTGTTTCCTCTACACCTTAACATCATCTCTCAACCTTCTTTTCTTACTAACTAAACCTCCTTTTTCACACCTTACCTAAACATCACTTATTCCTTGGATATCAACATTACCTAAACCTTAAACAACTTCCTAGTTCACCAAAACATTCTTAAAACACTTAGAACTTCTTACATATTTTCCAAATTTTGCCATAGCTTCTCTTGTATATACTCACATCCAAGCACTTAGGTTTTTACCTTATTTCATTCAAAAACACCTAAAAACCATCAAGAACACCATCACTCACAAGACTTCACCAAATTTACACTACTCACAATATAGTGCACAATTTAAATTGCTTAGCACTTAGGCCCTTAAACAACATGGCTCTTAGGCCCTTAAATTGCATAAACCTTAAACACTGAATTTCCACAATATATAAGCCTTTGACCTGCAATTACATACACCAAGACATATGTTCTTTTACTAGTCTCCTTGAGAACACTTTACTAAGTCATTCACCATTTGCTCTTTAGGTAGTTTTAGCAAGCATTATAAGCTCATTTCTCCTAAGGCATTAAACCACATTGAGATAACATATTTACCTCTTTTCCTCACAAACTTCTTTCTTGTTTCCTTGTTTAAAAATCGGCTAAGCTTAGTTGCTTGTCAACTTCTAAACATTACACAAACAATGTGATGAGTATTCAAGCTCCAAGCTTAATCTCATTGTAAACCCTAGGTTTACATTGTTCAAAGAGCATTAAGATAGTTTTTTACCTTGGTCTTTGAAGGGAATTGGAATATCTATCAAGAGAGGACTCCACCAAGTCCTTGAAAGATTCAAATGGAAAGAACAAAGCAACACAATGAGCACCATTAATGGTGATTTTCGGTCAAGGTAAAAACATGAAGGAAACTTCATTTTCTTTGAGTTTCCTTACCTTGAAGCAAAGGAGAGTAATAATATGTAGAAACACAAGCTCAAGCTCCTCCCATGGTGATTCCTCTTGGCACCGAAATGGAGCTCTTGGGATTTTGAAAGGATAGAATTGAAGAGCTTGATGAGAGGAAGAGATTGGTGGTGTTTGTTTTTGATTTGGTTAAGTGAGCTAGGAAATATTGGCAATGGAAGATGGCATTTGGTGCTGTTGCTGTAGCATCACCGTGAGAACAGAAAGAAGAGAGGTAGAAGACGTTGGAAGTGAAGGGAAATGAGAGAATGAAGATAAAACTTGCTTTTGGAGATATTTAAGCTAAAAGCAAATAGTACTTTTGCTTTGTCATTACTTAACTTATTTTTTTGTTCAAATGTGGTGAGTCACACATGAAAACCGGCCCCTTATATCACCTAGGGGTATAATAGTCTTTGTTGACCAATTAAATTACTTATAACCACATATGTTACAAACTAGCTTATAAAAATCACTATTCACAAAAACAAGGCACATAGAAGTGACATTTTTGATTTCCCATTGATATAGACTTCCAAATGTGATACTATATAGTACACATGTTAATTGAAGAGTAATGATGGACATTTAGCCATTCAAAACTCATTTACAAGACAATTTTTCAAAAACGTGCTTTAAGACTCCTAAAAGCACATTTGTGTTTTAACTTGTTTTCAAGCTTGGTTTTCTTTGGTAACTGATTTAATATGTTCATTAACATATTTATAAGGTATAGGTATGACCATTAGGTCTTATACAAATTTATCCCAAGCTTAGAGCACATTTTAGCCCATATTGACCTTAAGGTATATTCTTGTGTTTTGTTTGGTTTCATTGTCTACCAAAGTTTCCTAAGGACTTAATTAGCCTTATAAAGTCATAATTAAATATTATCAAGTCTTGGTAGGCTCTTTGGGTCCTAACCAAGTTCACTCCAAGCTTAGAGCATGTTTTTGCTCACCGTGTCTTAGTGTTTTATCGTGTTTTAACTATGGTTTAAACTATGCACTGATGTTCCTAAGGCACTTGTTTTAGCCTTTAGATAACATATTTAAACATTTAAACAACATACCAAGGTTTGGGTATTTCAGCGGGATTGGATAACAGATATTGAAGGTTCCTAAGTTTTCCACATTGTCTAATTTAGGTGCGTCTCACATCATTCTTTAACTCATTACTTAGGTGGTTGTACATTAGACTCACTAATACAACACTCATGCATGAAATGCATTAAGCAATCACTTTTTCATTTAACAGTTTAGGCGGTACCTGGTCTCGAAGAGGATCCTGGTGCCTCAGACCGGTCCACCACATTCAGGGCGGCCTTGCCGGACCCCGTACCCTTCCCCTTCTGGGATTCAGTGTACTTCTTGTCAGAAGACTGCTGAATGATCGCCTTCGGGCTTTCGGTGGTCGCAGTAGTCTTACCCTTCCACTGCCCCTTTGGCTTATAGTTCCTGCCACTAGGGTTCTGCCAGCACTCGAACTCACGGTGCCCCATCTTCTGGCAGTAATGACACTTCACGTCATTCCCCTTGCAGTCTTTGCCGGGTGGTCTCCGTTACACCACTTACAGTAAAATGGGCGCTCCGGTCCACAACCCGCGCTAGCTGCTATAACAACACACAATCAATACTCACTTCCCATCTTAACAACATACACCTCATCTAGATACACATGATTAAGTAATTACCCTTAGGCGGGTAGGAGCGTAGAGGCTTCGCCGCATACGCATACGTGAGCTTCAGTGGCTCATCAGCTGTGGTGGTCTGGGCTTGGCCCTTGTCACCCTGGTACTGACTCTTCTGGGGCTGAGGGTAGGGTTTCTTTTTCTTTCCTCCCCCATAAGCTTGCTGACTCTGGCCCTCATTCGTGGCCTTGCGCTTATGCGCATTCTCCTCGTCCCTCAGGCAGACGGTAATCTCAACCTTAGCAGCGGCATGATAGCACTCCTAAATTTTAGGATGTCAGTCATGCCCCGCAAAACAAACTTACCAACTCACATTAACATTCGCTCATGGTATAAATTGATTCACAACATGGTATTCTAATTACCTGCAAGGTAGTATACTCAGCTGGCCCCATCCCGTAGCGGAGACGGTGGCTAAGACCATTGTAGAACCGGTTCACCAACACTCGGTTCGAGTACCCAAGGTCTGGTAACAGGTGGATAAGGCCGGTGAATGCGGTGTAGTAGTCATCAACCGACATCTTATCCCCTGCCTCAGACTATCCAGCTCGAGGCGCTTGGCCTCCTGCACATGTGCAGGGTAATACTTGGCTCGCAGTAGAGCCGTGTACTCCCTCCAACCAAACTCCGGATCAGCTATCCTGTCCTCTCTCACCAACTTCCACCAACTCTGTGCCGAACCCTTCAAGTAGTAAGCGGCAAGACGGACCTTAGCTTCAGCAGGTACTGCCAAGGTCTCGTAGGCGGTCTCCAGCTCGGAGATGTACGCCTCCAACTTTCGAGGGTCGGTCTCCCCATTGAATGACGGCGGTCTTAGATCAGCCAACGCCTTGACCCAATTGGTCTCTCGTGGCGGTGGTGGTGGTGGCTGAACTCCGGGCTGTTGCCCTTGCTGTAATGCAGCAACCATCTGGGGGTACCATCTGGGCTACGGCGGCTGCTACTGCCTCAGCCATGGTCTGTGCCGTAGTATCATCGCCTGGTCACCCGTACCTCCAGTACCACGCCCGCGGCCTCTACCTCGTGGTCTACCTGCCCATCTGAATTCATATGAACATTTCATTAGCCTCATGCTTGCACACTTATCGGTCCAACGGTTGTAGCATCTTCCCGACAACAAGGTAATTCCACACTTAGTTAGTGGTTAACCTTCCCAAATCTGTTCACTTAGGTAACTATGGTTATGTTTCCTAACTCGGTATATTTCTAGCTCGGTATTCTAGTCATCAGAGCGGTACTTCGCTCTGATACCACTTTTTGTAACACCCCTACAACTCCCCTACCAACTACTGAAATCGCAGCGGAAATAACCAACCAACAATAATTTAACGCTTTGGTGTTACAACGCCGTTAACCACCCACGTGGTTAACTAGGCAGAATAAATACAAGTGTATCAGTCTGATGATCAGACTCCCGAGCATAGATCCTAACATCCACATATATATATATAGCCATCAATACCGAGTATTTATTTACACCACATCTACCAACTGTAAACATCCACCACTATTTAGCAAACAGTACCAAAATGTAATGCCTCGGGAGCACAGGCGCATCCCGGGCTCAACAACCAAAATAACCAAAAGTACATCAACGACCTAAGATCTAGAGCCACTCCGCTTCTTCGATCCTCATCCAGCATAAAAATATGGAGCCCCCGAGGGGGGGTCAGCAACCTTTGCTGGTATGGTTAACGCGCAGCCCATCGGCTACCGGGATACGCGCAACCAATTGTCATGATAACATGGCATTCATTTTAAACATCCAACATATATACACCCATAGCATAGCAATGGAAATTGCACAGCACCATAACAATACATAACACCATAAAATCAGTTCTCACAAGGACCCTCTACCATAGTTAGTATACATAGTGAGCCTAGAGATTATTGCCAATCTCATGCTAAGCTCGTTACCAACCTCGTAACCGTCCGCCCAGTTATATCGAACGGTTAACTTATACCCAAGGTGTGTCGGATATAGTAATCCCAAGCACACCGAAATAACATTTGTATGCCCTGTGGCCCGACGTGAGTCAGTAACTAGCTTTGGATCAGCTAAGGGAAGGTAGAAACCAAATTGGTATACAACCTATACATACACAAGAGAGCCAAACCGGATATGACATCGACTCCCGTCCTCACACGCGGGCCGGAACATGACCGGACTCCTCACTCCCCCGGTTAGCACTTGTTAGTGATCACACAATATATTGTTAAGTCACACACAAGCAAGTGTTTAGGTCTTGTTAGACACACCAAGGGAAGGGAGTCACAATAATACAACATTATAATATATAACAACCGTAAACTCTTTCCATGCCTTATCTTATAAGGTCGTAACACACAGAAAAGCAAACAACACCCCAGCCGGTGTAAACCGGTAGACAACAGACTGCAAGAAAACCATACCTTGGTCCTTGCCTCGATTGGTTTCCTCCGTAGGTCACTCCTATACATAATTAATAACGTCGGTTAATTTTTATTCAATTCAAACTTGCTAAGTATTTAACATGATTGTATGACATGTTTTAATGTCTATCTTACCCTAGGTTACCTTCATTATACACCCTAGGGTTTACTACATAAGTCACATTCCTTTCTATTTTTTTTTTTAAGTTTTGGTATGTCCGACCCACCGTCCGACCTATAACTGGGTCGGACCCTTCCAGTGGTTTCGGGTTTGGAAAAACTTAACTTGTCCGACCCATGTCCGATCCAACCTTCTGGGTTGGACCATTCCAGAGAATTTCATCGACCTCAGAACATACATGTCTGACCCATGTCCGACCCACCCTTCTGGGTCGGACCATTCCAGAACATTTTCCGCCTTACAAAACATGCCCGTCCGACCCACGCCGACTCACTCGACTGGGTCGGACATCCTCTAAACTTACCCAAACTTTGTCAAATCTTCAACAACAAAACTTCTCCTAAAGCCTCTTAATGTTTCCTAACAACATTTGGTACCCTTATATCCACATACAACATCCATGAAACTCATTTTCTAATTCCTTAAGCCTTTACCCATTTCCTTGTAAATTCCTTAACACTTATAACATTTTACACTAGGTTTCTAAATGGTGTTTCTTACCTATGATAACTACTATCCCAAAATGCTTTCTCCTCATCTCAACATCATCTCTTAAGCATTATTTCTTACCAACCTAAACCCTAGTTGATGTCTAAGTCCTCTTTGTTTACCTAGAACACCTTAAGACATTATTTCTTTCTTGTAAAACTCTTAGTCATTTTCTAACACTTCTAATTCACCAAGCCTACATTAACACCTAGAACTCCTTGGACATTTCCTAAATATTGACATGGGTTCTCCTAGAACATCACTAAACCAAAACACATTGTTTTCACCATTAAACACACAAGAACACTAAGAATCACCAAGAACACTCTAACACACAAAACTTTCACTCAAATCTCACTATACTAATATAATACATAACTTAGATTGCATGGCACTTAGGCCCTTAAAATGCATGGTTCTTAGGCCCTTAAAGTGCTTAAATCATAAACACTGAATTTCCACAATATATAAGCCTTTGACCTGCAAATACATACAACAAACATATGTTCTTTTACTAGTCTCCTTGAGAACATTTACTAGGTCATTCACCCTTTTGCTCTTTAGGTAGTTTTTAACAAGCATTATATAAGCTCATTTCTCCTAAGGCATTAAAACAACATTAGGTTAGTATATTTACCTCTTTTCCAAACAACTCCTTTCTTGTTTCCCTTATAAAACCGACAAGGTATTTGATTCCTTGTCATGTTCTAAACAATATACAAACATTATATTGAGTATTCAAGCTATAAGCTTCATCTCATTGTAAACCCTAATTTTACATTGTTTCAAAAACATTAATGTAGTTGTTTTACCTTGATCTTTGAAGAGAGTTTGAATATATATCAAGAGAGGACTCCACCTAGTCCATGAAGAGTTGGAATGAAGCTAGAACAAAGTTACACAAAGAGCTCCATCAATGTGTATTTTCCGGTCACCACAAAAACATGGAGGAAATGTAGTTTTTATTTGAGATTCCTTACCTAGAAGCAAAGGAGAGTAACAATATGTAAAAATACAAGCTCAAGCTCCTTCAATGGTGGAACTCCATGGCACCGAAATGGGGCTCTTGAAGTTTTGAGAAGATAGGAATGAAGAGCTTGATGAGAGGAAGAGATTGGTGGTGTTTGTTTTTGGTTTGGACAAGTGAGCTAGATTTTACAAGTGGTCAAAGCTAGAGTTTTAATGGTGGTGGTGTGTATTACCGTGAGAGAACAGCAAGAAGGGAGGAAGAAGAGAGTATGGAACCGTGTGAAATGAGAAGGAAATGAGAGAATGAGATAAACTTGCTTTTAGAAGATATTTATGCTTTATAAGTAAAAAGGTGACTTAAGTAGTCTTCTTTATTTCTTAACATGCTAACAAGGGTGGTGTGTCACCAACCTTAAAAACTGGCCACAAATAGTAGTATGAGGGTATTTTAGTCTTTGTTAAACATTTAATTACTTATACAAACATATGTTACAAAATAGCTTATTAAAATCACTATTCATGAAAACACGGCACATAGAAGTGAAATTTTTGATTTCCCATTGATATAGACTTCCAAATGTGATACTATATAGTACACATGTTAATTAAAGAGTAATGATGGACATTTAGCCATTCAAAACTCATTTACAAGACAATTTTTCAAAAATGTGCTTTAAGACTCCTTAAAGCACATTTTGTGTTTAAACTTGTTTTCAAGCTTGGTTTTCTTTGGTAATTGGTTTAATATGTTCATTAGTATATAAATAAGGTCTTGGTAAGTTCATTAGGTCTTACCCAAGCTTATTCCAAGCTTAGAGCACATTTTAGCCCATATTGACCTTAAGGTATTTAATTGTGTTCTTTATGATTTAAATTGTTTATTAATGTTTCTAAGACTTTTCTTCTTGTTTGATAAATCATGTTTTAATGTTTAAACAACATACTAAGGTTTGGGGTATTTCACACCTAACCCTAGGTTGAGAGGTAATTCGTTACACAAAAATTATTATTTCTTAAAGATATAGTTAGTTATATTATAAACTGTATAGTTCATCATTAACTAACATTTTAATCATACATGTTTAATCAATAATACAAAGATATACACACACCTTCAACCTGTAGCTTAAATGGTAACTAAGCAACTACAACAACCTCCAACCTGAAATAACCAACATTACCTGGTATTAGACCATTAAATATTATATAGATCCACACACATACCTGGTACTAGCATACTCATTAATTTAGTTGTGCTTAAAATTCACTAAGTTGTTTACTCAACCTAATAACTAGATGTTGTTCTAGGATTGAACTACTTACTTAAATCATGGGGTTAAGGACGCTACTTGGGAGACTGAGGACCCCATGAGAGTGAAGTACCCCACACCTATTCACATGAATTTCCCTATATTCTTTCCTTCTATGGGTTCTCGTTAGTAGCGGTACGAGGGCATACCTTAGCTCTTTTAAGGGGGAGGGGTAGTGCATACTCTTTCTTCCGTCACCTCATCCAGATTATGCCCTGTTTGTTTTATTAGTAGAGTGGTGGAGAGGTGTATTTATGTACTTGGTTTATATATTGTGTGATTCTCGATTATCTATGAAATATCTTGGTTTGGTTTGATCTTGAGTAATCTTGAGTGGAATTTGGAAATGGAAAAGAACGGGAATAAAGGATTGGTATGAATTGGTATGGAATTACATTTGGTATGGATTGGTATGGAATTACATTTGGAATTATTATTGGATGGACATCTTGGAATTCTTGTCAGCACACTGAAGCGGTGTGAGTAGCTATTAGTTGGTTTTAAACTTCAAGATGAAGTTTCTTTTAAGGGGGTAGACTGAAATACCCCATAAATTAATCTAAATTAATTTAGGGGATTTCCTTATTGAACCCTAAATAATACTATAATATATTAAATTATGGTATTATGAATTTAATAGTAAGATTTATAAGTCAATAAATCTTGGAAAATTTTCAAGACACTCCAATTATATTATAAAGATTTTAGAAATATTTGGAACATGGATTTAGAACATAAAAGTCAAGATAATATCATAGTTGAAATATCCATAATTATTATAAATATAATTAAGGTCTAATTATATAAGGCTAACATGTTGCAATAATGAATTAAGTAAATACGTACATGAATTAAGGTTTCAAAGAACCTCAATTATATTATAAAAATAAATATATAGTCTAAAAAGATTTATCAAACCTAACATGAAATTCTAAATTTAGGGGATAATTTAAAAGGAGTAAATTATTCAATAAAAATCGGTGTAACATGTATATATATTATTACATGAAATGACACATAGATTATTACGAGGAAGATTGAGAGGTTATTTAACAAGCTAACATAAATTTTGAACATTTAAATGACTCAAATTAATAGTCTCTCTTCATTTTCCTCCTCCTTGTATTCTATTCATTTATAATAAAACTCTCTCTTTCACATCCTTTTCCCTCAAGTTACAATCCCTTCATTTTATTTACATTCACTCACGGTTATAACTTAGCAAAAAAAAATGTCCAGCCTCTTTGCATTTCCTCTCCAATTACGGTTATATATTCAACATTTCTTTTTCTCCTCTCTTCATTCACAAACTGACGAAGGAAAATTCATACATCTCCCCTTTTCTTTTATATTCTCTTCAGGACAATTTTTGGCAACCACCATCTTTCTCTACACTGTACAACCCAATCTGCTCTAGCACATCTTCATTCTCAATACATATGCCTCCCTTCGTTGTCAAACCCCAGTCGGTAAACAAGGATAATCTCTTCATTAAAACTACACCTTGTACACCATAGTGAAATCGGGAAGAATACATGCCCTGCGTTCTGTTCAATCTCTGTTGGTGATTGCTGCATCTTGTACACCAGATGGGAAAGGGGGGCAGAAAACTATCAATTCCATAATCGGTAGCAATCTAATCTATCTTCTTCTTTCTGGTAATTCAGTAGAATCTGAATTCCTACGATCACGCCACATGAATCGAATCACATACCAGAGTGAAGAGCGGCTAAGAACAGCTCTTCATTTCTCTTTTTGAATCAGCTGCAGTAGTGAGAAATCCCCTCTTCAATTCTTGATGCTGAAATAAATCACTGGAACTGCATCTCGTTCACCAGACTAAAGAATACTGGAGCAGTTCATCCTACAACCGGTAATATACAGTCTCTATTCTTTTGTCTCTACTCTTCCCCAAAACAAAGTAGGAGTGCTTTTGGTTGCACAAAATACTGTTCTTCTTTTGTACTGGTGAATGAAACAATGAACATATATAAACAGTATCATAATTCTCTCATCAATTACAACAATAGCAGCAGATTTCTACCCGTCACGAGAAACAAAGGTAAAAGCATACAAGAAAAGAAAATAAGAATAAAAATGGTTGTATTAAGCATATAAGAAATTAAGTGGTTAATTAGATTTTTGAATAGCTACCCTGTGGTTGGGTAGGTAAAAATTAGTTGAGTAATTAAATATAAATTGCTATTATTTGTGTAAGTTGAGAATTTTATGGTTTTGATAGCCGGGGCTAATTTGAGTAAAATCTAGTTAGTTAAATTACTTGAGTTATCATTTTAGATTCAATCGTAATAAAAAAAAAACTAAGTGCAAAGAAAGAGATAATATAATTATACTTATGAGTTAAACCATACAGTACTAAATTGTCAATTATGTTAGGGATAAAATTTATTAAATCAAAAACTGTTAATTTGTTAAAAGAAGTGTAAAAGAAAAGGATTATTGAAAGGAAATTAGATTTTCAATTTCTAAATTAATAGTTTTATGGTGCTAGTAGTCACAACATTAATTGGTGCTGATAAGGAATTTAAGAAAATTTGGGTACTTGTTACCAAATGAAACTAATTGAGATTTTAGGGTGGAAAATAAATAATAACTTTTTAAAAGAAATCGTTTTACAAGAATAATTCAAGACATAAAACATATATATGTACATACCCGTCCTTAAGAAAATTAAGGGATTAATAAGTAAAGAATTAAGTTTAAAAAAATTAGGGATTAAAAATAGTAAATAAGTGGTTGGTTAAATTAACAGTTTATTAAGTAATAAGTCAAGATGGGAGATTTGTTTAGAGGAGTAATACATAAAGAAATGGTAAGTGTTTTAAAGAGGGGTTAGTAATTTGGGATTTAGATATTTATGTAGTTAATTTTGTTGGAAAATTAATATTCTAGGATGGTGGTTAGTGGGAGAGATTAAAGGAGAACTTAATAATTAGTTATCAAGTGGCTAGATGATGTTATAATGTAAAGTACATTTTTATATATTTGAGGTTGATGAAATAAAAGGAATTGAGTAAAAGAATAGTAATATGGGAATTGAAGATTAGGTGGTACTGCTAAATTATTTAATAAACTTTTATAAGTTAATAATGGGTCGATGAATCCCTTGGTTCAAGGGTGAATTAGATTGTTAAACAAAAAGGGAATAAATGGACAGAGTGTAGGTAATTAGTTATTAAGTAGCGGGGAAGGTTGATAATTTTAAGATTTTAAATATATAAACATATGTATAACTAAGCTTAAGGAAATAGGATGAAACAAATAATAAACTAGTAATATGAGAATAAAGAATGTAGCAATTAAGTCGGTAAATTGGAACGGACTAATTGATAAATGTTAGGAAACTTAGGATATGATTTGGTGGTATGTTGGATTAGAATTAGTATGATAAGGGTTAGAATATGTAGGAGATCAATGGGTAAAATAATAAGAATAATATATATATATATATATATATCTATATATATATATATATAAACTTTAACCTAGTAATATAGTTTGGATAACATGAAAATAAAATTACATATAGAATATAATGGAGGGAGTAAGTAATAATCACACTCGTTAGTTTGAGAGACAGGGGTTTCCTGATGAACTCGACAAATCTGGGCCATCCGATTGTAGTTAGGAGAAACGGACGGCCAAGATTATAACATGGATGATTAAGTAATAAATCCCAGAATAAAACTCTAATTTGTTGAATTTATTTAATGACTTTCCCTATTGTATTTTAACTTGAAATTTTAATCACAGATTCCTTATAAACTATAGTTTATTTTCAAGTATATTAATATGGAATTATTTAGATAATTTAAAAATATATTTTTATAAAATAAATTTTTTATAATATGTCTAAAATACCATAGTTACTATATATTAAATTTGGGAATTTTTAGACAAGAGTAAATGGGTCTAAAAATTGTGTTTGTGAAATTTTCATAAGTTACCTCATAATACAAGGTTTTTAATGTAACAGAAATTAAAGTATAGTTGGCTAACAAACTTTATGGGTTGGAAATAATATAGGAGGGCCAAACTAACAATTAATACCGAATGTTAATAAATATCTTAGGTATAAACTCTTGAGTTGAAATAAAGAAATAAAAGATTATCTTAGGTTTAAACAAGGAATTTAATTTACCTACTTTTATGTTAACTACATATATTATGGAAGCTAATATACTAATTTTAACTAAGGGAAATACTTTATTTTATAAACCAATATTGGATGAGTATATGTGTAAAAGTTAATAGAGATAATTAAATACAATAAGACTACACAAAGAATATCTTGAATAAATCCTAATATATGTACATTAAGAGTAAATAAAAGAAATAACATACCTTATGTGTAACACCCCTACAACGCCCCTATCAACTACCGAAATCGCAGCGGAAATAACCAACCAAACATTTTGTGTTACAACGCCGTTAACCACCCACGTGGTTAACTAGGCAGAATAAATACAAGTGTATCGGTCTGATGATCAGACTCCCGAGCATAGTAACTAACATCCATATATTAACATAACCGACCATACCGAGTATTTAATTTACAAACCATCTCCAACATAATCATCCAACACTGTATAACAAGGTATCAAAATGCAATGCCTCGGGTGCACAGGCGCATCCCGGGCCTAACAACCAACATATCCCAAAAGTATATCCACCTAGGACCTAGAGCCACTCTGCCTCTTCGATCCTCATCCTGCAATAAAAATATGGAGCCCCCGAGGGGGTCAGCACCTTTACTGGTATGGCTAACGCGCAGCCCATCGACTACCGGGATACGCGCAACCAATTGTCATAATAACATGGCATTCATTTTAGAATATCCAACATACATACATATTTATATACATAGCATAGCAAGGGAAATTGCATAGCATCACAACATCAAAACATAACACCATAGACTTGGTTCTCACAAGGAACCTTCCACCATAGTTAGTATACCATGAGAGCCTAGGGATTTTTACCAATCCCATGTTAAGCTCGTTACCATCCTCGTTACCGTCCGGTTATATAGAACGGTTAACTTATACCAAAGGTGTGTCGGATATAGTAATCCCAAGCACACCGAAATAACATACGTATGCCCCTATGGCCCGACGTGAGTCAGTAACTAGCTTTGGATAAGCTAAGGGAAGGTAGAAACCAAATTGGAATACCACCTATACATACACCAAGAGAGCCGAACCGGATATGATATCGACCCCCCCATCACACACGTGGCCGGAACAACCGGACTCCTCACTCCCCCGGTTAGCACTTGTTAGTGATCACAACATTTTGTCAAGTCACATACAAGCAAGCATTTAGGTCTTGTTAGACAACCAAGGGAAAGGAGTCATAACCTTACAACATCATAATGTATAACAACTGTAAACTCTTTTCATGCCTTAGTCTTATAAGGTCGTAACACGCAGAAAAGCAAACAACACCCAAGCCGGTGTAAACCGTTAGGCAACAGACTGCGAGAAAACCATACCTTGGTCCTTGCCTTGTTTCGTTTCCACCTTGAAAGAATCCTATACACATTAGTAATGTCGGTTAATTATTTATTTAACTTCACACTTACTAAGTATTCAACATGATTGTATGACATGTTTTAATGTCCACCTCACCCTAGGTTACCTTCATTATATACTCTAGGGTTAACTACATAAGTCACATCCTTTTCTGTTTTTTTTTTTTTTTTTTTAGTTTAGGCCCGACCGGACTTGCCGACCGGACTTGTCCATGTCCGGTCGATTCCAGAGAGTTTCTCCCCTTCGGAAATTCACAGCCCGACCGGACTTGTCAAGTCCGGTCCCATGTCCGGTCGATTCCAGTAACTCAATCCGTACAAAATTTTCTACTCTCCGACCGGACTTGTAAGTCCGGTCCTATGTCCGGTCCATTCCAGAGAGTTTATTCTCTTTGTAAATTGAGCCCGACCGGACTTGTCCATGTCCGGTCCTATGCCCGGTCCATTCCAGAAACTAATTCTCGCAGGGTAAACAGGTCCCGACCGAGCTTGCAAGTCCGGTCGCAAGTCCGGTCGGCCCAAATCTATGTATTTTCCTTTTTACATTCAACTCCAAACTTCACCCCATATAACCTAGTACTCCCTAACTCATTTGGGCACTTTAAACACAACTTAAGACACCCTTAAAACACTCATAAAACTCATTTTCTAATTCCTTAGCCTTTACTTATTCCTTCACAAAATTCCTAACACTTACAATACTTTTCTCCTAGTTTTTCAAATGGTGTTTCACACCTTAGATGACTACTATACCAAAAGCTTCCTCCTTTATTCTAACATCATCTCCCAAGCATCATCTCTCACAACTAATTCCTTATCTCCTTCTTGAAACTCTTTTCCTAGTGTACACTTCTCCTTGTTTACCAAGTTTGCCTAGGTATTTACCTAAGTCCAAAGTGACTTTGGTACTCACTAAATCTTAAGATCATGTCTAAGTCCTTATTACACCCTAGAGTACTTCCTAGTACATCAAAATTCCTAAGAACATCATGAACTTCTTATTCATCTCCTACACTTTCTAACTCACCAAACCTTATGTAAAACACTTAGAACTTCTTACTTCCTACCTAATTTTGACATGGGTTCCCCTAGAACATTACTAAGCCTAAACACTTTACTTTCTCCTTTAAACACACAAGAACATCCAAAATCACCAAGAACACTCTCATACACAATTTCACCAAATTACACTACATTACAATATAGTGCATATTTAAATTGCATGGCACTTAGGCCCTTAAAATGCATGGCTCTTAGGCCCTTAAAGTGCTTAAATCATAAACACTGAATTTCCACAATATATATGCCTTTAACCTGCAAATACACTCAACACACACATATGCCCTTTACTAGTCTCTTGAGAACACTTTACTAAGTCATTCACCATTTGCTCTTTAGGTAGTTTTAATAAGCATTTATAAGCTCATTTCTCCTAAGGCATTAAACAACATTTAAGTTAGTAGATTTACCTCTTTTCCCAAAACACTTCCTTCTTGATTCCTTACAAAACCGTATGCTAATTTGATTCCTTGTCAAGTTCTAGACAATATACAAACACCATAATGAGTATTCAAGCTTTGAGCTTCATCTCATTGTAAACCCTAATTTGACATTGTTTCAAAAACATTAATGTAGTTATTTTACCTTGATCTTTGAAGGGAGTTTGAATATATAACAAGAGAGGACTCCACCTAGTCCATGAAGAGTTGAAATGAAGCTAGAACAAAGTCACACAAAGAGCTATATCAATGTGTATTTTCGGTCAAGGTAAAAACATGGAGGAAACATGATTTTTCTTTGAGATTCCTTACCTAGAAGCAAAGGAGATCAACAATGTCAAAATACAAGCTCAAGCTCCTTCAATGGTGGAACACCTTGGCACCGAAATGGAGCTCTTGGAGTTTTGAGAAGATAGGAATGAAGAGCTTGATGAGAGGAAGAGATTGGTGGTGTTTGTTTTTGATTTGGACAAGTGAGCTTGATTTAGCAAGTGGTCAAAGTGGAACTTCCATGGTGGTAGTAGTATTACCGAGAGAGAACAAGGAAGAAGGAAGAAGAGAGGTGGGAAACCGTGGAGTGAAGGAAAGAAATGAGAGAATGAAGATAGAATTTGCTTTAAGGAGATATTTGTAGTATAAAGTAAAAAGTAGTTTTACTTAGTTTGCTTTAATTACTTATTACATTAACTAGAGAGTGCTTGAGTCACCACACATATAAAAAACGGGCCCCTTTATTAGTGTGAGGGTATTTTAGTCTTGTTTGTCAATTTAATTACTTAATACAACATATGTTAAAAATAGCTTATAAAAATCACTATTCACCTAAACAAGGCACTTAGAAGTGAAATTTTTGATTTCCCATTAATATAGCCACCCAAATGTGATACTATATAGTACACATATATATTTAAGAGTAATGATGGACATTTAGCCATTCAAAACTCATTTACAAGACAATTTTCAAAAACGTGCTTTAAGACTTCTTAAGCACATTTTGTGTTTTAACTTGTTTTCAAGCTTGGTTTTCTTTGGTAATGGTTTAATATGTTCATTAGTATATAAATGAGGTCTTGGTAAGCTCATTAGGTCTTACTCAAGTTTATCCCAAGCTTAGAGCACATTTTGGCTCTTATTGACTTTAAAGCACATTTGTGTTTCCTTTTGTTTAAATTTGTTTACTAAGGTTTCTAAGACTCTTTTTAGTCTTAATAAATCATGTTTTAATGTTTAACCAACATACCAAGGTTTGGGGTATTTCAATCTACCCCCCTTAAAAGAACTTTGTCCCCAAAGTTCATACTTCCCACATATCTTACTATTAGAACACGGGGAAACCTTATAACACAATACTTCCAACCATCATTACCAACCTTACCATCATCTTACACCACAACGGACTCAAGGTCCAACCACATAATACCATTCAGAAACAACGGTCTGTAACATAACATAGACATGTATACATATACATGTCGTACACAACCATAACCGAAACGGCTCTACCCCCTTAAAAGGGGTACGCCCGTACCCTATACATATAAACACTAAGAAGCAAACAATGACGGGTGCTTCGCCTTCATCTTTTCTTCCAGCTCCCAAGTGGCCTCCTCAACGTCCTGGTTAGACCAGAGGACCTTCACCAGTCTCACGGACTTATGGCGAGTGTCTCGAGTCTTAGTATCCAGAATCCGTACCGGAGTCTCCACTGATCGCATGGTCGGCTCTAAGGTTAGCCTTTCGGCTGAAGCACATGAGACGGATGAGACATATACTTCTTCAACTGGGACACATGAAATACATCATGTACCTTGCCCAGCTCGGCGGGTAAATCAAGTCTATAAGCTACCGGGCCGATCCGCTCCGTCACAACATAAGGACCACATATTTCGGGCTCAACTTGCCCTTCTGGCCAAACGAAATACTCCCTTCATGGGGGATACTCTCAAAAATACCTGATCGCCCACGGCGAACTCCAGGTCACGTCGGCGCACATCTGCGTACGACTTCTGTCTATCCTGAGCTGCTTCATATTAGCCCTGATCTGGCGAACTTCTGCCTGAACTTGCTCAAGATACTCTGGTCCTATAATGACCGTCTCACTCGATCATCCCAGCATAATGGCGTGCGGCATGGTCTACCGTACAATGCCTGGAAGGGAGACATCTTGATCGATGCATGATAACTGTTGTTGTAACTAAACTCGATCAGATGTAACTTATCAATCCAGCTGGTCTGAAAGTCAAGTGCACATGCACGTAGCATATCCTCAAGTGTCTGTATGGTGCGCTCACTCTGACCATCGGTCTGTGGGTGAAACGCTGTACTCAATTTCAGTTCAGTACCAATGCCTCTCGTGTAGACTTCCAATATCTGGATAGGAATCTGGTATCTCTGTCAGATACTATCGTCTTTGGTACACCATGATGTCTTACAATCTCTTTATCGAATAATTCTGCCAACCTTGCCACTTTCCAGGTGTCCTTCATCGGAATGAATCGAGACACCTTGGTCAGTCGGTCTACCACAACCCAAATCATATTCAGACCTCCCCTTGTAGGCGGAAGCCCTACCACGAAGTCCATAGATATGTCATGGAACTTCCACTCCGGCACTGGCATTGGCTGCACCATACCACCAGGCCGTCGGTGCTCAAACTTGACCTTCTGACAAGTGAGACACCTCAACACATAGTCATTTACATCCTTTTTCATTCCAGCCCACCAAAATATCTTTTCATACCTTTATACATCTTTGAAGCTCCGGGGTGAATCGATGTCGTAGTAGAACAATGGGATTCACTCAGTATGCGCTCTTCAGCTCAGCGCTACTCCTCGGTATACACAACCGGCCATTGAGCCTAATCAGGTCATCATCGTGGAGTCTGAAGTCGTACTTCTGACCCTCGAATGTGCCATCAATAAGCTTCTGTCTAATTTCCACCATATACTGATCCGTCATCTGAGCACTCCGCACCTCTTCAACCAAGCCAGTATGAGAGACTAGCGAATGGAGAGAGTGTGCTCGGCGACTCAATGCGTCAGCTACCACATTTGCCTTACCCTCCTTGTACTGTAAATCGATGTCATAATCATTCAGAAATTCAACCCACCTTCTCTGCCTCATGTTCAACTCTTTCTGAGTGAACAAGTATTTCAAGCTCTTGTGGTCAGAATAAATCGTCACACTTACCCCATAAATGATGTCGCCATATCTTCAGTGCGAAGACAATGGCCCCCAATTCTAAGTCGTGGGTAGGGTAGTTCTCCTCATGCTTCTTCAGCTGTCGGGAGGCGTAAGCCACGACCTTCCCGTGTTGCATCAACACACAACCCATACCCCTGCCTGATGCGTCGCAATAGACCTCAAAACCATCTGGACCGTCTGGTAATGTCAGAACCGGTGCAGATGTCAGAGCATCCTTGAGACTCGTGAAAGCTCTCTCACAGTCGACTGTCCACTCGAATGGTGCATCCTTTTTCATCAAGGAAGTCATCGGCTTCGAGACACTGGAGAAGTCCTTCACAAATCTCCTATAGTAACCTGCCAGACCGAGGAAGCTCCTGATGTCGGTAACTGTCTTCGGCCTAGGCCAGGTGCGCACTGCATCTATCTTTGCCGGATCAACAGCGATCCCGGCCTCAGAATCACATGTCCAAGGAATGATACTTGGTTCAACCAAAATTCACACTTAGAAAATTTAGCATACAGCTGATTCTTTCTCAACGTCTGCAATACATCTCTCAGGTGGCTTTCATGCTCACCTCTCGATTTCGAATACACAAGTATGTCATCGATGAAGACTACCACTGATTTGTCCAACTGATCTTGGAACAAACGGTTCATTAAGTCCATGAACTTTGCTGGTGCATTTGATAAGCCAAACGGCATAACTGTGAACTCATAATGCCCATACCTAGTTCTGAAAGCTGTCTTTTCGATATCACTGTCACGGATGGCAATCTGGTGGTATCCGGAACGTAGGTCTATCTTGGAGAATACTGATGCTCCCTAAGCTGATCAAATAGATCGTCGATGCGTGGTAAAGGGTAACGGTTCTTCACCGTAACAGCATTCAGCTCCCGATAATCAATACATAGGCGGAGGCTACCGTCCTTCTTCTTCACGAAGAGGACCGGCGCTCCCCATGGTGAACACTAGGGCGGATAAAGCCCTTGTCGAGTAGGTCTCTCAGCTGCTCCTTGAGCTCTGTCATCTCTGCTGGAGCCATACGGTAAGGTGCTTTCGCAATGGGTCCGGTGCCCGGAACTAGATCAATCTCAAACTCAACCTCTCGTGCTGGCGGCATGCCCGGCAGTTCCTTAGGAAATACATCAGGAAACTCCGACACTACCGGCACATCTGGGCTAAACTCAGGGTCTCTCTCTATGTCCTGGACATAGCAGAGGTATACATCATTTCCCCGTCGCAACTCATGATACATGGCCATGGCGGTGATGATCTGTGTCGAAGGCTCCCTGGGCCTCTGGCGGTATGATATATAGTAACCCCAGATGGACTCCTAAGAAGCAGTCGATGCTCGGCACATAGGATTCTACCCTTGTACCGCTCCAACCAGTTCATCCCGACAATCACATCAAAACCTAGTCCGTCGAACTCTATCAAGTCGATCGGAAACTCCTCATCCCTGATTCGAACAACAGCATCGGTAGTAGCGGGTACATCTGATCCGCTCTTTCGACGAGAGTGACCACGAAGTCTGGCATCTCTTCACCGTCTAACCCCAGCCTCTTCGCAAATGATAGCGAAATGAATGTGTGTGAGGCTCCAGAGTCGAACAAGATCGATGCATCCACGCCATTCACTGGAAAGGTACCGGTGAGGATTGTGCCGCTCTTGCCGGCTTCTGCCTTATTGCAGACACTCAGTATACCTCCCGTTCCGAGTGCACAGCCTAATTCATTGGCAAACTAATAAGTATTGGGTAACAACACGTTGATACACTCCAAAACAACATTCTTTATTCATTAACACTCTTTACACCATAAATTGGTTACATTGTAGACATTGCTAGATATAGCTCCTTTGTCAAACCACTGGCTTAATACATTACATGATTACACAAGGCTCAAAACTGCCTGAAGTCAAATTTAAACGTCCAGGTTTCATGTGTGTGGCATTGATCACTGCGACGGTGCGGTATTCAGTTTGATCTTTCTGATGCCATGGTATAGCATCCTTGATTGCCCACCCATGATTATACATCCCCCGATTTCAGCAGTAGCTTCTTTGCGAGATCAGCACGCTTCTGCTCGCCATATACAAACACTGCGGTATCACCAATGGACCAAGACACCACGGGTACTCCCTTACTTAGAGACTCGGGTGACTCGTCCTTGTCTTGGTGTATACCTAACCGTCCACCTTTCTGGTAGAAGTTCACAATGCATAAGTCTGCTTCCACTTGGAATTGATTCCGTTTCAACTTGCTGAGCAATTCCCACGGCGTGGTTAACGACCGCGTGGAACTCCTCTGGTATGCTTGCTACTGTTGCTCCATCTTCAGCTCGTACTTCTTGATATGACTTGGTGTAAGGGTTCCAGTCCTTACCCATGCACATCATCTTCAATTGCATCCTTGCTCCGTTCGGGTATTCGGGTGTGTAGAACCCTCCTGGTTTTGCTCCAAGTTCGTCGCATCGTCTGATGATATGGATTTGTGCTTCCGGTGTCAGGTATCCATTTAGAGTATCATACCTGGCTGGATAACCTGACATTGCTCCAATGGAAAGTCGGTGATGTTGATGGCGGTTTCTTCAGGGTTTGGTGTGGGCGGGATTGGATAGCAGATATTGAAGGTTCCTAAGTTTCAAATTGCCTAATTTTAGGTGTTTTCCACATTATATTCTAACTCTTTACTTATATGTTTATACCCTTAGACTTGCTAACACTCATGCATGAAATGCGGTAAGCAATCACTTTTTCATTTATCAGTTTAGGCGGTCGGTACCTGGTCTCGAAGAGGATCCTGGTGCCTCAGACCGGTCCACCACATTCAGGGTGGCCTTGCCGGACCCCGTAGCCTTCCCCTCTGGGATTCAGTGTACTTCTTGTCAGAAGTCTGCTGAGTAATCGCCTTCGGGCCTTCAGTGGTCGTGGTAGTATTACCCTTCCACTGCCCCTTTGGCTTGTAGTTCTGCCGTTGGGGTTCGTCCAACACTCAAACTCACGGTGCCCCATCTTCTGGCAGTGGCGGCACCTCACATCATTCCCCTTGCAGTCTTTGCCGGGGTGGTCTCCATTGCACCACTTACAGTAAAAGTGGCGCTCCGGTCCAGAACCCGCGCTAGCTGCTATAACAACACACAATCAATACTCACTTTCCATCTTAACAACACACACCTCAACTAGATACACATGGTTAAGTAATTACCCTTAGGCGGGTAGGAGCGTAGAGGCTTCGCCGCATACGCGTACGTGAGCTTCAGTGGCTCATCAGCTGTGGTGGTCTGGGCTTGGCCCTTGTCACCCTGGTACTGGCCCTTCTGGGGCTGAGGGTAGGGTTCTTTTTCTTTCCTCCCCCATACCCTTGCTGATTCTGGCCCTCGTTGGTGGCCTTTGCGCTTGTGCGCATTTTCCTCGTCCCTCAGACGGACGGTATAATTTCAACCTTAGCAGCGGCATGATAGCAATCCTGCAAGGTGGTATACTCAGCTGGCCCCATCCCATAGCGGAGACGGTGGCTAAGTCCATTGTAGAACCGGTTCACCAACACGGTTCGAATACCCAGGTCTGGTAACAGGTGGATAAGGCCGGTGAATGCGGTGTAGTAGTCATCAACCGACATCTTATCCCCCTGCCTCAGACTATCAGCTCGAGGCGCTTGGCCTCCTGCACGTGCACCGGGTAGTACTTGGCTCGCAGTAGAGCCGTGTACTCCCTCCAACCAAATTCAGGATCAGCCATCCTGTCCTCCTTCACCAACTTCCACCAACTCTGCGCCGTACCCTTCAAGTAGTAGGCGGCAAGACGGACCTTAGCTTCAGCAGGTACTGCCAAGGTCTCGTAGGCGGTCTCCAGTTCGGAGATGTACGCCTCCAGTTTTCGAGGATCAGTCTCCCCATTGAATGATGGCGGTCTAGATCAGCCAACGCCTTGACCCAATTGGTCTCTCGTGGCGGTGGTGGTGGTGGCTGAACTCCGGGCTGTTGCCCTTGCTGAATAGCAGCAACCAGATCGGGTACCAACTGGGCTACGGCGGCTGCAACTGCCTCAGCCATAGTCTGTGCCGCAGTATCATCGCCCTGGTTACCCAAATCTCCAGTACCGCGCCCGCGGCCTCTCCCTCGTGGTCTACCTGCCATCTGAATTCATATGAACATTTCATTAGCATTATGCTTGCACACTTATCGGTCCAATGGTTATAATCTTCCCGACAACCAGGTAATTCCACACTTAGTTAGTGGTTAACCTTTCCAAATCTGTTCACTTAGGTAACTGTAGTTAGGTTTCCTAACTCGGTATATTCCTAAGCTCGGTATTCTAGTCATCAGAGCGATACTTCGCTCTGATACCACTTTTTGTAACACCCCTACAACGCCCCTATCATCTACCGAAATCGCAGCGGAAATAACCAACCAAACCTTTTGGTGTTTACAACGCCGTTAACCACCCACGTGGTTAACTAGGCAGAATAAATACAAGTGTATCGGTCTGATGATCAGACTCCCGAGCATAGTAACTAACATCCATATATAAACATAACCAACCATACCGAGTATTTAATTTACAACACATCTCCAACCATAATCATCCAACACTGTATAACAAGGTATCAAAATGTAATGCCTCGGGAGCACAGGCGCATCCCGGGCTCAACAACCAACATATCCAAAAGTATATAAACTAGGACCTAGAGCCACTCTGCCTCTTCGATCCTCATCCTGCAATAAAAATATGGAGCCCCGAGGGGGTCAGCACCTTTGCTGGTATGGCTAACGCGCAGCCCATCGACTACCGGGATACGCGCAACCAATTGTCATAATAACATGGCATTCATTTTAGAACATCCCATACATATATATATACCATAGCATAGCAAGGGAAATTGCATAGCATCACAACATCAATACATAACACCATAAACTCGGTTCTCACAAGGAACCTTCCACCATAGTTAGTATACCATGAGAGCCTAGGGATTTTTACCAATCCCATGTTAAGCTCGTTACCATCCTCGTTACCGTCCGGTTATATAGAACGGTTAACTTATACCAAAGGTGTGTCGGATATAGTAATCCCAAGCACACCGAAATAACATACGTATGCCCCTATGGCCCGACGTGAGTCAGTAACTAGCTTTGGATAAGCTAAGGGAAGGTAGAAACCAAATTGGAATACCACCTATACATACACCAAGAGAGCCGAACCGGATATGATATCGACCCCCATCCATCACACGCGTGGCCGGAACAACCGGACTCCTCACTCCCCCGGTTAGCACTTGTTAGTGATCACACAACATTTTGTTAAGTCACATACAAGCAAACATTTAGGTCTTGTTAGACAACCAAGGGAAAGGAGTCATAACCTTACAACATCATAATGTATAACAACTGTAAACTCTTTTCATGCCTTAATCTTATAAGGTCGTAACACGCAGAAAAGCAAACAACACCCAAGCCGGTGTAAACCGTTAGGCAACAGACTGCAAGAAAACCATACCTTGGTCCTTGCCTTGTTTCGTTTCCACCTTGAGAGAATCCTATACACATTAGTAATGTCGGTTAATTATTTATTTAACTTCACACTTACTAAGTATTCAACATGATTGTATGACATGTTTTAATGTCTACCTCACCCTAGGTTACCTTCATTATACACCCTAGGGTTAACTACATAAGTCACATCCTTTTCTGTTTTTTTTTTTTTTTAAGTTTAGGTCCGACCGGACTTGCCGACCGGACTTGTCCATGTCCGGTCGATTCCAGAGAGTTTCTCCCTTCGGAAATTCAGCCCGACCGGACTTGTCAAGTCCGGTCCATGTCCGGTCGATTCCAGTAACTCAATCCGTACAAAATTTTCTACTCCGACCGGACTTGTAAGTCCGGTCCTATGTCCGGTCCATTCCAGAGAGTTTATTCTCTTTGTAAATTGAGCCCGACCGGACTTGTCCATGTCCGGTCCTATGCCCGGTCCATTCCAGAAACTAATTCTCGCAGGGTAAACAGGTCCCGACCGAGCTTGCAAGTCCGGTCGCAAGTCCGGTCGGCCCCAAATCTATGTTTTCCTTTTACATTCAACTCCAAACTTCACCCCATATAACCTAGTACTCCCTAACCTCATTTGGGCACTTTAAACACAACTTAAGACACCCTTAAACACTCATAAAACTCATTTTCTAATTCCTTAAGCCTTTACTTATTCCTTCACAAAATTCCTAACACTTACAATATTTTCTCCTAGTTTTTCAAATGGTGTTTCACACCTTAGATGACTACTATACCAAAAGCTTCTCCTTATTTATAAGCATCATCTCTCACAACTAATTCCTTATCTCCTTCTTGAAACTCTTTTCCTAGTGTACACTTCTCCTTGTTTTACCAAAGTTTGCCTAGGTATTTACCTAAGTCCCAAAGTGACTTTGGTACTCACTAAATCAAGATCATGTCTAAGTCCTTATTACACCTAGAGTACTTCCTAGTACATCAAAATTCCTTAAGAACATCATGAACTTCTTATTCATCTCCTACACTTCTAACTCACCAAACCTTATGTAAACACTTAGAACTTCTTACTTCTACCTAAATTTTGACATGGGTTCCCCTAGAACATTACTAAGCCTAAACACTTTACTTCTCCTTTAAACACACAAGAACATCTAAAATCACCAAGAACACTCTCATACACAATTTCACCAAATTTACACTACATTCACAATATAGTGCATAATTTAAATTGCATGGCACTTAGGCCCTTAAAATGCATGGCTCTTAGGCCCTTAAAGTGCTTAAATCATAACACTGAATTTCCACAATATATATGCCTTTAACCTGCAAATACACTCAACACCACATATGCCCTTTACTAGTCTCTTGAGAACACTTTACTAAGTCATTCACCATTTGCTCTTTAGGTAGTTTTAATAAGCATTTATAAGCTCATTTCTCCTAAGGCATTAAACAACATTTAAGTTAGTAGATTTACCTCTTTTCCCAAAACACTTCCTTCTTGATTCCTTACAAAACCGTATGGTAATTTGATTCCTTGTCAAGTTCTAGACAATATACAACACCATAATGAGTATTCAAGCTTTGAGCTTCATCTCATTGTAAACCCTAATTTGACATTGTTTCAAAAACATTAATGTAGTTGTTTTACCTTGATCTTTGAAGGGAGTTTGAATATATAACAAGAGAGGACTCCACCTAGTCCATGAAGAGTTGAAATGAAGCTAGAACAAAGTCACACAAAGAGCTATATCAATGTGTATTTTCGGTCAAGGTAAAAACATGGAGGAAACATGATTTTTCTTTGAGATTCCTTACCTAGAAGCAAAGGAGATCAACAATATGTCAAAATACAAGCTCAAGCTCCTTCAATGGTGGAACACCTTGGCACCGAAATGGAGCTCTTGGAGTTTTGAGAAGATAGGAATGAAGAGCTTGATGAGAGGAAGAGATTGGTGGTGTTTGTTTTTGATTTGGACAAGTGAGCTTGATTTAGCAAGTGGTCAAAGTTGGAACTTCCATGGTGGTAGTAGTATTACCGAGAGAGAACAAGGAAGAAGGAAGAAGAGAGGTGGGAAACCGTGTGTGAGTGAAGGAAAGAAATGAGAGAATGAGAATGAAGAGAAATTACTTTTAAGGAGATATTTGTAGTATAAAGTAAAAAGTAGTTTTACTTAGTTTGCTTTAATTACTTATTACATTAACTAGAGAGTGGTGAGTCACCACACATATAAAAAACCGGCCCCTTTATTAGTGTGAGGGTATTTTAGTCTTTGTTTGTCAATTTTATAACTATACACATATGTTATAAAATAGCTTATAAAAATCACTATTCACCTAAACAAGGCACTTAGAAGTGAAATTTTTGATTTCCCATTAATATAGCCACCCAAATGTGATACTATATAGTACACATATATATTTAAGAGTAATGATGGACATTTAGCCATTCAAAACTCATTTACAAGACAATTTTTCAAAAACGTGCTTTAAGACTTCTTAAAGCACATTTTGTGTTTTAACTTGTTTTCAAGCTTGGTTTTCTTTGGTAATTGGTTTTAATATGTTCATTAGTATATAAATGAGGTCTTGGTAAGCTCATTAGGTCTTACTCAAGTTTATCCCAAGCTTAGAGCACATTTTGGCTCTTATTGACTTTAAAGCACATTCGTGTTTCCTTTTGTTTAAATTTGTTTACTAAGGTTTCTAAGACTCTTTTTAGTCTTAATAAATCATGTTTTAATGTTTTACCAACATACCAAGGTTTGGGGTATTTCATTATGGGAATATAATAAGAGGGAGAAAAATTAGAGTAAATCTAATTCATACATAACAATTAAAATATTAAATGTTAACGTGACATCTTTGGGACTATTAGGGGAAATACATATACCTAAACCTTAATTAGGTCTTAAAGTAAGTAAATTAGTCAAGTGTAATTAAAAGTTTAATTAAGCTAAACCTATGTCAAGAGAGTAAGTAATTGAATTAAGTTAAAATGTACACTTAAGACATACAAATTCAATAGCGTAAATGGTTAAGTCAAGCCCGGAACTAGATCGAGGTGCGCGTTTGAAACCTCGCAGAAATCCTTTCTAGAAAATTTAATCAAGTAGTGAAAACGTAACGCGGATTTGGGCTAATCCACTGGGCCTAAATCCATGGCTCCAAAAAGCCCACTTAACAATTCAACGAGAGTTGGGCCACTCTCAGGTTAAAACTCTTAATACTGGATTAAATGAAATGGGCCTAATGAAAGGTTTAAATTAACAAGATCTAGCCCAGATCCCTTGAGAGAGTAATTGTAAAATCAGAAACTATAAACCAGTAAGAATAAAAGATGGTTAGCGTTATGAGTTCCTTAACTAATCAATACGTGGAACACCTTAATTATAGGTGATTAGTGGAAGTTCGCACTTTCAAGTTTGGTTACTGCTTCTACACATACCAGGTACGATTTCTCGTACTCAGATATTTTTGCTAATGGACTTTATGGAGTGTTTTGGGAAAACGTCAACTGATCTTGAATGGATTTCAAAAGGAAATTGTTTGTGTGACTAACTCAGCCTGTTGTGACTGACTGAGCCTTGAATGTACAACTTTCATGATTATTGGTTCCTCCTTTCTGGTTGTCTCGTTAGATATTAACTGCTGAGGGTTTACGCCTCTGCACTCTGTAGGACTGAGTGTTTTGGTATTGCACTTGTGCGGTTAATAATCTAGTGGGAATATGGGAAAATGTCAATCTTGGTATTGGGTATGGATTCTTTCTATTAAGTGGTGCACACACTTTTCACCGATGACCGAGAACGGGTCGGTGGCAGCGGAGGTCTGCTATACCTCGTCCAAATGGACAACTGACAGCGGAGGTCTGATTACCTCGTCCTTGTGGACAACTAACAGCGGAGGTCTGTTTACCTCGTCCTTGTGACAACCGACTGGCGGTGGGGGCCATCTCTCCCAATTGGTTTTATTCCACTCTTGAGTTAGGGTCTTGGATCTCTTCTTCCATTCCTATTCATTGTGACTACTTGGGTCTTTCTACTACTAATTGGAACTGAATCTAACACAAGCAATGGATGTTCACTAACTTATGGTGTGGTTTCTTTTTAATTGACTAACTTTACCTTCATGTTATTTATCTCTATCCTTGACTTGTTACCTTTGACTTGGTGATTTGGATGTGCCTTGTTCTTCTGTTTTGTTTTAAGCATTTGACTTCAAGTTATTGTTTATTTTAGGAGTTATGTTTTTAAACATTGTTTTGGAGAGTTGTACCAGTTCCATTCCAGGGAACTGACTCACCCTTCCGGGGTGGGCTGCTTGGTTTCATCTTGCAGGTACGAATTGTTATACAGGTGGCCACGAAGAGTATGAGTGATTGGGATGGGAATTAGGATTTGAGGAGCGTTGATGTATTTTGCTATTATTATGTTTATGTTGGTTTTCTCGAGCTCAGACTGTAACATATGTAATTGTAAGTTGTAATTGGTGAGGTTTGGTACCGGGTGTTTGGAACCCGATGATCTCTAAACGCCAGTAGTATTTTTTTTTTTTCCGCTGCATTTTCATTAAATAGGGGCGTTACACCTTCCGTCTCCTTAGTACAACCTAATAACAGAATCTGAGTAAGTACTTTGATATATGATGGGGTCTAAAGACATTCACTTTCATAACAATAATGCTTCATTGATGAGGTGATCTCCTTTCAGATGTCCAAACAATTACAATACTAGTACTTTCTAAAAGTCAAACTTACTCTTCCTGGTTTCATGTGAGTGGTGTTTATCACTGTCGAAGGTGCTATGTTTAGTTTGATCCTCTTAATTCCATGGTATAGCAACCTTGACTTTCCACCCATTACTAAAACATCTCCTGAACTCAATATGATTTTCTTTGCAAGGCCCACACGCTTCTGCTCGCCATAAAGGAACTCTGCGTCATCTCCAATTGACAAAGATAATACTGGTATCCCCTGTTCAAGGGACCCTTTTGTTTCATCATTGTCCTGGTGTAGTCCTAAACGGCCTCCTTCTTCATAGAAGTTGATGATACATAGATCAGCCCTTAGATTGGGAACTGGATCTTCTTCTAGCTGTTGAGCTGTATTAACTGCTTGTTCCACAATTGGTAAAAATTCTTCTAGGATTTTTGGTACTTGTGCTCCATCTCCATTTCATGTATCTGGTAGGTTTTGTGTAAGGATTCCAATCCTTTCCTAAGCACATCATTTGCAGCTTCATCTTTGATCCTCCTGGAAATTCTGGAGTGTAGAACCCTCCTGGTCCTGCTCCCAATTCTAGACATTTTCTGATGATTGTAATTTGTGTCTCCGGTGTTAGGTATCCTTTGAGTAATATCAAATCTGGTTGGATAACCTTACATTGTTCGTTCCCTGGTTCTTGTATTTTGATAATGTTTTCTTCCAGGGAGGGCGGTGAGGGGATAGGAAAGCATATCTTATAGCTTCCTACGTGGTTTAAATTTTACTAGTGAGTCTTACTAATTCTTCCCAACTCAATTAGGCAATCAAGGCATGCAAGCACTCATTCACATCATCCATTGCTCAATAATAGGTTCACATGGTTTAGAAATACCTGGGTTGGTAGAAGGACCAGCCTCATCTGAGCGGTCCATGACATGCAGGGCGGGTCCCGATGCTGGGCCTTTGCCCTTATACCCCTGAGCCTGGTTTGTTGGCGGAGGGCGAGTATCGCTAGCTCCATTCTTAGGGCCGGTGTTTGCCTTTGCTCCCGGGCGGTAGTTCTTGCTCTCCGGGTTTCGGATACACTCGAAGGCCCGATGTCCAAGTATTTGACAGTGGCGACACTGAACTTTCTCCCCTTGGCAGTCCACGCCGGGGTGATCTTTTCCACACTATCTACTGTTGAAACGGCAGACATACTTCTGCCCGTGTTTGAGCCAGATCCAGAACCTAATACAATCAAGGTCAATTACACATTCTAACGGTACTAAAGTAATCACACAAGTTTCAAATTTGACTGCTTGATTAGAGTGCCTACCCTTAGGTGGGTAGGTTTTCTGTGATGTTGTCGCTCCGTGGGTTCCCAGTAGTTTGGTTCCCCTTCCCTTGGTAGGACCCCTGGCCTTTCTGATAAGGTTTGTTCCTTTTGTTGGAGTTCCCCTGCTTAGCATCTTCGCCACCAGGTCCGTCCTTCCTCTTTTGGGAGCTCAAAGCATCCCTTCTCTTACATGTAATCTCCACCACGGAGGCAGCATGATAACATTCCTGTAACTGGAAGGGATGATTGGTCCCATCCCAAACTGGAGTCGAGGGCTCAGTCCCCCGTAGAATCGGTCGACTAACACTTGGTCCGAGTATCCTATACCGGGTAGTAGTCGGAGTAGCGAAGTGAACTTCGCATAGTACTCATCCACTGACATCTTTCCCGTCTGCTCCAGGGCATCAAACTCTCCGTCTTCACCATCCTGGTGTGGGCCGGTAGTATTTGCCCCTAAGTAGTGCAGTGTAGTGTAGTGTCCCAAGTAAATGTTGGGTCATCCAGGTGGTCGGCTTTCACCATGTTCCACCAATCTCTCGCTGCATCCTTCAGATAAAAGGCAGCAAGCCTTACCTTTTCCCTAGCTAGGACTGCAAGCGTCTCGAACGCTGTCTCCATCTCCATGATGTATGTCTCCAAGTGAGCAGGGTCAGTCTGCCCCTTGAATGCAGTTGGCCTCAGATCAGCCAAACTCTTCACCCAATCTATCTCCCTGGGTGGTGGTGGTGGAGGTTGCTGTAGTGCTGCTGCTGTCCAACCCCCGCTTGTGCAAATGCCTGAGTGATTAAAGTAGCAATGTCTGCCAGCCTGATGTTTGGCTCCTCATCGGCCTGTCCACGGCGTCCTCCTCTTCCTGACATCTGCAGGATGTTGAGGTATATTAGATACTGTGGTCGCAATCTCGGTCTGGATGGTAGTCTAAGTAAAACTAACTTAAACTCCTTTCAATACTATCACTCAACCCATAACCTAAGCTTTTAGAAATCCTAATCTCGGGTGTATCCTTGTATCCAGAGCGTAACTACGCTCTGATACCACTTTTTGTAACACCCCAACCCAAAATCCAATAACCTGAACGGCGATCACTCCCAAATAAAATACAACTGCAGCGGAAATAAATACAACAACCGGGTAGTATTACAACGCCGTTGGCCACCCTTGTGACCAACAAGGCTAAATCCAAATACAATCTCCAAAAGTCACGGTCTGAATACGAATACAATACAATCCGAGATACTAGGAATCAAACTCTAATGTAAAATACTTAAGTAAAAACAAGTAACTATAAGACGACTCCCATAGCTTGAATCTACCCCACCTACACTCGGTGTGGTAATCTTCTCAACTTCAGGTACCTGAAAAATGGGGGTGCCCCAAAGGGGCTCAGCAAACAATGCTGGTATGGAAAACGTGCAGCCCATCGTCTACCGGGCCACACCAACTACTTTGTCGAACACATGCAGTTCATTTTTATAAAGCTGTAAACAAGCATAGTCTAATAATAACAAGTATCCATACAAGGACAATAATGTCACATAGAACAAGACTTCAGAAGGTCAAGTTAGCTGAACTGAATCATTTGATAGCTGTCGGGCCCACACAGTGGGACTGACAAATGTATAAAAGTATATCAATACAGTGGAGGTATAGTGACCTCCTTAAAGAGAAAGGTTGGGCAGTTAGTCCCCAGGAGATAACGTAGTTAAACCCTGTACTGAGAACTGATGGGAAATAGAACCCACGAGAGGAATGAAGTCTTCCTCTCCACTGAACTGATGGGCATTAGAATCCCCCGAGAGGAATAAAGTCTTCCTCTCCACTGAAATGTTCCGTCGCGACGTAATTGAATAGGAGACGACCTGAGACAGGTACAACTCCTGTAGCATGCATGGCCAGATCCAACTGGGCTCCTCGTACTCGTAGTATAGTATTGTTAGGTGTCATATAAAGACGTTAAACAAGAACACAATGTGTATTGTCAATTATCACGTTTAGGATAATGACGTTTGTTATAAAGTGAAGTTAGTGAGAGACTTGAGTACAAGTCCTCGGTATACTGAAACGCAGGTATTTAATCCACTGGTATAGTAGTGTTTGTATGCGTGGGACATACACGTTGTAGTCAGCATCATTCACGCGCATAGAATAATACAACAGTGCACAAGAGTAAAACAACAGTTTACATTAATTATCTTGGTCGTTATTTCAAACAACAGATAGCACACAAGCCGGTGTAATCCGGTAGAAAACAGGTTGCAAGAATCCCATACCGTTCACCGTAGACTGTACATGTTTAATTCCCGGTCAACGTCTGGTCAAACAAAGTCCTAGAATAGGATTAACTGAGAGGGTTAATTTATGTTACCCTTATATAATGATCCTATTGAATCTTTTAACAAATCTCGTATTTGTTATTTCATGTGAGGTTTATTTCTTTTAATTACCTCATGATTTTATGTATAACTTATTTGTTATTCCTTTTGATTTATTTATAAATCCTTTAATGTACATATATGTATTTATTTATTCATGTACTATATTTGTTATTTATTTTTTTGTCCAGCTGACATAACAACTTATAATTCCTTAACTATATTTATATGTCATATATGGACATAAAGTTCTTATAGTTTTCATTATTCCTCCTTTAACCCAAAAGTAATAATCATTGGTTATCTTTAACTTACTTATAACTATATAAATCATAGATTAAACCTCATAACTCCTTTAATCAAAATTCTTTCTTTCTAATTCCTCCAAATATCCATGTAGGACCTATATTTATTTTAATCTAAATTCTTACCCTTATATTTCGATATTTACAAAACAACCACATTAATTCATAAACTTTATATTTAAATTCTAATCTTATTATAGCATAGAGTTTTAACTTCTTATTTAGCTAAATTACAAGGTCACACTAATATTTTGGTATATAGCTTTTAAATATTATAACTTCAAAAATTACAACTTTGCCCCTTAAATTCTCGGCCTTAATAATTTATTTCTTATAATTACAATCTAACCACAAAATCTTATAACCTTTACATAATGACATGTAAACTATTTTTAAATTTAATTCTACATAAATGCCGAATATATATATATATAAATTCTTAAATTACCAAACTAACCCAAAGTAATTCGGCTTTGTCATTTATTTTTCCTTAATTACATTTTCATCCCAAACTTTATAATAGTTCCTTAATAACTTATAAACTATAGTCTAAATATTTAATTCCTCCAAATTTCGAAAGTGGACTAAATAATTCTCTTAATTATGAATTCGCCCACAAATAAATGGTCTAAACTTTCATAACAACTTTTATAAATTACATAATAGCCCAAAACTTTATAAAATGTGTTTTAACACTTGTTTAAATTATCTAAAATTCATAGACTTAATTCCTAACCTTATATTATATTATAATTACACCAAATACACCCTTAACTCTCTGCTTTCATAATATATACACTAAATTTTGAAAAAATTACATTTTAGCCACATAACTTAATTAATTAGCCATTTAAGCACTAATAAAATATTTTCAACTCACCAAACTTTATAGTATAAGTTTATATACATAAGTAGCTCATTAAAATCTATTTAGCACTTAGACAATTCGGCCATAATTTAATAGTGACCATATAGTATATAAAAGTGGATTTATATGTCATAATAAATGTACATAAAATTCATATGAGTCATATAACTCATGTTAAACATTTTGTAAAGTCTTATATTGATTCTTGGCCAAATAAGGTATAATTTGCCCTTGACATTTCGGCTTGTATGTATTACATAAATATTTTGTGACACAAAAATGTGTCTTAAGGTAAATATTTTCTATATATGTTATAGATTTATTTTTGGCATATAACACCATGTAGTTTCGGTTTTAATTAACTAGGAGATGTACATACTTTTTGTATAATTTTTAGAAGCTTAACAAAGCTTATAACATAAAGATTTACTTAATAAACTTACTTCTTAACAAAGGTGGTTAAGTGCTTGAACTCTTCTTTGAATCCCCAAGCTTTCTCCAAGGTAATATTGATGCTCCACTTCGGTTATATGCAAGTGGTGAAGGGGTTTAGGAGTTAGATCTTCAATAAAGATCTTAAGTAGATTTGTAAGTAGTTTTACAAGAATTTACCTTAAGCTTTTTCTCCTTATATTTTTGGCTCACTAAAGGTGGATGAACAAGTTTTCCTTCATGAAAATGAATAAGAAAAGAGCCTTAGAAGAAGAAGAACTTGGTTACACATAAAAATGTGCTTTAAGGATTTACAAGCATTAAAACTACCTTAAGAAAACCTTGAGATGCTCCTTGGTTTAATGTTGGTTTGGACAACCTCCTTGGAACATATGTTGATGTCGAATACTTGTTGTTATGCTAGGAAGGGTTTTGCTTCAAGGCTTGACAAGAATTGCTAGGAAATTACCTTAAAGATGAAGATAGAAGTTAAATCTCCATTAATGGACTTAAGAGCTTCAAGGGAAGAAGATGAAGCAAGAAGAGAGGAGGAGAGAGTCTTACCAAATCGGTGATGAAGAGTGCAAGAGAGGAAATGAGACCTAGCTCACGTAAATGCAAGAAGAGATTGCCTTGGAATTTATTTTTGTTTTGTTAATTCTTAATGTCATTTGACTATTCTTTTCCTTAGTTTATTTCATGGGTTATTGGCTCAATGAATGCTCTTATTTCCAGCATATAACCGGCCATAATGGGAGACAAGGCAATGTGGAAGAAAAATAATGTGAGCTAGAAGACAAGGTAAGAAAAGTAATGCTTTATTCCTTTGATTTTTCAATGTTTGTAACTTGTCTTCTTCTCCCTTGTAGGTGAACAAATTTAGGGTCTGAATGGAGCTTACCAACCGGTGGAGGAGATTCAAGGAAGAGCAAAGGAAGTTACTTAAATGATAAGGAATCAAAAGAAAGGAATCTAGATATACTTTTTGCCTTTTTACATTTTGTTTTCTTCCTAGCTCACATGGCCTTATTCCTCTGCATAATTTCGACAGCTTGCTGGTCAAATAAGACCTACATACTTTGACATTAAGTAATATAACACATGGGAAGGTGAGTCACCATGTTTAAAGCCTTTTATAAACTTTAAAAGCAAATTTATACTAGTTTTTGCTCTCAAAATCGGCCCCTATAGAGTGCCTTGTTGACTAGTCTCTCCAACTGATTTAGAAGGTCATTTTAACCCTATTTAAGATTACCAATTCGTGGCATGTCAAAACTACAAGGCAATTGCGTAAAACGCGTTTTCGTGACACCCGAAGGTGTGTTTTGTGCTCTAAGGAAATTTGGGAAACAATTGTTTTTATGAGTTCCAAGTGTTTGTAAACACTTATTATAGTAAATAAACATATACTAAGATATTACATTGGGTTATATTGGGTTATATCAACCCGTGACATAATTTACGGGCCATCGGGTCACACCCGGGCAAAAAGGAGCGCTAAGAAATACTACTGAGGTTTTTGTTGAATTTTGAGAAACCACTTCATGGGTTCTCTTTAGAATGATTAATAATGATGTTAGGAACTCTAAGAATTAATTTTATAGGAGTTCGTGCCACCTCGGCACTCCTCTGGACTTTTCGTGCTTTAAGGAGCGGGCGTGAGCACTCCCGAGCATTTTGCGTATTTGACTGAATATAGCCTAGGGAATATGTTTATATATTCATATAATGAGTGTATGACCATTTGGTTTAAGTTTTAGAAGGTTATACAAGGTCATGCTTGGTCACATGTTTCTAAGGCGTTTTAGCGTTTGTGGAGAAACGACTATTTTTACGTAACGTTCTCATGCATGGGTTTGCATGCGTACGTGAAATGGTTTATATTTGAATTATTTTCCATTAAATAATGGCTTAATAATATTAATTAGATTTGGGGTATTTCAGACCTCAAAACCATCTGGACCGTCTGGTAAAGCCAAGACCGTGCAAATGTCAGAGCATCCTTGAGACTCTGAAAAGAACTCTCGCAGTCATCTGTCCACTCGAATGGAGCATCCTTCTCATCAAGGAAGTCATCGGCTTCGAGACACTGGAGAAGTCCTTCACAAATCTCCTATAATAACCTGCTAGACCGAGGAAGCTCCTGATATCGGTAACTGTCTTCGGCCTAGGCCAGGTGCGTACTGCATCTATCTTTGCCGGATCTACAGTGATCCCGGCTTCAGAAATCACATGGCCAAGAAAAGATACTTGGTTCAACCAAAACTCACACTTAGAAAATTTCGCATATAACTGATTCTTTCTCAATGTTTGTAACACACTTCTCAGGTGGCTTTCGTGCTCACCCCTCGATTTCAAGTACACAAGAATATCATCGATGAAGACTACCACTGACTTGTCCAACTGATCTTGGAACAAGCGGTTCATTAAGTCCATGAACTTAGCTGGTGCATTGGATAGACCAAACGGCATAACCGTAAACTCTTAATGTCCATATCTGGTTCTGAATGCTGTCTTCTCAATGTCACTGTCACGGATGGCAATCTGATGGTATCCGGATCGTAGATCTATCTTGGAGAATACTGATGCCCCTTTCAACTGATCAAATAAGTCGTCGATGCGTGGTAAAGGGTAACAGTTCTTCACCGTAACTGCATTCAGCTCTCGATAGTCAATACACAGGCAGAGGCTACCGTCCTTCTTCTTCACGAAGAGGACCGGCGCTCCCCATGGTGAAACGCTAGGGCGGATAAACCCCTTGTCGAGTAGGTCTCTCAGCTGCTCCTTGAGCTCAGTCATCTCTGCTGGAGCCATACGATAGGGCACCTTCGCAATTAGTCCAGTGCCCGGAACCAAATCAATCTCAAACTCAACTTCCCGTGCTGGTGGCATGCCCGGCAGTTCCTTAGGAAATACATCAGGAAACTCCGACACTACCGGCACATCTGGGCTAAACTCTGGATCTCTCTCTACGTCCTGGACATAGCAGAGGTATACATCACTCCCTCGTCGTAGTTCACGATACATAGCCATGGCGGTGATGATCTGAGTCGAAGGCTCCCTGGGCCTCTGGCGGTAAGATATAGTAACCCCAGACGGACTCCGAAGAAGCAGTCGGTGCTCGACACATAGGATTCTGCCCTTGTACCGCTCCAACCAGTTCATCCCGACAATCACATCAAAACCAAGTCCCTCGAACTCTATCAAGTCGATCGGAAACTCTTCACCTCTAATTCATCCAACAACATCTCGGTGGTAGCGGGTACACCTGATCCGCTCTTTCGACGGGAGAGTGACTAGAAATCTGGCATCTTATCACCGTCTAACCCCAGCCTCTTCGCAAAGATAGCGAAATAAATGTATGTGAGGCTCCGGAGTCGAACAAGATCGAAGCATCCACGCCATTGACTTGAAAGGTACCGGTGAGGATTGTGCCGCTCCTGCCGGCTTCTGCCTCATTGCAGACACTCAGTATACCTCCCGTTCCGAGTGCACAGCCTAATTCATTGGCAAACTAATAAGTATTTGGTAATAACTCGGTTGATATACTTCGAACAACTCCACTTTATTCATTAACACACTCTTCTTACAACAACATTGTTGGCTTACACTATTGACATAACTAACACATACAACATCCTTAACATACACTGGTTTAACACATTACATGATTATACAAGGCTTTAAAACTGTCTGAAGGTCAAATTCAAACGTCCGGGTTTCATGTGTGTAGCATTGATCACTGCTGATGGTGCGGTATTCAGTTTGATCTTCTTGACGTCGTGATATAGCATCCTTGACTGCCCACCCATGATTAGTACATCTCCTGATTTCTACACTAACTTCTTTGCGAGATCAGCACGCTTCTGCTCGCCGTACACAAACACTGCGGTATCACCAATGGACCAAGACACCACGGGTACTCCCTTACTTAGAGACTCGGGTGACTCGTCCTTATCTTGGTGTAACCCTAACCGTCCACCTTTCTGGTAGAAGTTCACAATACATAAATCCGCTTTAACACTTGGAATTGAATCCGTTTCAACTTGCTGAGCAATTCCCACGGCGTGTTAACGACCGTAAGGAACTCCTCAGGTATACTTGGTACAATTGCTCCATCTTCAGCTCGCACCTCCTGATACGTCTTGGTGTAAGGGTTCCAGTCCTTACCCATGCACATCATCTTCAATTTCATCTTCGATCCACTCGGGTATTCAGGTGTGTAGAAACCTCCGGGTTCTGCTCCCAGTTCATCGCATCGTCGGATAATGTGGATTTGCTTTCGGTGTCAGGTATCCATTTAAGAGTATCATACCTGGTTGGATGACCTAACATTGCTCCATTGGAAAGTCGGTGATGCTGATGGTGGTTTCTTCAGGGTTTGGTGTGGGTGGGATTGGATAGCAAATATTGAAGGTTCCTTACGTTTAGAATTACCTAATTAGGTGACTTTCACATTATACTTTAATTCGTTACTCATATTGTGGTACACTTAGACTCACTAACACACATGCATGAAATGCGGTATGCAATCACTAATTTCATTCGACAATTTAGGCGGTACCTGGTCTAGAAGAGGGCCCTGGCGCCTCAGACCGGTCCACCACATTCAGGGCGGCCTTGCAGGATCCCGACCCCTTCCCCTTCTAGGAATCTGTGTACCTCTGATCTGGGGGTGGCTGATTCGCCGTCTTCGGGCCATCGGTAGTCGCGGTGGCCTTACCCTTCCACTGCCCCTTAGGCCTGTAGTTTCTGCTATTCGGTTCTGCCAGCACTCGTAGTCGCGGTGCCCCATCTTTTTGCAGTATCGGCACTGCACATCATTACCCTTGCAGTCCTTGCCGGGGTGGTCTCCGTTACACCACTTACAGTAATAGTGGCGCTCCGGTCCAGAGCCCGTGCTAGCTGCTAACACATCACACACTCAGTACTTACTTCACAAAATAACAACACACTCTAGAATTTGGTATTCAAATTTGATAAATTACCCTTGGTTGGGTGTTATACCCAAAATTTCAACCCCCGGAGTAGTCTCTAAGGCATACGTGTTACAAAGGGCAAAAGGGGTCAAAAAGCACCAAGGCGGGATTTTCCAAGGAGATTATCAGGATTTTCTATTTTCATATGACTTGTTTATTATCTCCAAACACTTCCAAATATCATAGTCATTATGAAAGGTATTTCATGATTTTCTGATAATATTTATTCTGGAAATTTAGCTTTTAATTCATATTATAAGCTAATTTCTTTAATTAACACATGAAATAACCTCAAAATAGAAATAATAAAGGTTTCCAATTAAAATTAAATAAATTGTCACATGGTAAGCATGACTACATACAGTCATAAACCTTAAATTATTTTATTTGGAACCTTAACCCAAAATTTAAAAGAGAAATTCAATCATTTTTGCAATTTTCTCTCTCCTATGGAAAATACCGAAATCAAAACAAACGTCATGAAATTTTAACACAAGATAGAGGATGATTATTAGAGACTAATTCCGTTGGAATTTCGTTATTTCAACTTTCCAATAATAAGTTATGAATTATGGGAGATTCCAGATTGTGAGATTTTTATCTAATCGGTTATTTATCAAAATAACCCGATTCCAACTCTCAAAATTCTTAAAAAGCATCCTTTATCTTCAGTTAAAATTTCATAATTTTTATCGGCCTGTAACATATTTTAAAAAATCAGATTCCCTTAGAGCACAAAATCAGGGTTTTAGATAAAAATCTTGTTCTATCAACATGGCCTTGCTCTTTCTATAAAAGGACCTTCAAAAAAAGACCTAGGTCAGAGGAGAACATTCCCATAGTCAAAGAACACAACCGTCTACTTGCCTCCCACATTTTCAACACTCCCAATACCGAAACTCTACCAAAATCATCCCAAAATCACCAAAAACACATTCTTTCCTCCCCCATTGAACTTCAAGCATCAAAACACCACAAATACAGAACCAAAACGTGCTTAACAACACAAGGAGAAGAGGTCAGAAGCTCGGGTCAAAGTCGAACCGGATCGGCCACCAACGAAGCTTTCAGAGATTCCTGACGTGAAGGAACAACAAATTTTCGAAATCAAAACAGGGTAAAAACCAAATTCTCTAACCCTTCTGGTCTAAATACACTTCTGGTTAAAATTGCTAACCGAATTGATTTTTCCTTGCTTCTGAATTAAGGTTTGTTTGTGTTTCTGCCTTCTAACTTGTTCGTTAAGTTTTGCATTAAATTCGATTTCAAATTGAAAACTTTCAATCACTAACGTCTTGTACATCTTTCAGGCTACACACCCATAAATTTGAGCTCAAACACCCGTCGGGAACATCCCAAACGCCGCCGTCCGAGGGCGGTCCGCACCCACGGACGCTATGTCCGGGGTCCCGGACGCCTTGTCCGTAAGCCCGGACGCCCCCGGACGGTGGCGGTATTTCAAAATTTTCAAAATTTAGGTTTTCTAAAATAATGTCCGGGCCCACGGACATCCTGTCCGTGGCCCCGGACCTTGCAAAATTGCGTTTTCTGTTTAATTCGACTTTTATGTTCACATAGGTTAACTAGGGTCCGTGGGTTCGGACATTAGGTCCGTAGCCACGGACGGAAACAAATTTGACCTAATTCTGCCTCCAAAACCCTAGTTTAGGAATCTTTAATTTTAATTTTAATTTTCTATCAAAAAATGCTAAAAAACACAAAAAAACAGAAGCTCGCGCATTTAGGTTAAAACGACTCGTAATACGCCGTAATTAAACTAAGTAGTGGAAAAACGACTTCTAGGGGTAATGAAAGTAATTGAACCCTAATTAAGTCGAATATCAAGCCCCCGAACCCGAACTCTCCTTTCCTAATTTGATCTAGGTAAAAATTAGGTGGCGACTCATAATAGGTTCCAGTGAGCTAGCTTAGGTTTTAATAATTATTTTTTTATGACATAGTTTTATAATCTTAGGTTATAGTAGTGGACCTAAAATCCGACTAGATCCCAATCAATTTAATCAACATAGGATAGGGTTTAAAATCGAGGCTCACAGACTGGCGACTCTGCTGGGGACAAAATTCTTAATTTTAACTTGTTTAATTTTAAGAAAGAGGGCTTAACTCAAAAATGTTTATTTATGGCTTTATTACTCTGTTTGTTTACTTTCGTGCGCACTTTAATTTTCTGCACCGTCGCATCATATGAGAGCGAGGTTCCACACAAACCAATTTCACCCCGGGACCCGTTTGAGGGTCCCCTGTCAGGGACTCACACCTTTTAGGTGATGTGAATATGCGGGGGAAAAGAGGAGGATGTCGTCTAACCACATCCCCTTAATACCTGGGCCTTAGCCCCATGCGTTTTCCCAGCAGTGCCCTTACCTAGCCCATTGTTTGGTCAGTCAAAGACCCGACCGTAGATGCACACCTTCAGGTGATGTGAAAAGAGTGGGGAAGCCCAAAGAGAATAGCGTGCAAGCCCTATTCCTTTGTGGTGACCTGGGCCCATGCCCCAAGCACCTCTCCGGATCGATCCATACCTGGTTTGATTTAAACATCTAGTGAGGACATGTTGAATCTGTGTGGGCCTTGTTTGCTTGTGTGATCGGCCTACTACCCAGCCTAGAAACTGATTGGAATTTCTCCTACATCAACCTAGCCCAACCCGAATTGTCAGTTATATTTGTTTGCAGCCTAAAGGCTCTGTTTGGTTCAACATGTGAGTTATGTGGGCTTCGGCCCAAAAGTTTAGACTTAGGAGGTTTCTTTTTCAGCCCAATTTGGTTTATCCATTTAGTTCTAGGCCCATAAAAGTCCACCTAAAAGTAATCCATGAGATATGTAAACCAACCAAGCCTTCCACTGAAATTCTTCCGACTCAGGGCCTATTCTAGTATAGGAAAACTCTTCACTTGGGCTTTAGCCCAAAATCCTAGATCTAGGCATCATCTTTCAGGTTCAATCAATACTACTTATTCAGGTTTCAGTCCAAATTCCAACCTAGGGTTTTGTTCAGCAATCATTTTGGCTCAAATACCACACTCATGACTCATTCTATTTGGGGCCCGTAGGCTAATTCATAGTTTTGGCCCATAAGCTTCGCTCTCGATCTAGAAGTTTGGCCCATAGCACAAAACATTTGAATCCAAGATAGGTTACATAACTCATTCATTCCAGTTTCTAGCGTCAAGGCCCGACAGGAACATCAAACGAATCTCAAACTTCAAGGCTTTCCCTCTCGGCCCAGTGGCCCATTCACGGTTCGTGTGGCCTCCTTCAGCCCGTTTGCTTCACTTCTAGATTAAGGGTATTCAGGCCCGCAAATCTGTTCTATCCTAGGAGTCACTCTAGCTCATGCACTTCACTCGCAGCTTGGAAAAGATTCAGACCCGGGTTCCTCCTACATGACCCATAGGCATTCCTAGTTCAAACATTTTATGAGGCTTATTCAAAGTTCAGAAGGAAGACAATCACGGTCATCTCAATGGCGTCCCGACGGTCCAGAGCTCGAGTCTTCAGTATGTTGGCATTAGACAGCCCAACATCACTATTTTAGAAGTTTTCTCGATTTGGTAGTTTTCTTTTCCCAGTCGTTCTCCCAACTTTTATGATAGCTAGCTTCCTTTATCATTTTAGGTAGTTTTCTTAAGATTACAATTTTTGATGTTGTCTTTCCATTCATGAATTAGAGCATAGTTCCATTTTCATTATTTTTGTGCATTTATTCACAAAACCAGAACACCAAAAATAAATAAGTCATCACGTCATTTCACCCACATCCACTACCTTCATCACATACATCCCATGTGTCTCGCCACACTCCCCTCTCCACATGAAACTCATTCTTGTGCAAGGAATATCTCACCACCTTGTTGGCTTCCACCACTCATCACCTCTCAATGGAAAATTTCACCGTACACTGAAAGCATCCCACTGCCATGTTTTACTTTCATCACTACATCACTCCACCAAAACAACAAGACTTCATCGCCATGTACCACCACACATATAGCCACCTCCAACAAATAACCTGGGTATTCAAAAGGCTTGTCAAAAGACCCCAAAACAATACTGGGGGCAATCTGAGTTAAGGGTCGATAACGTTTCTTTCATTAGTTTAAAGCGCGCGAACAAGTCTCTGAGTGAACATTTCGCGAGGGTGCCTTGAGTGGTAAAACCATGAGTGAAAGAGCATATCATTTTTACATGGCTCCAGAGAGATTACATTCAAAGGTAAGGTAAACGGCATGACTCCAACCGAAGGAGATAATTTGTAAATTTACGCTTAAACCTATGAAAAGTAACAAAGAACGGATACACACTATTAGGGATGACGAAGCACCTAGGTACAGCACCACACAGCCAAAAAGCTTGTGAACCCTGACATTAACCCTAGGCACCCCCATTGAGCTTTTCGTGTACATCCTCTTTTACAACACTACAAACTCCACAAACGAGCCAGCCAGTGATGAATAACCGACTCGGTGACCAAAGGAAGCAAGGAGCCCGACTTCCGAACAGCAACTTCACAAGTCTGAAGAAGCAAACTGCCACCAGCATGACGAAACGATCCGTAAATGGCCCCAAAGTGGCACAGGATCCAAATGAGCTAACATCAAAAAACAGCTCTCAAAGTTCAAAACCGGGAAACACAAGAACCCCGAAGGAAAAGAGATTCAAAGGAAGGCAAACCTGAAATGCCTCGAAGTAATCCAAAATCAGAAAAAAAAGAGAAGGTGCAACCCGAAAATCCAGAGTTCCAAGCTCATAAGCAAAGTCATCACGAAGTAGCCGAACGACTTCAAGACAAAGAAAGCAAGGCCGGGAGAAGGTGCAAGTTGCAGCTTTGGTCACCCTTATAGCTTCACATATCCTAAACATTCCTCCATCATCCCTTTGTCTTTCATCACACCTCATAGCCACGTTATAAGCTTAAAAGACTCCCGGCTTTGTAGTTGTGTATCCAATCACGTGAAAGTAACAGGTTGAACGCGTAAATCTAACAAATGTCAAATTCAGTGGTTGAGATGTCTTGACCAAAAGGAGGGCACGAGTGCAAACATCAAACACTTTGAGTGTAGGATAGAAGGCACACACACCAAAATAAACCTTGACCTTGTGAGGATGAGATTTGTTCTTGCGCAATTAATCAAAGAAAATACTGGGGGCAATCGATCGTTCCGTTCGATTGCCATGAAGCCCTGAAAACTCAGATCACCTCAAGGAAAAATATTGGGGGCAATTGTTGGTCCCAACAATTGCAACAACGACACCGATGGAGGCCCAAAAACCCAAAACCCAAAGGTTTTAAAACCCTCTCATTCAAATATCCACAGGCCCGTCCTAAGCCCTTCCTCCACATTCAAATATCCACAGGCCCGTCCTAAGCCCTTCCTCCACATTCAAATATCCACAGGCCCGTCCTAAGCCCTTCCTCCACATTCAAATATCCACAGGCCCGTGCTAAGCCCCTACCTCCACATTCAAATATCCATAGGCCCGTCCTAAGCCCTTCCTCCACACTCAAATATCCACAGGCTCGTCCTAAGCCGTTCCTCCACTTTAAAACATCCTCAGGCCCGTCCTAAGCCCTTCCTTCACATTTAAACACCCACAGGCCCGTCATGAGCCTTACCATCTCCAGGTTTGCCATAAGCCTTAGTCCTTCTACATTCATCATGCACCAAACACATTTTCACCTAGTTCCAACCTTGAGGCTCGTCATAAGACCTAGATCCAATCTTTAGGCTCGCCATAAGACCTAGAACCATCCTTTAGGCTCGTCAAAAGACCTAGATCCATCCTTAGGCTCGTCATAAGACCTAGATCCAATCTTTAGGCTCGTCATAAGACCTAGAACCATCCTTTAGGCTTGTCATAAGACCTAGTTGCATTCCTTTAGGCTCGTAGTAAGACCCTTTAGCTTACCCACTCTCATCAAACACATTGCATTCATCTCATTCATATAGGCTCGTCATAAGACCTAGTTGCATTATCCCGGCGCGTCCCAAAACCTGGCGACAGAAAGTTGGCGAGGTGATGGCAATAAATCCTCCTTTTGCGATGTCAACTTATTTTTGGGATCAACGAATGGTGGGCAAAGGCAATAAGTCCCCAGGGTTTTTACCAGGAGTTATCCCTGAACACCGGCTTGGGGGGCGATGGCAATAAGTCCACATTGGGTCCAGCCAGGAGCATTGGCACGGGTTTCGGTCCCCAGAAGCATCCGAGCATCATCCGCATCATCAGCATCAGCATCATCAACATCAGCATCATCAACATCATCAGTATAATAAACATCACTAGCATATCAGCATTCCTGCATCTACACATTATTTCATTTTCGTCATCTTCAGGTAGTCAACGCCTTAGAATAGCTTGACATCTTTTCATTCAGTTTAGGTAGTCGACGCCTTCGAATAGCTCGACATAACTTCATCTTCGCTTATAGGTAGTCAACGCCTTAGAACCGCTTGACATTATTTCATTTTTGTTTCTCATTTTTAGGCAGTCAACACCTTAGAATAGCTTGACATCATTTTCATCATTTTTAGGCAGTCAACACCTTAGAATAGTTTGGCATCATTTTCATCATCCTCAGGTAGTCAACGCCTTAGAATCGCTTGACATTTACTTCGTCATTTCATTTTTAGGTAGTCAACGCCTTAGAATCGCTTGACATTTACTTCATCATTTCGTTTTTAGGTAGTCAGCGCCTTAGAATAGCTCGACACAATCCACATACAGGGTCTTTTAAGATCCCAAAATTTTGGGGTGTCACTCAGGCATCAACTAGTCTTTTCATCTTCATTACAAAGCCTAGTTGACGGGGGGCAATCTGTTATACCCAAAATTTCAACCCCCCGGAGTAGTCTCTAAGGCATACGTGTTACAAAGGGCAAAAGGGGTCAAAAAGCACCAAGGCGGGATTTTCCAAGGACATTATCGGGATTTTCTATTTTCATATGACTTGTTTATTATCTCCAAACACTTCCAAATATCATAGTCATTATGAAAGGTATTTCATGATTTTCTGATAATATTATTCGGGAAATTTAGCTTTTAATTCATATTATAAGCTAATTTCTTTAATTAACACATGAAATACCTCAAAATAGAAATAATAAAAGGTTTCCAAAATTAAAATAAAATTGTCACATGGTTAGCATGACTACATACAGTCATAAACCTGAAATTATTTTATTTGGAACCTTAACCCAAAATTTAAAAGAGAAATTCAATCATTTTTGCAATTTTCTCTCTCCTATGGAAAATACAGAAATCAAAACAAAATGTCATGAACTTTTAACACAAGATAGAGGATGATTATTAGAGACTAATGCCGTTGGAATTTCGTTATTTCAACTTTCCAATAATAAGTTATGAATTATGGGAGATTCCAGATTGTGAGATTTTTATCTAATCGGTTATTTATCAAAATAACCCGATTCCAACTCTCAAAATTCTTGAAAAGCATCCTTTATCTTCAGTTAAAATTTCATAATTTTTATCGGCCTGTAACATATTTTAAAAAATCAGATTCCCTTAGAGCACAAAATCAGGGTTTTAGATAAAAATCTTGTTCTATCAACATGGCCTTGCTCTTTCTATAAAAGGACCTTCAAAAAACGACCTAGGGCAGAGGAGAACATTCCCATAGTCAAAGAACACAGCCGTCTACTTGCCTCCCATGTTTTCAACACTCCCAATACCGAAACTCTACCAAAATCATCCCAAAATCACCAAAACCACATTCTTTCCTCCCCCATTGAACTTCCAAGCATCAAAACACCACAAATACAGAACCAAAACGTGCTTAACAACACAAGGGAGAAGAGGTCAGAAGCTCGGGTCAAAGTCGAACCGGATCGGCCACCAACGAAGCTTTTTCCTGACGTGAAGGAACAACAAATTTTCATAATCAAAACAGGGTAAAAACCAAAAAAAATAACCCTTCTGGTCTAAATACACTTCTGGTTAAAATTGCTAACCGAATTGATTTTTCCTTGCTTCTGAATTAAGGTTTGTTTGTGTTTCTGCCTTCTAACTTGTTCGTTAAGTTTTGCATTAAATTCGATTTCAAATTGAAAACTTTCAATCACTAACGTCTTGTACATCTTTCAGGCTACACACCCATAAAATTTGAGCTCAAAACACCGTCGGGAACATCCCAAACGCCGCCGTCCGAGGGCGGTCCGCACCCACGGACGCTATGTCCGGGGTCCCGGACGCCTTGTCCGTAAGCCCGGACGCCCCGGACGGTGGCGGTATTTCAAAATTTTCAAAATTTAGGTTTTCTAAAATAATGTCCGGGCCCACGGACATCCTGTCCGTGGCCCCGGACCTTGCAAAATTGTGTTTTCTGTTTAATTCGACTTTTATGTTCACATAGGTTAACTAGGGTCCGTGGGTTCGGACATTAGGTCCGTAGCCACGGACGGAAACAAAATTTGACTTAATTCTGCCTCCAAAACCCTAGTTTAGGAATCTTTAATTTTATTTTAATTTTCTGTCAAAAAATGCTAAAAACACAAAAAAACAGAAGCTCGCGCATTTAGGTTAAAACGACTCGTAATAAGCCGTAATTAAACTAAGTAGTGGAAAAATGACTTCTAGGGGTAATGAAAGTAATTGAACCCTAATTAAGTCGAATATCAAGCCCCCGAACCCGAACTCTCCTTTCCTAATTTGATCTAGGTAAAATTTGGTGGCGACTCATAATAGGTTCCAGTGAGCTAGCTTAGGTTTTAATAATTATTGTTTTATGACATAGTTATTAATCTTAGGTTATAAGTGGACCTAAAATCCGACTAGATCCCAATCAATTTAATCAACGTAGGATAGGGTTTAAAATCGAGGCTCACAGTGGGTAAGAGCGTAAGGGCTTGGCCGCATATGCGTAGGTGAGCTGCAGAGGCTCCTCAGCTGTGGTGGTCTGGGCCCTGCCCTTGCCACCCTGTTGCTGTCCTTTCTGGGACTGGAGGTATGGCTTCTTCTTCTTTCCTCCCCCTTGCCCTTGCGTGCCTTGGCCCTCGCTCATGGCCTTGCGCTTGAGCGCACTCTCCTCGTCCTCAGACGGACAGTGATCTCCACAATTGCAGCGGCATGATAGTACTCCTATATTTAGGGTGTTAGTTATGCCCCGCTAAACAAACTCACATTTACATTAATGCACTGTACACACTTATTCACTTCATACTGTAGTTCATTACCTGCAAGGTAGTATACCCGCTTGGCCCCATACCATAGCGTAGGCGGTAGCTCAATCCGTTGTAGAAACGGTTCACTAAGATCCGGTCTGAGTAACCCAGATCCGGCAGTAGATGGATAAGTCCGATGAAAGCGGTGTAGTACTCATCAACCGTCATCTTATCCCCTTGTCTCAAGCTGTCGAGCTCTAGGCGCTTGGCCTCTTGAACATGAATCGGGTAGTACTTGGCTCGCAGCAGGGCCATGTACTCTCTCCACTCCACTGGAAGGTAGGATCACCAACTCTGCCCTCCCTTACCAGCTTCCACCAAGTCTGAGCCGATCCCTTCAGGTAGTAAGCGGCTAGTCGAACCTTGGCACCAGCAAGAACATCCAAGGTCTCGAAAGCGGTCTCCATCTCGGAGATGTACGCCTCCAGCTTACTAGGGTCGGTCTCCCCACTGAATGACGGGGGTCTTAAATTAAATCCGCTAACGCCTTGACCCAGTTGGTCTCGCGCGGCTGTGGTTGCGGTTGTGGCCCTTGTTGACCCACACCGCCTTGCTGCTGCTGCATCGCAGCTACTAACTGTGGGACCATCTGGGCTACGGCGGCCGCTACACAGCATCGGCCATGACTTGTGTCGTAGGGTTCTCCCCCTGGTTCCCGTATCACCAATGCCGCGCCCGCGGCCTCGACCTCGTGGTCTACCTGACATCTGAATTCACATGAACATTTATTAGCACTGTGCTTGCACACTTATCGGTCCAACGGTTGTAACATCTTCCAGACAATAAGGTATTTCCACACTTAGTTAGTGGTTAACCTTTCCACAACTATTCTCTTAGGTAATTATAGCTAGATTTCCTAACTCGGTATATTCCTAAGCTCGGTATTCTAGCCATCAGAGCGATACTTCGCTCTGATACCACTTTTTGTAGCACCCCTACTACGCACTTAACAATACTTGAAATCGCAGCGGAATTAACAACTAAACGATTCGGTGCTACAACACCGTTAACCACCCACGTGGTCAACAAGGCAGAATAAATACAAGCGTACCGGTCTGATGATCAGACTCCCGAGCATAGAACTAATAACCTTTAATACATTAACATAATACCGAGTTTGTAACTACATCCATAACTGTAAACTGTACACCAACAACTGTCACTATAATACAATGGTACCAAAATATATCGCCACGGGAGCACAGGCGCATCCCGGGCACAACTCCAAAAACAACAAAAGTATTCCTGCAACCTAGGATCTATAGCCATTCCGCTTCCTCGATCCTCATCCTGTAGTAAAAGAAATATGGAGCCCCCGAGGGGGTCAGCAACCCTTGGCTGGAATGGTTAACGCGCAGCCCATCGGCTACCGGGATACGCGCAACTAATTGTCATGATGGCATGGCATTCATTTTAAACATACAACACATATATATCATAGCAAAAGTATTGCATACAACTTCACACATAACGCACAAGAACAATTCCTTTTAGGAAATGAACCAACACAATTAGTTCCCATGGAGAGCCTAGAGAATGTTGCCAAACTCATGCTAAGCTCGTTACATAACTCGTTACCGTCCTGTTAGATTTAACGGATAACTTAACACAAGGTGCCTCGGATATAGTGATCCAAGCACACCGAAACAAAACATAGTATGCCCCTGTGGCCCGACGTGAGTCAGTAAAATAGCCTTGGTTAAGCTAAAGGGAAGGTTGGAAACCAAATTGGAAACAACCATAACATACAAAGAGAATCGAACCGGTTATGACATCGACTCCCATACTCACACGCGTGGCCGGAACAGACCGGACTCCTCACTTCCCCTCTACCCCTGTTAGCTTGTTAGAAGTTCAACATTGAACTCAATAAACAAATCACAAGCAATTGGTTAAGTCTTGTTAGACACGCACAAGGGAAGAGAGAGTCACACTTAACAATACAATAATATTTAACAACTGTAAACTCATTACATGACTTAAATCTTACAAGGTCATAAACACACAAAAACAAACAACACACAAGCCGGTGTAAACCGGTAGGCAACAAACTGCAAGAAAACCATACCTTGGTCCTTGCTTCGACTGGTTTCCACCGTAGGTCACTCCTATACATGATTTAAGAATGTCGGTTAATTAACTTACTACTTAACTTTAAATTTTACATGGTTTATGACATGTTTTAATGTCACAATTTGAATGTCCAAACTTATCCTTGATTACCTACATTATACCCCTAGGGTTAACTACTTAAGCCACTCTTGTTTGTTTTGTTTTTTTTATAAGTTTTGGTCCGACCGACCTTACACAAGGTCGGTCCATTCCAGAACATATTACCGTCAAAAATTCTACTCCGACCGACCTTGCAAGTTCGGTCACAAGTTCGGTCTATTCCCGAGAGTTTCTTCCCTTGAAAATTCAGGCCCGACCGATCTTGGCAAGTCTGGTCGCAAGATCGGTCGATTCCCGAGACTCACTTACGTACAAAAATTTAGGCATGACCGAACTTGTAAGTCCGGTCCTAAGATCGGTCTATTCCAGAGACTCAATCCGTACTAAAAATCCATGCCCGACCGACCTTGCAAGTCCGGTCCCCACGGTCGGTCCATTCCAGAGACCATTTCTCGCAGGGTAAACTGGGCTCGACCGACCTTGCAAGTCCGGTCCCCAAGGTCGGTCTGCTTCAGACCCTTGTTTTTAATTGCCCATTTAACTCCAAACTTCACCTCATATATCCTAGTATGTTCTAACCTCATTTGGGCACTTCAAACACACCTTAAGACCTCCATTAAACTCCTTAAATCATTCATCAAAATCCTCCTCAAGCATTACACAAATTCTCATAAAAAGGTTTACACTTGTAATGCTTTTCACTAAGTTTCTATGTAGTGTTTCATACCTATAACTTCCACTATTCCCAAATGTTTTCTCACCACTACAACATCATCTCTCAAGCATCTTTTCTTCCTAACCAAATTCTAGTTGATGTCTAAGTCCTTTTTGTTTCCTAGAACACCTAAGACATTACTTCTCCTCTAGTAAAATACCTAAACATTTCTAACACTTCCTAGTTCATCAAAACTTGTTTAAACACTTAGAACTTCTTGTACATTACCTAAATTTTGACATGAACTCTCCTAGAACATTGCTAAGCCAAAACACATTGTTTTCACCATTAAACAATCAAGAACACTAAAATCCATCAAGAACATTCTTGTACACTAAACTTCACTCATTTAACACTGCATCACAATATAGTGCATAATTTAAATTACTTGGCACTTAGGCCCTTAAATAGCATGGCTCTGAGGCCCTTAAGATGCATAAACCTTAAACACTGAATTTCCACAATATATTTGCCTCTGACCTGCAAATACACTCAACAACACATATGCCTTTTACTAAGCCCTTGAGAGCATTTTTCTAAGTTATTTACCATTGGCTCCTTAAGTAGTTTTAATAAGCAGCATAAGCTCATTTCTCCTAAGACATTATAAGCTACATTAGGTTAGCATATTTACTTCTTTACCTCACAACTTCTTTCTTGTTTCCTTGTTTAAAAATCGGTAAGGGTGTTTGGTTTTTTGTCAACTTCTAAACAATATACAAAGAATGAAATGAGTATACAAGCTTAATGCTTCATCTCATTGTAAACCCTATATACATAGATTACCTTAGAACATTTAGATGATTGTTTTACCTTGGATATGAAAGAGAGTTTGAATATGTAGCAAGAGAGGACTCCACCAACCCTTGGAAGTTTCAAATGAAGCTAGAACAAGCAAGGTAAAGGGCACCATTAAGGGTGATTTTCGGACAACATAAAAACATGAAGGAAATGTTATTTTTCTTTGAGTTTCCTTACCTAGAAGCAAAGGAGAACAATAATATGTGAAAAGATGAGCTCAAGCTCCTCCCATGGAGATTCCTCTTGGCACCGAAATGGAGCTCTTGGATTTTGAGAAGATAGGAATGAAGAGCTTGGCAAGACAAGGAGAATTGTGGTCTTTGTTTTTGATCTGGCAAAGTGAGCTAGGAGTTAGCACAAGAGGTTGAGGATCATATATGGTGGTGGTACTATTGCAAAACCGTGAATGGAGAGCAAGAAGGATATAGATGAGAAGTTGGAGCCGTGGGAAATGAAGAGGGAAAGAAGAGAATGAAGATAAGTAACTAGTTTTTGTTATTTAAAGTAAAAATAAATAGTGTTTTGCTTTATTAATTTTGCTTACTTGATAAACTAACAAGGGGAGATGACTCACCCTTATAAAACCCGGCCCCCATTAAGTAGTAAGGGGTGTTTTAGTCTTTGTTGACCAATTGTAACTAGTTTTGTTATTTAAAGTAAAAATTAACGTGTTTGCTTTATTAATTTTGCTTACTTGATAACTAACAAGGGGGAGATGACTCACCCTTATAAAAAACCGGCCCCCATTAGTAGTGGGGTGTTTTAGTCTTTGTGACCAATTGTTACACTTATGTTGACATATGTTAACTTGGTTAATTTGGTTACTATTCACTAAAACAAGGCACATAGTTGTGAAATTTTTGATTTCCCATTGATTTAGACATCTTAATGTGATACTAAGTAGTACACATATTAATTAAAGAGTAATGATGGACATTTAGCCATTCAAAACTCATTTACAAGACAATTTTCAAAACGTGCTTTAAGACTCCTTAAAGCACATTTTGTGTTTTAACTTGTTTTCAAGCTTGGTTTTCTTTGGTAATTGGTTTAATATGTTCATTAATATATAAATGAGGTCTTGGTAAGCTCATTAGGCCTTAACCAAGCTTATCCCAAGCTTAGAGCACATTTTAGCCTTTATTGACCTTAAGGTATTTATTTGTGTTTCCTATGGTTTAAATTGTTTACTAATGTTATCTAAGACTCTTTTTAGTCTTAATACACCTTATTTTTAATGTTTAAACAACATACCTAGTTTTGGGGTATTTCAACCAAGAACCAGTAATAGAATTTCCCTTGATTAAGTTCAAGAAGAACAATAAATGTTATCATGGAAACAATGAAGAGGAGATCGACAACAGAATACTTCATAATTAGCAATAGCTAAACGTGTGACGAACACTATGAGTTTACTAAAATGAGACGTGGGACGACTGCACCCCACAGGGGTTGCAGGCCTAACACGCTCATTTATGAGTTAGTTAGGTAAGTAGTATTGTACCAGTAGGTACCCCATGCATGTAGACGAGTGGTGTAACGAACACGGGAAGTAGTCGACTCCGTACCACGGACAATGACGCAAGATCAGACAAGACAGCTACTACCGCAAACAGTCAAAGAGAAGAATTCAGTTGAACCAACAACACAAAGGAATCACAGAACAAATAATTAAGGACTATGAAGTGCGAAGAGCGCGGATTGTTAAGCACAGACATTGGACATGTCTTAAAGTGTTAAGGATAAGACTGTAAAGCGCAATAAGCACTAAACAGTAGTTTCAGATTAAGGGTCATCCTCAGACCAAAGGTCAGTTGGAGAGAACAATTTAGACATTCGAGAAAACACTAAGAGTATGAACATAAGATCTTCAAGGAAAATGGATAGACGAGTTACAACTCATTAAGGCCGTGTATATAAAAAGATAACACGTGTCCACAGAGAGACCAATATTCCTAAACTGTAAGGAGGCAGAAGGATATACAATACTATGAACGATTAGAAAGGCATTTAAGCCTAAGATTATCAGAGTCGCGCAGCTGAAGCTAGCAGACCACTACCTTTGAGATTATACCAAACTAAGTTAAGAAAATGGTATAAGTACCGTTAAGAATCCTCGATACAGAGACTAAGCCATTAACATAGTTTGACCCTCTGATCCAATTATAAGTGAGATATATGACGTGGAAGCTAGAATGCTTGGTAAGAATTAGATATCTTGAACTTATGTTCAAGGATGATATAATGTTGATTACGTGGGCGTAATCCATTTTAAGGGGTAGAGCGAAAACCGCTTAGTGTATGTTACATAAACTATACGTGTGCATAGAACAAAAGAATTTGAGAATATGTTTTCCATAAACATTTTGAGATAAATTATGGTTATTGCGCACAGAAGATGTGAATACCATACATATTAAGTACCTATCTTGTTAACTCGGTGTGAGTACAAGTTAAGAGAATTAAGGAAGAGGATTAATGAGACTTAAGAAATAAGGAATATATGAGGTATGAGTCGATATGAGACTATGTGTGAGATAATAATAAGATAACACTATGGGATACTGTTCGATATGAGTATGAGGAAGAAGATAGTAATGCTATGAGATATAAGATGGTGAGAATTGGTTTGAGACGGTTATAGAACTTAGTAGGAATTTAAGTCGTGAGGTAATTACTAGAGATGAATCAGGAATGTTTGATGGACTGAGTCCACACTTTGGAGATGTATTGAGTATGATTAGAAGAACTAAAAAGATAGAAAATTGGACATGAGTGAATTATTTGGATGTTTGAAAATGACGTGGGAGGTGGAACTTGATTTTCTATGGATTAAGGGAAACCGAACACAAATTAGGGTGGAAGGATAGTTCTACGCTGATGCTGATCACATCAGGGTTGGATGATTCCTGAAACTCCCTACTAGTGGTCACAATTAAATCACGCTAAGGATAGAGGCATTAGGATAAAATGAAATTGGAGTTGATTGTATTTTAATTAGAGGAATTATTCCTCACATGACCTCGTAAAAGGATTACCTTTTTACTGAGTCTCGCCCATGAAGTCGAGGACGCACGAGCCTTTGTCTTCGGACCGGTGACATGGGGAGTAGAGTTGTTTTTGTATTCTGGCCCATGGTGACGAGGACGAACGAGCCATTTTCTACGGACCGGTGACATGGGAGAATACGTTGGAAATTATGTGAATGTTTTAATCATCAAAAGGAACAAAGGAATTTTGAGTGCTATACATGCTTAAGCATGTTGTGTGATATTTAAGTATAAGCATATGGGGATCTAATGATCCAATGAGTTTAAGTATACATAAGTATGATCATATGATCTATGGAATGAGTAAGACATGTATTCTTAATAAGATAAGGTGCATTGGAACTTTGGGGACAAAGTTCTTTTAAGGGGGGTAGATTGAAATACCCCAAACCTAAGTGTGCTAATTAACATCAAATTATGATGTAGTAAGGCTAAAATATGCCTTATAAAGATGGTAGACAATTTAAACCAAGGAAAACACAAGAAAACGCCTTAAGGGCAATTTAGGCAAAAATGTGCTTTAAGCTTGGAGTGACTTTAATTAGCACCCAATATCATTATAAGACTTTGGTAACATGATAATGGATATGTTAAATCAATTACCAAAGAAAACCAAGCTCAAAAACAAGCTTTAAACAAAAATGTGCTTTAAGACTCCTTAAAGCACCTTTTTGAGAAATTGTCTTAGAATTGAGTTTTGAGTGGCTAAATGCCCATGATTACACCTTAATCAACATGTGTACTAATTAGTATCACATTAGGAAGCCTAAATCAATGGGAAACCAAAAATTTCACGAATATGTGCACTAATTAGTGAATAGTGCCAATATGCCCAAATTAAGCTTTAGTCAACATAAGTCAATAAGATGGTCAACCAAGACCATAAATATCTCCATTATAAGAGGGGGGCCAGTTTTTGATGTGGGGAGTAATCATATGACTAAGCAATTAAAGGAAAATGAGAGGAAAGTAAAGGAAGTTACTATTTGCTTTTAAAAGCAAAATATCTTATATTAGCCTACCTTTCTTCTTCTCTCTCTTCATTTCTCTTCTTCCCATGTTTTCTTCACCTCCTCTCTTCTCCATTCACGTAAGAGCAGCCTCCATTGTTGCCTCACCTTGCTTTGTCAATAACTTGCTCATTTTAGCTCCAAATAAAAACCAAAACACATATTATTCTTAGTTAGGTCAAGCTCTAGCTTTCTATCTTTTCAAATCCTTCAAAGATCCATTTTGGTGCAAAGAGAAAACTCCATTGATGGAGGAAAATCAAGTTTGAAGAGCCCATTTGGTTCTCCATTCATTCAAGGTAAGGAAAATGTAAGAAAAACCAAGTTTCCATCACTTTTTTACATGTCTGAAAATTCTATCTTATGAGGGTTTTGTTTCACACCTATAAATAGCTTGTTTTGATCACCAAGGACTAGTGGAGGTCCTCTTTCATTCAATGCCCAAGTCTACCTTGAGACTTCAAAGGTAATCATCCACTTTTATACCTTAGAACACATTTTTAACCTAGGTTTTCATTCCTTAAGGTTAGTGTATTGTTTAGCACTCATGTGAGTCATTGAATATTGATTAGAACATTTGCAAAGGAAATTTAATGGGTGGCCGAGATTCATTCAAGAAGAAGGTCTAAGGAGGAAGTTAAGATAAGCTTGGAAAAACAAGGTAATTTGCTTACCTAATGGTGGTTTAAGGTTTAAAGGGGTGGTATTTAGATAAGTACTAATGTAGCTTAAAGCTTACATTATGTAATGGGTTATATAACCTTGGAAAAAATTTAAACAAGCTTATGAACTTGTGATTAAGGCCAATGGGAATGAGTTAGTAAGATAAGTTTAAGATAGATTTTAAGAGCATTATAACAACTATGAGATTGATGGGTGTATTTGCAGGTTGAAAGCTTTTATATGTGGGAAATTCAGTGTTTAGTTTAAGTCATTTAAGGGCCTATGAGCCATCATTTAAGAGCCTTGGTGCTATGCAATTTAAGATTATTGCACTATATTGAGTTTGTTGTGAATAAGTTGATTTGGGTGAGAAAATAATATGAGAAAGGACTTGATGTGTGTGAGATTATTGTGTGAGAAAAACAATGCATTTGGGCATGAGAATATACTAGAGGAGCTATGGCAAAATTTGAGTAGAAAACTAAGTGTTTAAGTGGTGGTGGTGAGTTGATATGACCTAGGATCTACTAGGAGTCATTAGAAGGAACTAGAGTGCAAATGAGCTAACTAAGGAGTTCTTGAGGTTAGAATGGCCTAGAGTTTGTCTACGAGGAATTAGAGGTTATGTGGGTGTGTTAAACACACCCAAATCATGTGATGAGGAATGATAAGACTTGAGCAAAGATTTGGATGGAAAGGCGTATAATGCTTTAAGGTGATTTAGGTATGAACTAGAGAATAGAACAATGAGAAGTTTTGGTAACCTGTGTAAATGGTGAAGATGCTAGTAGTGGATTAATAAGGTCATAGTTGGATGGTAATGAGTGGACTTGGGTGATGGAAGTGAAGATTGAAGGAGAATGTTGTCAAATGTCAAGGAAAATGACTAGGAATGTAAAAGAGCGAGTGATCATGAGAATGGTGAGTAAGTTGAGTAAAAGGAGATGGAAATGTCTAAGGAGGGTGTAGGTTAGTCAAGGTAAAGAAAAACAAGGTTAAGTGCTAAGAAGATGGGAAGAAATGTTTAGGTATGTCCAAGAGTCTAGGAATGATGAGTAATAAATGGAAAAGAGAGGAATTGGTGCATGGATATGCAAGGTGACTTGAGGAAGTTTTGGTAAATGAGCTGAAGATGGAAAAGATGATGTCTATGAAGTGCTCAAACTGTTAAGGAGGGAACACTTGGGTTGGTTGAAGTTTTGGTAAGGTTACAAGTTGGAAATGTAAGGAAATAAGTCCTAAGTGTTAGGAGTTTTAAAAGGATTGAGTGAATGTTTAAGAAGATCTTTGGAAATTGTTTTGGAGAGTTTGGTGGAAGTTCTAAGGTGAGTTTAAGTGCCTAAGTGGTATTAGGACACATGGGGGAACTTGTGGAGAAGTTTGGAGTCAAATGGGAATTTAGAAACAAGGTTCTGGAGCCGACCGACCTTAGGGACCGGACCTGTAAGGTCGGTCGAGCTCAGTTTACACTACCGGAAAGAGTTTCTGGAATCGACTGAACTTGGGGACCGGACTTACAAGTTCGGTCGGGCTTGTATTTTGTGTACGAATTGAGTCTCTGGAATCGACCGAACTTGGGACCGACCTTGGCAAGGTCGGTCGGGCTTAAATTTTCCACGGGAAAAACTCTCGGGAATGGACCGACCTTGGGGACCGGACTTGCAAGGTCGGTCGGGGTAAAATTTTCAAACGGTAATAAGTTCTGGAATGGACCAACCTTGGGTAAGGTCGGTCGGTAAGGTCGGTCGACCCCAAAGATGAAAAAAAAGAAAGAAACCCTAAAGAGGTTTAGAGGTATTAATGGTACCCCATTAAGAGGGCAATGATGAATAGAGGTATAAAGACCTAAGGGATTAAGATAAGTATAAACTTAAAAGTTTAAGGTTAGGTTGTAAGAATAAGTTGTAAAACTTATGAGGTGTTAGGTGGGGAATCATTATGGGTTAAGTAAGTTAAATAAGTTTAATTAAGTTAAGTGATTAACAACCTAAAACTGAATGAATGTTTTAGGGCTTGAGTATTTGGACTCCGGAAGAGAGTAAGCAACCGAACGACCCACGGTGAACGGTACAGTTCTTCTTGTGACCTGCTTGCTAACGAGGTATCCCTCGGCTTGTGTGCTATATGTTTTTGTGTGCCCACTAAACAAGATAAAGCATGCAACCGGAACATTATGTTTATTGTATTGTTGTGTGATGTTTGTAAACTAACACAACTTACCGTGAGAACTTACTAACCAACGTTTAGTAAGGAATTGAGTGAGACTAAGGAACGCTCCCTAATATTAGTTTGTTATAAACTGAATGAGGTTAACCAACAAACATTGTCTTGAGACTTCTACTAACTGGAACTTAAGGGGGGAGTGAGGCCCGGGACTGACTCCGGTCATGCATGCTAAGGAATAAGGGGGTCGGTATCTAAAGCAGATCCGACTTCCGCTTAAGGACTTGTCTTCGGACTTGTTGCCTAGGGTCGGTTGCCGGCTCAGCTACATTGGACATACAGTCAAGGTAGGAGGCATTAAGATGGTGCGGTAGGATCACCTAAATCCTAAATTATAAGATAAGTTGTTTATTCAACCAGTGGAGTTAATAGCTCATTGGCTAGGCGTCGCTTTGACCCGACAAAAATAAACATTGAGATAGGTACAATCATTGTTATTTAAAGAGTGGTTTGTATTCTAAGATTAAGATAAGGTTGGAGATAAGTTGCAACCATTCCTTTTTAAAGGATGGTTTGTATTATAAGACTAAGATAAGCTACGTCCATTCCTTTTTAAAGGATGGTTGTTTCTAAGACTAAGATAAGACTAAGATTGAGGTAAGATAAGGATGGACTAAGATTAAGAGGAAACATAACTTAAGGAGTTAAAAATTAACTCTCTAATTAAGGGAACGCATTTAAGTCGTTCATTATGTTTGAACTTTGATTGTTCATATTTGGATTGTTGTTTACTACACTTTCTATTATGTTGTGCATCTAATCAACCTCCATGCTATCGACAATTAGTCGTCGTAGCCACGTTAGCTTGGGGGCCATGAGAGGATCGTACCAGCATTCGTGCTGACCCCCTTTGGGGGCTGTTTTTACTACACAGGTGAACGTCAGGAGGCGGCCGTCATGAGAGTAAGAAGGGGTACAAGCGTTACGGGTTAAGTGTGGCCTACGAGTTGTGCATGTACACTCGTATGGCAATTTGAGTTAGTAAGATGTATAGGATGTGAGGGGATTGTAAGAAGGATATGTATTTGGTTAAGATTTGTATGTACTAATGTTCGGTATATTCTGTCAATCAGACCGTGGCAAGGTCCTGGAGTGTATTGAATTCCGTTGTGACATTATATATATGTTGTTAGTTGCGAAACCACATTTGGATTGAGATGGGGTGTTACAAATTAGAGGATAAGATGAGGGCGAAGTACCCTTCTTTGTTTACTGACTAGATCATTTGTATAGGGTACGGGGCGTACCCCTTTTAAGGGGGGTAGAGCTTCCTCGCTTTTGAGTTAGGAAACGAACATGTTTGTCGTTGATTGGTTGTGTAAGATGTGATTTTGTGTAAGTTGCTACACTTTGGTGATAAGTTTGAGATATGTATAATACTTATGTATTGTATTTGTGATTGACCTTTGAGTCTTGAGATGTGTGAATGAGAATATAAGATGTGGTGTTAAGATTAAGAGAATTGAGTACCGTGAATGGTTAAGCATATATGTGAACTTTGGGGACAAAGTTCTTTTAAGGGGGTAGATTGAAATACCCCAAACTTAGATATGGTTTTTAAGTGATAAACTAAGATATAAGGAGGCTAAATAATGCCTTAGAAACATTAAGAAACATTTTTAATCAAAGAAAACATAAGGAAACACCAAAAGAGCAGTTTGAGCAAAAACATGCTCTAAGCTTGGAGAGACTGGGTGAGCACCCAAATATTATACTAAGACCTTAGTAATATCCTAATGGTCATTTTAAACCAATAACCAAAGAAACCCAAGCTTGAAAACAAGTTAAAACACAAAATGTGCTTTAAGGAGTCTTAAAGCACATTTTTGAAAAATTGTCTTGTAAATGGGATTTGAGTGGCTAGATATCCATCATTACTCCTTAATTAACTTGTGTACTAATTAGTATCACATTAGGAAGTCTAAATCAATGGGAAATCAAAAATTTCACAAATATGTGCACTAATTTGTGAATAGTAACCAAATAGTGCCTAGTTTAGCCTTTAATCAATTAAGTCTAATTAATTGGTCAAACAAGACCATGACTTGCCTAATTAATGAGGGGGCCGGTTTCTAAGGGTGGAGTCACCAAGAGTAGCCAATTAATGTTAGAAGAAAAAGAGGAAAAGTAAGTGGTTACTATTTACTTTTAAGGAATCAAATATCTTATATGCCACCTCTCTCCTCCTTTCTTCATTCTTCATCTTCCCCATCGATTTCTCTTGCTCTCTTTCTTCTCTTTCACGTAAGAAGCAACCTCCATGCTAGCTCCATCTTCTTTTGCCCACATCTTGCTCATTTAAGCTCCAAAATCAAAACCAAGCACATATATCTCTTAGTTAGCTCAAGCTCTTCCTTTCTATCTTTTCAAAACTTCAAGAGCCTCATTTTTGAGCCAAGGCAAACCGCCATTAGAGGAAACTCATCTTGGAGACTCCATTAGCTTCTCCATTCTCTTAAGGTAAAGAATATGTAAGAAAAATGAAGTTCCCACCATTTCTTCACATGTCCGAAAATTATCACTCATGGGGCTTCATGTTTATGCCTTGTTCTAGCTTATTTTCTACTCTCCAAGGGATAGAGGAGGTCCTTCTTGCTTCATATCCAAGCTTATTCTAAGACTCCAAGGTAAAACAATCAATTTAATACCTTAAAGCACATTTTTAACCTAGGGTTTTGTCCTTAAGGTTAATGTATTATCTAGCACTCATTGGAGTCATTGGATATTGGTTAGAACATTGGCAAGGAGAGTTTAAGTGGTGACCGAGATTGTCCAAGGAAAAAGGCTAAGGAGGAAAGTTTGTGAGCTTGTAAAAGAACAAGGTAAATTACTTACCTTAAGGTGTTTTATTGTTTAAGGGGATGGGATTTAGATAGGTGATGAGTTTAGTGTAGAGTTTACATTGGGAAAGAACTATAAAAACCTAGGAGGAACAATGACTATACTTGTGAACTTGTGACTAAGGAGCAAATGAGAAAAAGAGATAGTTTAAGAATGTCAAGGTGAATTATAAGAACATTTAAATTGCAATGGGAGCCTTGTTGTGTGTATTTGCAGGTCAAGGCTATATATATTGAGGAAATTCAGTGTTTAAGATTTATGCATTTAAGGGCCTAAGAGCCAAGTCATTTAAGGGCCTAAGTGCCAAGCAATTTTAAGTTTATGCACTATATTGTGATGTAGTGTAGTTTTGATGTTTTATGAGTGCTAAGGAGGTTTGGTGAGAATTTGAATGTTGATAGCTAATTATGGTGAGAAACTAAATGTTTTGGTGTAATAATATGCTAGAGAACCCATGGCAAAATTTAGTGAAGAACCTAAGTGTTTAGGATGTGTTAAGGAGATTTCATGACTAAGGAAGCATTAGGAAACTTTAGGAGTTGTTTTGACAAAAAGAGTGAGTTTAAGGTGTTCTTTAGAATTAGAATGACTTAGGCATCAGCACGGTGGATTTAGGAAGCAAATGAATGTCTTGGGATATACTTGTGCATTTAGGACTTAGGCAAATATTGGTAAACAAGTAGGAAGGAGAATAAGATGTTAATAGATAGAGGCATAAACTTGTGTAGAAACTTTGAGTAGTTGCATAAAGGAGTTTTAGATGGTGAAAGATGCTTGGGAGATGATGTTATAGTGGTGAAGAAGCCCTTGGCATAGTGGCTATATTAGGTATGAACCACCACTTAGAAACCTAGTGAAAAACATTACAAGTGTTGGCATTATTATAAGAAAATGCATAATGACAAAGGTGGATGTTGGTGAGTGATTTAATGAGTTTTGTGGAGGGCTTAAGGTGTATTTGAAGTTCCCAAATGAGGTTATAACATACTAGGATATATTAGGTGAAGATTGGAGTGAAATGGGAATTTAGAAACAATGTTCTGGAGTCGGCCGACCTTAGGGACCGGACCTGCAAGGTCGGTCGAGCTCAGTTTACACTACCGGAATGAGTTTCTGGAATGGACCGACCTTGGGGACCGGACTTGCAAGGTCGGTCGGGCTTGTATTTTGGTGTACGAATTGAGTCTCTGGAATGGACCGACCTTGGGACCGGACTTATAAGGTCGGTCATGCTTAGATTTTGTACGGGAATTGGTCTCTGGAATCGACCGAACTTGGGACCGGCCTTAGCAAGGTTGGTCGGGCTTAAATTTCCCACGGGGAAAACTCTCGGGAATGGACCGACCTTGGGACCGGACTTGCAAGGTCGGACGGGGTAAAATTTTCAGACGGCGATATGTCCTAGAATGGACCGACCTTGGGTAAGGTCAGTCGGTAAGGTCGGTCGAGCCAAAAACAAAAAAAAGAATTTTAAATTTTAAAGATATTAATTGGTAATAAGGAATGCCATTGGTAGGGTAATAATGATTAGGAACCTAAGGAATTAAGTTAGGTTAAGTATAAACCTTAAGTTTAAAGTTAAGTTATATGGTTAAGTGGTAAAGACTTAAGAGGTATTGAATGGGAATCTTTAGGGACTAAGTTAGTTAAGAAAGGTGCAAATAACTAATGGCCTAAAAATGAATGAATGTTTTAGGTTTGTGAATTGGGACCCCGGAGAAGGTTAAACAAACGACAGTCAACGGTGATAGGTACAGTCTTTCTTGTGACCTGCTTGCTAACGAGGTGTCCCTCGGCTTGTGTGCTACCTGTTTCTTTGATATGACTAAGACAAGATAAAGCATGCAACCGGATATTAATGTTCTTGTTGTGTATGTGTTTTCTTTACACTAACCCGCGAGGCCTAAGGAAAGCTACTAACTAAGCTTGATACTCATTGAGTTAAGGAGAGGATTTGTACATTGGTGATTGTTGGTTGATACCCGTCAAGGTTTAGCTAACACATTTTTTTAAGACTTTCACTAACCGTAACTTGGGGTGGAGTGACGAATCCGGAATGGTACCCACATGTGTATTGGGGGAGGTCGGTATCTGAATCAGATCCGACTTCCAAATAAGACTTATCCTCGGACTCGTCGCCTAGGGTCAGCAAACCGACCCGACCACCCAGACTACTGTTGAGGTGGGAGGCACATTAAGGATGGCGTGGGGGGATCAAGCCTACATCCCAACAAATTAAGAAAGGTAGCTTATTGCTGGATAGTGCAATGCTACCGGCTAGGGTAACCAAGCCCTACAAAAAAATAAGCAACCAATTAAGGGCTAACCAATCTAATAGTGAACGGTTGGCAATTATAAGGTTAAGGAGATTGTGGATCTAAGGAGTTAAGAACTAACTCATTTGTTAAGGGAACGCCTGAGTCGTTCATTTGCATATGAGCTATTTATGTTCATTGTGGTTTATTGTTTTAATTGCGTTTCATATCATGATTGTGATGCTAATCAACTTCCATGCTATCGACAATTAGTCGTCGCAGCCCCGTTAGCTTGGGGGCCACGGGAGGGTCGTACCAGCATTCATGCTAACCCCCTTGGGGGGCTGTTTTTACACTTGCAGGTAAGCGGCCCATGAAGTCACACCACGAGAGTAGGAGCGGGTAGCCCTAGGTGGGACTTTATTTTGAGTACGGGTAGCGCCTGTGCACCCGTCTGTTGATAGTTGAACTTGAGAAATATTGTGCGGTTTTGGAGATACTTAAAACTCGGTTGGTGTATGTATTATGGATATACGGTTGTAAATATTTAAGTAATGGTATTTCTTGTTGATTAGACCGTGGCAAGGTCCTGGTGATAGTTTGTTTCCGCTGCGACGTTTATGTATTATTTGTTAAGTTGCGAAAACCATGATTGGCTTAGGACGGGGTGTTACAACCCCAATTTGTGTTCGGCTTCCCTTGATCGCATGCAAATCAAGTTCCACCTCCCACTTCATTTTCAAGCATCAGGTAAATCAGTCATTTCCAATTTTCTATCTTTTAGTCTTTCTAGTCATACTCATTACATCTCCAAAGGATAGAACTCCATCTATCAGTTATCTCCATTCACTTTAATCCTGTTACCTAGGGAAGAATCTTATTCTCACTAGGTTATCGTCGGTTCATACCCTTTCATGAATCACTATATACATATATACATATATTTTTATTAAAATACAAACACACGGTTTTACATTTATATACTGTCGGGGTTTTAGTTCCCCGGGAGTTTCTTTACTCCCTTACACTTGTACTCTCACACACAACTGTTAACAAAATAAACACACTTATCACAATGGTATTCGCATCTTATGTGGGCAATTACCACAATTAAACCATGAATGAATGCGTATGTTTATGTATCGCACGCACCAATCATCCAAACAAATTATTTTGTGCTATGCACAACATAGTTCACGTACACTTGTACGGTAAAACACACTAAGCGGTTTTGCGTTCTACCCCCCTTAAAAGGGATTACGCCCACGTAATCAATCACTGAACATTGGCTTAAAATGTTTTGCCATCGTGAAGTGTTTTAACTTCCACGCGGTCTGTTATACAATGTGCTTTGGTTAGAGGATCTTAACCATATTGGAGTTTAGTCCCTAAACCAAGAATTCTCATTAGAGTTTATTTAACTCATAACCGGTTTCGGTCCTGGCCTGTGAGGCTTCTAGGCATTAATAATTAGGCATTCACTCATATTCACTACGCACATTCTACACTTGAATCACTGGCTCACTAGTGTCTGCTGCGCAACTCTGATAACTGTAGAGCTTAGTTTGCCCCACTCGTTATTTTTACTGTATTGTACATCTCCAATTTTCACCTTTATCTTGGTAATAACGGTTTCTCAACCGATGCGTGATATCTCTGACTGTGCGTGAATTCGGTGAGTTACAAACTTTCTATCCACTTTCATAATAATTTACTGTATATACTGCTATGTATTTCACAATGATTGACTTGTTTCCTTCCGACTTACTGTCGGTTGGGATTGAGCTACCACCTAATGTGTAGTGCTCTCTCGGTTATTTCCCACACTTGAGGTATATTCCATACCGATATTTGGTATTTAGTGCTACTATAGTCACTTGTTCTTAATCACGCCTCCACATTTGGTCCTGTACAAGTACTCTTTCTTTGGTACGTTTTTGCATTTCCTATGCATCAGTCACTATGGCGTTATAAGCCGCTTTCTGTTTCCACCACAATTAACATTTCCCGAATCCTAGCTACTGCACTCGATCATTACTACACAAATGCGATACCAAAACACTCAGTCATACAGAGTGCAGAGGCGTAAACCCTTGATAGTAAATCTCTTATGCGATTCGCAATGGAATTCACACCGTGTTCCTTATCACATAGTACTGACTACTGGCTTATTGCCCAGTCTGCTTACCATCACTTACCTTGCATCTCCACTGAGTTTAACTCATAACTGGTCTTATCTGCCATATTATTATTCAACAACACTTATACAACGGTCGCTTGCTGCGCACCGTGCTCTTACTCATTGTATAACATCAACTTATATGGTATTCACTGTCATTTTAGCTTCCACACATATACTTACATCACTCGTATTATGGTTTGTCACTCATTTGCTGATTGTTGAATATTCTAGTCTTTGAGTCTTAATGCTCCTTGAGCATTGTCCATTACACATTTAGCGTCACACATCTATGGTGGTTCCTATTAGACTTATTACTCTTCTGGTCTCCACAAGTGGTATAAACACCACTTTTCGTATCATTCCCATTCAAATCCTCCCCGGTAATAACCATATTTGTCCACCCTTAACATATTCCCTGAACTTAGTTCACCTAACTACCGCTGTTGTGGTCTCACAATATTAAGAGGTATCCCCACTCTCTTAGCAGTGGTTCGTTATCCGCTTTACTTACTTATATAACATAAACTTTTACAATCGATTAAATTTATATAACATATCTTGTTTGTGGCTTATAAGCCTTATTGCCTTGAGCTCCGCTCATTGTAGGCTGTCCACACATGTACTTCTCTGTACAACATTACATGGTTAGAGGTTGTATTGGGCTCCATGACAGGGTCGTTGCATCGCGTTTCCTTTCATGGAATGCCCCTTACGATTGTCAGTCTGTCTCTTGACAACTTATGTCTAAACTGGGTGTTAGTTTCAACCCTTGTGTTTCAGTCACGTTATTTCGTTCAACTATCGTTGATGCGAACACCCTTCCAGGATTGCTCCTGGGTGTTGCTAAGTTATGCCATTACGTCTGGTTCGTGCTTATTGGTATATTCAGTTAGCCACGCCATTTTGCGTTCTTAACTGGCTTATTATCTTCTTCTATGAAGATCAACATTTCCTGGTAGTGTAGGTGCTCATTCTGGGAGTTTCATCCCATTCATAGCACATTAATGTGTCCACATTAGGCATCTACTTGCCATGCATAGGCTGGGTCACCATTCCAGCTATCATGTTTACCCCTCGGGATTCTTAAGACATATGTGATGTCTTTACATAACAGTCAGTGCACTTCACACTTCCTGACTCTTAAACATTTCCTTAAAATGAGTTTCCTTAAAATGAGTTTACTAATTCCTTTTAGTCTCATTAACTTATCTAGCTCCTCTTACTTTAACCATTCATGGTAATCAGTTTCTCTTGCTTGACTTTTACTGCTGACCGTAGTATGGAGTCGACTACTTCCCGTGTTCCGGACTCTACTCGTATACATATGTGGGGTACCATGCTGATACATTGCTACTTACCCAACTAACCCATAAGTAGGTCTGTCAGGCCCACAAGCTCCTATCGGAGTGCGGTCGTCCCACATTTCAATTGGTACACTCGTAGTGTCCGTCACACGCTTAGGTGAAGTATTCTATTGTCAACTCCCTTATATTGTCCTATGACAACATGCATTCCGTGCTTCCCGAACTTAATCAAGGAAAGTTTATCCACTGTTGTATCTTTATCAACTACCCTGGGTTTACTGGTTTGGTTTAAAAGAAGGTTAGAAAGAAGTATTAGTTTGAAAGAAAAGAGTTTGAAATAAATCTGAGTTTAAAAGAAAAAAAAAAATTCATGGTTTCACAACGCCTTCTTGCCCTAACCAAGTCTAGCTTCTTGCTGACTGGTTTATTCCCACATACATTGGTTAGGCTGTTAAGCCCTTCCACGGTTATAATGATCTCCTTTAACTTCATGTTACTTCACTAAGTACTTGTATTTGCTAAAAATTTTCCCGAACAACCCTGTTATAGCAGCACTTGCCATGGCAAGTGCGCCATGCTAACTGGCTATCGGTTAAACACACACACCGGTCGTGGTATCATTTTTACCCGCACTGTCATCAGTGGCCTTGTTGGCCCTCACTTGATCTTACTGTCTTGATAATAATTCCTCTTGGTGACTTTTCACTGTCTTCACATGATAATCATTAACTGGGGTGTTCCCCATTCTTGGAGTCTCCTTTTACTTAGTACTGTATTCTCCTCGTAGCCCGTTCCACACATTTGTCGTGGTTACTGAGACTTGTCTCTTGTTTGGGTACTACATTGTAGTTCCTTAGTCGGTTGGTATACCGTCGGTGTATTATTTAACTTTTATAGTCCCATAGACACTCGTCTCGGGTTCTATTTCCTCACTTCATGCCTGTTGCACGGTTGGTGCCTTGCAAGCTGGTTGTTCTCGACTGCTCAGCATGTCGACCCAGGTTGCCGGAAATTCTATTCTCCTATGCATAGGTTTCTTCATTCTTTGCTATCACATGCGGTTAACATTGTTCAGATAGAAACCGTCTTCGGGATTCCCACCTTCTGGAATCTACCGTATGACAGCTTCTCCGTACTTACAGAGATACTTAATAACAGCCAGATCGGGTATTCCCGAGTAAGAGTGGACTTTCATCTCTCTAGCGTCCTTCCCAAGTTATAAAATAGGGTTTGTGGAGGGTGGGATGGATATTGTAGGTTCCCAGTATTCATCTGTAAATACACCCCTACTACGCACTTAACATTAAATGAAATCGCAGCGGAAAAATAACTAAACAATACTAACGATTCAGTGCTACAACCCGTCAACCACCCACGTGGTAACAAGGCAGAATAAATACAAGTGTACTGGGTCTGATGATCAGACTCCCGAGCATTAGGTACTAACATCCACACATATATACATAACCAACATACCGAGTATTTAATACAAACTGTCACTGTATACTATACACATGATCTCCACCGTCAACTTTAACACGAACAGCACCAAAATATAACGCCACGGAGCACAGGCGCATCCCGGGCCACACATCCAAAAATAATCAAAGTAAATCTGCAGCCTAGAATCTACAGCCATTCCGCTTCCTCGATCCTCATCCTGCAGTAAAAATATGGAGCCCCCGAGGGGGTCAGCAACCCTTGGCTGGTATGGTTAACGCGCAGCCCATCGGCTACCGGAATACGCGCAACCCATTGTCATGATGACATGGCATTCATTTTACATATAACATATACATATGGCATAGCAACATTATTGCATAGCACAACATCACATACACAGTGGATTTATTTTCCACAATAACAACCAAGAAGGTTAAACACACAAGAAGCCTAGAGAATGGTTTCACTCTCATGTTAAGCTTGTTCACACGCACTCATTTAACCGTTCTGTTATCGACGAGTAACTTAAGTCACAGTGTTCGGATATGTGACCCAAACACACCACACAAACACATGTTCCCACTAACCGATCATAAGTCAGAATAGGTAAGCTTTGGAGGAAGCTAGCGGGAGATCGAACGCCAAATAAAGGAGAACAATCTTAACAACATAAGAGTCGAATCTGATATAGATATCTACTCTTAAACTACATGCATGACCGGACAACCGGATTCCTCACTCCCCCTTAGCGCTTGTTAGAAGTTCAACAGTGGAACTTAACAAACAGTTCTCAAACAAGTGGTAAGTCATGTTACACACACACAAGGGAAATGAGTCACGACATAACCTCACATAATATGAACAAATGTAAACTCATTACATGATTAAGTCTTACAATGTCATAAACACACACAAAAACAAACACAACCAGCCGTGTAAACCGGTAGGCAACAGACTGCAAGAAAACATACCTTGGTCCTTGCTTCGACAGGTTTCCACCTTTGAAGAATCCTATACACATTTAGTAATGTCGGTTAATTAATGTACTACCCATTGTTAACTTTTACTTCACTTAACTAGTTATTTTGGTGTTCACACTTTGTTATAACTTCTCCCATTTTAAATGTCATTATTACCCTCCTAACACGTCTTAAATAACCTCATATCATCATTACTAACCAATCACCATTTCAGACAACTTTTCTAACCTTAAACAAAATTTTTGGCCAAAAAGTGGCATGTCCGAACTTGTGTCCGAGCTTCCGAAGTTCGGACTCAAGTCGAGGCTCAAAGGGTGAAGCCAGACGCATGTCCGAACTTGTGTCCGAGTTTCCAAAGTTCAGACATGGGTCGAGAGAAAATCAAAAGAAAATTTTCAAGCGTCCGAACTTGTGTCCGAGCTTCCAGAAGTTCGGACACAAGTCGAAGCTAAATCTGAGAAAAGTGACGGGTGTGTCCGAAATCCATGGTCGGACAGAAGTCCGGACACTGGCCAAGACTCAGGAAATTCTAACACAACAGGCCATGTCCGAACGTCCACGTCCGGACGGAAGTTCAGACGTGCCAAAACACTCATTTTCTACAGCCTCGAACACTTACTCAATTCTTACCAAAAATCCCTAACACCTATTATGTTTTATCCTTTGGTTTCCAAGTGGTGTTTCAGCCTATTGTAACCACTATACCAAGATATTTCCTCACTTCTTTTAACACCATCTCCAAGCATCTTTCTTACAAACCAATTCCTTATGTCATTCTTTAAATCCCTTTAACAAGTTTATACCTTCTCCTTGTTTTACCAAAGTTTGCATAAGTCTCAACACAACTCCAAAAATGACTTTGGTGTATTTCAAAACACCCATTTGTATTCTAAAACTTCCAAGATAATGGCTAAGTCCTTATTGTACTCCAAAACAACCTTATACATTGTTTCTTTCCTAATAAAATTCCTAGTCATTCCTAAGATTTCCTAGTTCACTAAAACTCCTTTAAACACTTATACTTCTTGTACATCACCTATTTTTGACATGGGTTCTACTAACATCTTTTATTATACCAAAAACACATAGTTTTCACCATTAAACATTCAAGAACACCTAAATCCATCAAGAACATTCTTGTACACAAACTTCACTCATTTAACACTACATCAAATCATAGTGCATAATTTAAAGTGCTTGGCACTTAAGCCCTTAAATAACATGGCTCTTAGGCCCTTAAGATGCATAAATCATAAACACTGAATTTCCCACATTATATTTGTCTTTGACCTGCAAATACACCCAACAATACATATACCTTTTACTAAGCCCTTCAGAACATTTTACTAAGTCATTCACCATTGGCTCTTTAAGTAGTTTTAACAAGCAATATAAGCTCATTCCTCCTAAGAATTTAAACCTCATTAGGTTAGCACATTTACCTCTTTTCCTCACAACTTATTTCTTGTTGCTTGACTAAATCGGCAAGGCTTTTAGTTGCTTGTCAACTTCTAAACATTATACAAATGATAAAATGAGTATACAAGCTTTATGCTTCATCTCATTGTAAACCTAGTTACATATATATTTCAAAACATTAAGATAGTTGTTTTACCTTGGATACAAAAGAGAGTTTGGATATGTAGCAAGAGAGGACTCCACCAAGCCCTTGGAAGATTCAAATGAAGCTAAAACAAGCAAGGTAAGGGCACCGTTAATGGTGATTTTCAGACAACATAAAAAATGAAGGAAATACTATTTTTCTTTAGTTTCCTTACCTGGAAGCAAGGAGAACAATAATATGTGAAAAGATGAGCTCAAGCTCTCCTCCCATGGAGATTCCTCTTGGCAGCCAAAATGGAGCTCTTGAAGTTTTGAAAGGATGAAGTTGAAGAGCTTGATGAGACAAAGAGAATGGTGGTCTTAGAATTTGATTTGGCAAAGAGAGCTAGGAATTACAAGGAATTGAAGATGGTATATGGTGGTGAGCTGCTGCAACCGTGAATGAGAGAAAGAAGGAAGGTAGAAGACGGTGGACAGCAAGGGAAATGAGAGAATGAGATAATAATTTGCTTTTAGAAGATATTTGTAGTTAGCAAAGTAAATAGTACTTTATTTATCATTAGTTTATTTACTTATTAAATACTAGCAAGAGTGGTGACACACACCATGAAAACCGCCCCCTTTAGTTACTTAGGGGTTTTGGTCTTAGTTGACCAATTAAATTACTTATGATGACATAAGTTATAAACTAGCTTATTTAGTTACTATTCATTAAAACAAGGCACATAGATGTGAAATTTTGATTTCCCATTGATATAGACTTCCAAATGTGATACTAAGTAGTACACATATTAATTAAAGAGTAATGATGGACATTTGGCCATTCAAACTCATTTACAAGACAATTTTTCAAAATGTGCTTTAAGACTTCTTAAAGCACATTTTGTGTTTTAACTTGTTTCCAAGCTTGGTTTTCTTGGTAGTTGGTTTATTATATTCATTAACACCTAAATAAGTCTTGGTAAGCTTATTAGGTCTTAAACCAAACTTATCCCAAGCTTAGAGCACATTTTTGCCCATATTGACCTTAAGGTATTCTTTTCGTGTTTTCTATGGTTTAGATTGTTTACTAATGTTTCTAAGACTCTCTTTTTAGTCTTAATACACCATATTTAAATGTTTAAACAACATACACGGTTTGGGGTATTTCAATTTACCCCCTTAAAAGAACTTGTCCCTAAAGTTCATACTTCCACATATCCTAAATATTAGAACACGGGAATACATATAATATACTTCTTCCATAACACATCGACAACATACTTACATAACATCGGACACAAGGTCCATACAACAACATCATACAACATCATTCAGACACAACGGTCTGTAACATAACAACATAACATAGACGATGTATTTAAATACACATCGTACACACATACACCAAACACGAACCCCCCTTAAAATAGGGGTACCCCCGTACCCTATACACATAAACACTAAGAAGTAAACAATGACGGGTACTTCGCCTTCATCTTATCTTCCAGCTCCCAAGTGGCCTCCTCGACGTCCTGGTTAGACTAGAGGACCTTCACCAGTCTCACAGACTTATGGCGAGTATCTCGAGTCTTAGTATCCAGAATCCGTATCGGAGTCTCCACTGATCGCATGGTCGGCTCTAAGGTTAGCCTTTCAGGCTGAAGCACATGAGACGGATGAGACATATATTTCTTCAACTGGGATATCATGAAATACATCATCATGTACTTGCCCAGCTCGGCGGGTAAATCAAGTCTGTAAGCTACCGGGCCGATCCGCTCCGTCACAACATAAGGCCCACATATTTTGGGCTCAACTTGCCTTTTCTGCCAAACGAAATACTCCCTTCATGGGGGATACCCTTAGAAATACCTGATCGCCCACGGCGAACTCCAGGTCCCGTCTGCGCACATCGGCATATGATTTCTGCCTATCCTGAGCTGCCTTCATGTTAGCCCGGATTTCGCGTACTTCTGCTTGAACTTGTTCCAGATACTCTGGTCCTATAATGACCGTCTCACTCGACTCATCCCAGCATAATGGCGTGCGGCATGGTCTACCGTACAAAGCCTGGAAGGGACACATCTTGATCGAAGCATGGTAACTGTTGTTGTTACTAAACTCGATCAAATGTAACTTATCAATCCAGCTGGTCTGAAAATCAAGTGCACATGCACGTAACATATCCTCAAGTGTCTGGATGGTGCGCTCACTCTGACCATCTGTCTATGGGTGGAACGTTGTACTTAGCTTCAGCTCGGTACCAAGCGCTTCCCGTGTGAATTTCCAATACCTAGAGAGGAATCTGGTATCCCTATCAGACACAATTGTTTTCGGTACCACCCATGATGTCTTACAATCTCTCTGTCGAAGAGCTCTGCTAGTTTTGCCACTTTCCAGGTGTCCTTCATCGGTATGAATCGAGCCACCTTGGTCAGTCGGTCAACAACAACCCAAATCATATTCAGACCTCCCCTTGTAGGCGGAAGCCCTACTACGAAGTCCATAGAAATGTCATGGAACTTCCACTCAGGCACTAGCATTGGCTGTACCATACCACCAGGCCGTCGGTGCTCAAACTTGACCTTCTGGCAAGTGAGACACCTCAATACATAATCATTTACATCCTTTTTCATTCCAGTCCACCAGAAATAACGTTTCATACCCTTGTACATCTTTGAAGCTCCGGGGTGAATCGAATCGTGGAACAGTGGGATTCACTCAGTATGCGCTTCTTCAGTTCAGCGCTACTCCTCGGGATACACAGTCGGCCATTCAGCCTAATCAGCTCATCATCGTAGAGTCGGAAGTCGTACTTCTGACCCTCGAATGTGCCATCAATAAGCTTCTGCCTGATCTCCAACATATACTGATCCGTCATCTGAGCACTCCGCACCTCTTCAACCAAGCTAGTATGAGACTAGCGAATGGAGAGAGTGTGCTCAGCGACTCAGTGCGTCAGCTACCACATTTGCCTTACCCTCCTTGTACTGTAAATTGATGTCGTAATCGTTTAAGAACTCGACCCACCTTCTTTGTCTCATGTTCAACTCCTTCTGAGTGAACAAGTATTTTAAATTTTGTGGTCAAATAAATTGTCACACTTACCCCACAAATAATGTCGCCATATCTTCAATGCGAAGACAATGGCCCCCAGTTCTAAATCGTGGGTAGGGTAGTTCTCTTCATGCTTCTTCAGCTGTCGGGAGGCGTATGCTACGACCTTCCCGTGTTGCATCAACACACAACCCATGCCTCTGCCTGATGCGTCGCAATAGACCTCAAAACCATCTGGACCGTCTGGTATAGTCAGGACTGGTGCAGATGTCAGAGCATCCTTGAGACTCTGGAAAGAACTCTCACAGTCGACTGTCCACTCGAATGGTGCATCCTTCTTCATCAAGGAAGTCATCGGCTTCGAGACACTGGAGAAGTCCTTCACAAACCTCCTATAATAACCTGCCAGACCGAGGAAGCTCCGATGTCGGTAACTGTCTTCGGCCTAGGCCAGGTGTGCACTGCATCAATCTTTGCCAGATCCACAGCAATCCCGGCCTCAGAAATCACATGACCAAGAAAGGATACTTGGTTCAACCAAAACTCACACTTTGATAATTTAGCATACAACTGATTCTTTTTCAATGTTTGTAACACATCTCTCAGGTGGCTTTCATGCTCACCTCTCGATTTCGGGTACACAAGAATATCGTCGATGAAGACTACCACTGACTTGTCCAACTGATCTTGGAACAAGCGGTTCATTAAGTCCATGAACTTAGCTGATGCATTGGATAGACCAAACGGCATAACCGTAAACTCATAATGTCCATATCTGGTTCTGAATGCTGTCTTCTCAATGTCACTGTCACGGATGGCAATCTGATGGTATCCGGATCGTAAATCTATCTTGGAGAATACTGATGCCCCTTTCAGCTCACGATAGTCAATACACAGGAGAAACTACCATCCTTCTTCTTTCACGAAGAGGACCGGTGCTCCCCATGGTGAAATGCTAGGGCGGACAAATCCCTTGTCGAGTAGGTCTCTCTCAGCTGCTCCTTGAGCTCTGTCATCTCTGCTGGAGCCATACGATAGGGCGCCTTCGCAATTGGTCCGGTGCCCGGAACCAAATCAATCTCAAACTCAACTTCCTGTGTTGGCAGCATGCCCGACAGTTCCATAGGAAATACATCAGGAAACTCTGACACTACTACCGGCACATCTGGGCTAAACTCTGGATCTCTCTCTATGTCCTGGACATAGCAGAGGTATACATCATTCCCTCATCGTAGTTCACGATATATGGCCATGGCGGTGATGATCTGAGTCGAAGGCTCCCTGGGCCTCTGGCGGTAAGATATAGTAACCCCAAACGGACTCCGAAGAAGCAGACGATGCTCGGCACACAGGATTCTGCCCTTGTGCCGCTCCAACCAGTTCATCCCGACAATCACATCAAAACCAAGTCCGTCGAACTCTATCAAGTCGATCGGAAACTCTTCATCACGAATTCGTACAACAGCATCTCGGTGGTAACGGGTACACCTGATCCGCTCTTTCGACCGGAGAGTGACTAGGAAGTCCGGCATCTCATCACCGTCTAACCCCAGCCTCTTCGCAAAGGATAGCGAAATAAACGTATGTGAGGCTCCGGAGTCGAACAAGATCAAAGCGTCCACGCCATTGACTGGAAAGGTACCGGTGAGGATTGTGCCGCTCTTGTCGGCTTCTGCCTCGTTGCCGACACTCAGTATACCTCCCGTTCCGAGTGCACAGCCTAATTCATTGGCAAACTAATAAGTATTAGGCAACAACACGGTTGATATACTTCAAAACTCCACTTTATTCATTAACACACTCTTCTTACATCATACGTTGGTTTACACTGTTGACATAACTAACACATATACAACATTCTTAACATACACTACTGGCTTAACACATTACATAATTATACAAGGCTTTAAAACTGTCTGAAGGTCAAATTCAAACGTCCGGGTTCATGTGTGTGGCATTGATCACTGCCGATGGTGCGGTATTCAGTTTGATCTTCTTGATGCCATGATATAGCATCCTTGACTGCCCACCCATGATTAACACATCTCCTGATTTCAACACTAACTTCTTTGCAAGATCAGCACGCTTCTGCTCGCCATATATAAACACTGCGGTGTCACCAATGGACCAGGACACCACGGGTACTCCCTTACTTAGAGACTCGGGTGACTCGTCCTTATCTTGGTGTAAACCTAATCGTCCACCTTTCTGGTAGAAGTTCACAATACACAAATCTGCTTTAACACTTGGAATTGAATCCGTTTCAACTTGCTGAGAAATTCCCACGGCGTGGTTAACCACCGCAAGGAACTCCTCAGGTATACTTGGTACAATTGCTCCATCTTCAGCTCGCACTTCTTGATATGTCTTGGTGTAAGGATTCCAGTCCTTACCCATGCACATCATCTTCAATTTCATTTTTGATCCACTCGGGTATTCGGGTGTGTAGAAATCTCCGGGTGTTGTTCCCAGTTCGTTGCATCGCCTGATGATGTGGATTTGTGCTCCCGGTGTCAAGTATCCGTTTTAGAGTATCATACCTGGCTGGATATCTGGCATTGCTCCATTGGAAAGTCGGTGATGTTGATGGTGGTTTCTTCAGGGTTTGGTGTGGGTGGGATTGGATAACAAATATTGAAGGCTCCTTTAAGGTTATAATTATCTAATTAGGTGACTTTCACACTATACTTTAATTCTTTAATCACATGGTAGTACACTTGGACTCACTAACACACATGCATGAAATGCGATACAATCACTTATTTCACTCAACAGTTTAGGCGGTACCTAGTCTAGTAGAGGGCCCTGGCGCCTCAGACCGGTCCACCACATGCAGGGTGGCCTTGCTAGGTCCCGACCCTTCCCCTTTTGGAATCAGTGCTCCTTTGATCTGTGGGCTGGTTAGCCGTCTTCGGGCCATCGATGGTCGCTGTGGCCTTACCCTTCCACTGCCCCTTGGGCTTGTTGACTCTATTGTTGGGGTTGCGATAACACTCGTAGTCACGGTGACCCCACTTCTCGCAGTAGCGACACTGCACGTCATTTCCTTTGCAGTCCTTGCCAGGGTGGTCTCCGTTACACCACTTACAGTAGTAGTGGCGCTCCGGTCCAGAATCCGTGCTAGTTGCTATCACAGTACACAATCAATACTTACTTCATAGCTTAACAACATACACTTCAACTTGACACACATGATTAAATAATTACCCTTAGGCGGGTAAAAGCGTAGGGGTTTCGCCGCATATGCATACGTGAGCTTCAGCGGCTCCTCAGCTGTGGTGGTCTGGGCTTGGCCCTTGTCACCCTGGTGCTGACTCTTCTGGGGCTGGGGGTAAGGCTTCTTCTCCTTCTTTCCTCCCCCGTACCCCTGCGGACTCTGGCCCTCGCTCGTGGCCTTGCGCTTGTGCGCATTCTCCTCGTCCCTCAGACGGACGGTAATCTCAACCTTAGCAGCGGCATGATAGCACTCCTGGATTTAGGATGTCAGTCATGCCCCGCAAAACATACTCACAAACTCACATTAATATTCACTTATGGATTACACTTATTCACATCACACTATATTCTAATTACCTGCAAGGTAGTATACTCAGCTGGCCCCATCCCATAGCGAAGACGGTGGTGAGACCGTTGTAGAAACGGTTTACCTGCACCCGGTTCAAGTATCCCAGGTCCGGTAACAGGTTGATAACGCAGGTGAAGGCAGTGTAGTAGTCATCGACCGACATCTTACCCCCTGCCTTAGACTATCCAGCTCTAGGCACTTGGCCTCTTGCACATGCACAGGATAATACTTGGCTCGCAGCAGAGCCGTATACTCCCTCCAACCAAACTGAGGATCCGCCATCCGGTCCTCTCTCACAAGCTTCCACCAACTTTGTGCCGAACCCTTCAGGTAGTAAGCGGCAAGACGGACCTTGGCCCCAGCAGGCACATCCAAGGTCTCGTAGGCGGTCTTCAACTCGGAGATATACGCCTCCAGCTTACGTGGGTCGGTCTCCCCATGAAACGACGGGGGTCTAAGATCTGCCAACGCCTTGACCCAGTTGTTCTCTCGTGGCGGTGGCGGTGGGGTTGAACTTCGGGCTGTTGCCCCTGCTGAATTGCAGCTACAAGTTGTGGGACCATCTGGGCTACGACGGCCGCTACAGCATCGGCCATGACTTGTGCCGTAGGGTTCTCTCCCTGGTTCCCTGTATCACCAATGCCGAGCATGCGGCCTCGACCTCGTGGTCTACCTGACATCTGAATTCACACGAACATTCATTAGCATTGCGCTTGCACACTTATCGGTTCCAACGGTTGTAACGTTTCCCCAACAACAAGGTATCTCCACACTTATTAGTGGTTAACCTTTACACAACTGCTCACTTAGGTAAATGTGGTTAGGTTTCCTAACTCGGTATAATCCTAAGCTCGGTATACTAGTCATCAGAGCGATACTTCGCTCTGATACCACTTTTTGTAACACCCCTACTACGCACTTAACATTAAATGAAATCGCAGCGGAAAAATAACTAAACAATAACTAACGATTCGGTGCTACAACGCCGTCAACCACCCACGTGGTTAACAAGCAGAATAAATACAAGTGTACCGGTCTGATGATCAGACTCCCGAGCATTAGGTACTAACATCCACACATATATACATAACCAACATACCGAGTATTTAATATAAACTGTCACTGTATACTATACACATGATCTCCACCGTCAACTGTAACACGAACAACACCAAAATATAACGCCACGGGAGCACAGGCGCATCCCGGGCCCAACATCCAAAATAATCAAAGTAAATCTGCAGCCTAGAATCTACAGCCATTCCGCTTCCTCGATCCTCATCCTACAGTAAAAATATGGAACCCCCGAAGGGGTCAGCAACCCTTGGCTGGTATGGTTAACGCGCAGCCCATCGGCTACTGGAATACGCGCAACCAATTGTCATGATGACATGGCATTCATTTTAACATATAACATATACATATGGCATAGCAACATTATTGCATAGCATAACATCACATACACAGTGGATTTATTTTCCACAATAACAAACCAAGAAGGTTAAACAACACAAGAAGCCTAGAGAATGGTTCACTCTCATGTTAAGCTTGTTACACACACTCATTACCGTTCTGTTACTCAAACGAGTAACTTAAGTCACAGATGGTTCGGATATTGTGACCCGAACACACCACACATACACATGTTCCCACTAAACCGATCATAAGTCAGAATAGGTAAGCTTTGGAGGAAGCTAGCGGGAGATCGAACGCCAAATAAAGGAGAACAATCTTAACAACATAAGAGTCGAATCTGATACAGATATCTACTCTTAAACTTACATGCATGACCGGACAACCGGATTCCTCACTCCCCAGGCGCTTGTTAGAAGTTCAACAGTGGAACTTAACAAACAGTCTCAAACAAGTGGTAAGTCATGTTAGACACACACAAGGGAAATGAGTCACGACATAACCTCACAGTAATATGAACAAATGTAAACTCATTACATGATTAAGTCTTACAAAGTCATAAACACACAGAAAAACAAACAACACACAAGCCGGTGTAAACCGCTAGGCAACAGACTGCAAGAAAACCATACCTTGGTCCTTGCTTCGACTGGTTTCCACCTTTGAAGAATCCTATACACATTTAGTAACGTCGGTTAATTAATGTACTAACCCATTGTTAACTTTTACTTCACTTAACTAGTTATTTTTTGTTCACACTTTGTTATAAACTTCTCACCATTTAAATTGTCATTATTACACTCCTAACACGTCTTAAATAACCTCATATCATCATTACTAACCAATCACCATTTTCAGACAACTTTTTCTGACCTTAAACAAAGTTTTGGCCAAAACACTGGCATGTCCGAACTTGTGTCCGAGCTTCCGAAGTTCGGACTCAAGTCGAGGCTCAAAGGGAAGCCAGATGCATGTCCGAAGTTGTGTCCGAGTTTCCAAAGTTCGGACATTGGTCGAGAGAAAATCAAAAGAAAATTTCAAGCATCTAAACTTGTGTCCGAGCTTCTCGAAGTTCGGACGCAAGTCGAAGCTAAATCTGAGAAAAGTGACGGGTGTGTCGAACATCCATGGTCGGACAGAATTCCGGACACTGGCCGAGACTCAGGAAATTCTAACACAACAGGGCATCTCCGAAGGTCCACGTCCGGACGGAAGTTCGGACGTGCCAAAACACTCATTTTCTACAGCCTCAAACACTTACTCAATTCTTACCAAAATCCCTAACACCTATTATGTTTTATCCTTTGGCTTCCAAGTGGTGTTTCATGCCTATTGTAACCACTATACCAAGATATTTCCTCACTTCTTTAAACACCATCTCCCAAGCATCTTTTCTAACAAACAAATTCCTTATGTCATTCTTTAAATCCCTTTACAAGTTTATACCTTCTCCTTGTTTTACCAAAGTTTGCATAAGTCTCAACACACTCTCCCAAAATGACTTTGGTGTATTCCAAAACACCCATTTGTATTCTAAAACTTCCAAGATAATGTCTAAGTCCTTATTGTACTCCAAAACACCTTAATACATTGTTTCTTTCCTAATAAAATTCCTAGTCATTCCTAAGATTTCCTAGTTCACCAAAACTCCTTTAAACACTTATAACTTCTTGTACATCACCTAATTTTTGACATGGGTTCTACTAACATCTTATTATACAAAAACACATATAGTTTTCACCATTAAACATTCAAGAACATCTAAAATCCATCAAGGACATTCTTGTACACAAACTTCACTCATTTAACACTACGTCACAATATAGCATAATAATTTAAATTGCTTGGCACTTAGGCCCTTAAATAACATGGCTCTTAGGCCCTTAAGATGCATAAATCATAAACACTGAATTTCTCACATTATATTTGCCTTTGACCTGCAAATACACCCAACAATACATATACCTTTTACTAAGCCCTTGAGAACATTTTACTAAGTCATTCACCATTGGCTCTTTAAGTAGTTTTAACAAGCAATATAAGCTCATTCCTCCTAAGACTTTAAACCTCATTAGGTTAGCACATTTACCTCTTTTCCTCACAACATCTTTCTTGTTTCCTTGACTATATCGGCAAGGCTTTTAGTTGCTTGTCAACTTCTAAACATTATACAAATGATAAAATGAGTATACAAGCTTTATGCTTCATCTCATTGTAAACCCTAGTTACATATATTATTTCAAAACATTAAGATAGTTGTTTTACCTTGGATACAAAAGAGAGTTTGGATATGTAGCAAGAGAGGACTCCACCAAGCCCTTGGAAGATTCAAATGAAGCTAAAACAAGCAAGGTAAGGGCACCATTAATGGTGATTTTCGGACAACATAAAAACATGAAGGAAATACTATTTTTCTTTGAGTTTCCTTACCTAGAAGCAAAGGAGAACAATAATATGTGAAAAGATGAGCTCAAGCTCCTCCCATGGAGATTCCTCTTGGCACCAAAATGGAGCTCTTGAAGTTTTGAAAGGATGAAGTTGAAGAGCTTGATGAGACAAAGAGAATGGTGGTCTTAGAATTTGATTTGGCAAAGAGAGCTAGGAATTACAAGGAATTGAAGATGTTATATGGTGGTGAGCTGCTGCAACCGTGAATGAGAGAAAAGGAAGGTAGAAGATGGTGGACAGCAAGGGAAATGAGAGAATGAGATAAGTATTTGCTTTTAGAAGATATTTGTAGTTAGTAAAGTAAATAGTACTTTATTTATCATTAGTTTATTTACTTATTAAATACTAGCAAGAGTGGTGACTCACACCATGAAAACCGGCCCCCTTTAGTTACTTAGGGGTGTTTTGGTCTTAGTTGACCAATTAAATTAGTTATGATGACATAAGTTATAAACTAGCTTATTTAGTTACTATTCATTAAAACAAGGCACATAGATGTGAAATTTTTTATTTCCCATTGATATAGACTTCCAAATGTGATACTAAGTAGTACACATATTAATTAAAGAGTAATGATGGACATTTGGCCATTCAAACTCATTTACAAGACAATTGTTCAAAAATGTGCTTTAAGACTTCTTAAAGCACATTTTGTGTTTTAACTTGTTTCCAAGCTTGGTTTTCTTTGGTAATTGGTTTATTATATTCATTAACACCTAAGTAAAGTCTTGGTAAGCTTATTAGGTCTTAACCAAACTTATCCCAAGCTTAGAGCACATTTTTGCCCATATTGACCTTAAGGTATTTTTTCGTGTTTTCTATGGTTTAGATTGTTTACTAATGTTTCTAAGACTCTCTTTTTAGTATTAATACACCATATTTAAATGTTTAAACAACATACTAAGGTTTGGGGTATTTCAATTATGATAAACAGAAATTCAACGAGGTTGAAGAATAAAACTAACCTATTTTTGGAAGGACGTGGAGTAGGCGAAACTCGGAGGGAGGAAACAAGGCGGAGGACGGCGACAAACATGTCAAAAGGAGTAACTGTGAACCATAATAATTAGAATAATAGTTGTAGTTATAAAAAATACGTACAATTAATCAACAAAAAACTACCCTCACCTCAACTGGGCTAGGATAATAGTAGCAGAATTGAGTGGATAATATATTAAATATATACGTATATATGATTCTGCAACTAACTATTATATATAAATCAACGAATTTTACAAACAATTATGATAAACAGAAATTCAACGAGGTTGAAGAATAAAACTAACCTGTTTTTGGAAGGACGTGGAGTAGGCGAAACTCGGAGGGAGGAAACAAGGCGGAGGACGGCGACAAACGTGTCTAAAGGAGTAACTGTGAACCATAATAATTAGAATAATAGTTGTAGTTATAAAAAAATACGTACAATTAATCAACAAAAAACTACCCTCACCTCAACTGGGCTAGGATAATAGTAGCATAATCGAGTGGACAATATATTAAATATATATGTATATATAATTCTGCAACTAACTATTATATATAAATCAACGAATTTTACAAACAATTATGATAAACAGAAATTCAACGAGGTTGAAAAATAAAACTAACCTGTTTTTGGAAGGACGAGGAGTAGGAGAAACTCGGAGGGAGGAAATAGGGCGGAGGACGGCGACAAACGTGTCAAAAGGAGTAACTGAGAACCATAATCATTAGAATAATAGTTGTAGTTATAAAAAAACGTACAATTAATCAACAAAAAACTACCCTCACCTCAAATGGGCTAGGATAATAGTAGCAGAATCGAAACGATAAGATGAGCAGACGGAACTCAGATGGAGTAACAGGACGGAGTACAACGACAAATGGTGTCAAAGGGTATAACTGTAACGAACCATATTAATAATAAGTGAGGATAATAGTTGTAGTTATGTAAAAAATCACAATTAATTATCAACAAAAACAAACCCTCAACTCACGTGTTTTCCCCCTTTTTGGACTCGTTTCAGGTCGCTAAACCGGCGACTTGTTAGAAGTGAGGATGAATTGTCACGTGTAGCTACAGCCACCGCCAACTTATGAAGTATCTAATTCATTGTCAATATTTAATCAATAATCACACTTATTGTAAATCAAATTATAAAATTAAGTAACTATAAGTCAACATTTTTGATGTTAATTCACACGACAAATCACCAATGACGCTTACTTGGCAACAATTCACACAAAAAATGGTAGAAAAGCATAAAAATATCACTGAAATTGGTTCAGCCATTTCATCGAACACTTTGCGGGCATATGCATTATTTTGTAAAATTACACACATTTAGAATTTCCAATCAAACCAATCAATCTACTACACACCAGATAACATAAATCAAGCAAAAACTACACTTAAACAACAAATTAAGGCTTAGTTTAACATAAATTCGAAACTTCTAATTCGTAATCAAAAACTAACCTAAAATTGACTGTTGTAGCTGGATGACGGTGACGCAGGGAAGGGCGACGGTGGCGCAGGCGGCGGGGCACGGCGACGGCGGTCGGACGCTGTGGAAGGTGGCCGGAAACGAGAGGCGACGGCGCGGCGACGACGGGGCAATTTTGGAGTCAAGAGGTTTCTGTGTGAAGATTGAAGAAAAGAGGAGAACGCGCGAGTACTGAATTCGTCGGGGTTAGGGTTATTTAGAAAGGACTATTTTGGTGGTTGTAAGGCTAGGAACCGCCAAAAATGCCCCGTCGATTTTTAAAATGAGCATTTTCGGCGGTTGTAAGGCTAGGAACCGCCGAAATTCCCCGTCGTTTTTTTAAATGAGGATTTTCGGCACCTCATTTTCGGCGGTTGTAAGGCTAGGAACCGCTGAAAATGACATATTTTTGTCGGTTCTATTGAAAACCGCCGAAAATGTTGTTCCAAGTTACTCATTTTTGGCGGTTTCTACAATAACCGCCGAAAATGAGGGCCGAAAAAGACCCTTTTTCTATGGCTGGCTTGGATGTTGACTTCTACTAATTCCTAACTACCTAACTCCTAACTTGAAAGTGAGTAAATTGGAATGAGTAGAAGTCCGATATAGCTATCGGCCACGCTGAGGATGAAGAGACCCAAGAGGTTGGATCCGATTCCTGGTTCTTAAACTGGTCCACGGCCCAAACCCCTTAAATGGGTAGCATCCTGGATTGGTGAACCAAGTAAAGCCTGGTGGTGGGACGGTGTAGTCCTGCCCAGAGGCCATACCGGCTTAACATGAGTAAGAGTAAGTAAGTATGTATGAGTATGAGTATGTATGCATAAGTACTGTGGAACGAGTAAAAGAGTAATCTCCACCCGATTAACCCGGGTGGACAAATGGAGCTAACAAGTATGGTGTTTTGTGTATGTATTGTGTATGCGCATTCCGGCGAAGGTAAGTATGGATGGTTTGACTTGTATTGTCTTCCGTGTATGTATTGAACTGTATGAATGTATCCTTGTAAAGTATTGTATTGTATGAATGATAGCATGTATGTATGTATGTATGTATGTATGTATTGTAAAATGAACTGCATGTATTCGACCAGTGGTCGGCGTACCCTCACTAGTACGCGGGGTATGCGGTTATCATGCTCAGCGAAAGCTGACCCCCTCGGGGAACGTTTTTAGTGTGCAGGTACCCGAAGAGGATATGGTCAAGGTAAGAGACCGATGGCACGCCCTCGTATTAGGAAGCAAGTAGTTTGTGAGGAATGGGTAGTGGGTAGACTCCTAGTGAGTACATAGGAACTTGGGAGAATCATGGTAATTGTATTTGGAACGTAGTAAACTCGGTTATGTATATTGTATTGTATGGATTATGAAGGAGTAAAGTATTGAATGGAGCATTGTTGTAATTGATTGGCAATCGTAGTGAAGATTGTATTTGTGTAGCACTCGGATATTCCGGTCCATCAGACCGATGCTGTATGTAGAAGTAGTAGCCTTGTTAGTCACGTGGGTGACTAACGGCATTGTATCACCCACTGTATGTAAGTATGCATCTGCTGCGTGACTCGGAAGGCACGAGGAGATCAGACGGTAATGATTGTATTAATGGTAGGGGTGATACAAATACAAGTCAACTAATGATCATAATATGACCCTATAGTCATTAATTATCATTTAAAACAAAATGCTTGGAGTAAATTTGTAATTAACGAAAAATACCTGGAGGAACCTTTGTGGGCCCACAAACCTTAGAAACGCCCGGAATGCCTCGGAGAAATGCCAAAGTGGCACGAACTCCTATAAAATTCATTCCTAGAGTTCCTTCCATCATTAATTATCATTATAAAGATAATCCCCATGCTAGTTTTACAAAAACACACAAAGTGCCCGAGAGAACCTCTTAGAGCACCAAAAAGCCAAAAATGACCCGAATGTCCCGGGAATTGATTTTAAGTGGCTAATTAACCTTGTATACATACTAAATGACTTGTATACTAATTAATATCATATTAGGAATTTAATTCCAGAATTTACAAATTTTACAAATTTTATATTAAAATATTAATAAACCCTAAAAGGGGGCCTGTTTTAGTCAACGTTGACTAAGAATGGTCAAGAGGTCAAAGTTGACCCTTGGATCCCATGGAGTCGGCAGCCACGAGGCAGGGGGAGCCTGATTGAACTGAATTATTGACAAAATGAGACTTAGTGGAGTGTTACTTTTCATTTAAAAGAAATTAATACTTTAACTTTCCTTTCCTTATTTTCTTCATTATCCCTTCCTTATCTCTTGTCTCCAACGACTCCTTGCTCCTTCCTTCTGTCCCAGCCAAGCTCACATGCTCCCAAGCTCACCATTGTTGAGCTTTGAAGCTATCTAGCAAGGAAATCAACCTAATTCACCTAAGGTAATGGTTTAAGGCATAAAATAGCTCATCTTCTTCCTTTCTTCAAGGGCTATCTTATGAGATAACTTCTATACTCTTTCCATGGCTCAATTTCAGTGTGTGGATGTTAGAGTAAGAGTTCAAATTCGTTGGTAAGGGTTCTTCGAGCTAAGAACACAAAATCATCCTTTAAGGTAAAAATGAGCTTTAAGCTTCATTCTTCTTGCTCACGGTTCTAATGGCTGACATTTTTGAGCTCTTCCACTTATTATCTTCCCCTAATCATGTTCATTCAGTAACTTCATCAAGATCTTCAAGGATTAGCCAAATCCAACCTTAAAACACCATTTTAGGTGTTTTCAAAGAGTAAGTCTTCTAGCCTTGTTCTTGTGTTGTTTGATCCACCACTTTGGCTTGTATTTGGACTAGGTTTAACACTCTTAATACATCTTCAAATTAGAGCCGAAAATACCTTGGGAAAGAGCTTGAAATCCAAAGGTAAAAACCTTGTTTTATGACTTATAATTACTCCCATGGTTAGATCAAGTTTAGATCTTAACTATGTCTTGTTTTTATTGTCTAAAATCTGTTCAAGTGTTGTGGAATTAGTTCCTCAAGCTTCCGTGACTTGAGAAGGCTTGAAAGCTTCTTAATCTAAGGTAAAATTCCTTAATAACATGTTATTATGTTCTATATCTTAAGCTATCAAAATTGCCGTGAGTGAATATAGTTAAGTGACTAATTTTGACTCTAAAAATGATATAGAAACATTAGCTAAATTAATTAAGAGATTAATTAGCATAATTGTCAAATTTAAGGCATTATGTGGAAACTTTGTCATTAATCAAAACAAGGTGAGGCCGAGATTTATAAGTATTTTGGGACATTTATGTGTAATTTAAAATAGGTTTTAGGTGATATTTATGTATTACCGAAATGAATAAGTTGTTAGAGTATAATTAAATCAAATTTGGGGGCTAAATAAAAATTAAGCCAAAATTAGAGGTTAAAAGGATTTAAAATAAACTTTATAATATTTTATAAAGTTTTGGGGTTAAATGGTAAATTTTGGAAACTTAGGGGTTAAAACCAAAAATAGAGAAAGTAATGGTCAAAGAAGTATTAAGGAGGTCAATCTTGACCATTGGGTAGGTTTTGACCAAATTAGATAAGTTAAATAACTTATTTAAGGTTATATAATAAGATAAGTATTTAATTGTAACATTTTTATAATATATGGGGTATGTATGGTAATTACTAAAAATAAGGGTGTACAATGGTATTTTAAACACCCATGGGCTATTAGGAATTTTAGAATTTTATTGGGTTGAATTTGGAATCTAAATAAGCTATATATGTATAATATATAGTTATTATGTCATTGTTATACTTTGGAAAAGAAAATGGGGTGGAATGCAAATACCGAAAGTTTGTGGGTAGGAAATGAAATTTATAACCCTTTGGTATGGTTTGGTGATTTTTAGAAAAATATAAGGTGTTTTAAAAGGATAAGTGTATAATATATAGTTTGGAATGATATTATAAAACTATATGTTATAAATTGGTCAAATTGTAATTATAAAAGGTTGGTGGGTTAGGAAATTAATTAGAACAGAATATAGGGCTGTTCGGAAATTTAAAGTATATATAACTATAAGTTATATTTAAATTAAGGTTTAAAATGTTATATTACATGGTATATATAACATGGTATAAATTATGGGGTGGTTTTGGTAATAAACATAATATGATATGGTAAGTTAATAAGATTGGTTTAAATTGGAAATACCTTTTCGGTAATTAACAATAGTTTTGTATAAAAACTATATGTTATAAATTATAAAAGATAAAGATATCATATTATAAGATATTAGTCTATGGTATAACATTACATAATGTTATGTGGTCAAAATTAAATTAAAATTAAGCATAGTGCTGTACCGAATTTATAAGGGTTAGAAAATGAATTTTAGACTATGGTCTACATTGTTATAAATGTTATGACAATTATATGGTATTAATGTGGTTTAAATGGAATTAATATAAACAGGGTATTCACATTAAATAATGTGACAAACTATAAACAAATGAGAATTATAAACTAAGGTAAATATTGGATAAACCTTAAGAGTTGGAATTATACAACTAAAATGTTGTACATCATTAAGATAATAATCTTAATATAGGTTGTGACAATATAACACAACTAATGGGAATAATCATTTCACATAAGATGATAAAATGTGACATACGGCATAAGAGTTTTATACACTCATGAAACTTACCTATATTGGTAAATATATACATATACGAGAATTATGTATATAAGGATGGATATATATTATGGTTGGAAACCATATAATATAGTGGTAAAGGTTATTATATGAAAATAGTTTACAAACTATAAGTTATAGGTTTTTGAATTCAAATGTAAGTATTGCAAGATTAATGGATTATATAATACAATGAATTATAATAATGGTGGGATAATAATAATATACGATAAACAATGCATTATACATGCAACAATAGGTTATAAATATATTAGGCATGCAACTGTAGGTTACAATGTGTGCCTATACATGCGATGAGACAGTTGAATTAAATGTACGAGAACAAATGAACTTATGTAAAAGCGTAACGCTTATAAACTACTACGGGTTGGAAAGATATAATCTCTTACGTTCGAAAACGTTAACTACAACGTTCTTATGAAGCCAACTCCACTGTTAAACCAAGTATTTATACAAACATTGAGTAGGAGTTTAAAGGATAACGGTAACTTCACTAATAACAGTGGGAATCCGGGGATGTAGTACTGGGGTCACAGACTTTATTCGGAAGTACTGAGTCAATTTGTCATGTGGATTGACACCTAGCGTTCCTCGTATTTATAGATCACCTTTCAGACGTGCGTGCTCGAGAAGCTTAGTGGACTACACTGTGCATCCTCGGTCTAAGGTGTACGGTATGTGAAGAAGAGTTTGATCCGGGTTGACCTAAGAAAGGGCCTGGAAACTGTTTGATAACATGTATGTTTTGTGTGTGGATATATGCACATGATGATGTGTGTTTAAGCATTATTTAATTATGCACGAACGTCCTACGGGACTAACACTACGTCGGCTATATATCGACTTATATAAACATACATATGCGTTGATGTGATGACACGATGGTTACTTGATATAATACCCTTAGTATTAATATTAAGTATATACATAACCTAAGTAAAACACTTAGGTACGAGATACGACATTGTCGGTCTCTAGAGCATGGATCTCGAACATGAATATAATCTAGATTACTTCTAGGCATGCGTAAGACCCATTGGGCGGCTAATTGGTATAATGTAATCTCCATAAAACTAAGAGTATATCTTAAACATTATGAGAGAGTTGGTATGAGATGAGTGGAGGAATCCTGGTAGTTTACGAACTGCTTGGTTGCGCATTTGTGATCACTAAGTGGTACCCGATCGGGTCCCGCTCTAGGAAATTACCCAACGAGCCCTAATTGGATCGTGGGACAGGTGGTACCTACTATTGGTACATGGCTACGGCCAAAGTGAATAGTCAGGGGCCTCCGGACCTCTGGCGAAATGAGCACCTTTGTGTGTACGGGAGGACTACTGTCCATTGGTAAGGATAACCGGGTTGTCCCAACATGACGCCCAATTGGTAATTATTTAAACATGGTTTGGATGGATGGGGCCTTGAAGGCCAAACAATATTAAATGTGGAAACCGTTTGCTAAGGCGATTATATATTGTACTGTTATTATTCGATACGTTCGATATGCAACTGTTGTTTGTGATATTTTAATGACTGTTGGATTGGATGGATGATTATATGTTTATGTATGGTTGTTACAGTATTGATTATAACTGTAAAATGGTAAAGCATGAAATCAATCTAATGTCAAGATGGTTAAAATGACAAGTGACCAATAGGGTCCAGGCCCGCATACTCAGTGTTTATCGCTGAGCCTTTATGGCATGTTGCAGGTTGCTGTTCGTCGTTGAAGCCGAAGTACGGGATCAGGGTAGATGCTCACTTGTCGACGGTTATGGTTTGGACTTAGTATGATGTATAGGATTTATCTCGTTGTCACAGTGGTATGGTAGTGCTGTTTATTTTCGTTGTTGGATTTAGTTTATGCTTCGTTACTCGCATGGGCGAGTAATGGCAGGTGACACCCGTGTGAGAGTTTATGTTGTTTATTCTTCCACTGTAAGACGTCTTTTGTTTATGCTACGTGAGGGATTATTACGTGTTTGTCGAGAGGGGTGTCATAACTTGTCTTCGGACTTGTTGCCTAGGGTCGAATGTCGACTCACCTACATTGGATTTTCAGTCCAAGGTAGAAGGCAGATTAAGATGGTGCGGTAGAATCACCTAAATCCTAAATTTAAGATAAGTTGTTTATTCAACCAATGGAGTTAATAGCTCATTGGCTAGAGTTACTTTTGGCCCGACAAAAATAAACATTGAGATAAGGAACAACCATTCTAATTAAAGAACGGTTGTCTTAATTGAGATAAGATCTGAGATAAGATTTGAGACATAGTACAACCAATTCTAATTAAAGAACGGTTGGTACATTGAGACTGAGAAACAAATTAAGACTGAGATAAGATAAGGATGGATTAAGATTAAGAGGAATCATAACATTGAGGAGGTAAATGAATAACTCATTTACTAAGGGGACACTTTTAAGTCGTTCATTGTGTGTAAACTATATTTGTTCATTTGTGGATTGTTTGTTTATTGCACTTTCTATTATGTTGTGCATCTAATCAATCTCCATGCTATCGACAATTAGTCGTCGTAGTCCCGTGAGCTTGGGGGCCATAAGAGAATCGTACCAGCAAAGGTGCTGACCCCCTCGGGGGCTACTGTTTATATTTTGCAGGTGAATGACAGAAGGCGACCATTGTTTAGCAGAAATATGTGTTACTATACTTCTACCTAGGCAGTGTACCTATCGTTTTGCGGAATAGTGAATTGAGTGGGGGTTGTCGATCTCAGGGACCTCGTTCAATTAATTGACAATTTACTTACTAACTGTGAAACTAAACTAAAAAACAGGAAACTTCACTTTTCAGGTTTTACTTAATTTAATAAAAGAATGACTAAACAAACTAACATAAAATAATGAAACAGTAAAAAGATAAAAATAAACTAAATAAAGAAATAAAGATTGAATCTAAAGAAGCACCCCAGATTGTTCTGCAAACCTTCACTTTATTAATCTATTTATAAACTCTTCCATATTTCTGCAATAAACTCAGGAATCTTAATTAACCCGTTGACCGGTCCCTGTACAACGAATCCTAACTGGTAGAAATAGCAAACCGCAAACCATGCCCAAGTCAATTCTAACCAATCGCATTATTAACAATTCCTATTGGAGACAGATTAACCTATAGACAAACCATGCTTCTAGTCGTTAATCCGGTTTAACGTCCTATGTCTTGTTAGCTAATCTCAGCGCCGCATTTTGATTAGAAAACTACAAGGATTGCTTTAATAATTAGCTAAAGAATTAAAGCGCCTGAAGAACTGGAATTAAACTACTGCATTAATGAATTAAAGAAAAGATTACAAAATAAACATGAAGATCCGGTTTGCTACCCTAATCCGGGGAGCTAAACTAACTACTCAAACATATTATAAAAATAACAAAAACAACAAAGGAAGAACACATTGACAGATTAAATAAAAAGGGAAGAAGAAACTCTATAAAGAAGTTTTTGCTCCGCCTTCTTCTTCACGTGTCTCTGTATTAATCCTCTATCAGAAGTGTGGTGTGGTAACAATGGTGAACTTGTGTGTGGAATAGAGGAGAGGCAGAGCCTCTGCCTAGTTGAGAGGCGCAGGCAGCATCGGGTGTCCCCCGATGATATGTATATGAGAATATATATATTCTCTCTTTAACCTAAGCGCTGCGTGCTTTAGTGAGTTGCAGCGTTTTTATCTTCAAAAGATAATTCAATTTCCCATAGTGCAATGCGCTGATGTATGGTGCTGTGTTATACTTGCATCCACGTGAATCATTTGGTAATTGAACGTGAGTATATCTTTAATATACTATGCCAAGTCAATCGAGCATGAGTATCTCCTCCAGAATCCAACATGTATCGATCACGAATAAGTATATATTCATCGCGAATGCTGAATTATATATATATATATATATATATATAATATTATAATTTTCCTGCATTTGACATATAAAATGCATCAGCTTATATTAAAACATAAATCTTAGAAAAAGCACATGATAAGTGTAAAATATGACATGAATTGTTATAAAAATAGGAAGAATTAAAGCCCTAATAATAGATATATTTTACACTTATCAAACTTCCTCACACTTAGTTTTTGCTTGTCCTCAAGCAAATACAGAATACGACTACTCTTAAGGGCCGTAGTATAGAAACTCAGGATCAAACAACTGCCGATGGAAAACAAGCAAAATGACAATCAAAAGAAAAGTTCTGCTACTAGCTGTAAGTTTTCGTAAACAGTGAAAAAGATAGTGGAGTTAAAAGCATGGAGAAGTTAGATTATAGAAACTGAAACATAATAGTTTGGGATCTTCCACCATTTCTTTCCTCCAACCTTTGGATGACAAGGGGTGTGAAGTAACACCTTATTCCGTGATACCTTTCAACACCACATACTCATGATCAGAATAAGCATAACTGAATTACACATTTAACTTTTCAAAGTTCTTTTTCCTTAACATTTTATTCTGCCATCTGCATATTTAATTCATCCCCTCAGACTTTTCTCTTCACCCTTGTAGCGGCTTTGGGCCTTCTATCCCAGATCACAAGACCTTAGGTAGATGGGTGATGAAGCACCCCAAGGACTTAATAACCGAATGAAGAGGCCTGTTTTGGTTCAGAAATAAATTTCAATTCAAATCAGCAGAGTACCTTGTCTTATCCTTTCATACCAAACTTTCTTATCATTCCCAAAATCCCAAACTAGACTAATTCAGTTTTCATAATCAGCTAATCCACCAAATTTCAGTGAAAATAGATTCAGTTTGATAAAACTATACATACAAACAGCCAAAAGCAGAAAGATTCTTGAGGTGGCCATCAGGCTTGTTTTCAAAACCTCAACAAAAATTTTCACCTGAATATTCAGTATTTATTGGCACTCAAAAGAAGCAATTCCTTCAAAGCAATAGGACAAACATAAACAAGTATGGCATTTAAGCGCAACTGACATATTTTCAGGGAAAGGTCCTACTTCCTCACACTTAAGAGGAGCAATGTCCTCATTGTTCAAAAAAAAAAATCAAGAAAAGACCTTTCAAAATATGCCAGACTCATGAAGAATTTCATTCAGGACAATCATGGACTGATATAAAAATAAGCATTAAGCATGATAGGCTGAACACAAACATTTAAAATAAAGAAACTGAAACTCCCCTGATAATGTAGATTGAGGAAGGTTCCCTTCCTCACACTTTAGCTTGAACAAGGGGGGTAGCATCATTCCTCACACTTGCGTCCAGGCAAGTGTCCAACCTTGGAGAACATCAAACACCATAATAAAAATTTCACCTGCACACACTCACAACTAACACAAAAACGCTTAAAGCGTTGCATTAAAGCACATGCACCATTTGCACTTTTAAATAAAGGAAAACAAAATAAACCTAAGAAAATAAAAACAAAAACAAAATATAAATTTAACAGGGTTGCCTCCCAGTAAGCTACCCGTCTTTATAGTCTTTGGCTAGACTCCCGCTTTGTTATCCTGGATCAAAAATAAAAGTAGACAACAGTTTTGCCAGGAAAACGAAATAGACAGTAATTAAAAGTAAACTACCTGGATCAAAACAAAGCGTTACTTCGGCAAATAAAGAAGGAAAGTAAATACTCCACAAAATCTGATGTTTGAGGAGATACTGCCGGTAATGTATTCTAATTGGAGATCAGGTGATGATGAATTTTCTTCCTCAATTCGAGGACATAAATGTCCTCCTCCTTTTGTTGAGGCTTCAAGAGGCAAGGTGGGAGTTGCTGATGACTTGGTGGTAACGGCTCTTCCTTCTTAAATTTGAGGATGCAGACATCTTCCTCAAGTGTTAAAGGCTCAATGGAAGATTCTTGTTGGCAGACAATTGTTGAGGGAGCTTAACTTCTAATGTCTCTGGGATCAACCACATCAGGTACCTCCACTGGCTCACAGATAGGTGCAGGCAGAATATCTTCAAATACTGGTTGCTCTATTGAGTTGAGGTTGAAGGAGGAGGGGAATATATTCCCAAATAATCGCTCCAACTCTTCATCAGACTCCTTTTCAGCTTCAGAAATTGTAGGCCTGGAATGGTCTTCACCCATCAAAGTCTCTACTTGAGATTGGTCCACAAGGTCCGAATAACTTTGGCTATTGGAGAATTCCACTTGCTCCTGTGCTAGCTGCTGCGAGATCTAATTTAGTTGTCTTTCCCAACTCTGGTTTATAGCTTCTTGCTCGGAAAATTTGGCTTCTAAACTGGCAAACCTAGCATTAGTGATTTTCTTTTGCTCCAGAAGCTCCTCCAGCATACTCTCTATTTTGCTCGTATCCTCCTTAGGAGGCTCCTGATAAGCATAGAACTGTTGTTCCTCCATCTGCATTCTAGTCTGCTCACCTTCCCACCAATAAGGCTCTCAAAAAGACGATTGTTGTGGCTGGTAATAATCTTGTCGTCTGAACTGGTTGTAACTTTGAGTACCCGGCTGATTATACCTGTTCAAATTATGCTCAATGTTCATTATTGTAATCGTCGTTTCCAATTGTGTCAATACTCTCCTCAACTCATTCATGTTATCCTCCATCTTTGCCTATATAAACAAAAACAAAATGGAATTAAAAATAGAAAAGAAACACACAAAAGAAAATTAATAATATAATAACAAAGAAGAAACAAAACAGAAAAAAAAAGAAAATTACTAAAGTAAATAAAGTAAAAACAAAAAAAAAACAGAAAAAAAAAACGAAAAAAAAAGAATTAAACAAATAGATCCTAATGAAATCGTACGTAACTTACTCGTAAAGATTCAACTAATTCAGAAATAAAATAACCTCAGTACGAAAACAAATCTCGGAAGTTAACAGAATCGAATTCAAAGGCAAAAATTTGTATTCGTTAGGGTTTAACTGAAAAATTTTGCTGAGGTGAATCCGAAAAGTGGAAATCAACCGAGATAGAATTCAAATATTCTGAAATAAAAAAAAAAAAACAAATAAAAGAAAAACTAGAATAAAGTCTCAATCAAATAAATAAAAATGTCAATTAACCGTGCCAGAGGTCCCCGGCAACGGCGCCAAAAACTTGTTTAGCAGAAATATGTGTTACTATACTTCTACCTAGGCAGTGTACCTATCGTTTTGCGGAATAGTGAATTGAGTGGGGGTTGTCGATCTCAGGGACCTCGTTCAATTAATTGACAATTTACTTACTAACTGAGAAACTAAACTAAAAAAACAGGAAACTTCACTTTTCAGGTTTTACTTAATTTAATAAAAAGAATGACTAAACAAACTAACATAAAATAATGAAACAGTAAAAAGATAAAAATAAACTAAATAAAGAAATAAAGATTGAATCTAAAGAAGCACCCCAGATTGTTCTGCAAACCTTCACTTTATTAATCTATTTATAAACTCTTCCATATTTCTGCAATAAACTCAGGAATCTTAATTAACCCGTTGACCGGTCCCTGTACAACGAATCCTAACTGGTTGAAATAGCAAACCGCAAACCATGCCCAAGTCAATTCTAACCAATCGCATTATTAACAATTCCTATTGGAGACAGATTAACCTATAGACAAACCATGCTTCTAGTCGTTAATCCGGTTTAACTTCCTATGTCTTGTTAGCTAATCTCAGCGCCGCATTTTGATTAGAAAACTACAAGGATTGCTTTAATAATTAGCTAAAGAATTAAAGCGCCTGAAGAACTGGAATTAAACTACTGCATTAATGAATTAAAGAAAAGATTACAAAATAAACATGAAGATCCGGTTTGCTACCCCAATCCGGGGAGCTAAACTAACTACTCAAACATAATTATAAAAATAACAAAAACAACAAAGGAAGAACACATTGACAGATTAAATAAAAAGGGAAGAAGAAACTCTATAAAGAAGTTTTTTGCTCCGCCTTCTTCTTCACGTGTCTCTGTATTAATCCTCTATCAGAAGTGTGGTGTGGTAACAATGGTGAACTTGTGTGTGGAATAGAGGAGAGGCAGAGCCTCTGCCTAGTTGAGAGGCGCAGGCAGCATCGGGTGTCCCCCGATGATATGTATACGAGAATATATATATTCTCTCTTTGACCTAAGCGCTGCGTGCTTTAGTGAGTTGCAGCGTTTTTATCTTCAAAAGATAATTCAATTTCCCATAGTGCAATGCGCTGATGTATGGTGCTGTGTTATACTTGCATCCACGTGAATCATTTGGTAATTGAACGTGAGTATATCTTTAATATACTATGCCAAGTCAATCGAGCATGAGTATCTCCTCCAGAATCCAACATGTATCGATCACGAATAAGTATATGTCATCGCGAATGCTGAAATTATATATATATATATATATATATTATAATTTTCCTGCATTTGACATATAAAATGCATCAGCTTATATTAAAACATAAATCTTAGAAAAAGCACATGATAAGTGTAAAATATGACATGAATTGTTATAAAAATAGGAAGAATTAAAGCCCTAATAATAGATATATTTTACACTTATCAAACTTCCTCACACTTAGTTTTTGCTTGTCCTCAAGCAAATACAGAATACGACTACTCTTAAGGGCCGTAGTATAGAAACTCAGGATCAAACAACTGCCGATGGAAAACAAGCAAAATGACAATCAAAAGAAAAGTTCTGCTACTAGCTGTAGGTTTTCGCAAACAGTGAAAAAGATAGTGGAGTTAAAAGCATGGAGAAGTTAGATTATAGAAACTGAAACAGAATAGTTTGGGATCTTCCACCATTTCTTTCCTCCAACCTTTGGATGACAAGGGGTGTGAAGTAACACCTTATTCCGTGATACCTTTCAACACCACATACTCATGATCAGAATAAGCATAACTGAATTACACATTTAACTTTTCAAAGTTCTTTTTCCTTAACATTTTATTCTGCCATCTGCATATTTAATTCATCCCCTCAGACTTTTCTCTTCACCCTTGTAGCGGCTTTGGGCCTTCTATCCCAGATCACAAGACCTTAGGTAGATGGGTGATGAAGCACCCCAAGGACTTAATAACCGAATGAAGAGGCCTGTTTTGGTTCAGAAATAAATTTCAATTCAAATCAGCAGAGTACCTTGCCTTATCCTTTCATACCAAACTTTCTTATCATTCCCAAAATCCCAAACTAGACTAATTCAGTTTTCATAATCAGCTAATCCACCAAATTTCAGTGAAAATAGATTCAGTTTGGATAAAACTATACATACAAACAGCCAAAAGCAGAAAGATTCTTGAGGTGGCCATCAGGCTTGTTTTCAAAACCTCAACAAAATTTTCACCTGAATATTCAGTATTTATTGGCACTCAAAAGAAGCAATTCCTTCAAAGCAATAGGACAAACATAAACAAGTATGGCATTTAAGCGCAACTGACATATTTTCAGGGAAAGGTCCTACTTCCTCACACTTAAGAGGAGCAATGTCCTCATTGTTCAAAAATAAAAATCAAGAAAAGACCTTTCAAAATATGCCAGACCTTCAAAAAAAAAATATGCCAGACCTTTCATCTCATGAAGAATTTCATTCGGACAATCATGGACTGATATAAAAATAAGCATTAAGCATGATAGGCTGAACACAAACATTTAAAATAAAAGAAACTGAAACTCCCCTGATAATGTAGATTGAGGAAGGTTCCCTTCCTCACACTTTAGCTTGAACAAGGGGGGTAGCATCATTCCTCACACTTGCGTCCAGGCAAGTGTCCAACCTTGGAGAACATCAAACACCATAAAAAAATTTCACCTGCACACACTCACAACTAACACAAAAACGCTTAAAGCGTTGCATTAAAGCACATGCACCATTTGCACTTTTAAATAAAAGGAAAATAAATAAACCTAAGAAAATAAAAACAAAATATAAATATAAATAACTGGGTTACCTCCCAGTAAGCTGCCGTCTTTTATAGTCTTTGGCTAGACTCCCGCTTTGTTATCCTGGATCAAAAATAAAAGTAGACAACAGTTTTGCCAGGAAAACGAAATAGACAGTAATTAAAAGTAAACTACCTGGATCAAAACAAAGCGTTACTTCGGCAAATAAAGAAGAAAGTAAATACTCCACAAAACCTGATGTTTGAGGAGATACTGCCGGTAATGTATTTCTAATTGGAGATAGGTGATCATAAATTTTCTTCCTCAAATTCGAGGACATAAATGTCCTCCTCCTTTTGTTGAGGCTTCAAGAGGCAAGTGGGAGTTGCTGATGACTGGTGGTAACGGCTCTTCCTTCTTAAATTTGAGGATGCAGACATCTTCCTCAAGTGTTAAAGGCTCAATGGAAGATTCTTGTTGGCAGACAATTGTTAAGGGAGCTTCAACTTCTTTAATGTCTCTGGGATCAACCACATCAGGACCTCCACTGGCTCACAGATAGGTGCAGGCAGAATATCTTCAAATACTGGTTGCTCTATTTGAGTTGAGGTTGAAGGAGGAGGGGAATATAAATTCCCAAATAATCGCTCCAACTCTTCATCAGACTCCTTTTCAGCTTCAGAAATTGTAGGCTTGGAATGGTCTTCACCCATCAAAGTCTCTACTTGAGATTGGTCCACAAGGTCCGAATAACTTTGGCTATTGGAGAATTCCACTTGCTCCTGTGCTAGCTGCTGCGAGATCTGATTTAGTTGTCTTTCCCAACTCTGGTTTTATAGTTCTTGCTCGGAATATTTGGCTTTTAAACTGGCAAACCTAGCATTAGTGATTTTCTTTTGCTCCAGAAGCTCCTCCAGCATACTCTCTATTTTGCTCGTATCCTCCTTAGGAGGCTCCTGATAAGCATAGAACTGTTGTTCCTCCATCTGCATTCTAGTCTGCTCACCTTCCCACCAATAAGGCTCTCAAAAAGACGATTGTTGTGGCTGGTAAATCTTGTCGTCTGAACTGGTTGTAACTTTGAGTACCCGGCTGATTATACCTGTTCAAAATTATGCTCAATGTTCATTATTGTAATCGTCGTTTCCAATTGTGTCAATACTCTCCTCAACTCATTCATGTTATCCTCCATCTTTGCCTATAAAACAAAAACAAAATGGAATTAAAAATAGAAAAGAAAAAAACACAAAAGAAAATTAACTAAATATAATAACAAAGAAGAAACAAAACAGAAAAAAAAAGAAAATTACTAAAGTAAATAAGTAAAAACGAAAAAAAAAAAAACAGAAAAAAAAAACGAAAAAAAAAAAGAATTAAACAAATAGATCCTAATGAAATCGTACGTAACTTACTCGTAAAGATTCAACTAATTCAGAAATAAAATAACCTCAGTACGAAAGCAAATCTCGGAAGTTAACAGAATCGAATTCAAAGGCAAAAATTTGTATTCGTTAGGGTTAACTGAAAAATTTTGCTGAGGTGAATCCGAAAAGTGGAAATCAACCGAGATAGAATTCAAATATTCTGAAAATTAAAACAAAAAACAAATAAAAAGAAAAACTAGAATAAAGTCTCAATCAAATAAATAAAAATGTCAATTAACCGTGTCAGAGGTCCCCGACAACGGCGCCAAAAAACTTGTTTAGCAGAAATATGGTTACTATACTTCTACCTAGGCAGTGTACCTATCGTTTTGCGGAATAGTGAATTGAGTGGGGGTTGTCGATCTCAGGGACCTCGTGGGTGACTAACAACGGTAACACCAAATGTTGTAAGAAATCCGCTGCAAAGTTAATATAAGTGAATGAAGGATTATGAGATAAGTATGGGGTGTTACAGAAAACATAGCGACATGCAAACAGGCGATTGATTCCACCAGCTGTTCTGATGGAGCGGACACGCTTGAGGTGACTAGTTTTTTTAAAAGCATGTAATATTATTAAGAGCAAAGAGTGTGTACATAGTCAGGGAAGTCACTAGACTTCCAGCAACTCGCAGGGATAGTGTGCTTTTCTAGCATGATATGCTAGGTTGTGAGGTATGACATTACTAGCGCGGAGTACATGAAACCATGCATCATCAGTTACAGGCGCTAAGTGTGAAAGAATGCGATTAATAATATCCTTAGTTTGGTGGTCCAAGGCCGTGACTTTGCCCTCTGAAATGTATTCAACAATGCTTTTATAGTTAGAGAGTAGACGAACTTTGGAAAACGGTAGTGTTTGGCAACATCAATTCCCAAAGCCAGGGCCATGGCCTCCACCTGTGATGGCTCTAAAAGTCCTACACCGCGGTTACACCTGCAGTTGTTACTTTTCCTTTTCCATTATAACAATACTGATCAAGGCTAGCATCAACCAAACCGACCATACTGATCCGGAGGTGGAAGATGGTTTTGTGTACACAAAACTTTGGTGAAGAAAACCATCAGCCTAAAACCAACCTACTTGTAAACACCCCATCCAAAGCCTATCGTGGCTATCGCAAACTGAACACTTAATCGAATACGTCGCAGCGGAAATAAACAACACCTGGACCTTGCCACGGTCTGATCGTTAGAATATACCGGCTTTAACGTTTACAATACTTTCCAAAATACTTATCCAACTCAAAAACATCAACATTCACAATACCACAACCAACGAGTACGAGTACTAGTATCTTAAACATAATCTCAAACTTACATCAGTTTAATATAAACAGTCGGGTGCACAGGCGCAACCCGAACTCAAAATAAACATCCCACCCTAAGTCTAACCGCTCCTACTCTCGTAGTGCGTCCTATGGGTCTCTTACCTACAAGTGTAAAAATAGCCCCCGAGGGGGTCAGCACGAATGCTGGTACACCCTCTCATGGCCCCCAAGCTAACGGGGCTACGACGACTAATTGTCGATAGCATGGAAATTGATTACATACACAAACATAATATGAAGTGCAATAACAATAACCACAGATGAACATATATAGTTCACAAACAATGAACGACTCAAGCGTTCCCTTATCAAGTGGGTTAGTAACCCCCTCCTTAGTCCTCATTTCCTTAACCTCATTTCCTTACCTGACCTTAATCTTAATCTTAATCTCAGTATACAAACCTTTCCTGGAAGGGATTGGTTGTAGCTTAATTCGAACTGGGATTTAGGTGATCCCCCCGCACCATCTTAATGCCACCTACTCTGGACGGGAGTCCAGCGTAGCTGAGCCGGCAACCGGCCCTAGGCTACAAGTCCGAAGACAAGTCCTTAAGCGGAGGGCGGATCTGATTCAGATAACGTCCCCCTTTTCCTTAGCATGCATGACCGGAGATCGGTCCCGGGTTTCCTCACTCAAGTTCCAGTTAGTAGACATCTTAAACACCATGTGCTAGCTAAGCCTTAAAGGGCATTATTAACCAACAACCATCAAACTTAACTCTTATTCTTAACTCAGTAAGTACTAAACTTGGTTAGTAACAATCTCAAGTCTCGTGGGTTAGTGTAAAGTTAACACAAACACAACGAGAATAAATATAACCGGTTGCATGCTTTATCTTGTTTTAGTCATAGCAATTAAACAGATAGCACACAAGCCGAGGGACACCTCGTTAGCAAGCAGGTCACAAGAAGGATTGTACCGTTCACCGTCGATCATTGTTTGTTTAACCTTCTTCGGGTCCCAATTCACAAACCTAAAAACATTCATTCATTCATTTTTAGGTCATTAGTTATTTGCACCTACTTAACTCACTTAATCTCTAAAGATTCCCATTTAATAACCTCTCAAGTCTTTGCCACTTAGCTTACAATCTTAACTTTAAACATTAAAACTTACACTTAACTTAACTTAGTTCCTTAAGTTCTTAGGGTCCCAATCATTACCACCCTACCAAAGGTATACCTTATTACCTAGTACCATTCTTAGAATTTAAAATTCTTTTTTTTTTTAAGTGTTAAGGGTCCGCCCGTCCGACCCACCCTCTGGGTCGGACCATTCCAGTAACTTTCGGGTTGGAAAACCCTACATGTCCGACCCATGTCCGACCCAACCAACTGGGTCGGACCATTCCAGAAACTTTCCGTCTTCTAAAACCTCTCACGTCCGACCCACGTCCGACCCAACCTTCTGGGTCGGACCATTCCAGAAACTTATTTGCCCTTTAAAAAATCTCCCGTCCGACCCATGTCCGACCCAAGACCTCTGGGTCGGACCATTCCAGAACCTTTCCCTGGCGTTAAACAGAGGCCGTCCGACCCAAACTTGGGTCGGACCCTGGGTCGGACGCCACTAAAACATGCCCAAACTTTTGCCAAATCTTCACTAAACCTTTACTCAAGCCTCCCAATGTGTGTTCTAATATCATTTAAACTCTTAAACTCACCATAAACCATCCTCCAAACACATTAAATCATTCACCAAGATTCACCTTAATCATTATACATTTTCCTTGTAATAATGCTAACACTTGTAATGCTTTCCTCTAGGTTTCTAGGTGGTGGTTCATACCTAATGTAACCACTATGCCAAATGTTTTCCTCACCACTATAACATCATCTCCCAAGCATCTTTCACTATCTAAAACTCTCTCATGCATTTACTTAATGTTCCTTCACAACTTAAACTTCCATCCATCAACACTTGTCATTCCTAGTTGTCTACCAACATTTGTCTAAGTCCTAAATACTCAAATACATTCTCTTGATTCCTAAATCCTCCATGGTGATACCTAAGTCATTATAAGTCATTAAACACTTTAACTTCACCTTTTTTCATCAAGACAACCTATAGAACATCCTAGTACTTCCTTAGTCATTAAATTCCCTTAGAATGTCTTAAACACTTAAGCTCTCCTTTAAATTTTGCCATAGGTTCTCTAGTATATAATACCACCTAATACATGGTTTTTCTCCATCAAACAACCAATACCACACAAATTCTCATCACAACACCTTAACACACAATCTACACTAAAACTTCACCACATCATCATATATTGCTTAAACTCAAAATGCTTGGCACTTAGGCCCTTAAATGACAATAATCTTAACCACTGAATTTCCACATATATTTGCCTTCAACCTGCGAATACACTCAACAAGGCTCCCATTGAAATAAAATGCTTCTTGTAATCCATTCCCACATTGTTTTAACTATCTCTTCTTCTCATTTGCTCTTAGTCAAAAGTTCACAAGTATAGTTATTGTTTCTTCTAGGTTTTATAAACCTTCCCAATATAAACTCTACACTAAACTCATCATATACCTAAATCCCATTCCCTTAAACAACAAGACATCTTAAGGTAAGTAATTTACCTTGTTCTTTTACAAGCTTAAAAAGCTTTCTTCCTTAGGTTTTTCTTTGTTCAATCTCGGTCACCAATGTGTATCTCCTTGCCAATGTTCTAACCAATATCCAATGGCTCCAATGAGTACTAGATAACACATTAACCCTAAGGAACAAACCCTAGGTTAAAAATATGCTTTAAGGTATTAATGTGATTGTTTTACCTTGGTTTCTCAAGACAGACTTGGATATGAAGCAAGAAGGACCTCCTCTCTCCTTTGAAGAGTAGAAACAAGCTAGAACAAGGCATAAACATGGAGTTCCATGAGTATATATTTTCGGACATGTGAAGAAAATGGTGGAAACCTAGATTTTCTTACACTTTCTTTACCTTAAGAGAATGGAGATGCCAATGGAGTCTCCAAACTTGAATTTCCTCCTCTAATGGTGGTTTGACTTGGCACCAAAATGAAGCTCTTGAAGTTTTGAAAAGAATAGAAAGAAGGAGCTTGAGCTAACTAAGAAGAGTATGTATTTTGTTTTGGATTTGGAGCTAAAATGAGTAGATGTGACCAAGGAAGGATGGAGCTTTCATGGACGGTTGAGTTCTACGTGAATGGAGAAGGGAGAGAGCAGCTCAAACCGTGGGAAAAACCAAAGAGAATGAAGAAGTGAGGAGAGAGAACTAATAAAGTGTGATATTTATGTAAAATGTGAATAGTGATTTTACTTTATAACTCTCATTTGCTTCTTATTGCTTAATGACTCATGAAGGTGGTGACTCACCTCCTAAGAAACCGGCCCCCTTTTGTATAATGAGGGTACTTAAGTCTTTGTTGACCAAATGTCTCACTTATATAGACTTATGTTATAAACTAGCTTAATTAATTCACTATTCACCCAAAACAAGGCACATTGTTTGTGAAATTTTTGATTCCCATTGATATAGACTTCCAAATGTGATATATATAGTACACATGTTAATTAAATAGTAATGATGGACATTTAGCCATCACAACTCATTTACAAGACAATTTCAAAAACGTGCTTTAAGACTCCTTAAAGCACATATTTGTGTTTTAACTTGTTTTCAAGCTTGGTTTTCTTTGGTAATTGATTTAAAATGACCATTAGGATATTACTAAGGTCTTAGAACAATATTTGGGTACTCTCCAAAGTCTCTCCAAGCTTAGAGCACGTTTTTGTTAAAACTGCTCTTTTGGTGTTTCCTTATATTTTCTTTGATTAGAAATGTTTCTTAATGTTTCTAAGGCATTATTTAGCACCCTTATATCTTAGGTTATCATTTTAAACACCATATCTAAGTTTGGGGGTATTTCAATCTACCCCCCTTAAAAGAACTTTGTCCTCAAGTTCACACATGTGCTTAACCATTCACGGTACACAGTTCTCTTAATCTTAATACCACATCTTATATTCACATTCATACATCTCAAGACTCAAAGGTCATCTCAATACAATACATAAGTATTATACATAACTCAACTTACACCGAAGTGTAGCAACTTACACAAATTCACGTCTTTAAACAACCAACCAAACGACAAACTTGATCGTTTCCTAACTCAAAAGCAAGGAAGGAAGCTCACCCCCCTTAAAAGGGGTACGCCCCGTACCCTATAAAGACGATCTAGTCAGTAAATAAAGAAGGGTACTTCGCCTCATCTTATCCTCTAATTCCCACGTGGCCTCTTCGACATCCTGGTTAGACCAGAGAACCTTCACCAGTCCACTGACTTGTGGCGTGAGTGTCCCTAGTCTTGCTGTCCAGATTCTCTGAGGAGTCTCCACGGATCTCATATTTGGTTCTAAAGTCAACCTTTCAGGTTCTAACACATGGGAGGGGTGGTGCATGTATTTCTTTAACTGTGAAACATGAAAAACATCATGCACTTTACCCAGCTCAGCAGGTAAATCAACCTGTAAGCAAACCGGGCCCACCCTGCTCCGTAATCTCATAAGGACCAACAAATTTCGGGCTTAATTTGCCTTCTGCCCAAACATGAATACACCCTTCATCGGTGAAACTCGCAGAAATACCCGGTCGCCCACTGCGAACTCCAGGTCCCGTCGTCGAACATCAGCATACGACTTCTGCCTATCTTGAGCAGCTTTCATTTCTCTTGATTTGCTGAAATTCAGCCTTAACTGTTCTAAGTATTCTGCGTCCTATAATGACCGTCTCACTCGACTCATCCAGTAGAGGCGGTGTACGACATGGTCTACCATACAATGCTTGAAAAGGTGCCATCTTGATCGAGGCGTGATAGCTGTTGTTGTATGAAAACTCGATCAGATGCAATCTGTCAATCCACTGCCTGGAAGTCTAAGGCACATGCTCTCAGCATGTCCTCGAGTGTCTGAATAGTACGCTCAGTCTGACCATCTGTCTGAGGATGGAACGCGCGGGTACTCAGCTTGAGTTCTGTACCCAATGCTCTCTGGTAGCTCTCCAGTACCTCGAAAGGAATCTGGTATCTCTATCTGACACTATGGTCTTTGGTATGCCGTGATGTCTCATGATTCTTTCTCAAATAACTCAGCTAATTTGGTCACCTTCCAAGTATCCTTCATCGGTATGAATCGGGCTACTTTGTAAGGCGATCCATCACCACCCATCATGTTGAGACCTCCCCTAGCAGGTGGAAGCCCAACTACGAAGTCCATGGAGATATCATGGAACTTCCACTCCGGAACTGGCATCGACTGTACCATTCCGCCCGGTCGTCGGTGCTCGAATTTCACCTTCTGGCATGTGAGACACCTCAAGACGAACTCGGTAACATCTGTCTTCATCCCCGACCACCAGAAGTATCTCTTCATGTCTTTATACATTTTAGAGGCTCCCGGATGGATGGAAACTGAAGAACAGTGGATTCTCTAAGTATACGGTCTTTCAGATCCGTGTTGCCTCGTGGTATGCATAATCGGCCTTAAGTCGATCAGATCATCATCATGAAGTCTGAAGTCGTATTTCTGACTCTCAAAGGTACCATCTGTCAGCTTCTGTCTGACCTCTCTCATATACTCATCTGTCCACTGAGCCTCTCGCACCTCATCAACCAAACTGGAGAAAGAAACTAGCGAATGGAGTGAGTGTGCTCGACGGCTCAGGGCATCTGCTACAACATTGGCTTCCCTCTTTGTATTGGAGGTCAATGTCATAGTCTTTCAGAAACTCTAACCATCTCCTCTGTCGAAGATTTAACTCCTTCTGAGTGAATATGTATTTCAAACTCTTGGGATCGGTGTAGATCGTGACACTAACCCCATATAAGTTGTGGCGCCATATCTTCAAAGCGAAGACTACAGCTCCTAGCTCTAAATCATGTGTGGGCGTAGTTCTCCTCATGTTTCTTCAACTGGCGTGAGTGAGGCATATGCCACCACCTTGCCATGTTGCATGAGCACGCAACCAGCCGCCTCTGCCGGATGCATCACAATAAACCTCAAAGCCCTCTGTACGTCTGGAATGGTCAGTACCGGTGCAGTGGTCAGTGAGTCCTTCAAGCGCTTGAAATGATCTCTCACAGTCAACTGTCCACAGAAATGGTGCATCTTCTTCATCAGACTGGTCATCGGCTTCGCGACCTTGCTGAAATCTCTAACAAACTCCTGTAGTAGTAACCTACAGACCCGAGAAAGCTCCGGATGTCCGGTAACAGTCTTCGGCCTTGGCCAGGTACGTACGGCATCAATCTTTGCTGGATCCACTGCGATCCCAGCATCTGAGAGACATGACCTAGGAAGGAAAACTGGTCAAGCAAAACTCACACTTGGAGAACTTAGCATATAGCTGGTTCTCCCTCGTATTTCCAATACCCTCCTCAGATGTTCCTCATGTTCCAACTTTAGACTTTGAATATATCAGAATGTCATCAATAAAAACCACAACCGACTTGTCCAGCTGCTCCCGGAACAAGCGGTTCATCAGATCCATAAATTTCGCCGGTGCGTTCGACAAACCGAACGGCATCATTGTAAACTCATAGTGGCCGTATCGTGTCCGGAATGCCGTCTTCTCAATGTCTCCCTCCTTAAGGCTATCTGATGATACCCCGATCTGAGATCAATCTTGGAAAACACAGATGCTCCCTTCAACTGATCGAACAGATCGTCAATGCGGGGGTAGGGGTACTTATTCTTCACTGTCACTGCATTCAGCTCTCTATAGTCGATGCAGAGGCAGAGACTACCATCCTTCTTCTTCACGAAGAGGACTGGCGCTCCCCATGGTCACACACTTGGTCTAATGAATCCTTTATCTAACAAATCTTTCAATTGTTCTTTTAACTCAGTCATTTCTGCCGGAGCCATACGGTATGGTGCCTTGGCTATCGGTCCGGTACCAGTTAGAAGCTCAATGGTGAACTCTACCCCCGAGTGGGTGGGCATGCCGGGCAGGTCAAATAGATCGGGGAACTCCGACACTACCGGTAAGTCGGGGTCGAACTCAGGGTCTCTCTCTATGTCCTTGTACATAGCAGAGGTATACTTCTTCCTTTCTCCTTAATTCTCTATGCATTGCCATGGCGGTGATGATCTTAGTCGAAGGCTCTCTGGGCCTCTGGCGGTATGATATCGTTACCCCAGACGGACTCCTGAGCAGCAATCTATGCTCGGCGTAGAGGATACGTCCCTTGTGCCGCTCCAACCAGTTCATCCCGAAGATAACATCAAATCCTAGCTTACCGAATTCAATGAAACTGACTAGGAAGTCTTCTCCCTTAATTCTGATAATGGCTCCCAGTCGTAGTACGAAGTGCAACGAACCTTCTCCTTAGACGGGAGCGTAACCGTGAAGTCGGGTAGCTCATCAGGTCTAGCCCCAACCTGCTCACAAATGATGCAGAGACAAAGGTATGCGAGGCCCCTGAGTCGAAGAGAACTGATGCCTCAATCCCATTGATCGGAAAGGTGCCGGTGAGGATAGTACCGCTGGCGTCGGCCTGTGCCTCTGTAAGTATGCTTAGTGCACCTTCCATACCGAGTCCATAACCTAATTGTGTTCACAAGCTCCATGAGTATTGATGGTATAACAAGAGTCGTAATCAATTTATATGAACAAACACTGTTATTTTATTCATGACCATCCTGTTTACAACATGTGCTTCAATCTTACATCTCATTTCTCATCTCATCTAAACATTACATGGCTAATATTGTCTAAAGGTTAGGTTTAATCTTCCTGGTCTCATATGCGTCGCATTGACTACTGCTGATGGTGTTGTATTCAGCTTGATTCTCTTAATCCATGGTATAACATCCTTGATTCTCCTCCCAAAATTAATACATCACCTGACTTAAGTACTATCTTATCTGCACGGTCCGCACGCTTCTGCTCGCCGTATAAAAATTCTGCATCATCCCAATGGACCAAGACACTACGGGTATCCCTCTTTCGAGAGACACCGTTGTCTCGTCCTTATCCTGGTGTAGTCCCAGTTTCCCATCTTTTTTGTAGAAGTTTACAATGCAAATGTCTGCCTGGATGTCTGGAATCGGTTCAGCTTCAACTGCTGAGCGATTTCCACGACTTGTGTAATAACTGGATGGAACTCTTCGGGTATTCCCGGTGGTGAGACTCCATCTTGCTCCCTCATGGTTTGGTAATTCTTGGCATACGGATTCCAATCCTTGCCCAAGCTCATCATCTTTAATTTCATCCTTGCTCCCCCTGGGTACTCCGGTGTGTAAAAACCTCCCGGTCCCCTTCCCATCCTAGTTGATTGCATCTCCTGATGATGGCTATTTGTGCTTCGGGTGTCAGGATCCCCTTAATAAAATCATACCTGGGCGGATAACCTGACATTGTTCGGTTGGAAAGTCTATGGTTTCGATGTCGGTGTGCTCCGGGTTAGATGTAGATGGTATTGGGTAGCAAATGTTGAATCTCCCTAAGTGATAGTAGGTTATATCTTACTTAAGTTCTAATCTCATCTTATTCTTACTTAACTCATTTATTCACCAAACATGCATGATAATGCGGTAAGCAGGTAGTTTTATTACTAAATGGTTATAGTGGTACCTGGCCTCGATGAGGGCTCAGGCTCATCGTCCCGGTCCACCATGTGTAAAGTGGGCCCGTCTTCTGGGTCACCCGTGGGTTCTTGTCCGCCGGCTGCTGCACTTTCCTCTGACCGTCAGATCCAGCTCCCTGATCGGTCTTGCCCTTGCCCCTGGTATCGGGCCTATAGGCTCTGCTAGCAGGGTTCCGGTAACACTCATATGCTCGATGCTCGTAGACTCCACAAAAGTTGCACTCCACCTTATTCCCCTTACAGTCGAGCCCGGGGTGGTCCTTGTGACACCATCTACAAATGAAGCGTCGCTGGTAGCCACCACCGGCTCCCTTCTCAGGCTCAGACCCTGATGATTCATATTGTCAATTCTCATATCTCAAACGGTTACTAATTTATTTCTTAACATTCAATATCAATTTCCTTACCCTTTGGCGCCTTAGAGCGCAGTGGTGGTGTAGCTGTAATAGCAATATGTCAGCTTCAATGGCTCTTCCGAAGCCTTCTCCTTTTCCTCCCTCCCCTTTGGGTTCTGATTTTTCTGGGCCTGAGGCTGGTACTTTTGTTTCTTGTACCCTCCTTGCCCTTGACTTTCTGAGCTTTTACCAGCACTCTTCCTCTTAGCATTCTCCTCGTCCCTCAGCTGGACGGTAATCTCAACCTTAGCAGCGGCGTGATAGCACTCCTGCTTTTCCATAGTATTAGTCATACTTATTTCTCATAATCTAAATCTTATTCATCACTTACTCAAATCTCAATCATTCTTATTACCTGCAAGGTAGTGTAACTCGTCGGCCCCATGCGCCGTAGCGGAGTCGATGGCTAAGCCCGCCATAGAAGCGGTCCACCAAGATCTGGTCAGAATATCCAAGACCTGGCGGAAGACGGAGCAAGGCAGTGAACTCTGAGTAATACTCGTCCACTGTCATCTTGTCCGACTGCTTAAGCGCATCCAACTGCAAGCGCTTCTTCGTCTGGACATGGGCGGGGTAGTACTTTGCTCGTAGCAAGGCGGTGTACTGCTCCCAGCCGAACTCTGGATTGGCCACATGCTCGGCCCTCACCAGCTTCCACCAATCGCCTGCCGCCCCCTTCAGATAGAAAGCAACTAGGCGCACCTTGATCCCAGCAGGGACATCAAGGGTCTCGAAGGCGGTCTCCAGCTCGGAGATGTACGCCTCAAGCTTGGCGGGATCGGTCTCCCCCTTAAAATGCGCGGGTCGAAGATCTGCTAGACTCTTCACCCAGTTTGGTTCCCTAGGTTGTGGCGGTGGAGGTGGTGCACCCACACCATGTGATAGCCCATATGCCCTAATGCGGCAGCTACTCTCTCTGTGATCGTCTGCCCTCCAGGTATTCCTGAAGTATCCTCACCCCGGCCGCGACCTCGGCCTCCTCTAGGGCGTCCTGCCATCTGAACAAGCATAACTCATTTGATTCGTATTCACCACTGTTTTAGTTAGTAAATTTATAACGTCCGTAGACGGTAAAGACAATCCACACTTATTAGTGGTCATCTGACTCCACTCACTCTAACTTCTCACACCCTTAACCCAACACTTATTCCTTAACTTATATCCTAACTCGGTGGTTACTCAAGTCCGGTATTTCTTGATCAGAGCGTAACTACGCTCTGATACCACTTTTTGTAACACCCATCCAAAGCCTATCGTGGTTACCGCAAACTGAACACTTAATCGAATACGTCGCAGCGGAAATAAACAACACCTGGACCTTGCCACGGTCTGATCGTTAGAATATACCGGCTTTAACGTTTACAATACTTATCCAAAATACTTATCCAACTCAAAAACATCAACATTCACAATACCACAACCAACCAGACGAGTACTAGTATCTTAAACATAATCTCAAACTTACATCAGTTTAATATAAACAGTCGGGTGCACAGGCGCAACCCGAACTCAAAATAAACATCCCACCCTAAGTCTACCGCTCCTACTCTCGTAGTGCGTCCTCATGGGTCTCTTACCTGCAGTGTAAAAATAGCCCCCGAGGGGGTCAGCACGAATGCTGGTACACCCTCTCATGGCCCCCAAGCTAACGGGGCTACGACGACTAATTGTCGATAGCATGAAATTGATTACATACACAAACATAATATGAAGTGCAATAACAATAACCACAGATGAACATATATAGTTCACAAACAATGAACGACTCAAGCGTTCCCTTATCAAGTGGGTTAGTAACCCCTCCTTAGTCCTCATTTCCTTAACCTCATTTCCTTACCTGACCTTAATCTTAATCTTAATCTCAGTATACAAACCTTTCCTGGAAGGGATTGGTTGTAGCTTAATTCGAACCTGGGATTTAGGTGATCCCACCGCACCATCTTAATGCCACCTACTCTGGACGGGAGTCCAACGTAGCTGAGCCGGCAACCGGCCCTAGGCTACAAGTCCGAAGACACAAGTCCTTAAGCGGAGGGCGGATCTGATTCAGATACCGTCCCCCTTTTTCCTTAGCATGCATGACCGGAGATCGGTCCCGGGTTTCCTCACTCAAGTTCCAGTTAGTAGACATCTTAAACACCATGTGCTAGCTAAGCCTTAACGGGCATTAACCAACAACATCAAACTTAACTCTTATTCTTAACTCAGTAAGTACTAAACTTGGTTAGTAACAATCTCAAGTCTCGTGGGTTAGTGTAAAGTTAACACAAACACAACGAGAATAAATATAACCGGTTGCATGCTTTATCTTGTTTTAGTCATAGCAATTAAACAGATAGCACACAAGCCGAGGGACACCTCGTTAGCAAGCAGGTCACAAGAAGGATTGTACCGTTCACCGTCGATCATTGTTTGTTTAACCTTCTTCGGGGTCCCAATTCACAAACCTAAAACATTCATTCATTCATTCATTTTTAGGTCATTAGTTATTTGCACCTACTTAACTCACTTAATCTCTAAAGATTCCCATTTAACAACCTCTCAAGTCTTTGCCACTTAGCTTACAATCTTAACTTTAAACATTAAAACTTACACTTAACTTAACTTAGTTCCTTAAGTTCTTAGTGTCCCAATCATTACCACCCTACCAAAGGTATACCTTATTACCTAGTACCATTCTTAGAATTTAAAATTTCTTTTTTTTTAAGTGTTAAGGGCCGTCCGACCCACCGTCCGACCCACCCTCTGGGTCGGACCATTCCAGTAACTTTCGGGTTTGGAAAACCCTACATGTCCGACCCATGTCCGACCCAACCCAACTGGGTCGGACCATTCCAGAAACTTTCCGTCTTCTAAAACCTCTCACGTCCGACCCACGTCCGACCCAACCTTCTGGGTCGGACCATTCCAGAAACTTATTTGCCCTTAAAAAATCTCCCGTCCGACCCATGTCCGACCCAAGACCTCTGGGTCGGACCATTCCAGAACCTTTCCCTGGCGTTAAACAGAGGCCGTCCGACCCAAACTTGGGTCGGACCCCTGGGTCGGACGCCACTAAAACATGCCCAAACTTTTGCCAAATCTTCACTAAACCTTTACTCAAGCCTCCCAATGTGTTCTAATATCATTTAAACTCTTAAACTCAATCATAAACCATCCTCCAAACACATTAAATCATTCACCAAGATTCACCTTAATCATTATACATTTTTCCTTGATAATGCTAACACTTGTAATGCTTTCCTCTAGGTTTCTAGGTGGTGGTTCATACCTAATGTAACCACTATGCCAAATGTTTTCCTCACCAATAACATCATCTCCCAAGCATCTTTCACTATCTAAAACTCTCTCATGCATTTACTTAATGTTCCTTCACAACTTAAACTTCCATCCATCAACACATTGTTTCATTCCTAGTTGTCTACCAACATTTGTCTAAGTCCTAAATACTCAAATACATTCTCTTGATTCCTAAATCCTCCATGGTGATACCTAAGTCATTATAAGTCATTAAAACACTTTAACTTCACCTTTTTTCATCAAGACAACCTATAGAACTTCCTAGTACTTCCTTAGTCATTAAATTCCCTTAGAATGTCTTAACACTTAAGCTCTCCTTTAAATTTTGCCATAGGTTCTCTAGTATATAATACCACCTAATACATGGTTTTTCTCCATCAAAACAACCAATACCACACAAATTCTCATCACAACACCTTAACACACAATCTACACTAAAACTTCACCACATCATCATATATTGCTTAAACTCAAAATGCTTGGCACTTAGGCCCTTAAATGACAATAATCTTAACCACTGAATTCCACATATATTTGCCTTCAACCTGCGAATACACTCAACAAGGCTCCCATTGAAATAAAATGCTTCTTGTAATCCATTCCCACATTGTTTTAACTATCTCTTCTTCTCATTTGCTCTTTAGTCAAAAGTTCACAAGTATAGTTATTGTTTCTTCTAGGTTTTATAACACCTTCCCAATATAAACTCTACACTAAACTCATCATATACCTAAATCCCATTCCCTTAAACAACAAGACATCTTAAGGTAAGTAATTTACCTTGTTCTTTTACAAGCTTAAAAAGCTTTCTTCCTTAGGTTTTTCTTTGTTCAATCTCGGTCACCAATGTGTATCTCCTTGCCAATGTTCTAACCAATATCCAATGGCTCCAATGAGTACTAGATAACACATTAACCCTAAGGAACAAACCCTAGGTTAAAAATATGCTTTAAGGTATTAATGTGATTGTTTTACCTTGGTTTCTCAAGACAGACTTGGATATGAAGCAAGAAGGACCTCCTCTCTCCTTTGAAGAGTAGAAACAAGCTAGAACAAGGCATAAACATGGAGTTCCATGAGTATATATTTTCGGACATGTGAAGAAAATGGTGGAAACCTAGATTTTCTTACACTTTCTTTACCTTAAGAGAATGGAGATGCCAATGGAGTCTCCAAACTTGAATTCCTCCTCTAATGGTGGTTTGACTTGGCACCAAAATGAAGCTCTTGAAGTTTTGAAAAGATAGAAAGAAGGAGCTTGAGCTAACTAAGAAGAGTATGTATTTTGTTTTGGATTTGGAGCTAAAATGAGTAAGATGTGACCAAGGAAGGATGGAGCTTTCATGGAGGTTGAGTTCTACGTGAATGGAGAAGGGAGAGAGCAGCTCAAACCGTGGGAAAACAAAGGAGAATGAAGAAGTGAGGAGAGAGAACTAATAAAGTGTGATATTTATGTAAAAGGTGAATAGTGATTTTACTTTATAACTCTCATTTGCTTTCTTATTTGCTTAATGACTCATGAAGGTGGTGACTCACCTCCTAAGAAACCGGCCCCCTTTTGATAATGAGGGTACTTAAGTCTTTGTTGACCAAATGTCTCACTTATATAGACTTATGTTATAAACTAGCTTAATTAATTCACTATTCACCAAAACAAGGCACATTGTTGTGAAATTTTTGATTTCCCATTGATATAGACTTCCAAATGTGATACTATATAGTACACATGTTAATTAAAGAGTAATGATGGACATTTAGCCATTCAAAACTCATTTACAAGACAATTTTTCAAAAACGTGCTTTAAGACTCCTTAAAGCACATTTTGTGTTTTAACTTGTTTTCAAGCTTGGTTTTCTTTGGTAATTGATTTAAAATGACCATTAGGATATTACTAAGGTCTTAGAACAATATTTGGGTACTCTCCCAAGTCTCTCCAAGCTTAGAGCACGTTTTTGTTAAAACTGCTCTTTTGGTGTTTCCTTATATTTTCTTTGATTAGAAATGTTTCTTAATGTTTCTAAGGCATTATTTAGCCCCTTATATCTTAGTTTATCATTTAAACACCGTATCTAAGTTTGGGTATTTCACTACTTCAAAGGTGCTAACCTTGTGGGAATCAACTGACAATGAGCATAAATTGAGCGTTGTCGTGTAACATTGGCGGATGCGGCACTGCGAGGCGATTTTAGACCGATGATAATCGCGAGTGCCCCAGTACGGTGCAGTACAATCTCAAATCTGAAGATGAAGTTTAAAGATATGAGCATGATTGACGATCACAAACCCATTGCAAACACACAAATCTACTTTCTTAACTACTAGTAATTCATAACAAAAGCTTTCTACATCTGAACCATACATATAAAAAAAACAAAAACAAAAGAAGCCTCCATGGATATCAAAGATGCATCCATCCGACTCCTTTAACAAAAAAAAACCCCCCCCTTTTTTTTTTGGCATTTTTTCCTTTCTAGTGAGGGGGGGGGGGGGGGAAACTCTACTTGCTATTTCAAAACCTCAATTTGCATCGAGTTCTGAAAAGTTACAGTTTAGACATAACAGCACCAAACTCTTCTCTTCCTCCTCTCCACTCCCCTCACCACCTAAATCAAACCTTTTTAGTAACTTTCTAACATCCAAATAATACAATGGATGTTTTTCATCTAAACCCTACTCTCTTGAGATGGTCTCCCAAGTTTTTTTCCTTTATTTTCACACCGCTCCTGATGGTAGACGTAGTACCAGATGCCCTCCAACCATGCTGCACCAAAAGATAGAGCAAATGGTTGGTCAGAATCTCGCCAAAAGATTCCAACTCCTATATATTGTGTCATTCTTTGGTAACTTTCACATGAGATGGAAGGATGGTATGATCAGTTAATTACCTCTTCACATAGTAGTAGCAGAAATCAGCGAGTATGAACGTCTGAACGATTTCTGCAAGAAGAACCATGGTTGGCCACAGCCCTAAACCTAGTGCGGTCAGTAATTGACCCCTCGTGTCAAATATCTGTTGGGAGAAAGCAAAGAGAATTGAGATCTTTAATACTTGAGATGATTGGATTCAGGAGAGCTTATGGAATCCAGTTGTTAAAACTAATAGACGAATAATCAGAAGTGAGACGGATAGATACCTGAAGAACCCAGTGTGCACAGCTCAGGAACCTTGCTACTCCAAGGGCGAATACATAGTGTGCTGTAAATGGTTCAACAATCTGCAACATGAAAATAAAAAGGTGTTAATTGAATATCAATTTTGCAAGTTCATGTATGATCAACCTCAATTGCTCCATTAATTCCATTGTCATATCAAAAAAATTTCTTCAAGCCAGATCAAATATAATATACAGCAAAATTTTACAGACTAGTGTGGTGCGATGATAATAGTGAGGGCATGCAAAACTAGCAGTTAAGCTGAGCCTAAAGTATAAAGCCTTTAATTACCTTTGCATTTTGCATGACTCTGAGCTGAGGCAGCACGGAAACAGCCTCAAGATAAACACAGAATGCCCATGCAATCCTATTGACAACATTATGGGAAGTTGATGGATGAATACAGAGTGATGCAACAGCACATGGAACCACCTGCACCAAAGACATTAAAATCACAGCATCATCATTTCAGATTAAAGGAATCCATTGCAGCAGCTTACACCATAATACAGGAAACTTAAGCCACGTTAAGTGAAGTCTTGTATACACAACTCCACTTTAATAGCGAAATTGCAAGAAGAGAAGACAAGGCTATAAATAAAGTGACACCCACCACAAAGTACATAGCAAAGTTGTCCTTAGATTCCATATAACTGGACTTCAGGTTGAAACGTATCATGTAAATAACCCAGAGGGTGGTTGCCAATGTAGCTGTATCCAGTATTGTGTGAATGTCATATTCCATCACAAAACTGCAATACAATCTGACCGCTAAGAATAGAGCTGTTAGTTCCTGTGATTTGAGAGACAATCCTGCAACACGCACCAGAAATTTAAAACCATATGAAAAACAGAACCATGAGATAATTTCATCTAACAAATATAAGCGATTAACACAAAAATATTTCAATTGATCATAAACAAAATGCTGATTCTTCCACAGCAATTGCGCCTCAGATCATCTATCTGAAATACAGATATCTTCTGGCCATTTAAATCAAAAGTAGACAGGCAAAGATCTATGCTAGTTGAGGTTAGTTAGAGCCATCGTAGACAACAGATATCTGAAGACATGCAAGGGTTCCAGATAAAAACATCAAGGGTTGCCAGTGCCTTAAGACCTTCATTCCTGAAGGGTTACCCAAATCTAAAAGCTCAATCGACAACCGTCGACATTAGATCAAACATGCAATTTGATATTACAACCACAGACCATAAACAGATTCTATAACTAGAAACAAAACCCAAGATTAGGCAAGAACCACGACATCAAAGAGGGATAAAAGTAAAAGAGCTTCACCGGCACAGGTCCTCTCTTCGTGAGCTTGTAGATAAGTACGCAGATTCCGAAGGCATGAACAGCCTCGGCGGCGACGAAGAGATTATCATGATCATCAACGATCATCCGGAGGAAACACAAAGCCGCCATGCCGGTAACAACCGCCATAAAGGCCTTGACCTTCGGCGGTTGCCGTCTAACCCACATGGACAGTGCGCGCAACGGCCTCTTTCCTCCTCCCTTCATCACTTTATTTACTTGTTTTCTATTTATTTTCTTTTATTTGGGACTTTCCCTCTCTACAAATCCTACACTATATTCCCCAATTTATTCAGATTGAAGAAGGATGAAGGTACCGTGATCGGACCTATATAGAGGGAACGGAGCAAGGAGCAATTGGGGACACAATAGCGTGACCTCTGGCTATTTTTGGCCTCTTGCTATTCACGGGTGAGGATGAGATAGCCTCTCCCAGGCATGCGAACCATAATTTAAGTAGGAGCTAATGTAGGAGAAATTTCAGACCAGACCACCACCCCTTCCCTAGCCTACTCTCCCTCTCTGCTCAGTTGCGTAATGCACCGGTCAAACGGAGTTGGTGATCAACATTGAGCATGGGGATCAACCGGGCCGGGCCCCAGTCTCTGGTTTGTACTGGTCAACTAATCAATTGGGCTGCCCCACTATGACTTTGGGTTTCCACCCAAACCCAACTACTCAACTGACTTCTCCCCTTTTTAAATCGTAGTAAAAAAAAGTCACTCAAGATCAGATAGGTAGGTGTTGGCAAGCTATTATGTGAAGAACCGATTTGATAATGTTGTTTATTCTACAAAAAGTTGGACTATCTTTCATAGCAAACCTATTTATATCCTCTACCTGTTAAGCGATCAGTAAAAAGAAAAAAAAAAATTCGAGACATCAGACCAATAATATTAACATACTGAACATATATTACAGTGGGAAGTGGTAGCCAGAAACTTGCAACCTAGAGGCGGAGAGATCTAAAGCTGAATGCACAATTAGATCATCAGAAACAGGTTGTATGAGCATCACAAGAAGAGGCCAACCTATGACCTTGATAATTAAATGCCACACCCATCTTCCTATCTTCCTTGACAATAGTGATAGAACAGCCACCAAAGTTCAACATGCACTAGTACAAAAAAGTCTTTTGAGACACCCATTTAGAGGTGGTTATTGAAGAAATCGCTTATATAAGATGTTTTATGCTTCAAAAAGTATCTACGGAGCGGTTCCTTAAAAAATTCACCTCTAAAGTAGTCTTTTTTAACAATTTCTAAAGTAGTTTTTTTTATATGTGAGTTTTTATGAGTGTTTTGTTAAGCGCCTGAATTTTTGTATATATGTGTATAGAGATTCTACCCATATATATATATATATATATATATATATATATAGAGGCGGTTCTTATTGAAACCGCCTCTAAAATAATCTCCCCATTTTGTATATATATTTATACAGGCGGTTCTTATAGAAACCCCCTCTAAAAGAGTCCTTATTTTTTATATATATAGAAGCGGTTTCTATAATCGCCTTATTGATTCATCTTTGTTTGAAAGAGTTTATAGAGGCGTGTTTTTTTTTTAAAAAAGACCCCCTTCAAATGTATTTACTTTATTAGTTTTAACTCATCATTATTCTTATTCCACTAGCACAAATTGTATACAAAAATACTGTTTTAAGTCCATAAAGGATAGTCAAATTTAAAGGAGAAATTCACGGAACACTACTAAATGTTTGTTAATTAACAATTATTACAGTGTTTTAAAAGCTTTTGAATACCTCAAAAAATAATTTTGATTCATCTGATACCATTAATTGCTAACCCTAAACTTTTTTAAATTCAAAATACTCTAAATGTTAATAACATAGGTCACATATTAATATTTTTAGATTAAAAAAAGTAAACACCATAAAATTGTAGTTTATAAATATATATATATAGGTTAACATTGGGAAAAAAACAAAACATTAATACATATATATATATAAACATTAAAAGTGTTAAAATTTTTAAAAAGTAATATATATATACACAAGCTAAAAATTTGATTTAGCGTAGTAAAAATGATAATTTGAATTTACTATATAGTTGTGTGTATATTTTTAATTAAATTTGTGGCTTCTATAATATAATATTTTTTATATTTTTTTATATTTTAATTTTATTATAATTCTATATATATATTATATTTTTGTACAATTCTAACCAATTTATTAATATAATGAAATTTTACACTTCTACTTTTTTAATATATTATATTAATTTTTGTAGTACTTTATGAATTAAAATATTAACATTATTATTTAAAAAATTAGAGTATCATTCTTTTTTTATTTTGTCTGTTTGTAATCAAATTTATTGTTTCCATATAAAATATTTAAACATTTATAATTTTTATTTAAAAGTTTTATTGATCATATATTTTTATTTTATACCATTTAAACTAATATATAAATAATATGTTTAATTTTTATTATATTGTCAACCTATATAGTTTAACTAAATATATGATGGTTAATTAGCAACGTATCGTGAAATTACTATATATTTATCCTTATTTGTTTCTTGCACGGTGTCTGTTGCAACCAGGGGGTGAACAATGCGCCTACTATGTAATGAGATACATGTATGTCATAGTTGTAATATTTTTTTAGTGTAGTGATCTATTGGAAAAGGTACAAAATCTTGATATATCATAATATATATAATTTGTTACGACTATAATTACAACAAGTAAATGTATATGTTTATAATTATTACCTTTCTTGTGAAGGTTTTTCTTACAACTCTTGAAAGCTACTGCGACGAGATTATCAATTGGTTGCGAGAAGAGTTAGCATAGTACATTTACATGTACTTATATTAGTTTTAGGGTACCAACAACCTTTTTGTAAATCATTCGAATTGTGGAGTGACACACTGTAACACCCCTAATCCTAATCCTGTAATAATCGCAAGTCGTAGCATAACAAAATATAATTCGTAGCGGAAAATAAAGCTAACTATCGTTTGGTGTTACACGCCGTCACCCACCCATGTGAGTAACAAGGCATCCTTATTCCATCCATCAACTCCAACTCTCCACCGCTGTGATGACGAGATACTGAGCAATCTTAAAGTTACAATCCAAATCCAAAACGACAAATGAGTAACTAATCCCAATACAACGCAACTCCATATTACAGTACGCAATAAAACTAAAAGAGTGTAACGCCACTACTTAATGAAAGTGCAGCGGAAAATAAAATACTAAGGCGATTACAGATCATCGGGCTCCAAACACCCGGCACCAAACCTCACCAATTACAACCTATAAGATTATAAATGCTACGGTCTGAACTCGAGAAAACATAACACAAACCTAATGATAGAAAAATATGCTAACGCTCCACAAATCCTAATTCCCATCCCAATCACTCATACTCTTCGTGGCCACCTGTATAACAATCCGTACCTGCAAGATGAAACCAAGCAGCCCACCCCGGGAGGGGTGAGTCAGTTCCCTGGAATGGAACTGGTACAACTCTCCAAAACAAAAGTTAAAATACATAACTCTTAAAATAAACAATAACTTGAAGCCAACGCTTAAAACAAAACCAGAAGAACAAGGCACTTCCAAATCACCAAGTCAAAGGTAACAAGTCAAGAAAAGGATAAATAACAAGTAAGTAAAGTTAGTCAATTAAAAGAAACCACATCATAAGTCAGTGATCATCCATTGCTCGTGTTAGATTCAGTTCCAATTAGGAGTAGAAAGACCCAAGTAGTCACAAGGACTAGGAATAGAAGAAGAGATCCAAGACCCATAACTCAAGAGTGGAATAAACCAATTGGGAGAGATGACCCCCACCGCCAGTCAGTTGTCACAAGGACGAGGTAAACACCTCCATTGTTAGTTGTCCACATGGACGAGGTATAGCAGACCTCCGCTGCCACCGACCCGTTCTCGGTCATCGGTGAAAAGTGTGTGCACCACTTAATAGAAAGAATCCATACTCAATACCAAGATTGACATTCTCCATATTCCCACTAGATTATTAACTGCACAAGTGCAATACCAAAACACAGTCCTACAGAGTGCAGAGGCGTAACCCTCGACAGTTAATATCTAATGAGGCAACCAGATAAGAGGAACCAAAGATCGTGTGAGTTGTACATCCAAGGCTCAGTTAGTCACATCAAGCTGAGTTAGCCACACAAACAGTTTCCTTTTGAAATTCATTCCAGCTCAGTTAGCGTTTCCAAAACATTCCATAAAGTCCGTTAGCAAAAGTATTTGGTATATGTAGAAGCAGTAACCAAACTTGAAAATGCGAACTACTTCCACTAATCACCTATAATTAAAGTATTCCAAGCATTGATTAGTTAAGGCACTATAATGCTACCCATCTTCCATTCTATTAGTCTATAGTTTTGTTTTACAGTTACTCTTCCTAAGGATCTAGCTAGATCTCGTAATTAATCTTTAATGTGTACTTAACTTATTCCATTTACCTACTTCTGATTATAGGTTTAGTTTAATTAAACCCTTGGTTACGCTTGGCTAACTTACTTTGACACCTATTTAAGGTTTAGGATATGTATTTCCCCTAATAGTCCACCTAGATATCACATTAACATTTAATATTTTTAATTGTCACGTATGAATTAGGTTTATCCCAATTTTTCCCTCTTAATATGTTTCCCATAAGGTGTGTTACTTCTTTTATTTACTTCCAATGTATTTATATATACACTAAATTTTCCTTAGGATTTATCCAAAACATTCTTTAAGAAATTATTGTATTTAATTATATTTAATATCTTTTAGACATATCCACAACTGATATATGGTTTATAAAATAAAGTGTTTGCCCTAGTTTTAATTAAGCATATTAACCTCCATAATAATAATATGTAGTTTAGTTTAATACCTTGATTTAACATAAGTTCCTATTTTATTTTTCTCACATAAGTATATATATATGTAAACAACTTTTACTTCACTTAAAAGATAATACCCAAAATATTTATAAACACACTGGTATAAAATGTTAATTTAGGTTTAATTATTTTCCCCAACCTAAAAAGCTTATTAACAAACCATACTTTAATTTTTGTTACATTAAAAACCATATATTATAAGTTATTCTTATGAAAATTCCATAAACATAATTTTTAAACCCATTTACCCTTGACCAAAAATTCCTAAATTTAATATATAATAACTATAACATTTTAGACAAATTATAAAATTTTTATTTCAAAAATATCTTTTTAAATTACCCAAATAATTCCATAATACTCGTAACTTGCAAAAATCATAACTTATGTTTAAAAACTCAAAACCCATATTAATTTACATCAAAATAAACTAGATTTTATAAGGAATCTATGGTTAATATTTCAAGTCAAAATACATTCGGGAAGACCATTAAATAAATCTAGCAAGTTAGGACTTTATTCTGGAAAACATATTAACTTATTACAACTTAAACCCCACGATCTAATCTCGGCCGTCCATTTTTATTAACCAAGATCGGACGGCCCAGAACTCGTGAGTTCTTCAGAAATCCCCAATTCGCACCCGAGTACTAATCCGACGATATCTCACAATCCATAGAACGAAATTCGACGATTCTTGTTCCTATCGATTCGAAATTAAATTCCGGTTCTAATGGTACCAATTTCCCCAATTATCATGCAGAATTTAATTGATTCAAATCTGGGTTCAAAGTTAGGGTTCATTGAAATACCCCAAACCTTGGTATGTTGTGTAAATGTTAAACTATGGTATTTAAAGGCTAAAAAGTGCCTTAGAAATATAAATGAACCATTTAAACCATGGTAAAACACAATAAAACACTAAGACACGGTTTGAGCAAAAACATGCTCTAAGCTTGGTATGAACTTGGCTAGGACCCAAAGAGCCTACAAGACTTGATAATGTTTAATTATGACTTTATAAGGCTAAATAAGTCCTTAGGAAACTTTGGTAGACAATGAAACCAAACAAAACACAAATAAATACCTTAAGGTCAATATGGGCTAAAATGTGCTCTAAGCTTGGGATAAATGTGTCATAAGACCTAATGGTCATACCTATGCCTTATTTATATGTTTAATGAACATATTAAATCAATTACTAAAGAAAACCAAGCTTGAAAACAAGTTAAAACGCAAATGTGCTTTAAGGAGTCTTAAAGCACGTTTTTGAAAAATTGTCTTGTAAATGAGTTTTGAAATGGCTAAATGTCCATCATTACTCCTTTAATTTTACATGTGTACTATATAGTATCACATTTGGAAGTCTATATCAATGGGAAATCAAAATTTCACTTCTATGTGCCTTGTTTTTGTGAATAGTGATTTTTTAAGCTAGTTTTGTAACATATGTTACTATAAGTGAGACAATTGATTAATAAAGTCTAAAATACCCCTAGGTACTATTGGGGGCGGTTTAAGGTGTGGTGACTCACCACCCTTGTTAACATGCTAAGGAAATAAAGAATGACTAACTTCAGTACTATTTGCTTTTTAAGTACAATATCTTCCAAAAAGCAAAACTTATCTCATTCTTTCATTTCCTTCTTCATTTCCCCACGTATCCAAGCTCTCTTCTACCTCTCTTCTCTTGTTCTCACGTTCATACAGCACCACCACCATGGAAGTCCACCTTTGAACCCTTGTAAAACATAGCTCACTTAACCAAATCAAAAACAAACACCACCATTCTCTTCCTCTCATCAAGCTCTTCATTCCTATCTTCTCAAAATTTCAAGATCACCATTTCGGTGCCATGGAGTTCCACCATTGATGGAGCTTGAGCTTGTCTTTCCACATATTATTGATCTCCTTTGCTTCTAGGTAAGGAATCTCGAAGAAAAATCAAGTTTCCTCATGTTTTGTCATTGACCGAAAATATTCATGATGGAGCTCTTGTGTTTGCTTTGTTCTAGCTCCATTTGAATCTTTCAAGGACTAGGTGGAGTCCTCTCTTCATAGATATTCAAACACCCTTCAAGATCAAGGTAAAACAACTACATTAATGTTTTGAAATAATGTAAACCTAGGGTTTACAATGAGATGAAGCATAAAGCTTATATACTCATTTCAATGTTGGTATATTGTTTAGTAGTTGACAAGGGTGAAATGCCTTACCGGTTTTAAGAGGAAACAAGAAAGAAGTTTGAGTGGAGAAGAGGTAAATATGCTATCTCAAGGTGGTTTAATGCCTTAGGAGAAATGAGCTTATAATGCTTGTTAAAACTACCTAAAGAGCAAATGGTGAATGACTTAGTAAGGTGTTCTCAAGGAGACTAGTAAAGGAACATATGTCTTGGTGTGTGTAATTGCAGGTCAAAGGCTTATGTATTGTGGAAATTCAGTGTTTAAGGATTATGCAATTTAAGGGCCTAAGAGCCATGTTATTTAAGGGCCTAAGTGCCAAGCAAGTTTAATTATGCACTATATTGTGATGTAGTGTAAATCTGGTGAAGTTTTGTGAGTGATAGTGTTCTTGATGGAATTGGGTGTTCTTGAGTGTTTAATGGTGAAAACTATGAGTTTTGGAATGATGATGTGCTAAGAGAACCCATGGCGAAAATTTGTAAAATGTATAAGGAGTTCTAGGTGCTTAAATGAACTTGGGTGAACTAGGAATTGTTAAGAATGGATACATGCTTCACTAAGGAAGAACACATGCATAAGGTGTTCTAAGGTGCTATAAGGATTTAGGCATTGTCTTGGAAGTCTAGGAATTCAATATGTGTTTTTGAGAATGTATAAAGTCTTGGAGAAGTTGTTTAAGGTTAGGTTATGTGATGTGCAAGGTGGGAATAATGTTTAGATAAGGCTTTGAGAAAGGAACTTTAAGGAGTTGTGAAAAGAAGATTTGGTTGGTAAGAGAAGATGCTTGGGAGATGATGTTATGATGGTGAGGAAACACTTTGGTATAGTGGTTATTATGGATGAAACACCACTTGAAAAACTAGGAGAGAACATTGTAAGTGTTAGAAATTTTGTGAAGATATAGTAAAGGTTTAAGGAATTGAAAAAGAGTTTTGTGAGTGTTTAAGGATATCTTAAGGTGTGTTTGAAGTGCTCAAATGAGGTTGGGATGTACTAGGTCATATGGGGTGAAGTTTGGAGTTGAATGTAAAAAGGAAAACAAAGATCTGGGCAGACCGGACTTGCGACCGGACTTGCAAGTTCGGTCGGGCCCAGTTTACCCTGCGAGAATTAGTTTCTGGAATGGACCGGACATAGGACCGGACTTACAAGGTCGGTCGGAGTAGAAAATTTTGGCGGAAATGTGTTCTGGAATCGACCGGACATGGACAAGTCCGGTCGGTAAGTCCGGTCGGACCAAAAACATGGGTTAAGGTTATGAAATGATATGTAATGATGGGGATTGATTAGTAATGATGTTATAAAGTTGTTAAGGACATGTTAGGTGAGTTTTAATGACAGTTAAGTGGGTGAAAGTTGTATTGAAATGTAAAAGTAAACAGGTTAAAAGTGAAGTTATGTAACTATGTTAACGGGGAGAAAGTTATAAGCATTAGACATTAAATAATCATGCTACCCCGATGTTAATAAAAGTACATGTAATGTTATTAGTTGTTCGAGAATTGCTCGAGGAACATAAGTGGACGTGGTAAAGTGGACTCCGGTGACAGGTATGGTTTTCTTGCAACCTGTGTCCTACCGGATTACACCGGCTTGTATGCCAATATGTTTTCTTGAGTGTTTGCCACCTTGTAAGATTAAAACATGTAATGAGTTTATAGTAATTCATTTATGTGGCGAATTTGGCCTCCGATACCATTTAACCTCAAGTATGTGTTAAACCTTAGCTAACCAAACTAGGAACACATGAGTGATCGGTATCGGAGTTGACGGCCCAAACCTTGAGAACGTGCTAACCACGGCTATGTGTGAGTTAGTTGGATATTGTTGTTGTATGCAAGTGTGTGAACCTCCCCTTGTGTGCTTAACTCGGTTATGATACCGTATGGTGTGTGGATGTGGTAGGCTCCATAATGGATCTCTAATTACTAATTTATAAGTGTGTATGTACTAATGGGGGGTGAGGAGTCCGGTTGTTCCGGCCACGCGTGTGATGGACGGGAGTCGATGTCATATCCGGTTCGGCTCTCTTGGTTATGTATAGGTGGTATTCCAATTTGGTTTCTACCTTCCCTTAGCTTATCCAAAGCTAGTTACTGACTCACGTCGGGCCACAGGGGCATACGAATGTTATTTCGGTGTGCTTGGGATTACTATATCCGACACACCTTGGGTATAAGTTAACGTTCTATATAACCGGACGGTAACGAGGTTGGTAACGAGCTTAACATGGGATTGGTAATAATCTCTAGGCTCACTATGTATACTAACTATGGTGGAAGGTTCCTTGTGAGAACCGATTTACGGTGTTATGTATTGGTGTTGTGCTATGCAAATTCCCTTGCTATGCTACGATAAGTATACGTTAGGGGTTTTAAAATGATTGTGATGTTATCATGTGTACGTTGAAACAAAAAGGTTTTGTTATGTTTTGTTATGTGAGGAATGAGATATGTTGTTGGATATGGAGTGTGTGATCATGGAAATGAATCCCAGTTTGTGACAAGAGGCGTTTAAGGATAACCCGATTAATGGGTACACGTCGTTCGTTAAGGAGTAGCTCCGTTTTAGAGGAGAGCCACTCTAGGGTTTAAGGAATCATTGAATGGTTGGTTAAGTGTGGATGTGTTGGTTATAGGTTGAGCCCATTGAGGCGAAATGTTATGTGTTGTATGTTTATGGCTTGTATGCATGATTTAAATATAATCAACTGCATGCTAGGACGACATTAGTTGTGCGTGGCCCGGTAGCATGTGGGCTGCGGGATTACCATACCAGCAAAGGTGCTGAGCCCCTTGGGGGCCACCCTTTCTCTCCTTTTCTATTTCAGGTACAAGGAGCTGGAAGCCGTTCGAGAGTAGGACGGGGTAGATGTATATACATGGGTAGCCATTTAAATGGCGTAAGCATTGTAAGCGTAGTAAGACCGAAATTGTTATCGGCATTGGTTTGTAAATACTCGGTACAGTGGGAATGTATATATATAATAAATGTTGAAAATGGAATGAGGATTGTATTGTGTAGTTGCTCGGGAATCTAGTCCATCAGACCGATACAAATGTATATGTATTAGCCTTGTTAGCCACGTGGTGGTTAACGGCGTGTAACACCATTGAATTAAGTAATGTGATGAGTTGAGATTTCCGCTGCAGTTTGATGTTAAGTGTACGGTGGTGGTTGGGGTGTTACATTCATATTCCGGTTTCAATTTGAATTCAACAAATTCTCCTATTGTAATCCGTAATAGACTAAATTGGCATGTGGGTTTGACCGTTAATGAAGTTATGATTGGCAACAACGGAGCAATTTGATCAGAAACTCACCGGAATTGCATTAACGGGGAGAATCAAAATCGGAAGTTCTGGAACTCGTTATTTTATGTGCGGTTCGGGTATGCCTCTTCTCGAATCAACTCGCGCCAACTGAGAGGGATTTTGATTCATGGAACCTATCACAATCCAAACTAGACATGTAACTCTAGATGTTAGTGGAAGAATCATTGAATTTGATGAACTAGGGAGAAAGTTACAGATCTCACAAGATATGTGTTTACCTAGTTGGTTTCGGGATGAACTGGGCAGAATTACCACCGTGATCGAGTAGGCAACTTTAGACAGATTTATATCCAAACCAGTGTGAATCAGCCTTGGACATTAACATGAAAGTTATAGAGGGATTAGAGATCTTGAAACAAGCTGAAGAACATGAAATTTTGATGTGAGAAACGAAGAAGTTATGGCGAGACGAAGTTTACCCGATTTCAGGAAAAAACTGGAATTCTGGGTTACGAACTCGCAAGGAGGCAACTTTGGATCAAAGTTTCCGGTCATTGTAGAAGGAGTTAGATAATGTGTGAGTAATGGTTGGAAAGAGGAAAGATAGGAGAATCGAATGAAACAAATGGCATACCAAATGGTGGAGTAGAGAAAAAGATATAGGTGTCTAAAGATCGACCCCTGACATGCCAAAACCGAAGGAAATTCAACCGATTAAGTTAACTTGGTGCTGACTGGGCGTGACACGTGTCCCGAGGCGCGCAGCTGAGTCAGCTAGCCCTGGACACGTCAGCAACCTCCAAAATTTTGGCTCTAAACTTCAATTTATCATAACTTTGGCTAGGATGATCCGTTTTAAACGTTCTTTTTATCAATCTTCTTGGTTTTCCATAACCTTTTTATTGGTATACTTTTCATGGCCTGATTTGACCATTCTCAAAAAGTCATCCTAGCAAGGTTTTTGAAGCTTTAAGGTTTCTATGATTTTATTTTGACTTTTAAGCCTTAAATCAATGTTCAAAATATTTCTAAAATCTTTATAATATATTTGTAGTGTCTTGAAATTTTCCCATTATTTATTAACTCATAAATCTCACTATTAAATCATAATACCATATAATAAATTAATATTTGATAGTATCATTTAGGGTTTACTAAAAGAAATCCCCTAAATTAATTTATGGGGTTATTTCAGTCTACCCCCCTTAAAAGAACTTCGTCCCAAAGTTTAACACCAACTAATAGCTACTCACACGACACCAGGTGTGCTGTCAAGAATTACCAAAATGTTCATCCAATAACAATTCCAACCAAAATTCCATACCAATTGTGATTTCTCCCACAATCTATTTCCACTCATTTCCATTTCCAAGTTCCACGCAAGATTACTCATCGTCAGACCAAAACCAAGATTTTTCATAGATAGAAATCAAGAATCACACAATGTATAAATCAAGTACATGCATACACCTCCCCATCATTCTACTAACAAAACAAAGGGCATAATCTGGATGAGGACGAAGAAAGAGTATGCACTACCCCCCCCCGAAAAGAGCCAAGGTACACCCTCGTACCGCCATGAATAAGTACCCAGTATAAAATATCATGGGAATAGGTGTGGGTACTTCACTCTCATAGAGTCCTCCGTCCCCCAAGTAGCTTCTTCAACCCCATGATGCTCCCAAAGAACCTTCACTAGCTTGACTGATCTGCCTCACGTTTCCCGGACCTTCGTGTCCAGGATCCGAATGGGGGTCTCCTCATATCTCAGTGTAGGTTCAATCTCTAATCTCTCTGGCTGTAGCACGTGAGAAGGGTCAGGTACATACTTCTTCAGCTGAGATACATGAAACACGTCATGTACCTTCCCCAACTCCGCTGGTAGGTCTAGTCGATATGCTGTTGGGCCCACGCGCTCCGTAATCCTGTACGGACCAACATACTTAGGGTTGAGCTTTCCTCTCATCCCAAATCTGAAGATGCCCTCATCGGAGACACTCGTAGGAAAACCCTATCACTGATATGAAATTCAAGCTCTCTGGTACGCTGATCCCCGTAAGATTTCTGCCTAGACTGCGCCGCCCTCAGTGCTGCTGGGTAACTCTGATATCATCCTGCAGTCTCTGAATATACTCCGGACCAATCAAAATTGTCTCAGCAGGGTCACTCCATGATAAAGGTGTCTGACATGGTCGGCCATACAGAGCCTGAAATGGTGCCATGCCGATAGACGAGTGATAGAAGTTGTTGTAGGAGAACTCTACCAAGTGTAGACGCTCTACCCAACTCCCCTGATAGTCTAAGGCGACCGCTCTCAACATATCTTCCAGTGTCTGAATTGTCCTCTTGGTCTGCCCATCTGTTGAGGGTGGAAGGCTGTGCTAAGTCGCAGCTGAGTACCAAATGCCACCTGCACCTGACGCCAAAATCTACTAAGGAAACGTGCATCACGATCGGAGACGATCGTCTTCGGTACCCCATGGTACCGGATGTGCTCTGTAGGTGAACACCTCAGCTAGTTTGGGCACCTCCACGTGTCCTTGATAGTATGAACTTAGCTGTCTTAGTTAACCTATCGACTATCACCCAAATTGTGTTCAATCCACCTCTGGCTGGAGGAGAACGACCACAAAATCTATATTAATATCGTCAACTTCCAGCACGGTACCGGTAACGACTGAATCTGGCCTCCTGGTCGCCGATGCTAGAACTTCACTTTCTGATAGGTGAGACATCGCGAGACGAAGTCTGCTACATCCCTCTTCATCCCTTCTTCACCCGCTTCACCAAATAACTTCTTTAAATCCTTGTACATCTTGGTGGCTCCAGGATGTACTGACAATGTAGAGGAATGAGCTTTAGAGAGAATCCTGGTCTAAAGTTCTGTCGCATCCTGAGGAACGCAGAGTCTGCCTCTGACGAAGGTGTCCCTCGCTGTCTAGCTCGTAGTCATACTTCAGACCATTAGTCAACCCATCTGCTAATTTCTGCCTGATACCCTGTAGATACACATCACTATCCTGAGTTGCATATACCTCCTCAGCTATCGTGGTCGTCTCCATGAGAGCAAGAAGTGAATGTGCTCTTCTGCTCAGAGCGTCTGCCACGACATTACCTTTACCCTCAGTGTACTGGAGGTCGATATCATAATCAGCTAGTAGCTCGATCCACCGTCGCTGTCTCAAGTTCAGCTCCTTCTGGGTCCAGATGTATTTCAAACTCTTACGATTTGTCATAATTCGGACCGTGGCTCCATACAGGTAGTGTCGCTAGATCTTTAAGGCAAAAACTATGGCGAGGAGCTCAAGGTCATGTGTGGGATAATTTTCTTCGTGCTTCTTCAGCTGTCGAGAAGCGTAAGCCACGACTCTGCCATTTTGCATCAATACTCCACCGATCCCCTTGCCTGAAGCATCACAGTAAACCTCGAATCCCTCATTTCCCTCGGGGATCACCAATACTGGAGCTGTGGTCAGAGCATCCTTCAGTGCCTGAAAGGAGACCTCACATGCCTCTGTCCATACAAACGGGCTATCCTTCTTCATTCAGAGAGGTTAAGGGCTTGGCTAGCCTGGAGAAATCCTTCACAAAGCGTCTATAATAGCCAGCCAACCCAAAGCTCCGAATCTCAGTCACTGAGCGAGGTCTGTGCCAGCTCTTCACCGCCTCAATTTTAGCTGGGTCCAATGAAACTCCCTCAGTTGAGATCACATGACCAAGAAATGATACTTGTCCAGCCAGAATTCACACTTGCTGAACTTGGCATAGAGTTGCCTCTCTCTCAGAGTCTCCAAGACTGTTCTCAAATGCTGCGCATGTTCCTCCCTACTCTTGGAGAAGGTTAAAATATCGTCTATGAATACAACCACTGACTTGTCTAGCTGGGCTTGGAAGACCCTCTGCATCAGATCCATGAATCTCACTGGTGCGTTAGTCAGTCCAAACGGCATCACTGTGAACTCGTAGTGGCCGTATCTGGTTCGGAATGCTGTCTTCTCTATATCTGATTCAGCTACTGCTATCTGATGATATCCGGAACGCAGATCAATCTTGGAGAACACCCTTGCTCCCTTCAGCTGGTCAAATAGGTCATCGATCCTGGGCAGTGGGTACTTGTTCTTGATCGTGACATTATTCAACTCCTTATAGTCAATACATAATCTCATGCTTCCGTCCTTCTTCTTGACGAACAGCACAGGAGCACCCCAAGGTGAGACACTGAGTCGGATGAAACCCTTATCTAGTAACTCCTGCAGTTGTTTCTTCAATTCCACCATCTCTGCAGGGCCCATCCGGTAGGGTGCTTTGGCAATCGGTCCTGTACCAGGTATGAGGTCGATGTAGAACTCAACCTCCCTCAATGGTGGTAGTCCAGGTAACTCCTCCGGAAAAACGTCGGGGTACTCCGACACAACTGGTACATCACTCTTGAACTTTGGATCTGTCCTCAGATCCTAGGCATAACAGTAGTAGGCAGTCGCTCCCTTGGACACCTCCTTCGTCAGGGATAATGCTGATACAACCTTCACAGTCGGCTGCTTGGGCTGCATTCGGTATGATACTGTGATCCCTATTACTGACTTCAAGAGGAGACGATGCTCTGCACAGTGTAGCCTACCTCTGTATCGCTATAGTGTGTCCATGCCCCCACATTATGTCGAACCCCATGCCAGGGAAGACAATGACATCAAAGAGGAAATCTGCTCCCTTGATGTGTATGTTCAAGTCCTTACATTGCTTACTGCACTTGATTAACTCTCTGGATGGCAATAAAACTGAGCAGGCATGGATATCCTCTATAGGGGCATCTATCTTAGCATGGAATGCCTGGGATATGAATGAATGGGAGGCTCCAGAATCAAACAGAACAGTGGCTTCCACCTCATTAATTAAGAACGTGCCTGAAACCACAGAGTAAATTCTAAGATTCTCAGGCATCACTTCCAAGGTAATAAATCAGGCTAGTAGTTATACCTGTGATGACCATCCCATTGCTCTTCGCTTGAGCCTGGTTCAACACAGTCAACCTGATCTCTGAGTTCCCAACCCCTACAACGACGAAACAAACTCATAAGATTTCCATTCTTATTAAGGTCTTCATGAGCATTTTAATGAATACAATGTTGAAATTGCATAAATTACAAGGCTAGATCTGTCTAAAGGTCAGGTTTAAACGGCCAGGTTTCATGTGGGTTGGTTTGATGATGGATGTGGGGGTTGTGTGGGGCTTAATTCTCTTCACCCCATGGTAGATAAGTCTGGCTGCTCCCCTTATCAGCACATCACCCGACTTCAGGAGGATCTTTGTAGCAAGATCCATTCTCTTCTGATCTCCAAAAAGGAATTCCGCGTCGTCTCCAAGTGATATGGACACAACTGGAACTCCTCTGGTGATGGACTCTAGAGACTCGTCCCTATCCTGATGCATTCCTAGCTTACCTTCTTTCCCATAGAAGTTGATGATGCACACGTCTGAGGTTAGGTCTGGGACGGGCTCATCCTCCAATTCCTGGGCTGCTTTAACTGCAGCTCCAATGATGGTCTGCAACTCTCCTGGAATTGGTGGCACCTCCACCTCTTCATAGCTTCTAGTGGTGTGGTCCCACTTCTTACCTAGGCACATGATCTTCACCTTCATGGTTGCACCGTTCTTGAAGGTAGGGGTGTAAAGTTTCCTCCTTTCCACACCTAATTCTCTAATCTTGAGGATCAATGCATATTGGTCAGCTGGGGTCAAAGATTCTCGTAATAAGACCATCCCAGTCTCAATATCTCACACTTCTCTGGTGGGTGTGGTTTGGCTTCAAAGGGAATGGTGGTGTGGAAATAGGCAATACAGGAAAGCAAATATCGAAAGCTGAACGAAAACAACAATTGCCATTAAGTAAACAAGTCAAGGTTCAAACTGGTCTTAGCACAAAGATGTAAAAGAAAGAGGGATTTATAGTTCATCCCTTTACAATGTAGAGGAAAAATTACTTCAAGAAATGAAGCGAAACGAAGGTCTAAGCTTCTTCAGTAGGAAAGTAGTCCTCACCAGGTGAACTCGGGTCATCACTCGCTTATTCGACACGGTCCACCAGGTTGAGAGCTGGTGCTTTGCCTGGCCGCTGAGGGTAGTTCTGGCAGGGCAATGGGTAGATGGTCCAGCACCTCCGGTGCCACCTCTACCTCCTCCTCCATTTGTATTAGTAGCTGGGGCTTTAGTCGCTGACCCGGTGCGTGGCTTGTAGTTCCTGGAATCCGGGTTCGAGAAGCACTCAAAGGATCTATGCCTCTTCCTGCCACAGTGGTGACACGTCACCAGAGTTCCGTCACACTCCTTTCCTGGATGGTCCCTCTCACACTTCCTGCAGAAGTATCTTCTTACGGGTTGGTTTCCTGTTCCAATTCAAGGTCAGTAACGTGATAGCAATATGTAACCACATTGTAGATTCTGATTTATCTTACCACTAGGTGGCTAGGAGCGGATTGGCTCAGCATCGGTATGTGAGGGGACTATGGCCTTTTCATTCTTCCCCTTGTAGAACTTGCCCTTCCTCTCATAGTTCTGGGAAGAGTTTCCTCCACTACCTCCTCCAGCATCTCCCTTCCTCTTGCCTAGCACAGAATCCTGATAGGCAATGGTGGTTTCGCAGTCGTTTGCATCATCAGCTAGTTCCTGTCGTTACAATATGTGTTAGTGGGAAAATCTTATTGAACCAGAAATTCCAAAGTCATATTCCATATCTGTAAAGTCTTTCCCCTGGTGGAACCGATCATGGTCATGATCCTGAATTTCAAGCCAGTATGAAATTTATCCACCAGGTACCTCAGAGTGTAAGCTCCCTCTCCAATGACAGCAAGCAACTCCACAAACTTGTCATAGTACTCAGCAACAGAAGAAGTCCCTTGTTTCAGCTGCTCAAATTCACTTCTCATCCTCTTCTGTAGGTAGGATGGGTAGAACGTAGCTCTCAGGGCCACCAGAAAAGCCTAGAAATCAAAGTTCGCTTGGGCGGTCAGCTCGGTTCTGGCTGTTTGCCACCATCGATGAGCGGGCCCTTGGAGAAAGTAGGCCGCTATGTCCACTTGGCGATCTGCTGGAACATGTCGAGAGGTAAAAGCCTTTTGAATCTCAGCGATGTATTTCTCCAGAGCTTTCGGTACTGGTTGGCCTTCGTAGACTGGGGACGAAGATAGTTGACCGCTTTCAACCAGTTAAACTCTCGTGGACCGTTGGGTGGTGGTGGCGGTGGTTGAGGGATCTAAGCCTGCTGCTGAGCTAATGCAGCGGTCACAATCTGAGCTATGACCTCAGGGGTTACAGCGTCGGGTCCGTAACCACCTGGGGGTCCCGCTCCTCGTCCTCCTCTTCCTCCGTGTCCTCCTCTTTGAGACATTTAGATGCTAAGGATGGTGTTTGTTGTTCACAAGTTGTATGTTAAATCTAGATATCTATGTAGTAACGTGCGAAGTGTTTCATAACTACCCAGTGACGGTATGTAGTTAAACTGTTCATGAGTAATGTGAGTAAGGTATGGGGTAAGGGTAACGTGCCTTTCTGGAATCCTCACTTCCCAATTCTACCCCACTTCCCTAGTTTTAAGGGCACCTATATTCTAAGTATTTCACTCGGCTTGTTTTCTCGGGCTCAGAGCGTAACTAGGCTCTGATACCACTTTCTGTAATGCCCCTACTTAATGAAGTGCAGCGGAAAATAAAATACTAAGGCGATTACAGATCATCGGGCTCCAAACACCCGGCACTAAACCTCACCAATTACAACCTATAAGATTATAAATGCTACGGTCTGAACTCGAGAAAACATAACACAAACCTAACGATAGAAAAATATGCTAACGCTCCACAAATCCTAATTCCCATCCCAATCACTCATACTCTTCGTGGCCACCTGTATAACAATCCGTACCTGCAAGATGAAACCAAGCAGCCCACCCCGGGAGGGGTGAGTCAGTTCCCTGGAATGGAACTGGTACAACTCTCCAAAACAAAAGTTAAAATACATAACTCTTAAAATAAACAATAACTTGAAGCCAAACGCTTAAAACAAAACCAGAAGAACAAGGCACTTCCAAATCACCAAGTCAAAGGTAACAAGTAAAGATAAGGATAAATAACAAGTAAGCAAAGTTAGTCAATTAAAAGAAACTACATCATAAGTCAGTGATCATCCATTGCTCGTGTTAGATTCAGTTCCAATTAGGAGTAGAAAGACCCAAGTAGTCACAAGGACTAGGAATAAAAGAAGAGATCCAAGACCCATAACTCAAGACCCATAATTATATTTAATATCTTTTAGACATATCCACAACTGATATATGGTTTATAAAATAAAGTGTTTGCCCTAGTTTTAATTAAGCATATTAACCTCCATAATAATAATATGTAGTTTAGTTTAATACCTTGATTTAACATAAGTTCCTATTTTATTTTTCTCACATAAGTATATATATATGTAAACAACTTTTACTTCACTTAAAAGATAATACCCAAAATATTTATAAACACACTGGTATAAAATGTTAATTTAGGTTTAATTATTTTCCCCAACCTAAAAAGCTTATTAACAAACCATACTTTAATTTTTGTTACATTAAAAACCATATATTATAAGTTATTCTTATGAAAATTCCATAAACATAATTTTAAACCCATTTACCCTTGACCAAAAATTCCCAAATTTAATATATAATAACTATAACATTTTAGACATATTATAAAATTTTTATTTCATAAAAATATCTTTTTAAATTACCCAAATAATTCCATAATACTCGTAACTTGCAAAAAGCATAACTTATGTTTAAAAACTCAAAACCCATATTAATTTACATCAAAATAAACTAGATTTTATAAGGAATCTATGGTTAAAATTTCAAGTCAAAATACATTCGGGAAGGCCATTAAATAAATCTAGCAAGTTAGGACTTTATTCTGGAAAACATATTAACTTATTACAACTTAAACCCCCACGATCTAATCTCGGCCGTCCATTTTTGTCAACCGAGATCGGACGGCCCAGAACTCGCGAGTTCTTCAGAAATCCCCAATTCGCACCCGAGTACTAATCCGACTATCGATATCTCACAATCCACAGAATGAAATTCGACGATTCTTGGTCCTATCGATTCGAAATTAAATTCCGGTTCTAATGGTACCAATTTCCCCAATTATCATGCAGAATTGAATAGATTCGAATCTGGGTTCGAAGTTAGGGTTCATATTCCGGTTTTGATTTGAATTCAACAAATTCTCCTATTGTAATCCGTAATAGACTAAATTGGCATGTGGGTTTGACCGGTAATGAAGTTACGATTGGCAACAACGGAGCAATTTGATCAGAAACTCACCGGAATTGCATTAACGGGGAGAATCAAAATCGGAAGTTCTAGAACTCGTTATTTTATGTGCGGTTCGGGTATGCCTCTTCTCGAATCAATTCGCGCCAACTGAGAGGGATTTGATTTATGGAACCTATCACAATCCAAACTAGACATGTAACTCTAGATGTTAGTGGAAGAATCATTGAATTTGATGAACTAGGGAGAAAGTTACAGATCTCACAAGATCTGTGTTTACCTAGTTGGTTTCGGGATGAACTGGGCAGAATTACCACTATGATCGAGTAGGCAACTTTAGACAGATTTATCTCCCACACCAGTTTGAATCAGCCTTGGACATTAACATGAAAGTTATAGAGGGATTAGAGATCTTCAAAACAAGCTAAAGAACACGAAATTTGGATGAGAAACGAAGAAGTTATGGCGAGACGAAGTTTACCCGATTTCAGGAAAAACTGGAATTCTGGGTTACGAACTCGCAAGGAGGCAACTTTGGATCAACTTTCCGGTCATTGTAGAAGGAGTTAGATAATGTGTGAGTAATGGTTGGAAAGAGGAAAGATAGGAGAATCGAATGAAACAAACGGCATACCAAATTGTAGAGTAGAGAAAAAGATATAGGTGTCTAAAGATCGACCCCTGACATGCCAAAACCGAAGGAAATTCAACCGATTAAGTTAACTTGGTGCTGACTGGGCGCAACACGTGTCCCGAGGCGCGCGGCTGAGTCAGCTAGCCATGGACACGTCAGCAACCTCCAAAATTTTGGCTCTAAACTTCAATTTATCATAACTTTGGCTAGGATGATCCGTTTTCAATGTTCTTTTTATCAATCTTCTTGGTTTTCCATAACCTTTTTATTGGTATACTTTTCATGGCCTGATTTGACCATTCTCAAAAAGTCAATCCTAGCAAGGTTTTTGAAGCTTTAAGGTTTCTATGATTTTATTTTGACTTTTAAGCCTTAAATCAATGTTCAAAATATTTCTAAAATCTTTATAATATATTTGGAGTGTCTTGAAATTTCCCCAATATTTATTGACTCATAAATCTCACTATTAAATTCATAATACCATATAATAAATTAATATTTAATAGTATCATTTAGGGTTTACTAAAAGAAATCCCCTAAATTAATTTAAATTAATTTATGGGGTATTTCAAAGAGTACTTCATTAAAGATACATCAACTACCCAGCGTCCCGCTCTCCGGCTTCGTGTCTCTTCTCAGTAACCTAAAATGTTTTGCCCATGAAATACCCCAAACCTTTATATGTTGTTTAAATATCACATTATGGTATAATAAGGCTAAAAAAGTGCCTTAGAGATATTAGTGAACAATTTAAACCATAGAAAACACTATAAAATACCATAAAGGCAATTAGGGAAAAAATGTGCTCTAAGCTTGGGATAACCTTGGTTTAGACTCTAAGAGCCTACCAAAGAAAACCAAGCTTGAAAACAAGTTAAAACACAAAATGTGCTTTAAGGAGCCTTAAAGCACATTTTTGAAAAATTGTCTTAGAAATGGGTTTTGAGTGGCTAAATGTCCATCATTACTCTTTAATCAACATTTGTACTACGTAGTATCACATTAGGAAGTTTAAATCAATGGGAAATCAAAAATTTCACAATTATGTGCACTAATTGGTGAATAGTGACCAAATAGTGCTAGTTTAAGACATTAGTCAATATAAGTCAATTAATTGGTCAACAAAGATCACAATATACTCCATTTGACTAAGGGGGCCGGTTTTCAAGTGTGACTCACCACACTTAGTTAACTAAATAAAGAAGAAAGCAAAAAGTAAGTTAAGTCACTATTTACTTTATGATAAATATCTTTCAAAATAACCTCTCTCTCTTCATTCTCTTCTTCCTTCTCATTTCCCACCGTCTCCAACCTTCTCCTCTCTTCTCATTCACGGTTTTGCTACAGCACACACAAATACTCCATCTTTGATTGTCCATATCTTCTAGCTCCATGCTCCAAAAATAATTCCAAGACCATCATTCTCTTAGTTTAGTCAAGCTCTACAATCTTGTCTTTTCAAAACTCCAAAACCTCCATTTCGGTGCCAAGAGGAATCACCATGGAAGGAGCTTGAGCTCATCTTTTCACACCGCATTGTTCTCCTTTGCTTCAAGGTAAGGAAAATCAAAGAGAAACTTCATTTCCTCTTGTTTTCATATGTGACCGAAATCACCTCTTCATGGTGTTTTCTTTTGCTAAATCTTAGCTTCATTCCAATCTTCAAAGGGCTAGGTGGAGTCCTCTCTTGCTACTTAATCCAATTACCATTCAATTCTAAGGTAAACATTCATTTATGTGTTTTAAGACATTATATAACCTAAGGTTTATTAATGAGTATAAGCATGAGACTTAATGCTCATTACCTTTACTTGTGTATGGATAGAAGGTTGACAAGTGATCAAGTTCCTTGCTAATTTTCAATCCAAGGAAACAAGAAAGAAGTTTGGAAGGAAAGAGGTAAATAGCCTAAACTTATGTGTCTTAAGAAAATTGAGCTTTAAAATGCTTAATAAACTACCTAAGGAGCCAATGGTAAATGTGCTAGAAAACTATCCTCAAAGAGGTTATTAAAGGCATAGGTGTTGTTGTATGTATTTGCAGGTCAAAGGCAAATATAATGTGGGAAATTCAGTGTTTATGGTTTATGCAATTTAAGGGCCTAAGTGCCAAGCAATTTAAATTATGCACTATATTGTGATGTAGTGTAGTTTAAGGTTTAGATGTGTGTAAAGAACATTTTGGTGCGAATAAATGTTCTCACGTGTTTAAAGGTGAGAAACTTTGTGTTTTGGGTGTAAGGAAATACTAACAAAGCTATGTCAAAATTTGAGTAGGAAATAAGAAGTTTAAGTGTTTTAACGAAGTTTGGTGACCTAGGTTGTACTAGGAATGGTTAAGGTTTAAACTTGTGAAACAAAGGGAATTAAGATGTTCTTAGGTGTTAAAAATGTATAGGTATTGTCTTGGAGAGATTAGTATTCTTTAGGTGATAAGGATACACCAAAGACATGGAGGAATTGTGTTAGGACTTATGCAAGCATTGGTGAAACAAGGAGAAAAGTAATGTCTTGTAAGGAGAGAGTAAAACTTGAGTAGAGATTTCAAGAAGAGATGTAAAGGAAATTTGAATGGAAATAATGCTTAGGGAGTAGAGGTAGTGTAAATGAGGTAACAATTTGGTTAGTTGGTGTTTTAGGCATAAAACTACCACATGAGAACTTAAGGAAAAATATCACAAGTGTTGGTGAATTTTGTAAGAATTGAGTAACAAGTTGGGCAAGGAATTGAACAAGTTTAGGTGTTATTTTAGCATTAGAATATACCTAAGATCATATGGGAAGCTTGGGTAACTAATGGATGAAGAGAATAGATGAAACAAGACTTGAAAATGTCAAATTTAAGGTTCTGTTGCAGTGGTCCGGGACCTAGGTCTAGGATGATGTCCCGGACCATGCACAAAATTTAGCCGAGAATACATAAGTCACTCTAGTCCGGGACTTAGGTCTAGTACTAAGACCCGGACCACCCCCTGATTTACCCCCGAGGATTTCTAGCCTATGTTGGTCCGAGACTTAAGACCAGTATGAAGTCCCGGACCACTACATTAAAAGCATCCAAGAGTTAAGCCAAGTATAGGTCCGGGACCTTAGATAAGGACCAAGTCCCGGACCACTTAAAAATCATTGTTTAAGGTTAGAAAATGATTTCTAATGATGGTGATTAGTTAGTAATGATGTTATAAGGTTGTTTAAGACATGCTAGGTAGGTTATAATGACAATTAAAGGGGTGAAAAGTTATAACAAAGTGTAAAAGTAAAATAAACTAGAAATGTGAAGTAATAAGTTAATAAGGTCTAGTACGTTAATTAACCGACGTTACTAAATGTGTAAAGGATTCTCCAACGGTGGAAAACAATCGCAGCAGGGACCAAGGTGTGGTTTTCTTGCAGTCTGTTACCTACCGGTTTACACCGGCTTGTGTGTTGTTTGCTTTTTGGTATGTTTACAACTTTGTAAGACTTAAATCATAAAACGAGTTTACAGTCATTGTTAATAATGTGACGTGTGTGCACCGGTACCGTTAACCTCGAATACGTACTAACTTATTAGAGAACTAACTAGGTCACGTAAGAGAACGGTACTCGGATAACGTTCCGACCCAAGGAATGTTCTAACTACGGCTATGCATGAACTAGTTGTGGTTTGTGTTACTAAATTATATCTTGTCTCCTTTGTGTGTCTAACTGGACCTAAACCTTTGCTTGTGATTGAATGAGTCAAGTTCCATCAATGGGACTTCTAACAAGTGGTTAACCGGGGAGTGAGGAATCCGGTCGTTCCGGTCACGTGTGTATGTACGGGAGTTGATATCTGAATCAGATTCGCCTCTCTATGTTATGGTTATTTTTCCTTCTTGGATTACAATCACCCACAAGCTTAGCCAAAGCTTACCTACCAGACTATTGATCAGACTAGAGGGAAATTATGTACGGTGTGCTTGGATCACTATATCCGACACATCTTGGGGTTAAGTTATTCGTTCATTCAACAGGACGGTAACATGTTATGTAACGGGCTTGACATGAGTTTGATATCATTCTCTAGGCTATCCAAGTTGGCTAACTTATGCTGGGTTATTCTCCTAAAGCGAAACATCCTTGTTGTGTGTTATGTTGCTATTGTTGTGCTCATATATGTTGTATGTTAAAATCAATTCCATGTTATCATGACAATTGGTTGCGTGTATCCCGGTAGTCGATGGGCTGCACGTTAGCCATACCAGCCATGTGTTGTTGAGCCCTTTGGGGCACCATATTTTTCTATGTTGCAGGATGAGGATCGAGGAGGCAGAGTGGCTCTAGATCCTAGGTTATGAAATACTTTTGATGGTTTTTGGATGTTGAACCCGGGAAGCGCCTGTGCTCCCATGGTGGTTTATTATGGTTTGACAGTATACTGTTATGGATGTAAATATTGATACTCGCTAATGTCGTTGTATATATGGTTTTAGTATTATGCTCAGGAGTCTGCGCATCAGACCGGTACATTTGTATGTATTCTGCCTTGTTAGCCACGTGGGTGGCTAACGGCGTGTAACACCTACCCGTTTAGTGTTCGTTATGTTATATGTTTTTCCGCTACAGTTTCATTTTATCGTTAAGTTATTAGCAGGGGTGTTACAAAAAGTGGTATCAGAGTGAAGTATCGCTCTGATGACCGGAATACCGAGCTTAGGAACATACCGAGTTAGGGAATTAAACTTAGATATTTGAGTGAAAAGAAAAGGAAAGGTTACCACTAATTAAGTGTGGATTTACCTTAATGTCGGAAAGGTGTTACAACCATTGGAACCGATAAGTTTGTAAGCATAGTGCTAATGAATGTTCGTGTGAATTCAGATGTCAGGTAGACCACGTGGATGAGGCCGCGGGCGCGGTATTGGCGACACGGGAGACCAGGGCGATAACCCGACAGCGCGAGTAATGGCCGATGCAGTTGCGGCTGCCGTTGCCCAGATGGTACCTCAGCTTGTCGCTGCGGTGCAGCAGGGACAGCAGCCCGGGTTCAGCCACCACCACCGCCACGCGAGACCAACTGGGTCAAGGCGTTGGCAGACTTGAGGCCACCGTCATTCCACGGGGAGACCGACCCTAGTAAGCTGGAGGCGTACATCTCTGAACTGGAGACCGCCTACGAGACCTTGGATGTGCCTGCTGGAGCCAAGGTTCGTCTTGCCGCTTACTATCTGAAAGGTTTGGCAAGAAGTTGGTGTAAGTTGGTGAGAGATGATGGAATGCTAGATGCTGAGTTTGGATGGAAGGACTACACTGCTCGGTTGCGAGCCAAGTACTACCCAGTACATGTGCAGGATGCTAAGCGCCTCGAGCTGGAAAGTCTAAGGCAAGGGGACAAGATGTCGGTAGACGAGTACTACACCGCCTTCACCGACCTTATCCACTTGCTACCAGACCTGGGGTACTCGAACCGAGTTCTGGTAAACCGTTTTTATAACGGTCTCAGCCATCGCCTACGCTATGGGATGGGACCAGCTGAATATACCACCTTGCAGGTAATTAAAGTACAGTATGATATGAATAAATGTATACAGTGAGTAAATGTTAATATGAGTTTGTGAGTTTGATTCGCGGGGCATGACTGACATGCTAAATTCAGGAGTGCTATCATGCCGCTGCTAAGGTTGAGATCACCATTCGTCTGAGGGATGAGGAAAATGCGCACAAGCGCAAGACTGTGAGCGAGGGCCAGAACACGCAAGGGTACATGGGAGGGAAGAAGAAGAAACCTTACCCCCAGTCCCAGAAAGGTCAGCAACAAGGTGGCAAAGGCCAAGCCCAGACCACCACCGCTGAGGAGCCGCTGCAGCTCACTTATGCCTACGCGGCTAAGCCCTTACGCTCTCACACCCGCCCAAGGCTAGCACGGGTACTGGACCAGAGCGCCACTATTACTGCAAGTGGTGCAACGGTGACCACCCCGACAAGGACTGCAAGGGTAATGATGTGCAGTGCCGATTCTGTAAGAAGATGGGGTACAGAGACTTTGAGTGCTACCAGAACCCTAACGGCAGAAACTACAGGCCTAAGGGGCAATGGAAGGGTAAGGCTGCCACGACCACTAAGTGCCCGAAGGCGACTCACCAGCCATCCTCAGCTCAGGGAAACGCTGACACCCAAAAGGGGAAAGGGTCGGGCTCCGGCAAGACCGCCCTAAATATGATAGACCGGTCAGAGGCTGCTGGACCCTCTTCTAGACCAGGTACTACTTGAACCAATGAGTGAAGTAATTGACTGCATACCGCATTTCATGCATGAGTGTTAGCCAGTCAAAGTGTACAACCAGATAAGTAAAAATTAAAGTATAGTGTATAATTTACCTAAGTTAGATAATTTTTAACCTTAGGAACCTTCAATATTTGTTATCCGATCCCTCCCACACTGAACCCTGAAGAAACCACCATAAGCATCACTGAATTTCCAAAGGAGCAATGTCAGGTCATCCAGCCAGGTATGATATTATTAAATGGATACCTGACACCTGAAGCACAGATCCACATCATCCGACGACGCAACGAACTGGGAGTAGCACCTGGAGGTTTCTACACACCTGAGTACCCGAGTGGAATGAAGATGAAATTGAAGATGATGTGCATGGGTAAGGATTGGAACCCTTACACCAAGACATATCAGGACAAACGAGCGGAAGACGGAGCAACAGTACCGAGGATACCTAAGGAGTTCCTTGTGGTTGTTAACCACGCCGTGGGGATTGCTTAGTAAGTTGAACCGGATCCAATTCTGAGTGTTAAAGCAGATTTGTGTATTGTGTACTTCTACCAAAAGGTGGACGGTTAGGGTTACACCAGGATAAGGACGAAACACCTGAGTCTCTGAGTAAGGAAGTACCTGGGTGTCTTGGTCCATTAGTGACACCGTAGTGTTTGTATATGGCGAGCAGAAGCGTGCTGATCTCGCGAAGAAGTTAGTGTTGAAGTCAGGAGATGTATTGGTCATGGGTGGGTAGTCAAGGATGATATATCATGGTATCAAGAAGATCAAACTGAATACCACACCTTCGATAGTAATTAACGCACACACATGAAACCTGGACATTTAAATTTGACATTTCGACAGTTCTAAGCCTTGTGTAACCATGTAATGATTCAAGCCAGTTGTATGTTAAGGATGTTATATATGTTAGCTATGTCGGCAATGTAAACCAACTTATGGTGTTAAAGAGTATGTTAATGAATAAAGAGACGCTGTTTTGGAGTATATCAACCGTGTTGTTACTGTGTACTTACGAGTTTGTGAACTGTATTAGGCTGTGCACTCGGAAAGGGAGGTGTACTGGGAGTGTGTAATGAGGCAGAAGCCGGCAGAAGCGGCACTATCCTCACCGGTACCTTTCCAGTTAATGGCGTGAACGCTTAATCTTGTTTAACTCTGGAGCCTCACACACGTTTGTTTCGCTTTCATTTGCGAAGAGGCTGGGGTTAGACGGTGAAGAGATGTCCGACTTCCTAGTCACTTTCCCGTCGAAAGAGCGGATCAAGTGTACCCGCTATTACCGAGATGCTGTTGTGCGAATCAGGGATGAAGAGTTTCTAATTGACATGATAGAGTTCGACGGAATCAGGTTCGATGTTATAGTGGGGATGAACTGGTTGGAGTGGTACAAGGGTCGAATCCTATGTGCCGCATCGACTGCTTCTTCGGAGTCCGACTGGGGTTACCATTTCATACCGCCAGAGGCCCAGGGAGCCTTCGACTCAGATTATCTCCGCTATGTCCATGTATCATGAATTGTGAAGAAGAGTGATGTGTACCTCTGCTATGTCCAGGACATAGAGAGAGATCCAGAGTTTAGCCCAGAGGTGCCGGTAGTGTCGGAGTTTCCTGATGTATTCCTAAGGAACTACCGGGCATGCCGCCAGCACGGGAAGTAGAGTTTGAGATTGAATTGGTGCCGGGAACCGGACCAATAGTGAAGGCGCCCTGCCATATGGCTCTAGCTGAGATGACTGAGCTCAAGGAGCAGCTGAGAGACCTACTCGACAAGGGATTCATACGCCCGAGCGTTTCACCATGGGGAGTGCCGGTCCTCTTCGTGAAGAAGAAGGACGGTAGCCCTCCGCCTCTGCATCGACTACAGAGAGCTGAATGCAGTTTCTAGTGAAGCACCGTTATCCTTTACCCCGCATTGACGATTTATTCTTACCAGTTGAAAGGAGCATCAGTATTTCCAAGATCGACTTACGATCCTGTTACCATCAGATCACTATTCGAGAGGGTGACATTGAGAAGACAGCATTCCGAACCAGATACGGTCACTATGAGTTTACGGTTATGCCGTTTGGATTATCCAATGCACCAGCCAAGTTTATGGACTTAATGAACCGCTGTTCCGAGATCAGTTTGGACAATCAGTAGAGTATCTTTATCGACGATATTCCTTGTGTATTCGAGATCGAAAGGTGAGTATGAAAGCCACCTGAGATGTGTGTTGCAAACGTTGAGACAGAATCAGTTGTATGCTAAATTTTCTAAGTGTGAGTTCTGGTTGAACCAAGTTTCATTCCTTGGTCATGTTATTTCCGAGGCTGGGATCGTTGTTGATCCGGCCAAGATAGATGCAGTGCGCACCTGGCCTAGGCCGAAGCAGTTACCGATCCGGAGCTTCCTCGGTCTGGCAGGATATTACAGGAGGTTTGTGAAGGACTTCTCCAGTGTCTCAAAGCTGATGACTTCCTTAATAAAAAAGGATGCACCATTCGAGTGGACAGTCGACTGTGAGAGTTCTTTCCAGAGTCTCAAGGATGCTCTGACATCTGCACCAGTCCTGACTATACCAGATGTACAGATGGTTTGAGGTCTACGCACGTATCTGGAAGAGGTATGGGTTGGTATTGATTCAACACAGAAGTCATAGCATACGCTCCCGACAGCTGAAGAAGAACGAAGAGAACTACCCTACCCACGACATAGAATTGGGTGCCATTGTCTTCGCTTTGAAGAATATGGCAACATCATTTGTATGGGGTAAATGTGACAATCTATTCCGACCATAAGAGTTTAATTACTTGTTCACTCAGAAAGAGTTGAACATGAGGAAAAGAAGGTGGGTCGACTTCTTGAATGACTACGACATCAACCTGCAATACAAGAGGGTAAGGCAAATGTGGTAGCTGACGCTCTGAGTCGCCGAGCACACTCTCTCCATTCGCTAGTCTCCACTTCTAGCTTGGTTGAAGAGGTGCAGTGCTTAGATGATGGATCAGTATATGTTAGAGATCAGGCAGAAGCTTATTGATGGCACATTCGAGGGTCAGAAGTACGATTTCCGACTCCATGATGACCTGATTAGGCTGAATGGCCACTGTGTATTCCGAGGAGTAGCGCTGAGCTGAAAGTGCCATACGAGTGAATCCCACTGTTCTTCGACTTCGATTCACCCGGAGCTTCAAAATGTATAAGGACATGAACGTTTATTTCTGCTGGACAGGCATGAAAAAGGATGTGAATGATTATGTGGTGAGGTGTCTCACTTGTCAGAAAGTCAAGTTTGAGCACCGACGGCCTGGTGGTATGGTGCAGCCAATGCCAGTGCCTGAGTGGAAGTTCCATGATATTTCTATGGACTTCGTAGTAGGGCTTCCGCCTACAAGGGGGGGGGGTCTGAATATGATTTGGGTCGTTATTGACCGACTGACCAAGGTGGCTCAATTCATACCAATGAAGGACACCTGGAAAGTGGCAAGGCTTGCAGAGCTCTTCGACCGAGAGATAGTACGGCATCATGGGGTACCGAAGACTATCATGTCTGATAGGGATACCAGGTTCCTCTCGAGGTACTGGAGAACTACACGGGAAGCACTTGGTACTGAGCTGAAGCTAAGTACAACGTTCTACCCACAGACAGATGGTTAGAGTGAGCGCACCATCTAGACGCTTGAGGATATGTTATGTGCGTGTGCACTTAACTTTCAGACCAGCTGGATTGATAAGTTACATCTGGTTGAGTTTAGTTACAACAACAGTTACCATGCTTCGATCAAGATGTCTCCCTTCCAAGCTTTGTACGGTAGACCATGCCGCACACCATTATGCTGGGATGAGTCGAGTGAGACGGTCATTATAGGACTAGAGTACCTGGAACAAGTACAGGCAGAAGTACGCCAGATCTGAGCCAACATGAAGGCAGCTCAGGACAGGCAGAAATCATATGCAGATGTACGCAGACGTGACCTGGAGTTCGCCGTGGGTGATCAGGTGTTTCTTAGGGTTTCCCCCATGAAGGGAGTGTTTGTTTTGGCCAAAAAGGCAAGTTGAGCCCGAAATATGTGGGGCCTTATGTTATGACAGAGTGGATAGGCCCGGTAGCTTACAGGCTAGATTTACCTGCTGAGCTGGGCAAGGTACATGATGTATTTCATGTGTCCCAGTTGAAGAAATATATGTCTCATCCGTCTCATGTACTTCAGCCTGAAAGGCTAATGTTAGAGCCGACCATGCGATCAGTGGAGACTCCCGTACGGATTCTGGACACTAAGACTCGAGACACTCACTATAAGTCTGTAAGACTGGTGAAGGTCCTCTGGTCTAGCCAGGATGTTGAGGAGGCCACTTGGGAGCTGGAAGATAAGATGAAGGTGAAGTACCCATCGTTGTTTACTTCTTAGTATCTGTGTGTGTAGGTGTTATACCAAAATTTCAACCCCCCCGGAAGAGAGTCTCTACTAATAGGCTATTTGGTCAAGTAGCGAGGGTTCCCAATTCGATCGGAACATTTCAGAGTACCAGGGGCAGCTTAGTCATCTCCAGGGGCACTTTCGTAATTTTTCAAGGCTCCTAAGCCCCCTATATGCTTTCTCTCTCCTCCAAATAAGGGTCAAATCAGTTCAAAATTCTTTGAAATTTTAACCCATGATAGAGGATGACATTTTGGGCATAATGGCGTTGGAATTTCGATTTTTCGAGTTTCCAATAATTTTCTAGCAATTTCTGACTGAAACTGACGAGAAATTGAATTTAAAAATATTCCAATATCCAAAAAATTCGATTCCACTTTAGAAAATTCAGAAATATCATCCTTTACCCACGTGTAAAATTTCATAATCAAATTTCTTTTGGAAGCCCTTGAGCTAAAACGTCGGTAAATCTCGGTTTTTACCGGATTTTTCTATCTTTAAGGAAGCCTATATAAGGAGCCTTATCCCATGATCAAAGAAGAACCTCAAGAACCCTAGACTCTCAAAGAAAACACAGCCTCCTCTCTCTCTCACGTTTTCCAACACCCGGCCACCCAAATCATACCGAAAATCCCCCGAAATCACCATCGAAACACGTTTTCCAATCCCCAAAGCACCAATAGTCATCAAAACCCCACCCATAAAATTTGAGCCAAAAACACCTTCGGGAACAGCCTCAACGCCGCCGTCCGAGGGCGGTCCGCACCCACGGACGTCATGTCCGGGGTCCCGGACTCCCTGTCCGTAAGCTCGGACGCCCACGGACGGCGGCGGGATTTTTAAATTTTAAAAATTTAGGTTTTCTAATAATGTCCGGGCCCACGGACAGCCTGTCCGTGGCCCCGGACTTTACAATTTTCTGTTTTTGTTTAATTCGACTTTTATTTTCATATAGGTTAACTGGGGTCCGTGGCCTCGGACATTAGGTCCGTGGCTACGGACGGAAACAAAATTTGACCTAATTCTGCCTCCGAAACCCTAGTTTAGGTAATTTTAATTTCCACTTTAATTTTCTGTCAAAAAATGTTAAAAAAAAAAAACAGAAGCGCGCACTAGGTTAAAACAACTTTGTAGAAGCCGTAATTGAACCAAGTAGAGGAAAAACGACCTAGGAAGGGTAATGAAAGTAATTGAACCCTAATTAAGTCGAATATCAAGCCCCCGAACCCGAACTCTCCTTTCCTAATTTGATCTAGGTTAAAATTAGGTGGCGACTCGTAATAGGTTCCAGTGAGCTAGCTTAGGTTTTAATAATTATTGTTATATGACATAGTTATTAATCTTAGGCTATAAGTGGACCTAAAACCCGATTAGATCCTAATCAACTTTAATCAATAGGATAGGGTTTAAAATCGAGGCTCACAGACTGGCGACTCTGCTGGGGACAATTCTTAATTTTAACTTGTTTAATTTTAAGAAAGAGGGCTTAACTCGAAAAATTGTTTATTTATGGCTTTATTACTTTGTTTGTTTACTTTCGTGCGCACTTTAAATTTTTGCACCCCTGCATCATATGAGAGCGAGGGCCCACACAAACCAGTTTCACCCCGGGACCCATCTAGGGTCCCCTGTCAGGGACTCACACCTTTTAGGTGATGTGAATAAGCGGGGAAAAAGAGGAGGATGTCGTCTAAACATCCCCTTAATACCTGGGCCTTAGCCCCAAGCGTTTTCCTGGCAGTGTCCTTACCAAGCCCATTGTTTGGTCAGTCAAAGACCCGGCCGTAGACGCACACCTTCAGGTGATGTGAAAAAAGTGGGGAAGCCCAAAGAGAATAGCGTGCAAGCCCTATTCCTTTGTGGTGACCTGGGCCCAAGCCCCAAGCACCTCTCCGGATCGATCCATACCCGGTTGAATTTAAACATCTAGTGAGGACATGTTGAATTTGTGTGAGCCCTGTTTGCTTGTATGATCGGTCCATTACCTAGCCTAGAGGTTGATAGGAACTTCTCCTACATTAACCTAGCCCAACCCGAATTGGCGGCTCTACTTGTTTGCGGCCCAGAGGTCCTGTTTGGTTTAATATGTGAGTCGTTCGGGCTTCAGCCCAAAAGCTTAGACTTAGGTGATTTCTCTTCTGGCCCAATTTGAATTATCCAATTAGTTCTAGGCCCAAAAAAAAAAATCCACATGAACTTGAAATAACTCACAAGGCCTGAAAATAAAATCTTTTTCGGTTTAGCAACCATCTTCTCTGGCCCAAAGAAAGTTAGGCTCATTTGTGATTTAGGGACCACTCCAGCCCATGTGCTTTGCTCTAGGCCCAAACACATTCCGGCCCAAGGGCTCATTCTAATCTAGGCAGACTTCTTATTCGGGCCCTGGCCCAAAACCCTAGATCTAGGTGTCACCTCTCAGGCCCAATCAAAGCCATCTGTTTACATTTCAGTCCAAATTCCAGTTCATAGCCTGAGAGATACTTCAGCCCAAGCACCTCATTTTCTGGGTATCTTGGCCCACTTGCTTTCAGCCTAAGCCTGTTTCGATCTACCTTGTGAAGTGTCATTATCACCTTAGTGTCTTTCAACCCACTTCCTCTTGTTAGCTAATAATGGACTTCTTGGAAACAGGCAAGCCCGAATCCAGATATGGCAGAAGGAGGAAATCCGATCAACACCGAGGCCCAGTTGGCCGCTGTGCTGCAAGGGTACAAGGTCTTGGAGTCCATTGTCGAGGAACTGAGGAGTAAGGCTAATCTCCAGGAGACAAATCAGCACACTCTGGAAAAGCTTGTGGATGAAAATCTTAATCGTAGTTACATCGAGATTGACTCTGTTAGGGCCCAAGATCCTCAAACACGTATGGGGAAGGATGTTCCTGACAACCAGCTAGCTGCAGAGGTCAAAAGGGTTTTGAAAAGGATTGAGCGCATAGAGAAAACCAACAAACCAGCTGGCTTCGATTATTTCTCCACGGCGTCGTATCCCGAAGTTGATCTTCCCCTAAAGCTGAAGCTGCCTGCACTCGCTTTGTACAAGGGTTCCTCGGATCCACAGATTCACTTGGCTATGTTCGACCGAGAAATGTCCATCTTGGGGCTCAACGATATGCAAAAAGCCAAAGTTTTCGCACGCTATCTAGACGAGACTCCTCAGCGTTGGTATCTCACTCAGAAGATGAATACCAAAACCTACGAGGAGGTTTGCGAGGCTTTCCTAAATCATTTCGAGTATGCTAAGAACCTCGAGGTCACCAGAATCGATCTGGCAGGAACTCGACAGAAAGACGGTGAGTCCATGTCTGACTTCATCAAGCGTTGGAGGAGAAAGGCTGCAGCCATGCCTACCAGAATGGACGAGCAGGAGCAAATCCGCATGATAATTGAGAACATGCGAAAACAACACAACCATGAGCTAAAATTTATGTACTTTCCGAGTTTGGACATGTTGATGGGACAAGTCGGTATTCTAGAGGAAAGGATTCATAAGGAAGGTTTGGAGCTCGAGTGCTCAAGAAACTCCGGCAGTGGCTCCAAATTATCTAAGCCAGGACCAGAAAAGGCTTATCTTCAGACAGTAGCTTGCGCTCAAAGCAGTTTCCCAGAAGTGAATATGGTTCAACGACCTAGATCTCCGCATCAAAACCTTAGGACAGTACCCTTACCACGCCGAGACTCATCGCAAAGGGAATTCACCAACATTGGCCGAGCACCAAGTCAGGCGTTTGAAGAGCTTCAGAAGAGAAACCTGCTACAGCCCCTGGCCCCTCGGCCAGGAACCACTCATTTGGGGAGGCATCTTAATCAATTCTGCCACTACCATCAGTTGCCTGGCCATTATGCTGACAATTGCCGAGCATTGAAGCACAAGATTCAAGACCTCCTCGAGCAAGGAGTCCAATTTTTCTAAGTGTGCAGATCGTTTTCTTGCATCTTCAATTTTTCCTAGTAGCTTATTAGTTAGTTTTCAGTCACCTCTGATTGTAAAGTCTTTCCTTTTCTTTCATGATTTCAAATAAAATCAGTTTTCCATTTTCACACTCTTGTACAAACCATTTTTCATTCATCGAAAAAAGAAGGAACAACAAAATAGTTTTTTAATGGAAAAGGATCACGAAGCAATCATTTTCTGACTATGCAATGGAACGGCTTTGTCTCTTGTTGTTCTAAAATTTGAACATGCCTAACCAAACAACCACAACTCACCCCTATATATCCATACAACCCACAAAGAGGTTCAAAGTCCACATCTATCGAATTGTTGTCAACAAACCCCAAATCAATCTGGGGGCAATCTAAGTTTAAGTTCATCGTCTTTTATCTTTGTTTAAATGTGCGAACGAGTTTTTCCAAGTGAAAATCTCACGAGAGTGTCTTGAGTGGGAAAACCATGAGTGAACGAGCATGTCATTTTACACGACTCTGGTAAGACCACATTCAAAGGTGAGATAAATGGCATAACTCTGACCGAAGGAGATAATTTGTAAATTTACTCTTAGATCTGTGAAAAGTAACAAAGAGCGGATACACACTATCAGAATGACGAAGCACCTAGGTACAGCACCACATAGCCAAAAACTTGTGAACCCTGACATTAAACCCTAGGCACCCCCGCTGAGCCTTTCATATATCCCTTTTCGATAATATGAACACCACAAAATAACCCAGCCAATGATGAATGCCCGACCCGGTGACCAAAGGAAGCAAGGAGCCCGACTCTCGGATAACATTATCATCAGTCCGAAGAAGCAGTGCCGCTATCAGCATGACGAATGATCCGTAATGGTCCCAGAGTGACACAGGATCAAAAGAGCTCACATCAAAACAGCTCTCGAAGCCCAAAACCGGGAAACACAAGAACCCCAAAGGCAAAGTCAAGAAGGATAAAACAAAAAGGCGAACCCGAAGTGCCTCGAAGAAGTCCAAATGACAAAAAAAGAGAAATGGTGTAAAGGACAACTCCAAAAGTCCAGGTCCAGAAGCTCAAAAACAACGTCAACATGAAGCAGTTAGATGACTTCAAGACAGGAAGATGAATCTGAGAGAAGACACAAGTTGCAGCTTTGGTCACCCATTTAAGCTCCACATACCTCAAATATCCCTCCATGATCCCGTCGTCTTTCATCACACCCTATGGCCACGTTATAAGCTTTAAAGACTTCCGACTTGATAGTTGTGTCCAATCACGTGAAAGTAACAGATCAAATACGTAAATCCATCAAATATCGAATTCAATGGTTTAGAAGTTATGACCATGAGCGAGAAATGAGTGCAAACACCGACCACATCGAGTGTAGGTTAGGGAGCACCACATCAAAGCATAGGCCTCGACCCTGTGAGGGTGAGACTTGTTCGCAGTTTAATCAAAGAAAATACTGGGGGCAATCGATCGTCCCGATCGATTGCCATGAACTCTAGCTCAGAGATTGTCCTAAGGAAAAATACTGGGGGCAATTGTTGGTTCCAACAATTGCCATGTCAGCACCAATTAAAACCCAAAGCTCGAGCACCACCATCCCACCCACACACATAAGCCCTTACCACCACACACACACTCTCAAACCCGTCATTGGCCTTACCTCCACAAAAACATCAGGCCCGTCATAACCCTGACCTCCATCCAAAATCACAACCCAATCCCAGGTCTGTCACAAATCCTGAACACCGGCAAAAGCCTTCAGCACCACAACAAACACCATACACTTCCACCAATGGCATGTTCATTTTTCAAGAAGCAAATTGCAGATTTGAAATTTTAGTCAGGAAATGATCATTTCACTTTCCTTTTTCAGCAGGGTTTTTCTCAAGCATTGCCAAGTTCGGCACATTTTCCAACAGTTTCCTGTTTTGAACGAGTATCTTTCATATATCTTGATTGCATACATCTTATCATCATTGCCATGTTTGGCACTCCAGTAATCAGTTCTCATCATTTGCACGAGACCATTATCCTCCTAATTTATTTTTAGTTCGAGACCCAAAACAGTGCGAGGCCCTGCAGTTTCCTCATTCAGTACGAGACCTAGCATATTCATTCAGTGCGAGACCCATCTTTTCCTTCAGTGCGAGACCTACCATCTTCATCAGTACGAGACCCATCATTTTCAAGACTTTAGTACAAGACATCTTCATTCAGTGCGCGACCCAGAATCAGTGCGGAATCCAGCTTTTTCTTCATCCATTTAGTACGAGACTTCAGTGCGAGACCAAGCATCTTCATCAGTGCGAGACCATCAATTTCGTCAGTGCGAGACCCATCATCTTCATCAGTGCGAGACCTATCATCTTCATCAGTGCGAGACCTATCATCATCATCCAGTGCGAGACTAGTACGAGACCTAGTATCATCTTCAGTGCGAGACAAGTACGAGACAGAGCGTGATCTAAGTTGGCGGGGCAGAGGCAATAAGTCCCCATCTTCATGTCAACTTCTTGGGAGAAACAACTAGTGGGCAGTGGCAATAAGTCCCCTTGGTAATCTAGAAGTTATCCCAGCACCCCAGTTGGTGGGAAGAGGCAATAAGTCCCCATAGTATACCAACCAGGAGCATTGGAACGGGTTTCGGTCCCCAGAAGCATCCGATCATCATCAGCATCATCAGCATCATCAGCATCATCAGCATCGTCAGCATCATCAGCATCACTAGCATTTCAGCATTCTCGCATTTGCATACCACCCAATTTTCACTCGTTAGGTTGTCAACGCCTTAGAATCGCTTGACATTATCTTATTTTCACATTTTAGGTAGTCAACGCCTTGGAATGGCTTGACATCATTATAGGTAGTCAACGCCTTAGAATAGCTTGACATCGTATCATCCTCATAGGTAGTCAACGCCTTAGAATCGCTTGACATCCCTTCCACTTTACTCATAGGTAGTCAGCGCCTTAGAACAGCTCGACACAACTTGTCGGACTTCAATTTTATGTGGGGTCTTTTAAGATCCAAAATTTTGGGGGTATCACTCAAGCATCAACTAGCCTTCTCATTTCCATTACAAAGTCTAGTTGACGGGGGGCAATCTGTTATACCCAAAATTTCAACCCCCCCGGAAGAGAGTCTCTACTAATAGGCTAGTTTGGTCAAGTAGCGAGGGTTCCCAGTTCGATCGGAACATTTCAGAGTACCAGGGGCAGCTTAGTCATCTCCAGGGGCACTTTCGTAATTTTTCAAGGCTTCTAAGCCCCCTATAGGCTTTCTCTCTCCTCCAAATAAGGGTCAAATCAGTTCAAAATTCTTTGAAATTTTAACCCATGATAGAGGATGACATTTTGGGCATAATGGCGTTGGAATTTCGATTTTTCGAGTTTCCAATAATTTTCTAGCTATTTCTGACTGAAACTGACGAGAAATTGAATTAAAAATATTCCAATATCCAAAAAATTCGATTCCACTTTAGAAAATTCAGAAATATCATCCTTTACCCACGTGTAAAATTTCATAATCAAATTCCTTTTGGAAGCCCTTGAGCTAAAACGTCGGTAAATCTCGGTTTTTACCAGATTTTTCTATCTTTAAGGAAGCCTATATAAGGAGCCTTATCCCATGATCAAAGAAGAACCTCAAGAACCCTAGACTCTCAAAGAAAACACAGCCTCCTCTCTCTCTCTCACGTTTTCCAACACCCGGCCACCCAAATCATACCGAAAATCCCCCGAAATCACCATCTAAACACGTTTTCCAATCCCCAAAGCACCAATAGTCATCAAAACCCCACCCATAAAATTTGAGCCAAAAACACCTTCGGGAACAGCCTCAACCCGCCGTCCGAGGGCGGTCCGCACCCACGGACGTCATGTCCGGGGTCCCGGACTCCCTGTCCGTAAGTTCGGACACCCACGAACGGCGGCGGGATTTTTAAATTTTAAAAATTAGGTTTTTCTAATAATGTCCGGGCCCACGGACAGCCTGTCCGTGGCCCCGGACTTTACAATTTTCTGTTTTCTGTTTAATTCGACTTTTATCTTCACATAGGTTAACTGGGGTCCGTGGTTTCGGACATTTGGTCCGTGGCTACGGACGGAAACGAAATTTGACCTAATTCTGCCCGAAACCCTAGTTTAGGTAATTTTAATTTCCACTTTAATCTTCTGTCAAAAAATGCTAAAAAACACAAAAAAACAAAAGCTCGCGCACTTAGGTTAAAACGACTCGTAATAAGCCGTAAATAAACCAAGTAGAGGAAAAACGACCTAGGAAGGGTAATGAAAGTAATTGAACCCTAATTAAGTCGAATATCAAGCCCCCGAACCCGAACTCTCCTTTCCTAATTTAATCTAGGTCAAAATTAGGTGGCGACTCATAATAGGTTCCAGTGAGCTAGCTTAGGTTTTAATCATTATTGTTATACGACATAGTTATTAATCTTAGGTTATAAGTGGACCTAAAACCCGATTAGATCCTAATCAACTTCAATCAACATAGGATAGGGTTTAAAATCGAGGCTCACAGTAGGGTACGGGGTGTACCCCTTTTTAAGGGGGTAAAGCCGTTTCGGTTATGTATGTACGACATGTATTGAAATACATTGTCTATGTTGCTATGTTATATACCTTTATGTCTAAGTAATGTTATGTTACTGGGACCTCGAGTCCAATGTTATGTAAAGTATGTTGCTATGAAAGTGTTGTTTTATAAGTAATCCCCGTGTTCTAATATTAAGATGCGTGGGAAGTATGAACTTTGGGGACAAAGTTCTTTTAAGTGGGGTAGATTGAAATACCCCAAACCTTTATATATTGTTTAAATATCACATTATGGTATAATAAGGCTAAAAAGTGCCTTAGAGATATTAGTGAACAATTTAAACCATAGAATACACTATAAAATACCATAAAGGCAATTAGGGCAAAAATGTGCTCTAAGCTTGGGATAACCTTGGTTTAGACTCTAAGAGCCTACCAAGACCTTATTAAAATATTAATGAACATGTTAAATCAATTACCAAAGAAAACCAAGCTTGAAAACAAGTTAAAACACAAAATGTGCTTTAAGGAGACTTAAAGCACATTTTTGAAAAATTGTCTTAGAAATGGGTTTTGAGTGGCTAAATGTCCATCATTACTCTTTAATCAACATGTGTACTACTTAGTATCACATTAGGATGTTTAAATCAATGGGAAATAAAAAATTTCACAATTATGTGCACTAATTGGTGAATAGTGACCAAATAGTGCTAGTTTAAGACATTAGTCAATATAAGTCAATTAATTGGCCAACAAAGACCACAATATACTCCATTTGAATAAGGGGGCCGGTTTTCAAGTGTGACTCACCACACTTAGTTAAGTAAATAAAGAAGAAAGCAAAAAGTAAGTTAAGTCACTATTTACTTTATGATAAATATCTTTCAAAAACTAACCTCTCTCTTCATTCTCTTCTTCCTTCTCATTCCCCACCGTCTCCAACCTTCTCCTCTCTTCTCATTCACGGTTTTGCTACAGAACACACAAATATTCCATCTTTGATTGTCCATATCTTCTAGCTCCATGCTCCAAAAATAATTCCAAGACCATCATTCTCTTAGTTTAGTCAAGGTCTACAATCTGGTATTTTCAAAGTTCCAAAACCTCCATTTCAGTGCCAAGAGGAATCACCATGGAAAGAGCTTGACTCATCTTTTCACACCTCATTGTTCTCCTTTCCTTCAAGGTAAGGAAAATCAAAGAAAAACTTCATTTCCTCTTGTTTTTATATGTGACCGAAATCACCTCTTCATGGTGTTTTCTTTTCCTCAATCTTAGCTTCATTCCAATCTTCAAAGGGCTAGGTGGAGTCCTCTCTTGCTACTTAATCCGATTCCCATTCAATTCTAAGGTAAAACATTCATTTATGTGTTTTAAGACATTATATAACCTAAGGTTTATTAATGAGTATAAGCACACTTAATGCTCATTACCTTTACTTGTATATGGATAGAAGGTTGACAAGTGATCAAGTTCCTTACTAGTTTTCAATCCAAGGAAACAAGAAAGAAGTTTGGAAGGACAAGAGGTAAATAACCTAAACTTATGTGTCTTAGGAAAATTGATCTTTAAAATTCTTAATAAACTACCTAAGGAGCCAATGGTAAATGAGCTAGAAAACTATCCTCAAAGAGGTTATTCAAGGCATATGTGTTGTTGTATGTATTTGCAGGTCAAAGGCAAATATAATGTGGGAAATTCAGTGTTTATGGTTTATACAATTTAAGGGCCTAAGTGCCAAACAATTTAAATTATGCACTATATTGTGATGTAGTGTAGTTTAAGGTTTAGATGTGTGTAAAGAACATTTTGGTGCGAATAAATGTTCTTAAGTGTTTAAAGGTGAGAAACTTTGTGTTTTGGGTGTAAGGATGAAATACCCCAAAATTTAAAACAGTTATTAATTAGGCTAATTAAGATTTTAGAAGCTTAATTACACCTAAATAATCATGAGGGAACAAATCTCGAAGAAAACGGATCCTTAAAACAGATTAAAAACACATACGAACCTTAAAGCGCGTTTTTCGAGGAAACCGGGAAAACGCGACTTTAAGCGGGTTAAATAGACCCGTAATAATTCTAGTCAACTGAATAGTCATTATTAAACGATAATGAAGGTCTAGCACCAATAAAATTAATTAAACGAGAAAATTCCGTAAAACTAGTTTCGGAAGTGAATAGTATGAAAATAAAAGTGTGGGGTGAAATCATAAATAAACAAAATTGATGTGTCCAATTTGTAAATAAGGAAAAAAAATTATAACACACAGTGTGTGTGTGTGTGAAAGTGGCCGGCTCCACATTGTTTCCCCCTTCTCTGATTTCTTCCTTATGTGCATACAGACAAACAAATAAAGAAAGAAAAAGGAAGTTAACACACTCTCTCTCTCCTAACCTCTTCTCTGTTACGATTTCTCCCCCCCTCTCTCAGAACTCTTCTTCTTCCTCACCAAGCTGCTATGGCGATTTGCTGGTGAACCCACATCTCCTCTCTTCTCTCATCATTTTGAACACTCAAACAAACTCCAAACTCCACAAAAATACCACCATTGGATTCCTCTCTTCTCAAGGAACATTTTCCACCTCTTATAAACCTAAAAGCTCCAACTTTAAAATTATGGTTGTAGCCCATTTTGGGTCCTGAGGTAGTGCATTTTGATCTTCTCCATTCTCCTTGTCATCTTAAGGTAAGAAAAGTAATTAAGCCCATCCTTTTCTAACTCTAGCCTTATAAATAAAATCCAACGTGAGCCTTTGTTTTTCCCCTCCTCTTTCCAGCCGCTTGACCTTCATTGTGGAGCTGGGAACCTTGTCATTTTCTGTGTCAAAACCTCACCTAAAGACAAAAGGTAAGAACCTCATTTAAGTTTTAACATGCGTAAGATTTTAGGGTTATCAGAGGAGTAGTTTTCTAAGTTGGCGTTTTTGTGGGAATGGCTTGTAGCATTGCCACTGTGTGAAGTCTGAACCGAAACAAGGAAAGAAAGAGAAGGAAAGGAGAAGGAGGAAAGGAAACAAACTTAGAAACACAAGGTAAATGCGTTAACCTTGAACTAGTTTGTGTGTGTTCTGTTTAACAGATTATAACATTGGAAATGGAAAATTTATGATTCTATGTTAATGGGTTATGTTGTGGTGTGAAGAGTAAGAGTGTTAAGCTGTTTTAGAACTGTTTTGAATGATGTTAAAGGGTCTGGAAAACAAGGAAAGACAAGGGGTGTTGTGCAGGAAGAATATATGTGAATAAATTGAACAATGTGTGCTGTTAGAGTCCCTTGAGAGATTTGGTTAGTTTTGATGATTGACAACTGAGAAATGATGTTGTGGGAATGTCTAGGATGGTAGGGAAACCATGCCAAATTTTCTATAGCAGGTTAGAGGACTTAAGAGTTTTAAATGGTGATGAAAAAAATTAGGAGAACTAGTAAGTTTTAGTTTAACTTGAGTAACTAGTGACTTAGGAAACTAAGCTAAGCGTGAGAATATGATGAGTGTAATGTAAGAGGGAAATAATGCAGATGGTAAGGGTAGAATGGCCTGAGAAGTGAGCCACTGAGTTGGGGAACGAAGAGGAAACAAAAACAGAGAGCAGGAAAAACCTGTAACAGGAGAATACTAGCAGTGAAAATGGTTAAGTTAACAAATTAGAAGATAGGTTGGATTAAGTTAGTTTTAAGTGCTTAATTAGTGTTAAAACATGCTAGATTTCATGTAGGAACATTGGGGAAGAGATTGGTAGAAGTTAAAAGTTGAAACAAGATCAAAAACATACATATTTTTCAATGCTGCAACTGGTCCAGGTTTGTAAACAAGTACACAAACCCGTACCAGGCTCAAAACACGGTAGAAACTTGTGAAAATGGAGTGGTCCGGGTTTGTAACCCGGTACATAAACCCGGACCACCCTAAAAAGTCACCCGAGAGTTTCCAAACGTTGTGGTCCGGGTTTGTAACCCGGTACATAAACCCGGACCACATCAAATTCTTACCCGAGAGTTTTCTAATGCATTGGTCCGGTTTGTATCCCCGGACACAAACCCGGACCACCCCAAATTCTTCACAGAAAGTGTACTAAGCTGCTTTAAGATAGGGGTTGATGAGTAATGGTATTATAAGATAATTAAGACTTGATTAATGATGTTTATAGGTCATTAAGGCTATAAACAAGGTTAGAAAATAATTTTAAGTATGTTACTTGAGTAAGTGGATTTGAACAACAATGAATTAGTAAGTATAAACCGGGGAAAGGCTAGGAACACAATGAGTAAAACAGGGATTGTGGAGGGTGGGAAGGATATTGTAGGTTTCCAGTACACACTGGTAATTCCTATCTAGCGTATCTCTCACGCTATCACTCAACCCTTAACCCAAAGTACTAAATCCTAACTCTGTACTTCCTAAGCTCGGTAATTCAGTCATCAGAGTGATACTTCGCTCTGATACCACTTTTTGTAACACCCCATCCAACATTAACACATTTAACAAAAACCGCAGCGGAAACAAACTTCATCACATTACTTAACTTCTTGGTGTTATACGCCGTTAACCACCCACATGGCTAACAAGGCTATTACATATACATTGTACCAGTCTGATGGAACTAGATTCCCGAGAGACTACACATCACTACCCCTTTTCATTAACAACAACAACAACATACACCTTTCAACTGTACCGAGTATTCACAAACTGATGCCGATAACAATCTTGGTCTTACTACACCAACTGTACATATACAACTTAAATGATTTCCCATGTACAACGACTACCCCGTCCTACTCTCGAACGGTTTCCAGCTCTTTGTACCTGAAATAGGAAAAGAAGAGAAAGGGTGGCCCCCAAGGGGCTCAGCACCTTTGCTGGTATGGTAATCCCGCAGCCCGCACGCTACCGGGCCACGCACAACTAATTGTCATCTTAGCATGCGGTTGATTATATTTAAATCATGCATGTAACTTAAAACACACAACACGAATCATTCCGCCTCAATGGGCTCGACAAACAGTTAACATGACCATACTTGATAGGCCACTCGTGGTATTTATTACCCCTAGAGTGTTTCTGCTCTAATGGAGCTACTTCCTTAATAGACGACAACTTCCCATTAATCGGGTTATCCTTAAACGTCTCTTATCACAAACTGGGATTCATTTCCATGATCCACATACTCCACATTTTACAACATATAACATTCATCATATAACAACACATAACAACACCTTTCACGTTTCAACGTGCACATAATAACATCGCAATAGATATTGCATCATAACAACAATACATAACATAACGGGTACGGTTCCCCTTATGAACCGGCCCAAACATTGTCAGTTCACTTGTAGCCTAGAGAATGTTGCCAGTCTCATGATAAGCTCATTACATAACTCGTTACCGTCTCGTTAAATGAACGGATAACTTAACATAAGGTGTCTCGGATATAGTGATCCAAGCACACCGAACAAACATAACATAGTATGCCCCTGTGGCCCGACGTGAGTCAGTAAAATAGCCTTGGTTAAGCTAAAGGGAAGGTTGGAAACCAAATTGGAATACAACCATAACATACAGAGAGGATCGAACCTGATATGACAACGACCCCCATACTCACACGCGTGGCCGGAACAGACCGGACTCCTCACTTCCCCCGTTAGCACTTGTTAGAAGTTCAACATTGAACTTAATTAAACAATCACAACATCGGGTTAAGTCTTGTTAGACACACACAAGGGAAGAGAGAGTCATACATTCACACACAACATCACACACAAACATCGCATAAATAACTCACGCATAGCCGTGGTTAGAACGTTCCTTAGGTCGGAAACGTTATCACCGGATACCGTCCTCTTACGTTTACCTAATAGTGGTTAACTAGCCCTTCATGCGCAGTTGAGGTTACAGGTATCGGCACGTAAACACACAACAACAATAACGACTGTAAACTCGTTTCATGATTTATCTTATAACGTGGCAACCATACAGAAAAACACATTGGCATACAAGCCGGTGTAATCCGGTAGGACACAGGTTGCAAGAAAACCATACCTGTCACCGGAGTCCACTTTAGCATGTCCACTTATGTTCCTCGAGCAATTCTCGAACAACTGATAACATTACATGTACTTTTATTAACATTGGGGTAACATGATTGTTTAAAGTCTAATGCTTATAACTTTTCCCCGTTAACTTAGTTACATAACTACACATTTTAACTTGTTTTACTTTTACATTTTAATACAACTTTTCCCCCACTAAATTGTCATTATAACTCACTCAACATGTCCTTAAATAACCTCATATCATCATTACTAACTAATCACCATTTTTAGACAACTTTTCTACCTTAAAACAAAGTTTTTGGTCCATACAGTGGCCTGTCCGAACTTGTGTCCGGACTTCCCAAGTTCGGACGTAAGTCGAGACTCAAAACTGAAAACAGACGCCTGTCCGAACTTGTGTCCGGACTTCGGAAGTTCGGACATGGGTCGAGGAAAATTTCAAAGTACAATCTCATGTGTCCGAACCTGTGTCCGGACTTCCGAAGTTCGGACACAGTTCGAGACTCTGAGAATTTCTATGCAACTGGACCTGTCCGAACGTCCATGTCCGAACGGATGTTCGGACAAGCCAAAACACTCACTTTCCAAGCCTTTAAACCCTTAACCAATTTCCACTAAAATCTCTAACACTTATAGTATTTCCTCCTTAGGTTCCTAAGTGGTGTTTCATGCCTATTGTAACCATTATACCATAATATTTCTTCTCCATTTGAACATCCACTCTTAAGCATCTTTTCTTACAACTAAATTCCTTATGTCATCCTTGTAGTCCTCTTACAAGTTTATTCCTTCTCCTTGTTTTCCAAAGTTTGCCTAAGTCCTAGAACAACTCCGAAATGACTTTGGTGTGTCCCAAAACACTCATTTGATTTCTAGAACTTCCAAGACAATGTCTAAATCCTTGTAGCACTCTAAACACCTTAATACATGCTTTCTTCCCTAGTGAAACATTTAATCATTCTCAACACTTCCAAACTCACCTAAACTCTTTTTAAACACTTAGAACTTCTTATACATCATCTAAATTTTGCCATAGGTTCTCTTAGCACAATGTCATACCAAAACACATTGTTTTTCACCATAAAACATTCAAGAACACCTAAAATCCATCAAGAGTATTCTCACACTCAAACCTTAGGTTTTCACCCTTTTACAACCAAAAACACTTAATCACTTAATGCACATTCCTTACACACAAACATATTGTTTTTTTTCCTTTAACCATTCAAGACACTCATCTTCACAAAGAATGTTCTTTACACACATCTAAATCCTTAGACTACACTACATCATAATATAGTGCATAAACTTAAATTGCATGGCACTTAGGCCCTTAAATAACATGGCTCTTAGGCCCTTAAATTGCATAAACCTTAAACACTGAATTTCCACATAGTATATTGCCTTTAACCTGCAATTACACTCAACATCACATATGCCCCTTAATAGTTTCCTTGAGAGCATTTTCTAGGTCATTCACCATTGGCTCCTTAGGTATTTTTATCAAGCAATATAAGCTCATTTCTCCTAAGACTTTAAACCACATTAGGTTAACACATTTACCTCTTTTCCTCACAAACTTCTTTCTTGTTTCCTTTACTAAATTGGCAAGGCTTTTAGTTGCTTTTCAACTTCTAAACATTATACAAATAATATAATAAGTATACAAGATTTAAGCTTCATCTCATTGTAAACCCTAGTTACATATATTATCTTAAGGTATTAAAATGATTGTTTTACCTTGGAATGGAAAGAGAGCTTGGATATGTATCAAGAGAGGACTCCACCAAGCCCTTGGAAGATTCAAATGAAGCTAAAACAAGCAAGGTAAAGACACCATTGTGAGGTGAATTTTCGGACATCATACCAACATGGAGGAAACATTATTTTTCTTTGAGATTCCTTAGCTAGAAGCAAAGGAGATCAACAAGGTGTGAAAAGATGAAGTCAAGCTCCATCAATGGTGAATCTCCTTGGCACCGAAATGAGGCTTTTGAAGATTTGAAAAGATAGAAGTGTAGAGCTTGCTCCAACTAGAAGAATGGTGGTCTTGAAATTGAATTTGGACCATGGAGCTAGGAGTTACAAGCATTCAAAGATGGAGTTCTTGTGTGGAACTATAGCAAATCGTAAATGGAAGGGAGGAAGGGAGCTTGAAGACGTGTGAAATGAGAAGGAAGAAGAGAATGAGGTGAGAGAGTACACTTTGTTAAGATATTTATGTTATAAAGTAACTTTCTTCTTTTATTCACTTTTCCTTCCTTTCCTTAATTGATTTCTTTTACATGTTGGTGACTCACCATGATAAAAACCGGCCCCCATCTCTACCTAGGGGTATAATAGTCTTTGTTGACCAATTCAATTACTTATAACAACATATGTTACAAACTAGCTTATTAAAGTTACTATTCACTAAAACAAGGCACATAGATGTGAAATTTTTGATTTCCCATTGATATAGACTTCCAAATGTGATACTATATAGTACACATGTTAATTAAAGAGTAATGATGGACATTTAGCCATTCGAAACTCATTTACATGACAATTTTTCAAGAATGTGCTTTAAGACTCCTTAAAGCACATTTTGTGTTTTTAACTTGTTTTCAAGCTTGGTTTTCTTTGGTAATTGATTTAATATGTTCATTAACATATTTATAAGGTATATGTATGACCATTAGGTCTTATACAAATTTATCCCAAGCTTAGAGCGCATTTTTGCTCTTATTGACTTTAAGGTATATTCTTATGTTTTATTTGGTTTAACTGTCTACCAAGGTTTCCTGAGAACTTAATTAGCCTTATTAAATCATAATTGAATGTTATTAAGTCTTGGTAGGTTCTTTGGGTCCTAACCAAGTTCACTCCAAGCTTAGAGCATGTTTTTGCTTAAGCTGTGTCTTAGTGCCTTATTGCATTTTACTATGGTTTAAATTGTTCACTGATGTTTCTAAGGCACTTTTTAGCCTTTACATACCATAGTTTAAATGTTTAACAACATATCATGGTTTGGGGTATTTCAGGGGTTACCCCGGCTTGTTTGTTGTGTGTTTCTTTGCCATCACCTAAGCAAGATAAAAGCATGTAATTGGTTTACTACTCTTTCATATAAATATTGTAATTGCTATGCTTGGGTTGCTCAGTGTTTGAACTGGGAGTTGTGCTGGCTTGTGAAATGCTTGGTTGTTTATTGTGAAAGCTTGACTGATTGTTGTGGCTTCTCACTAACTCCCTAACCACCTAACATTCTAACTTTGAGAATTTGAATTGGGAGTATTTGAGGAGTCCGATATAGTTTTGGCCACGCGTGAGGATGAGGTTGCAAGAGAGATTGTTAACCGATTCCTGGCTATAATCCTTTCCATGGTCCAAACCCCTTAAATGGGTAGCAACCTCGTTAGGTGGGCCAACTTTGAGCCCGGTGGTGGGATAGCCTTATCCCTGCCCGGAGGCCATACCGGCTTAACTTGAGATTTGAAAGAGAAGGATAATTTGATTTGGAAAGACTTGGATTGTTGAGTCGTGGAATTTGAGTATTGAGATAATGACATCAGATTAACCCGGATGGTAATTGGGCAAACCTATGGTGAAGCTGGTTTGAGTTTGGACACGGTTTGTTGATGGTAAGTTTGTGCCTTGTTTGCTATGCCCTGATTGTATGGTGCTATGCATGAATGCTTTCAATTATATAGCATGTTGCAATTATTAAAATGAACCGCATGTTGGCGACCAATTAGTTGGCGTACCCCCACTAGTACATGGGGTATGCGGAAGTCATATTCAGCTTTTGCTGAGCCCCTAGGGGCAATGTTTTTATTTGTAGGGACTCGAGACTGTTGATAGGCAAGAAATGACCGAGAAGCTCTTCATGTAGATTGATTATTTTGGTTGGTGTACCGGTTGGTACACGGTTAGGTTTGTGGCCGGTGTACCATGTGGTACACCTTTTTGGATTTTGAAAGATGTAAACATTTGTGATACGGATAGAGGTATACCGTTAATATTTTGTAGACTTGGAGGGTTGTAAATTGTGAGCTAAACATTTAGACTCGGTAATCACTTTTGGATATTATTTTGGAAAACAAGGATGCATGTATTGTTAGGACTTGTTTAAGGATTGTTGGAGGGTATTATTGTTAACTCGGTACTTCTTGCTATCAGATCGCACTGTTGTTGTTTATGTAGGCCTAGTTAGTCGTATGGGTGACTAACGGCGTGTATCACCCGCTACTTAGGTTGTGTGTTCCGCTGCGATTAGCCTAGAGACCGTGACGATTAGGAGATAATTAGGGGATTAGCGGTAGGGGTGTTACAAAAGGAAATACTAACAAAGCTATGTCAAAATTTGAGTAGGAAATAAGAAGTTTAAGTGTTTTAATGAAGTTTGGTGACCTAGGGTGTACTAGGAATGGTTAAGGTTTAAACTTGTGAAAGAAAGGGAATTAAGATGTTCTTAGGTGTTAAAAATGTATATGTATTGTCTTGGAGAGATTAGTGTTCTTTAGGTGATAAGGATACACCAAAGACATGGAGGAATTGTGTTAGGACTTATTCAAGCATTGGTGAAACAAGAAGAAAAGTAATGTCTTGTAAGGAGAGAGTAAAACTTGAGTAGAGATTTCAAGAAGAGGTGTAAAGGAACTTTGAATGGAAATAATGCTTATGGAGTAGAGGTAGTGTAAATGAGGTAACAATTTGGTTAGTTGGTGTTTTAGGCATAAAACTACCACATGAGAACTTAAGGAAAAATATCACAAGTGTTGGTAAATTTTGTAAGAAATTGAGTAACAAGTTGGGCAAGGAATTGAACAAGTTTGAGGTGTTATTTTAGCATTAGAATATACCTAAGATCATATGGGAAGCTTGGGTAACTAATGGATGAAGAGAATAGATGAAACAAGACTTGAAAATGTCAAATTTAAGGTTCTGTTGCAGTGGTCCGGGACCTAGGTCTAAAATGATGTCCCGGACCATGCACAAAATTTTGCGAGAATACATAAGTCACTCTGGTCCGGGACTTAGGTCCAGTACTAAGACCCGGACCACCCGCTGATTTACCCTCGAGGATTTCTAGCCTATGTTGGTCTGGGACTTAAGACCAGTATGAAGTCCCGGACCACTACATTAAAAGCATCCGAGAGTTAAGCCAAGTATAGGACCGGGACCTTAGATAAGGACCAAGTCCCGGACCACTTAAAAATCTTTGTTTAAGGTTAGCAAAATGATGTCTAATGATGGTGATTAGTTAGTAATGATGTTATAAGGTTGTTTAAGACATGCTAGGAAGGTTATAATGACAATTAAAGGGGTGAAAAGTTATAACAAAGTGTAAAAGTAAAATAAATTAGAAATGTGAAGTAATAAGTTAATAAGGTCTAGTACGTTAATTAGCTGACATTACTAAATGTGTATAGGATTCTCCAACGGTGGAAAACAATCGCAGCAGGGACCAATGTATGGTTTTCTTGTAGTCTGTTGCCTACCGGTTTACACCGGCTTATGTGTTGTTTGCTTTTCTGTATGATTACGACTTTGCAAGACTTAAATCATGAAACGAGTTTACAGTCATTGTTAATAATGCGACGTGTGTGCACCGGTACCGTTAACCTCGAATACGTACTAACCCATTAGATAACTAACTAGGTCACGTAAGAGAGCGGTAGTCGGATAACGTTCTGACACTAGGAATGTTCTAACTACGGCTATGCATGAACTAGTTGTGGTTTGTGTTACTAAATTATATCTCGTCTCCCTTGTGTGTCTAACTGGACCTAAACCTTTGCTTGTGATTGAATGAGTCAAGTTCCATCAATGGGACATCTAACAAGTGGTTAACCGGGGAGTGAGGAATCCGGTCATTCCGGTCACGTGTGTATGTACGGGAGTTGATATCTGAATCAGATTCGCCTCTCTCTATGTTATGGTTGTTTTTCCTTCTTGGATTACAATCACCCACAAGCTTAGCCAAAGCTTACCTACCTAACTATTGATCGGACTAGGGGGAAATTATGTACGGTGTGCTTGGATCACTATATCCGACACATCTTGGGGTTAAGTTATTCGTTCATTCAACAGGACGGTAACATGTTATGTAACGGGCTTGACATGAGTTTGATATCATTCTCTAGGCTCTCCAAGTTGGCTAACTTATGCTGGGTTGTTCTCCTAAAGCGAGACATCCTTGTTGTGTGTTATGTTGCTATTGTTATGCTCATATATGTTGTATGTTAAAATCAATGCCATGTTATCATGACAATTGGCTGCGTGTATCCCGGTAGTCGATGGGCTGCACGTTAGCCATACCAGCCATGTGTTGCTGAGCCCTTTGGGGCACCATATTTTTCTATGTTGCAGGTTGAGGATCGAGGAGGCGGAGTGACTCTAGATCCTAGGTTATGAAATACTTTTGATGGTTTTTTGATGTTGAACCCGGGAAGCGCCTGCGCTCCCGTGGTGGTTTATTATGGTTTGACAGTATACTGTTATGGATGTAAATATTGATACTCGGTAATGTCGTTGTATATATGGTTTTAGTATTATGCTCGGGAGTCTGCGCATCAGACCGGTACATTTGTATGTATTCTGCCTTGTTAGCCACGTGGGTGGCTAACGGCGTGTAACACCTACCCGTTTAGTGTTCATTATGTTATATGTTTTTCCACTGCAGTTTCGTTTTATCGTTAAGTTATTAGCTGGGGTGTTACATCCCATTGAAGGGCTCAGCAAACTATATGCTGGTATGCTAAATGTAGTCTTAATTCATTTGGATCCCTTAAGTCGTTTAGCCATCTTGATATTAGATTCATTACATGGTGTACCGGTTAACAATAATAGTAACAACTGTAAATATTTAAACAATCACATAACAGTTCAATCAACAATATTATCACACAACCAATAACCAATAATCAATAATCAGTAACCAATAACCAATAGTCAATAACCAATAACCAAACAAGATACGTGTATTATTTAACTGTACTTGTTAGTTGAGCTCATGGTCCTTATCCTTTTAACCAACCATTTAAACCTTCCATTTAAATTCCACCTCGGGCGTCATGTCAGGACAACCCTTAATTACTTGTTAATGGGCAGTAGTCCCCTGGGTTCCAGTGGAACCGTTGCCAGCTGACCCTGTGGTCCTAGATATTTTATTTGCCTTGAAGGCGACCAATTCGGCCGAAGCCTGCACCAACAGTAGTGCCCTCTGCCATCATCGAATGTGGACGATGGATTCCCTTGAGTGACTCTTGATAGTAGTCCCTCGTAGTGATCATGCTGCGCAACCAGATAGTCGAAACTAACTGGATTCCTCTCTTTGTAAGTTAGCCCTTTAGTCAGTGATACCAGATCCAATCCTTGTGTTAAGACTATGATAAATGACCGTCAGTTAGGTTCTTGTAATACCTAAAGGTCATCTAGTCTTGTTTGAGTTTAGATGTATAAACTTCCAGTCATAAGACGTTCGCGTAGAAATAAAACACAATGATGTTGAGCAATACAGTATACAAGATCATATGCATAAATCACAGATATCGCTCTTAGCAATTAAACACACAACGTCTGGACCTCAGGAAAATCCTTAGGACATTCAGACCACACAATTAACATACCGTTCACCGTGAAAATTGCTAGCTTGACAGTTCACACTTAGTAGTTTCTCCCTGTAACGCTGTTATATATACATACAAATACCGGGTAATGTTAATACAACTAGCACTAACTATTGCAGTACTGTTGAAACAGAACTAACACTCGTAGTATTCTAACCCCGTATGTTCTTTATTTCTCACTGTTATTTAACAGTGGTTCAAGGTAGTTTAACAGTTCGTTATTTTATGTAGTAACTACATGTGATAATGAATTTCTACCTTATAGTACATCTTCATCTCATTAATTATATACTCATAATTGTTTCCACGTATTATATATATTAATACAATTTGGTTATTTTTATTATAACCACAATTATTTTATAAACTTTACATTATACTCCAAAATACATTATAGTACTTAGTTTTAATTCCTTACGTTATTAGATCACAAAACAAACCTTATAAATTCGGTAATTATAATTGGACACACTAACTTTCGCAAATTACCATATAGCCACATATATTTTCGGTTTCAACACACAGTTTTCTTATATTTACATTTTAACCCCAAAACTTTATATAAGTTACATATTAACTCATAAACTATAGTTTTAATATTTAATTTCCTTAAATACCAAAATGACCCTCATAATTCCACAAATTATGATTTCGACCTATATTATAACCGGTTCTACATATCAACTTTTATAAATTCCATATTTACCCCATAACTTTTATAAACTTAATATATTATGTCATAAATCATTTTAACCCAAAGTTTTTTGTCAACACTTTGTCCAAAGCCTAATTTCATAATTAATACTTCAATATACCCAGAAAATCATATATAATTTGGTTATACACTATATTTTCCAGAAATTACCAAATAGCCCTAAAACTTTATAAAATGTTATTTTAACACTTAAATACTTGTTTAGTTTAACCAAAATTCATAATATTAATTCCTACCTTATATTATATCATAATTATGCCAATGACACCATTAACTCTCGGTAATTCCATATAATACCCTATACTTTTCAAAATTTACAATTTAGCCACATACCTTAATAAACTAACCATTTAAATACTTGTAGCTATTTTTAATATTCCCAAAATTTATAATATAATCTAATATACTTATATTCTTCAAAAATCACCAAATGGAACATTTCATTCTCAGCTTTAATTATATCTTACCATATGGTTTCAAAACTTGATTTATATCTTATAATAAATATATATAAGTGCATATAAGCCATATAACACTTCTAAAAATTATGTTAATGACTTAGGATGATTATAAGCTCAAAATAAAGCATTTAGTTCCTAGATAATTCGGCCTAAATGTTTATGTATCATAATTTAATTTTGTGACCCAAAAATCATATCTAAAGGTAATAATCTTACCTTGTATATTATAAGCTATTTTCTCGGTAGTATATCATATTGTTTTTGGCTCTAATTTATTGAAGGTTTGTGTAGACACCAAAAATTCTCACCCATAATGCAAAATTCAGAAATAATAAAATAAAAGGGGTATCACTTTTCTTTTTCAAAATGCATTAAAGTGAGTGCCAAAAAAATGTTCAAAATCAATTTTCAAAGCAATTAAAAAAAAGAGAGAAAACCTTGTTTTGTGAAAATAAACTCTTAGTAACAAATTGATTTCAAGTTGTCATAATTTCGAGCATTTAAATATTTATTTAATTTCAATTTTATTTTATCTTTATTTTTTATATTTTATTCTTATTCAGTGTGTTTTCCTTTACTTTTTACGATAAATGAAAATTTTCCATGCATTTTATTTCAAACAATAGTATTTAGTGTAGTTTTTTCCGTATTTTCCATGTTTCTATTGCAAGATTGGACACTAGAGTGGTTGGTGGGCATTAGCTTGAGACCGTATGCATGGGGTTCAATTCCAACTGACAACACCTCTGGATCATTTTGATTTTGTTTCTTTCTTTTCTTGATTCTTTGTGCTTCTTGCTAATCCAACAGGGCCCAAGAGCCAAACAAAGCCACATGTGACTCCCTGTAGCCCACGCCGGTTATGAAATTGGAACCCATGAAACAGAAATCAAGCTACCTCATCCCAATCCCTCTTTTATAAAAAGCACAACCGGCACAAATAAAAAACCTAGAGCACAATAGGGCAGCCGACAACACTGAAGAGGGAAAAGTACAAGAGTAAAGTAAGAAAGACATCCGGTAACCTGGGACTGGAAGGAATACCCTAGGTATAGGCAGTCGAATATCTCATTTATGTACAAATGCCAGCCTGGCAACTCCCGATCTAACAATAATAAGAGAACACCCCCATAAGAGGCACAGGCTTGACACTTTGGCACAATACATACGTCTTCTCTCTTCGTAAAGCTCTCTCCCTGTGTAATCGGTTTTAGGATCAGGTACGCAGCAAGATTAACCGAGGAACAGGAGGGAGGGTACATTCTTACCTTTTCATTTGGCGCCGTCTGTGGGAAAAGAACAGCTCAAGATCTTTCTTAGCAACCACGAGTTCACCGGAAGTAGTCTGATTACGAATAAAACAGTGAAGCTCTGAAACTTTGGGATTGTGTCTTTTTGCAGGTACAAGCGAAGAAGGTGCGCGCGCAGGAATGGCTCCAAGAACAAGGAAAACATCCCGACCTAATGGCGAGGTCAACGATGCAGGAATGACCGAAAATAACAGAGCGGAGGCTGAGGGTGCGATCTCCAAGCAAGCACTAGAGGAGATGCTAAAAAGTCTAGTCAGAACCATCGATGAAAGGATAGTGAGGGGAATGAGATCTTGCAGCAAGAACTGATGCAGCGAGATGAGGAGTACCAAAAGAAATGGGAAGACATGACGAAGCGCTCGAATCACTCAAAAACAGCGGCTCTGAAGCGAGCAACAGCCGAGAAAGGAGCGGCCAGGGAAAACTCTGATCATCAACGAGGAGACTGAGGAGGACGATTCAATTGATATGACTCTTTATCCCTTCTCCGAGAAAATCAGGAAAGCAAAACTTCCTCCCCACTTTGTTGCACCAGCAGTGGAGAAATACGATGGAACGGGGGACCCTGCTCTTCACATCAAAAGATTTATGTTCGCAATGAACACACAAGGGATAAGTTCTCTCGCTCTTTGTAATTTGTTTCCAGGAACATTGTCCAAAAGAGCACTCAGTTGGATCTCAACAAGACCCCCACAGTCGATCTCAAGCTTCAAACAATTGACCGAGGAGTTCCAGCAGTATTTCGCCGCAAGCAAAAAAATCAAAAAAGAAACGATAGAGCTAATGGATCTCAAGCAGTGAAAAGGAGAGACGGTGAAAGAATTCAGCAAGATTTCATAAACAGGTAGCGGAAATCGATGACATTGATGAAAAAATTCTGATCAAGGCTTTTGGAAACGGGTTAGCACAACCGAGGCTTGCTGGGAAGATCGCGACGAAGGCTCCAAAAACCCATGGGGAACTGGCTGAGATGATTCACGATTTTCTAAAATCGGAGGTGGCGGAGAATAAGGCCAGAGACTTGGCAAATAGCTTCAGGCGATTGGCGATAAAAAGGGAGGACAGAGTGGGAACGGCTCATCCGGCAACACGTCAGGAAGTTCATCTGGGGGAGGCTCAAGATACAAACCTTACTACAAAGCCCCATCCCAAGGACCGCAGTATCAGAACGCCAGGGTTGCTGTCCAAATCGATCCAGGAAGGTATGCGGCGGCAGTCAAAGAAGGATATTTGCCCCCACCAAAGAAGCCTTATCCAGGAGAGATCCCAGTAGCCTTCTGTGAATATCATGGCTGCAAGAGTCACAGAACCGCAAATTGTGCCACTCTGGCCAAGGAGTTGCGAGTCATCGAAGAAGAAAAGAAAAGCAAAGGAAAACAGATGGCGGGCCAGCAGAAGCAGTATGGCAAGCAAAACGAGTTCCCCTCTCGAAATCACCAAGAGGAAGAGGTCCATCCAGAACTGAATCACGGCAAGTCGGTCGGTATGATCTCAGGTCTGTAAGAAGGTGAAGAAGTTTTTTATTTCTTTAAACATTAGATAGGTCCGGTCATACCGGTAGTCAGGCGAAAATGGTGTAATTGATTTCTTTTTTCTCAGGAAAGCATACATTTTAAAAACAAACCTTCTGGTAAATCACTTCCCGAAAGAATAGAAGTCTAATAAACTTTTTCTTTAAGCAAATTCTCAGGTCTCTTTTCAGAAGTAGGACCGTTGACCCCAAACGAAAGGAAACGACATATTCATGCAGTACATCAAGAGCTCTCGGAAAGAAAAATCGCCAAACAAGAAAGTCTTCCCCGGATTTTCTTTACAGATGAAGACGAAGAAGGGGTGTTATATCCCCACAACGATCCACTTGTCATTCAGGCGCAAGTAAATGACAGGATGATGGAAGGAATCTTGATTGATAGCGGAGCTGGAGCGAATGTCATATCGGCCGAGGCAGTTAAAAAGCTGGAAATCCCAGAGAGTAAAGTCAAGCCATACTCAACGGTCCTCGGAGGCTTTGTTAGGGGCGTTTCCGCCAGGTCCTCAGGAAGCATAGACTTCACCATAACATTGGGACTAGGAGACGAGCGAAGAACTGAAAGACTTACAACTTTCATCGTGCCGGGACTTTCCGGATTCAATATGTATCTCAGTCGACCGGGGATTAATGCCTTCACAGCAATATGCAGCACTCACCACCTAAAATGAAGTATTTAACCAAGGCTGGAAAGGTGGTAACCATAAAAGGAAGTCAAAGATGGCTCGAACTGTGAAGTCCGCATCATGGAGGGTATGCCGGAAGAAGGAATTGTTAAAACGGTGGGGTCAGACAAGGAATTCAAGGGAAAACTACCTCTCCCACCGGAGCCGGATCAAAATACAGAAGGCTGTGGAACTTCTAAAGACTCACCAAGAGAGGTACACTTAAAAACTGACCCTTCTAAATTTTTTAAAATAGGGAATGCATTCGGCTATGGAGAAAAAACTCACCTGATGAGATTCCTGGAAAAAAGAAGGACAACTTTCGCCTAGAGTACGGACGACATGCCCGGAATAGACCCAAGCGTTATCCGGCATGACCTACGTGTAGATCCGAAGCACCCGGCCATCTGGCAAAGAAGAAGAATAATAGGAGAAGAAAGGGACCTTGCGGCACGCGCTGAGGTGCAAAAACTGCTCAAGGCCGGATTCATCAGAGAAGTGTCTTATCCCAAGTGGCTGGCCAACGTTGTAATGGTTAAAAAGTCAAATGGCAAATGGAGAATGTGTGTAGATTTCACAGACCTAAATAAAGCATGTCCTAAAGACTTCTACGCATTACCATCAATAGATAGATTGGTCGTCTCAACGGCTCAAAGTTCTGTCTTAAGTTTCTTGGACACATTCTCGGGATACAATCAAATAAGGATGAATGAAGAAGATTCGGAAAAAACATCCTTTATTACCTCGGCCGGAACCTTTTGCTACAAAGTAATGCCTTTTGGATTAAAAAATGCGGGAGCAACCTTCCAAAGAATGATAGACAAAGTATTCAAACAACAATTATCCCGAAACGTGGAGGCATACGTTGATGATATTGTGGTGAGAAGCAATTCTTGGACACAGCACATGGAAGACCTGAAGGAAACTTTTGACACTTGGACAGATTCCAAATCAAGCTAAATCCGGAAAAATGTGTATTTGGAGTTACAAAGGGGAAGTTCTTAGGCTTTATCGTCGGGCAAAGAGGGATTGAGGTAGATCCCGAAAAAACCCAGGCAATCCTCAATCTATCGCCACCAATGAACATTAAAGATGTGCAAGCATTAAATGGAAGACTCACGGCCTTAGGAAGATTCTGTTCAAAACTCCAAGAGAAGTCAATCCCATTCTTCAACATTCTAAGAAAAAACAAGAGATTCCAGTGGAGTCAAGAATGTATAGAAGCCTTTGAAAGGATCAAGGAAATGCTCAGAGAATTGCCAAAATTGGGTGTTCCGGCGCCTGGTCAAGACTTATACCTCTATCTGTCTGCCACAGATTGGGCGGTGGTGGCCGTGCTAATAACGGAGGAAGAGAAAAAAGAGATACCAGTATATTACACCGGAAAAATCCTAACCCAGCAGAAAGTCGGTACACCAACATCGAAAAAATATTGTTTGCATTAGTCGTTGCGTCCCGAAAGCTTCGACCTTATTTTCAGTCACACCGGATATTTGTTAGGACAAATTGGCCTCTAAAGCAGATAGCAAACAACCCGAATGCATCTGGACGAATGGTTAGTTGGACTGTCGAACTCACCCAGTACGAAATTCACTTCCTCCCTCGAACAGCTATAAAAGCACAGGCTTTGGCAGACTTTATAACCGAGACGACCTTTGCCCAAAGGCAAAGAGAGCCCGCAAACCCACATGTCATCTTAGTTGATGGAGCTCGATGTAAGACTGGAGCGGGAGCCGGAATAGTGGTCCAAACACCAGATGGGAGAACTCTTAACTTTGCGTTCCGGTTGGAATTTGAGGTAACAAATAATGAAGCAGAGTATGAGGCTCTCATACAGGGTTTGGAAATCGCCACTGCCTTAGGGGCAACAGGTTTTTTTCTTATAATGAGATAGTAGCTTCCATTTGTGTCCTTATAAACTTGTCATGTACCTCCAAAAGGGGGGAAATGGAGCTTACCTCTTTAAATTCCTTGGGCAGAATTGGAAATATACTCAGACTCAATGTTGGTGGCACGACAAAATGACAATATTTATGAGGTCAAAGAGGAGAAACTCGGGAAGTACTTGGCCAAAGTCCAAGAGACAAAGGCGAACTTTCAGAAGTGCGATTTAAGGCATCTTCCCCGAGCAGAAAATATAGAGGCCGATGCGTTGGCCAAATTGGCCAGTATGGCCGAAAGAATGCCTAGTAAAATCTGGATGGAAATAAAGGCGAAATCAAGTTTGGAAGAGGTCCGAGTGTGCACCATTGAATCGGACACAGTAGCCAACTCTTGGATGACACCCATCATTGAATACATACAAAGCGGAAGATTGCCACAAGATGAGAAAGAAGCAACAAAGATAAAGCGAAGAGCTGCATCTTTCTTCATAGAGCACGGGCAACTCTACAAAAGGTCATTCGCAAGACCAGCGCTTAAGTGTGTCACCATAGAGGAGGGAGCAAGGCTCATGAAGGAGCTACACGAGGGAACCTGCGGAAACCACCAGGGAAAAAGGGCAATAGTTCACAAAATCCTAAGGCTGGGATACTATTGGCCGGAAATGAAAGAGCATTCTAAAGAGTACATTCAGAAATGCATAAAATGCCAGGAACACGGGCACAAGATACATAATCCCCCAGCCACACAAAAAGCTATATTATCCCCGGTCCCATTCGCCATGTGGGGGTTAGATATTGTTGGACCTTTCCCGGAAGCATCTCCCGGAAGGTACAGGTTCATCTATGTGGCCATTGATTACTTCACCAAATGGGTAGAAGCCATGCCAACAATATCTATTACCGCGAGAAAGTCGCAGGACTTTATTTGGAAATATGTGGTCTGCATGTTTGGAATCCCAAAGGTGATAGTGACAGATAATGGAGCCCAGTTCAATTGCGGTAGCTTTCGGGCATTTTGTGAGGAGTGGAAGATCGATTTGAGGTTCGCATCGGTCGCTCATCCGCAAGCAAACGGTCAGGTGGAAACGCAAATGGGCAAATCGTCAAAGCTATAAAAAAGAGGTTGGACAGCAAGAAAGGAGGATGGGCGGAATTGCTGCCTCAGGTCCTTTGGTCCTACAGAACGACCAAAAAGGGCCAACTGGAGAAACACCATATAAATTAACCTATGGTCTGGAAAGCAATTGTTCTGGCTGAGATTATAGTCCCATCAGTTAGATGGGAATCCTATGACGAGGAAAATAACGGAGAAGGGGTAAAAGACAGCCTGGATTTACTTGAAGAAACTAGGTCATGGCTCAAGTTCGGATGGAAAGGGATAAGGCAAAGGTGGAGAGATACTTTAACCAAAGGACAAGGGAAAGAAGTTTCGTTCCGGGCGAACTGGTCCTTCGGGAGGTAAAGCAGCCAAAGAAGTTAGAGCCCTAGTGGGAGGGACCATTTATAATACAACGGCGAACAGGGCAAGCCTCATATCGCCTGAAAAACAGTGAAGGATACGAATTGCCTCACTCTTGGCACGCTGAATGCCTTAAAAAGTTTTATGTATAAAAACATTTTTCACAAGAGCAATAAAATGAGGTATTCTATTGAAACAAAGTTTTTGAAATGCACCATCCGGCCAGCGTGCCTACAGGCTATCATGCCTTGAAATGTACCATCTGGCCAGCGTGCCTACAGGCTATCATGCCTTGAAATGTACCATCTGGCCAGCGTGCCTACAGGCTATCATGCCTTGAAATGTACCATCCGGCCAGCGTGCCTACGGGCTATCATGCCTTGAAATGTACCATCCGGCCAGCGTGCCTACAGGCTATCTTGCCTTGAAATGTATCATCTGGCCGGCGTGCCTATAATGTCTAGGAATTTTCTTAAAAATAAAACTGAGCGAAAGTATAAGGACCTTTGGTGTAAATAAAAGGGGCTTATAAAGCATTTGGAAGTCCGGTCGCTCCAGATAAAGCCAAATGAGTGATATATAAAGCCAACCCATAAAAAGTAACTTGAATCAATTAAGAGATACAAAAGTAGTGGCAGGAGCGAAAATGCTAAAACATTACCAAAGTAGTAACCCAAAATACAACTATACAAGATCCATACACTAAGAAATTGCTCTTTCTAAAAAGCATCTATTCTATAGCAGGCTTCTTTGCAGCAGACCCTTCGACCGGATGAGACACGCTCTCCTGAGAGTTAGATTTTCCAACGGCCTGATGAGAGCCGGCAACCCCCTGGCGCATACCACTGTCGGGAGGAAGGAAGGAAGCCTGACAAGGCCCAAAGACCGTCTCACCAGGGAGATGACCGAACATCTCAAAATCCTCAAGGAAGTTGCTCTTCTGAGCAACATTGTCAAACTTCAGCTCACTATACAAATCGTCATCCAAAACTTCCCCCCTCTTCAGAAAGTACTTGGAGATGGTCTGGCAACAAACATTAGTAATCTTCCGGCTCTGAGAGCCGAAAGCCTTCTTCAAGTGGGCAATGATGGTTCCTTGCTTCTTCAACTCCTCTTGGGCCCAACGGGCGTAGGCTGTATGCTTAGCAACATCTTCCTCGAGCTGTAGGACCTGAGCTCGGTAAAGATCACGGTCAGAACCCGTGGCAGAAAGTTCCTCATTCAGCTTATTAATACGATTGCTGAGTTTATCAACATGTCTTAGAAGATTTTCAAAATCTGGTTGAAAAAGGATGACGAGTAGGATCGGTAAGAATAAAACATAAGGATAGAAGACGGCCGGAAAGAGACCAATAAAACTTACCCTTGGCCGGGACCTTAGCATTCTCGGATTGAAGGAAGGCCGTGGCTTCCTCTAAAGCCTTCACCTTTTCCTCCAGAGAGACCTTCTCGGCCGCAAGAGCAGCTTTACCGGCGGAAAGAGCCGTGTTTTCTTCCATCAGGGACTGCTTCTCTTGGCTTTGTCTTCCACTAAAGCCTCATTCTGTCTGGTCAAAGCCTTTTTGTCCATCTCAAGGGACTCAGTCTCTTTCTCAAGAGCAGCCTTTCAGGTCCGCAAGGTAAACCTTATCTGAAGCAAGAGAATCCACCTCCCTTTTGTGAGCAGCTTGTACCTGCCGCAACAAAACTTCCAAGTCAGACAAAGCATGCGAGGTATCATGACATCCTTTTCCCGGAAGCTTGGCTGTGTACCTGTTTTAGGATACTCTCGGTTCGGAGATTCTGGTTTCTCAAAGCAAACATCTCTTCCCGCAAATTCTTTAACTTCAATTCGTACTCATCTCGAAGGCAGACACACTCATGGCGAGATGACCGTAATTCTTTGTTTAGGGTGTCTGTCCTTTCTTTCACCTTGCGGTCAATCTCGTAATTTACAAGATCAATGTAACTATCGTGGGAAGAGCGGGTCTGCCTCAACTCAGCTTCAATATTGTTGGCCCGATTTTTCTCATGTTGCAGATCAGATTGGAGGTCCCGGGTTTGAACTTCAGCACTTTGGGCCATTGACATAACCTAAAGGAAGCAAAACTTAAAAAGTTTAGGGGGCACCAACAGGGTATAGGAGAATGGGAGGAAGATTGCACTAACCCGAAAAATGTCCTGCCACACTAGGTTGAAGACCTCCCCCATGGGAAGGGAGTGACACATGATAGCATTGGCTCCTCCGCTCCCGGCCCTCAGTTTCTCCTTGGTGGCAGTAACGATGGACGGAGGAGCAAAGATCCCGTCCGGATGATCAGACAGCTTTATCGCTTCCTTCCAAGCGTCGGTGTATCGAGCAGTATCCAAAGAGATCTTGCACAGAGGTTGCCCAAGATAGTAGAACCATCGCTACTTCTGAGAAGGGCCGGTGAAACTCCCCTGATCAGGAGGGGGTGGAGAGGAGGAAGAGGCAGTAATGTCCTCCCTTTGCTTGCTTCGGAGCTCTGGGTTCTCGGGCACTGGTCGGTATTCTTTCACTTTCTCGTGTACTGATTCCTTGGCCCCAGGAACATCACATGGGGTTGAGGTGCCAAGAGCCTCGCTGTCCCCTTCAGCTTCAGGGACCTCTATTAAGACAGCCTTCGGCATTGATACAGTTTTCTTCTGGAATCTTTGAGTACCGGAGGCCGGAACAGCAGCAGTGGGGAGGGCCGGGCCGCAAGCAACCTTGTTGTCAGTAACGGTTATGGGTGCGCCTTGAGAGCCTAAGAAAGGAAGGGTCAGCAAAGAATATACAAAAGGGGAAGGCAAAAGTTTCCTTCAAATAAGAAAGAGCAATACGTAGGTCGGTCTCTTCCAAGACAGCACCGTGGGCCGGATCGGAAGAAAAATATCCTGCCAAGTCAGGAAACAATTCACAAATGGGAGTTGGATGACCAGACCCCTGCCCTGGGTGAGAGACAGACCCCAGGCCTGAATCGGGAGTAAGAGGGAGAAAGACGCGACGCCCAGACCCTGGACTCACGTGCCAAGTACCTGGAAAATCACCGCACGATCGGGGTGGGGACTCAGTAATTCTCTTTTTCTTCTGTCCGGATCGATCCTTGTCGTTGTCGCCTCTTTGTCTCTTCTTAGAAGAAGAAGCATCCCCAAGGAGTCTTGTGGCCGCATCGACAGCCGCATCAACAGACGCATAATAATCAACTTGCTCGTCACCTATTTTGAAGTTAAAAAAATTCCAACTGTTGAAGGGCCCCACCTTATCTCCCATAGAAAAGAAATCTACCAGAGCGACGCGAAAAGTAAGAAGACGGTAAAAGGTAAAAGATTTAGGTAAAACTGGCTAAATAAAACTTACTATGATATTTCTTCAATGAGTCCAGGCGCGCCGGGGTAAAAAATTGGGAAACCGTAGGCTGCTTGTTGCTTACCATCTTCAGGATTTTCGAGATGGGCATTTCTTGTGCCGGGGAAGGGGGGCAGCTGAATTGGCCTTTCGGGATCGAGGAGCAGTAAGGAACTCCCAAAAATCGGCCTGGTGGTGGGACAATGACAAACCATCGGGAGTTCCACCCAGAAGACGCTTTCTTGTAATCAAAAGAGAAAAGCCGGCCTTCGCCTTGTTCGTCAGGCTATCAGGATCGTCCCTTGTGGAGTAGAATTGGGCGAACTCGGTTGCTTCCACCCGAATTTTGTTCTCCTCACAAAGGAGGACATAGGCGTGGAGGTAAGAAATTGCCTTTGGGTGTAGGTGAGCAAGCACGCAGCAACGCCGAATTAGGAAGCCCAGAACGAATGGGTGAGGGGGGCACAGTCAGTCCACGAGAGAAAAAGTCCACATAAACGGCATATCTGAGCCCAAAATCGTCGTGGGGATGTGAATTGGAAGAAGGAAGATAGATGCGAGTACCCTGTGGGACTTCGACATCCTTTAAGCAGGAAAGAAGGGAGGAGGTGTCCAGGGAGGATGGAGAAGGCTCCCGATCGGCAGAAAAGGGTGCGGTAGATTTCAAATAGGAAGGGCGAAACCCCTGGGACGAAAAGGTACCTTGAATCGCCTCTTTTGCAGGAGCAAAATTTGCGCTGCCTTGTTTTTCTTCGAGCTAGAAGAGGCCGTTGGGGAAGATGAGCGGAGGAAAAACAGTGGAACAAGGAAGATAAAGAGGAGGTTCGGAAACGAAGCGTAAGGAAATAGCGGCGAAGTCTGAAGTGGGTAAAGGAGAGAGAAGGTATCAAAGATAAAACCTGGAGTTTTGAAGAAAACGGTTCCCGCTCGGCTAATAAAAATCGATAAAATAAGGACTCTGGACCTTCCTGGAAAAGGGATGCTGACATAAAGCGCCTCCAAAAATTCTACATCGAAAAGGCGCGAGGCACGGGCAAGTTTTCTTTCTTTTTTTAAAAAAAAGGAGGAATAGGAAAAAAGCAAAGAAAACTTGTGGGACTACTGAGGAAAGAAGAAAGTCAATCCGGAAGATCACAAAAAACTAAAGACAGGCAAGGATTTTTCTCAAAAGCATGTCAAAGAAGAAAAGTTCTACTTTTACATTCAGGGAATCAAAAGTAGAACTTGTGGGACTGATGAAGAGGGAAAAGTACAAGAGTAAAGTAAGAAAGACATCCGGTCTCCTGGGACTGGAAGGAATACCCTAGGTATCGTCAGGCCGGAACGCATTCCGGCCAAATAGGTAGTCAAATATCTCATTTATGTACAAATGCCAGCCTGGCAACCAAAAGAGAGAGACATGCTGGCAACTCCCAATCTAACAATGTAAACATTATAAATAAGAGAACACCCCCATAAGAGGCACAGGCTTGACACTTTGGCACAATACATACGTCTTCTCTCTTCGTAAAGCTCTCTCCCTGCGTAATCGGTTTTAGGATCAGGTACGCAGCAAGATTAACCGAGGAACAGGAGGGAGGGTACATTCTTACCTTTTCAAACACCAATCCCCAGGTCATTTCTTTCACTCTCCTCTGTTTCATCGATCTCCTTCAACCCAGGAACAAAAAATATCTGGACCTCGAGCTCCATTGAATCTCAACAAAATTGAGAAAATGGCAGCCTCACAAATATATACCTCCTCACCCATTTTCTTGACCAGGAACAAGGAACATACATGATATTTCCTCTCTTTTATTCTTAACTCTCACGTTTTGCAACCACCGGCGAATATGGAGCTTTCCTACCCTGCTCCTCACTCACGGTGTTTTACAACCCAAGTGGCGAACAATAAACAATACAGCTCTTCCTGGCATTCTCAGCTATCAAACAAGCAACATACATGCTCTACCTGACATTCTTCTCACGTCTGTAATTTTGTAACAGAGCTAGCGAATAAAGAGCATTCAAGCTCAGCCTCCTTCATTCTCTTCAGCTGGCGAACAAGGAATGCCTCGTCTCTGTTCATTTTTTTTCAGTACCTGTAGATTGAAAAATCTAAAAGGTAAGTGTGGAGCATGTTTTCTGTTAAGGTTAACAATTTTGCAAACCCAGCTCGCAAACTAGTTTGTTCTGCTCGTTCACTTTCTTCACCCACACCATTCGCTTCTCCTGGGTTCACCATCTATAAATTGTAAAAACACCGAGCATCCGCCTCTCTCATCTGATCATCGATCCCAAAAAAAAACTGTAGCCGACCTCTACTCTCGGCTCTCCATGGTTTTCTTCTTCAACTAAGAACAACGGCCGACATACACAAATCCCACAGGAGCCCATTCTCTTTTCAAGTCTTTCTCTTCTTCCTTAAGTGGATGAATAAACAGGGATCTGCTCTTCATTTCCACTCACGTCGGTAATTGCACAGGAAAATACAAACTCTACCCATATTTTCATTCCCTACAATCACGTCAGTTTTGCAATCAAAACTGTAAAACAAGACAATGTTGCTCTGAACTTCTTTCCATCCCCTTCCTCTAGCTAATTTGCAGTCAAACTGGTGAAAAGAAATGTACAGCTCTACATCACCTTCACTCTCTCCATTCATGATATCTTTTCTTTTGCAACCAAACTGGTGTACGGGAAACACTATAGCTCTGCTCCCTTTTTATACTCAAAACCAGCGGACAAGGAACATTGTGGCCCTGTACTTCATACTCTTCTTCACGGTTTTGCAACCCAAACAGAAGAACGAAGATATACATGCTCTTCCACTTCCATTCTCTTCAAGTCCCTACCGAACAAAGGACATACACACTCTATGATTGTCTTTCTCTTCACTCATGAGAAGTTTGTGCAACCCAACTTGCGAAGAAAGAATCTACACGCCCTGCACCTTCATTCACGTTACTTTGCAAACCAACTGGAGAAACAAGGGACGTACAGCTGCGCCTTCTATTTTTCTCTTTACTCACACCCAATTGACGAACATGGAATGTACAGCTCTGCACTCGTACTCTCGTTTGTATGCCCAGATGACGAACAAGGAACAGATGGGCTTCGTGCCTCCTTCATTTCTCGTCTTCATTCACGGTGTGTCTGCAACCCATGTTGGTGAAACAACACACATGCTCCGCTCCTTCAAGCTCTTCACTCACGAATTTCTGCAACCCAACTAGCGAGCAAAGAGCATATATATTCCACTTTCATTCTCTTCAAGTCCCTGGAAAAGGAGGAAAATAAATGCTCAGTGCCTCCTGCATTTTCTTCATTCGAGGTATACTTGCAATTCAACTGGCGAGCAAGGTAACGTGCCTGCTATACGCCCCCTTTCGTTTTCTTTGGCTGGCGAACAAGAGACACACAAACCCTGCCCCTCAATCTCTTTCACTGTCGTTAATTTGCAAATCCCAACAATCGTCTCCTGACTCCAACAAAAATGCACAGAACCTTCACCATTTTTCTCCCATCTCTCTCGATCCATACTCTCAACCACTCCATCTCACTATTTCCCTTAATCACGACTCTTACTGTTGAACAAGGAACAACATGTTCCGCCTGTCATTCTCTTCACATCACTGGTGAACAAGGAAGCATTTGCTTCTTTAGGCTCTTCACTATGGTCACGGTGAATCCCAGCTGCTGGCGTACAAAGGAACTGCCACCGTTTATCTTCAAACGAATCATCATCAACAGTCACCGAAAGCTGCGCCAAGTAAATACGGTTGTGGGTATCCCTTTTATGTTTTCTTTCCGATTCTCTGCTATGGCCGAATTTCACTCGTATGTCCAGGTTGCTGAGTATTCCGAATTTGTCTTGACGTCCTAGGCTGATTTTGAACAGAGACTAGTTTCCCTGTGTAGTTTGAATCCTACTCTTACTCACTTCCTGTATGTCATTAGTTGTTTGGAGTTTTATGCCTTTGTGCAATATGAAGGATATATGTTTTCTGTTTTGTTTGCTTCCACTGGGTTGATCATGGTGATTGATATATAATTGACGTGCTCTATTAGTTCAGTGGGTTTTCCATTTATCATCTTCTGTCCTACGCTCGCTGTTGCATCTGTAATGTATAAATCTTTGAGTTGTCAGTGAAAGTTTTATCTATTTGGTTGAATTAAGTTCATGAGGTTTGAGCTTCTCGTTATTACCATGGACTGCTGTTTGCATATGTTGCTAGTAGCCTTGTACGCTTGATAGATGAATAATGTTGATCATATTTTTCTTTCTTACATGTTGCAATCCCCAGGTACACATGACTCATGTTCGTTTTCGACTGGGCTCATTTTGATGTTGCCGATCCATATTTATTTACCCGTAGGCTTTAATTCTTGGTTTGAGCAGTTACCCTAATGACATCATTTCTCTAATGTCTCTTTGTGTGAGAGTATTTGTTCAGATTTCATTTTGCTGATTGACATGCGTGTTATGCTTTTATGTTGGATATTAAACTCAATTTACCAAACTGCTCCTACATTATGTGTTAACTAAGACGCATATGAATTTTATGAGCGTTGAGCTAAGTCTGTTTGGCTTGTATTTGACGTTGGCTTTGCAAGTCGACCAAAGCTTGAGATTCCAACCTCGTATCTGCTGCATATGGGTTGGCGAATTCTACCTATCAGCTATTCTTGAATATAACTTGACAATCCGTTTAATAACTTGTCTTTTGTGCATGTCGGTTGGTTTGAATTCATGTGGCTTCTAGCAATTATTATTGTCTCTTGCACATTGATGTTGGATTGAGAATCATTTCTTTGGCCCATGCCTCATTTGCTTATTTCAAGCCAGATTTTGTCATTTAATTCAATTCTGATGGCCGATTATTCAAAGATCAGTTGGTTATTTCTTGTCATTTGGCTGTTGCGCTATTTGCACAATTGACTCACTCGCACCTGGTTTCGTGTCTTAACCGAGGTACATTTCCTTTAAAACTTGGACTGGATCTTACTTGGCGTTTGGGCTTATGAAATCTGGGGCACAACATGCTAACATTGAGGATTTGGAAACTCTTGCTGATTACACAAGATCGAGATGGAGTTATGAGTGGTCACCCTTCTATTCGGCAGGATTTTGTATATACATATATACTTGACTGAATGATAAACCGGGGGCAGGCCACCCCGTAGGTTGGTTTCCTATCACCTAAATCTCTTATTGGTCATGTTCAACAATATGTTTTCGTTTTTTTAGCATTGCTATTTGCCCCTTGCGCATAATTCAGTTTGGGAAATTAAATTCCGTACAGTTTTGATTCTTTCATTTAAGGTCAGCTTGTTTAGCCTTAATAATCAGTGTTTGATTTTAATTCTTTGTAATCAATAACTCTGAACAACAATTGAATCTGCTACTTGTTTCTTTCTGCTACAGTCTTTGTCGGTTTGCCATGTTCATTTTCAATCTCCATGTTTATTCTGCTATCACTGTAATATATCACCAACTTCTATGGTTGATCGTTGCTTTGCTTTAATGACTAATGAGTAGGGCCCATTTGGGCTGTTGTAAACTCTCAGCTCAAATCCAACTTTAAACTTGGGTCCAGCTCATTGCTAGCCAAATGGGCTAGAACAGGTGACCTTAGACAACCTCTAGGTTACCCAATTATTTCTGGGCCCGTGAGCTCAGTGTAGAAAAGCCTTATAAGGTGTTTCTCCATGGCGCATATTCTCGATTGTTAAGTGGAGTTCCTTTCCTCAAAATTTTCCAACCATCCATTAATCAATATTCAAAACCTTAAAAAACCAATCAATTCCAATTCAACTAAAAAATTCATTCATTCCAATTCGATTCAAATTCATTCAATTCCATTTAATAAAAATTCATTCAATCAAATCCATTCAACTCAAATTCGACAAAAATTCATTTCAATTTCAAATTCAATTCACAAATCATTCCACTTAAAAAATCATTTCCAAGAAAAATCCAATTCTAAAATCTTCTTAAAATTTCAGACCACACAAATTCCAAGCCCAAATCCGGCCCACATTCCAAGCCCAAATCTGGCCCATATTTCATAGCCCAATTTGAGGCCCAATTCGTGGCCCAATTTGAGGCCAACTTTCAAACCCGGCCCAAATTCAAATTAGCCCTAATCTGGCCCAATACCATTTCAAGATCAGTACAAAAATCAACCCAGCTCAAACCAATTCCAAATTCGATTTAAGTCCAATTCCACTTCAATTCCATTTCAGTTCAATCCAAATTCAAGGCCCAACATCAATTCAATTTGACGCCCAAAAATCATTTCAAATGCAGCCCAAAAATTCAAATCCACATCAACTCAATTTCCAAATCAAATTCAAATCCATATCAACTCAATTTCCAAATCAAATTCAAATCCATATCAACTCAATTTCCAAATCAAATTCAAATCCAAATCATCTCATTTTCAAATCAAATCCGTTTCCAATTCAATCTCAATCTCATTTCAATTCCAAACTCATTCAAATCCAAATTCATTTCAACTTCCGATTCAAATCAAAATTTCATTCAACTTCAATTCAATTCCAATTCAAATCAAAATTTCATTCAACTTCATTCAATTCCAATTCAAATCAAAATTTCATTCAACTTCAATTCAATTCCAATTCAAATCAAAATTCATTCGACTCCAATTTAATTTCAATTTCATTCCAATTTCCCCAACATTCTAAATGTCTCACAGACCTGAGCGTCTCACAGACTTTGTCATTCCAATGATTCGAATGTCTCACAGACCGGAGCGTCTCACAGACTTTGTCATTCCAATGATTCGAATGTCTCACAGACCAGAGCATCTCACAGACTTTGTCATTTCAATGATTCGAATGTCTCACAGATCTTAGCGTCTCACAGACCCGAGCGTCTCACAGACTCAAGCGTCTCACAGACTTCGACATCTCAAGGTTTCAAACGTCTCACAGACCCGAGCGTCTCACAGACTAACCCCTTGTTATACCCAAAATTTCAACCCCCCTGGAGTAGTCTCTAAGGCATACGTGTTACAAAGGGCAAAGTGGTCAAAATGCACCAATGCAAGATTTTCCAAGGACATTCTCGGGATTTTCTATTTTCATATGACTTGTTCATTATCTCCAAACACTTCCAAATATCATAGTCATTATGAAAGGTATTTCATGGTTTTCTGATAATGTTTATTCTGGAAATTTAGCTTTTAATTCATATTATAAGCTAATTTCTTTAATAATTAACACATGAAATAGCCTCGAAATAGAAATTAAAAGGTTTCCAAAATTAAAATAAAATTGTCACATGGTTAGCATGACTACATACAGTCATAAACCTGAAATTATCTTATTTGGAACCTTAGCCCAAAATTTAAAAGAGAAATTCAATCATTTTTGCAATTTTCTCTCTCCTTTGAAAAATACCGAAATCAAAACAAAATGTCATGAAATTTTAATACAAGATAGTGGATGATTTTAGAGAATAATGCCGTTGGAATTTCGTTATTTCAACTTTCCAATAATAAGTTATGAATTATGGGAGATTCCAGATTGTGAGATTTTTATCTAATCGATTATTTATCAAACTAATCCGATTCCAACTCTCAAAATTCCTAAAAATCATTATTTACCTTCAGTTAAATTTTCATAATTTTTATCGGCTTGCAACATATTCTAAAAAATCAGATTCCCTTAGAGCATAAAATTAGTCTTTTAGATAAAGATCTTGCTCTATCAATTTGACCATGCTCTTTCTATAAAAGGACCTCCCAAAAACGAACTAGGGCAGGGCAGAACACCTCCAAAGTCAGAGAACACAGCCACAAGCCTTCTTCTCACGTTTTTACACTTCCAAGCCTAAAATCAATACCGAAACACTACAGAAATCACCCCAAAATCACTAAAAAGTCATCCTTTCTTCTCCTATTGAACATCCAAGCACCAAAACACTAAAAATACAGAACCAAAACGTGCTTATCAACACAAGGAAGAAGAGGTCAGAAGCTTGGGTCAAAGTCGAACCGGATTGGCCATTAACAAAGCTCTCAAAGATTCCCGACGTAGTTAGAAACCAAATTTTCTAACTCCTCTGGTCTAAATACACTTCTGGTTGAAATTTCTAAACGAATTGATTTCTCCTTGCTTCTAAATTAAAATTTGTTTATGTTTCTGCCTTCTAACTTTTTAGCTAAGTTTCGCATTAATTTTGACTTCAAATTGAAAACTTTTGATTACTAACGTGTTTATAATCTTTCAGGCTACGTACCCATAAAATTTGAGCCAAAAACACCTTCGGGAACAGCCTCAACGCCGCCGTCCGAGGGCGGTCCGCACCCACGGACGTCATGTCCGGGGTCCCGGACTCCCTGTCCGTAAGCCCGGACGCCCACGGACGGCGCGGGATTTTAAAAAATTCAAAATTTAGGTTTTCTAATAATGTCCGGGCCCACGGACAGCCTGTCCGTGGCCCCGGACTTTGCAATTTTTTGTTTTCCTTTAATTTCGACTCTTCTGTATAATTAGGTTAACTGGGGTCCGTGGTCTCGGACATGGGGTCCGTGGCTAGGACGTAAGCAAAATTCGACCTAATTCTGCCTCCGAAACCCTAGTTTAGGTATCTTTCAATTTCACTTTAGTTTTCTGTCAAAAAATGCTAAAAACACAAAAAAAACAGAAGCACGCGCACTTTGGTTAAAACGACTCGTAATAAGCCGTAAATAAACCAAGTAGAGGAAAAATGGCCTAGGAAGGGTAATGAAATTAATTGAACCTTAATTAAGTCGAATATCAAGCCCCCGAACCCGAACTCTCCTTTCCTAATTTGATCTAGGTTAAAATTAGGTGGCGACTCATAATAGGTTCCAGTGAGCTAGCTTAGGTTTTAATAATTATTGTTATATGACATAGTTATTAATCTTAGGTTATAAGTGGACCTAAAACCCGATTAGATCCTAATCAACTTTAATCAACATAGGATAGGGGTTTAAAATCGAGGGTCACAGACTGGAGACTCTGCTGGGGACAAATTCTTAATTTTAACTTGTTTAATTTTAAGAAAGAGGGCTTAACTTGAAAATGCTTATTTATGGCTTTATTACATTGTTTGTTTACTTTTGTGCGCAATTAAATTTCTGTACTTTTGCATCATATGAGAGCGAGGGTCTACATAAACCGATTTCACCCCGGGACCCGTTTGAGGGTCCCCTGTCAGGGACTCACACCTTTTAGGTGATGTGAATAAGCGGGGGAAAAGAGGAGGGTGTCGTCTAACCACACCCCCTTAATACCTGGGCCTTAGACCCAAGCGTTTTCCTGGCAGTGCCCTTACCTAGCCCTTTGTTTGGTCAGTCAAAGACCCGACCGTAGACGCACACCATTAGGTGATGTGAAAAGAGTGGGGAAGCCCAAAGAGAATAGCGTGCAAGCCCTATTCCTTTGTGGTGACCTGGGCCCACGCCCCAAGCACCTCTCCGGATCGATCCATACCCGGTTTGATTTAAACGTCTAGTGAGGACATGTTGAATTTGTGTGGGCCTTGTTTGCTTGTATGATCGGCCCACTACCCAGCCTAGAGATTGATATGAACTTCTCCTACATCAACCTAGCCCAACAAGAATTGGCAGCTCTATTTGTTTGCGGCCCAGAGGCCCTGTTTGGTTTAACATGTGAGTCGTTCGGGCTTCAGCCCAAAAGCCTAGACTTAGGTGATTTCTCTTCTGGCCCAATTTGAATTATCCAATTGGTTCTAGGCCCATAAAAAAGAAATCCACCTGAACTTGAAATAACTCACAAGTCCTGAAAATAAAATCTTTTTCGGCTTAGCAACCATCTTCTCTGGCCCGAAGAAAGTTAGGCCCATTTGTGATTTAGGGACCATTCCAGCTCATGTGCTTTACTTCAGACCCAAACACATTCCGGCCCAAGGGCTCATTCTAGTCTAGGTCGACTTCTTATCATGACCCTAACCCAAAACCTTAGATCTAGGTGTCATCTGTTAGGCCCAACCAAAATCACTTGGCCCAAATTCTAGTTCACATATAGAGCAATCATTCTGGCCCAAGTACCACACTCATAACTCATTCCATTTGAGCCCACAGACCAATTCATAGTTTTGGCCCATGAGCTTCGCTCTCAATCCAGAATTTCGGCCCATAAAACATTTGAATCCAAGATAGTTTGCATAATTCGTTCATTCCAGTTTCCGGCTTCAAGGCCCAACAAGAGCATCAAACGAATCTAGACTTCAAGGCTTATCCCTCGGCCCAGTGGCCCATTCACGGTCCATGTGATTTCTTTCAGCTTGTTTGCTCAAAATCTGGATTCAGGCCTACATGTCTATTCTAGTCTAGGAATCACTCTAATCTATGCACTTCACTCTCAGTTTGACGAAGACTCAGGCCCAGTTACTTCCTACATAACCCATAGGCATTCCTAGTTCAGACATTTTACAGGGCCTACTCGAAGCTTGGAAGGAAGACAATCATGGTCAATGGTGCCCCAACGGTCAACGGCTCCAGTCTTCAACACGTTGGCATCGGACTGTTCAACACCACTATTTCAGAAGTTTTCTCGATTTAGTAGTTTTCTTTTCTCAATCATTATTCTAACTTTTATGGTAGTTAGCTTCCTTTGTCATTTTAGATTACAACTTTTGGTGTTATCTTTCCATTCGTGAATAAGAGCATAGTTCGATTTTCGTAATTTTTTGTGCATCCATTCAACAAAACAAAAACACAAAAATTTGTTTTTTTTAAGGGATCACAGAGTAATCATTTCTCGACTATGGAATAAAATGACTTGTCTTCTGTTTCTAAAAGGGTGAACATGTTCGACTATCCCATAATATCCATGAAGCATTCCAAAATCCGCATCTGTTTAAGTGTTGTCATAAACCCCAGGTCAATACTGGGGGCAATCTAAGTTCAGGACCGTCATCTTCAGTCTTTTGTTTAAGCGTGTGAACTAGTCTCTAAGTGAAATTCACGAGAGTGTCTTGAGCGGAAAAACCATGAGTGAACGAACGTGTCATTTTTACACGACTCTGATGAGACCACATTCAAAGGTGAGGTGAACGGCATAACTCCGACCGAAGGAGATAATTTGTAAATTTACTCTTAGACCTGCGAAAAGTAACAAAGAACGGATACCCAACTATCAGGAATGACGAAGCACCTAGGTACAGCACCACATAGCCAAAAGCTTGTAAACCCTATCATTAAACCCTAGGCACCCCCGTTGAGCCTTTCGTATGTCCCTTTTCGATATTATGAGCTCCACAAAATAACCCAGCCAATGATGAATGTCCGACCCGGTGACCAAAGGAAGCGAGGAGCCCGACTCTCAGATACCATTCTCATCAGTCCAAAGAAGCAATGCCGCTATCAGCATGACGAAGCGATCCACAAATGGTCCCAGAGTGACACAGGATCAAAAGAGCTCACATCAAAACAGCTCTCGAAGCCCAAAACCGGGAAACACAAGAACCCCGAAGGCAAAGTCAAGGAAGGATAAAACAAAAAGGCAAACCCGAAGTGCCTCTAAGAAGTCCAAAGGACAAAAAAGAGAAATGGTGTAAAGGACAACTTCAAAAGTCCAGGTCCAGAAGCTCGAAAACAACGTCAACATGAAGCAGCCAGACGACTTCAAGACAAGGAAGATGAATCCGAGAGAAGACGCAAGTTGCAGCTTTGGTCACCCATTTAAGCTCCACATACCTCAAATATCCCTCCATGATCCCGTCGTCTTTCATCACACCCTATGGCCACGTTATAAGCTCTAAAGACTTCCGACTTGATAGTTGTGTGTCCAATCACGTGAAAGTAACAGATCAAATGCGTAAATCTATCAAATATCGAATTCAATGGTCTAGAAGTTATGACCATGAGCGAGAAATGAGTGCAAACACCAACCACATCGAGTGTAGGATAGGAAGCACCACATCAAAGCATAAGCCTCGACCCTGTGAGGATGAAACTTGTTCGCACGTTTAATCAAAGAAAATACTGGGGGCAATTGATCGTTCCGATCAATTGCCATGAACTCTAGCTCAGATTGTCCTAAGGAAAAATACTGGGGCAATTGTTGGTTCCAACAATTGCCATGACAACACCAATTGAAACCTAAAGTTTGAGCACCACCATCCCACCATAGGCATAAGCCCTTACATCCACATCAAACACCTCAGGCGCACATAAGCTCTAACCTCCACACACACACTCTCAAGCCCGTCATTAGCCTTACCCCCACAAAAACATCAGATCTGCCATAACCCTGACCACCATCCAAAATCACAACCTCATCCCAGGTTAATCGTATATCCTGAACACCAGCAAAAGCCTTTAGCACCACAAAAAAAAAAAACCACACCCCACCAGTGGCATGTTCATCTTCTAAGAAACATAATGCAAATATGAAATTCTTAGTCAGGAAGTGATTCTTTCACTTTCCTTTTTTCAGTAGAGTTTTTCCCAAGCTTTGCCATGTTTGACACATTTTCCAGCAATTTCTTGCTTTAAACAATTTTCCATTCTCATCATTGCCATGTTTGGCACATTTTTAAACAGTTTCTTGCTTTGAACAAATATCTTACATGCACTGTGATTGCATTTTACAAACTTTTGCGTACACCTCACCATCGCCACGTTTGGCCCTTTTACAATTGGTTTTCACCACATGCATTTGCACGAGACCATTATCTTTCTAGCCCATTTTTAATGCGAGACCCATCATGCACTTAACTCTCTTTCACTTAGATCTAACCTTTAGGCTCGTCATAAGACCTAGATCCATCCTTAGGCTTGTCATAAGACCTAGATCCAATCTTTAGGCTCGTCATAAGACCTAGATCCATCCCTAGGCTCGTCATAAGACCTAGATCCAATCTTTAGGCTTGCCATAAGACCTAGATCCAACCTTTAGGCTCGTCATAAGACCTAGATCCAATCTTTAGGCTCGTCATAAGACCTAGATCCATCCTTAGGCCTATCATAAGACCTAGATCCAACCTTTAGGCTCGTCATAAGACCTAGATCCATCCTTAGGCTCGTCATAAGACCTAGATCCAATCTTTAGGCTCGTCATAAGACCTAGATCCAACCTTTAGGCTCGTCATAAGACCTAGATCCAATCTTTAGGCTCGTCATAAGACCTAGATCCAATCTTTAGGCTCGTCATAAGACCTAGAACCATCCTTTAGGCTCGTCATAAGACCTAGTTGCATTCCTTTAGGCTCGTAATAAGACCCTTTAGTTTACCCACTCTCATCAAACACATTGCATTCATCTCATTCATATAGGCTCGTCATAAGACCTAGTTGCATTATCCAGGCGCGTCACAAGACCTGGCGACAATAAAGTTGGCGAGGTGATGGCAATAAATCCTCCTGTGTTATGTCAACTTACTTTGGGATCAACAAATGGTGGGAAAAGGCAATAAGTCCCCAGGGTTTTTACCAGGAGTTATCCCTGCACACCGGCTTGGGGGGCGATGGCAATAAGTCCACATTGGGTACAGCCAGGAGCATCGGCATGGGTTTCGGTCCCTAGAAGCATCCGAGCATCATCAACATCATCAACATCATCAGCATCATCGGCATCATCATCAACATCATCAATATCATCAGCATCATCGGCATCACCATCAACATCATCAGCATCATTAGCATCGCTAGCATATCAGCATTCCTACATCTACACATTATTTAGCTTTCATCATCTTCAGGTAGTCAACGCCTTAGATTAGCTTGACATCATTTCATTTTTAGGTAGTCAACGCCTTAGAATCGATTGACATTTACTTCATCATTTCATTTTTAGGTAGTCAACACCTTAGAATTGATTGACATTTACTTCATCATTTCATTTTTAGGTAGTCAACGCCTTAGAATCGATTGACATTTACTTCATCATTTCATTTTTAGGTAGTCAACGCCTTAGAATCGCTTGACATTTATTTCATCATTTCGTTTTTAGGTAGTCAACACCTTAGAATCGCTTGACATATTTTCATTTTCATTCTCACTCATAGGTAGTCAGCACCTTAGAATAGCTCGACACAATCTACATGTAGGGTCTTTTAAGATCCAAAATTTTGGGGTATTACTCAGGCATCAACTAGTCTTTTCATCTTCATTACAAAGCCTAGTTGACGGGGGGCAATCTGTTATACCCAAAATTTCAACCCCCCTGGAGTAGTCTCTAAGGCATACGTGTTACAAAGGGCAAAGCGGTCAAAATGCACCAATGCAAGATTTTCCAAGGACATTCTCAGGATTTTCTATTTTCATATGACTTGTTCATTATCTCCAAACACTTCCAAATATCATAGTCATTATGAAAGGTATTTCATGATTTTCTGATAATGTTTATTCTGGAAATTTAGCTTTTAATTCATATTATAAGCTAATTTCTTTAATAATTAACACATGAAATAGCCTCGAAATAGAAATTAAAAGGTTTCCAAAATTAAAATAAAATTGTCACATGGTTAGCATGACTACATACAGTCATAAACCTGAAATTATCTTATTTGGAACCTTAGCCCAAAATTTAAAAGAGAAATTCAATCATTTGTGCAATTTTCTCTCTCCTTTGGAAAATACCGAAATCAAAACAAAATGTCATGAAATTTTAATACAAGATAGAGGATGATTTTTAGAGAATAATGCCGTTGGAATTTCGTTATTTCGACTTTCCAATAATAAGGTATGAATTATGGGAGATTCCAGATTGTGAGATTTGTATCTAATCGATTATTTATCAAACTAATCCGATTCCAACTCTCAAAATTCCTAAAAATCATTATTTACCTTCAGTTAAATTTTCATAATTTTTATCGGCTTGCAACATATTCTAAAAAATCAGATTCCCTTAGAGCACAAAATCAGTCTTTTAGACAAAGATCTTGCTCTATCAATTTGACCATGCTCTTTCTATAAAAGGACCTCCCAAAAACGAACTAGGGCAGGGCAGAACACCTCCAAAGTCAGAGAACACAGCCACAAGCCTTCTTCCCACGTTTTTGCACTTCCAAGCCTCAAATCAATACCGAAACACTACAGAAATCACCCCAAATCACCAAAAACTCATCCTTTCTTCTCCTATTGAACATCCAAGCACCAAAACACTAAAAATACAGAACCAAAACGTGCTTATAAACACAAGGAAGAAGAGGTCCGAAGCTTGGGTCAAAGTCGAACCGGATTGGCCATTAACAAAGCTCTCAAAGATTCCCGACGTGAAGGAATAACAGATATCAGAAACCAAAACAGGTTAGAAACCAAATTTTCTAACTCCTCTGGTCTAAATACACTTCTGGTTGAAATTTCTAAACGAATTGATTTCTCCTTGCTTCTAAATTAAAATTTGTTTGTGTTTCTGCCTTCTAACTTGTTAGCTAAGTTTCGCATTAATTTTGACTTCAAATTGAAAACTTTTGATTACTAACGTGTTTATAATCTTTCAGGCTACGTACCCATAAAATTTGAGCCAAAAACACCTTCGGGAACAGCCTCAACGCCGTCGTCCGAGGGCGGTCCGCACCCACGGACGTCATGTCCGGTGTCCCGGACTCCCTGTCCGTAAGCCCGGACGCCCACGGACGGCGGCAGGATTTTAAAAAATTCAAAATTTAGGTTTTCTAATAATGTCCGGGCCCACGGATAGCCTGTCCGTGGCCCCGGACTTTGTAATTTTTTGTTTTCCTTTAATTTCGACTCTTTTGTATAATTAGGTTAACTGGGGTCCGTGGTCTCGGATATGGGGTCCGTGGCTACGGACGTAAGCAAAATTCGACCTAATTCTGCCTCCGAAACCCTAGTTTAGGTATCTTTCAATTTCACTTTAGTTTTCTGTCAAAAAATGCTAAAAAACACAAAAAAAAAAACAGAAGCTCGCGCACTTAGGTTAAAACGACTCGTAATAAGCCGTAAATAAACCAAGTAGAGGAAAAACGGCCTAGGAAGGGTAATGAAAGTAATTGAACCCTAATTAAGTCGAATATCAAGCCCCCGAACCCGAACTCTCCTTTCCTAATTTGATCTAGGTTAAAATTAGGTGGCGACTCATAATAGGTCCAGTGAGCTAGCTTAGGTTTTAATAATTATTGTTATATGACATAGTTATTAATCTTAGGTTATAAGTGGACCTAAAACCCGATTAGATCCTAATCAACTTCAATCAACATAGGATAGGGGTTTAAAATCGAGGCTCACACCCCTCAAACCCGAAACTTCTCGAAGCTTCAAACATCTCAAAACTCTTCAAAACCTCAAAACTTCCACAACCCAAAAAGCCTGAACTACGTAAGGTCTGATCTCAACAGGAAGTTGAGTACGTAGGCAGCCCATCTAGGGTGCGACCCCATCCCAAGCGAAAAACCTTTTTCCCCCTCTAAAGTGGTTTTCATATCTCTTGAGACACTCAAACCTTGTTTCGGCTTCCACAAACTTTAAACCATTAGACTCAAGTCTTGTATATTCACTCAATCTAAGACTCTCCTCAAATCTTCATTCTGTACTCATCCAAATTCACCAATCCCTTCATTTGGCGCCAGCTTGGCAGAAAAGCTCGCCTCATCCACTCGTTTTCTCTCCTCCTATCCTAATCCTATCTTTGGCTTTTAAATGAATCTCTCTAAAAAGGTTTTGAAAGAAGGTAATCCCGACAATTGGAGACCGAGGTTTCCTCAGGCACCAATCCAAGGTTGTGGTCATTGCCACTTCCAAGGCGTGTAACCGAGTGCGAACCCACAATAGAATCTCTGACATGACCAGATAAGTCCTATCCGTAGGCAACAAATTCAGAGTCAACCAACGGTCCTTAGAACCCTCCATCTCTTCCTTCCTAGTTATCATAGGTCAAACTAGGTGGCGACTCTAGTCAACTCTGCCCTTAGGGCATAAGTCCGCGTGGAGCCCATTGAGAGCGGATGTAGTGCACACTTGCACTCATCCTTTATGCTTTCTGGGAAAGACGGACGATTTAGTAGGTATTTGAGGGATGCCAGAATAACGGGTTTTCACCCTCCACAGAATGGCATTTTTCTAGGGTCTCGACTTTTCAGTCAGACCATATTTAGATAGACCCCCCTCATACCGAAAAATCACCCTCCACAGAATGGCGACTCTGCTGGGGAAAACTTGAGTAAGTTTTTCTCAAACTCAAGGAAGACTGAACTCCATTCAAGATTCTCAGGATTTCCTAACTTCTTTCAAAACCTTCAAGAGATTCATTCCAAGTCTCTAGGACTACTCTACTCCATACTTAGAGTGTGTTTGGTGAGGATAGCTAGGATGAGGATTTAGAGTTTATGCTTGGCTTGCTTGTCATTCGTGTTTTGTTTGCTCTACATAATTGTGTGATTATGCTAGACTAACTTGCAGGAACTCCAGGTAGGTGGGCCCATTAGGGGTCCAACCTCTTCTCTCTCTTTGCTTGCGCATTTATTACCGCTCTTTCTCTTTGCTATTGTACTGTTAGGAATAGTCCTGATGGGGGGTGCATTGGGTAGCTTAGGACATGCATTCCTCTGTGTCACCCGATTTACCCACGATGTCACGGGATCCCAGCTGGTCCACGGTTGATTCCCCATGAGCTAGGGTCACTCTCTCAGTGAACAAACCCACGAGGCGGTACGGTCTCCGACCAACGCTTTGAGTTCATGATCCAAAAATATCCTCCATTATCCGAGTCAAAAGCCAGCATATAGTGACCTTTGAGCCTTCAGTGTCCAGCTACCTGATCTGGTGTCTAGGACGGGTTTTATGGGTAGTCACCCCTTGTATGTTGTCTGTCTGACCACCATTTTGCCTTACCTTGAAGATTGCATGGGCTCAGTTCTCCAAGTGTCCTCTGCACCACGGGTGTCTCTAAAGCCCGATGTCACGCTGCACGTCCATAGAGGATCCCGTATTTACCAGATACCCATACATGGCACAACGTAGTCAGTGAATAATTTGGACTTTAGACACACCTGACCATGCAGATGACGAGAGACCCGTTCCCATGCAGTACTTCCCCAAGTTTCCAAAAGTGAGTATGTTGTGATAATCCCCGGCCGTGGCTAGTGTGACTGTATCACTTCGGGTATCCTGACCTTTCGAACTTAAGCACACCGGTCTTTCTTGATGACGTGCCCCCCAAGGCATAACAGAGATAAATCCCGAGAGATGAACAGTGAAGGAACGACGGTTCCCCCGGTGGTATGGAAGCATTGATTGACCTGGAAGGTGATTATCCCAATCATTCACACTTATCTCCACATAAAATCAGCCACGATTTTTATTTTGTACTTACATCTATGTGTGATCACGTTTCAAAAATGAGCAAAAATCAGAAAATGAATCATGCCAAACACTCTAATGAATTATCTTCAAAGTCCATCTCGAATGATTTCAAAAAAAAAATATATAATGACTTTCAAAATTTTTATTTCCAAAATAGTTTTCAAAAAACGGTTTCAATCAAAGTCTTCTAGAAAACCAACTTTGTCAAACGGTTTGCAAAGAATAGATGTTTTTAACAAATGTAGTTTCAAAAACTATTTTCTCAAACAGATTTCAAGAAAACCTACTTTACACAAATGAATTTTGGAACAACATTTTTCATGGATCATATTTCAAAATAGTTTTCGAAAACAGTTTTCAAAATTGATTTTCACAAATGTATTTCAAAATAAATGATTTAGTCCCCATATTGTGACCCACTATTTTTGAAGTTCAAGCCACCTTCAGGAGCAGCGGTTATTACCGTGGAGCGTACTAGTCATTTCGTATTTTCACAAAGTGGTGGATTTTCAAAAAGAATTTGTGCTCGATCATTCACATTTCCTTTCTAAAAAAATGCCCCTTATTTTCCTTCATCGGAGCGAGTGGGATGCATGAAGATCAACGGCGATTCGAGCTAAAATCAGAGCTGCACCAACCTGAGTCGAACGACATGAAGACCAGAAACAACCGTTCGAGTTCGAAGTTGCGGAGGGTCAGAAGAGCACCAACCAATTTCTCTTGCTCATAGTCTCACCTTGTTGATTGAACCCGAAGACGAGCGAACGACCAATCAGGAGCCCGCACATGAGTAAGTAGTCAATCAGAAGCTCGAAAACAAAGTAGAAGAGTTCAGAAGAAGTTTAGCTCAAAACTCCCCTTTTAATGACTTTTTAGAGGTGATGATGTATAGGTTTCCCCTAGCATTCTTTTCTCTCTTGTCAGTTTCTGAATAGACTGCGTGTATTGGTTATGCACCCCCTTTGAATTTGTTTAGATCATTATATGTATAGGGTTCCCTGCTCCCTATTCTATTTGCGAATGACTGAGCATCAAAATTCCTACTGAGAAAATCCACCACTTCGAAAACACGTGTTTTCAAAACTATTTTTCTAAAAACTTGATTTTTTTTTAGCACATATGACTTGCTTCTTCCCATTTTCGGTCATTTTACATTCATCAATCATGCATGAATCACTCCCATCTCAGAAAAATTGCATAATCACATGTTGCATTCCCAACACATCACACACACGCATTCATCCCATTTTTTCAAAGCATGCTAACATTCACATTTGTCATATTCTTTTTTCTGTTATAATGATTGTGTTTGCAGGTGATTAACCGCATTTGCCCACGAGTGAAAGCGTGACCCCCAAAGTGATAGCAAGAAATACCAAGGATTCAAGCATCTTCCCATTCGGCATACCATGTACATAGAGACCAACAACCACAAAAAAAGCAAATACCCAAAAAAAATCATATCCAAAAAAAAATCCAAAAAAATGCATACATTCAAAAATCCAAAAAAAACATATATCCAAAAAATCCCAAAAATGCAGTCACTGTCATGTCGTGGGACCACCATGCGGGAGTGGTCACTCCCTAAAAGCCCCAAAACTCCAGAAGCCAATCATCAACCGAATATCTTTCTGACACAACCTCTCTCACATCACACCTAACAGCTTCTCTCACATAGACCATCTTCGGGGCTTACAATGACGGGATGAGCTTCATAGACCATCAACTGGAAACGACTCAAGCGAGACTAGCCATAACCTTACCACTCATGCATTGCGTCCAAAAAAAACATTCAATCAACCATTTCCATTCACCATTTTCAGCATTTCATGCATCCTATATGTAGTAATTCCATATTACCACAATACATCGCATGGTAGATAATCGCATTTGCATACCCCCGTATCGAAATGACATTTTTGGGAAAATCGTGAGAGATTGATTGAACATAGTGCGTGAACCACTTAACTCTCGACCCATCAATGAACACAAGGGCTTAATTAAAATCAGCACCACCGACCAAGTGAGTAGTGTGTGAAGAGCGGTATTTTCCCTTGAATTCTGAATGAGGATATTGGACAATCCACCGAGCGATGAGGCTAGATAGAGCGAGTCCATAGAGGTAAAACCATGAGCGACTTGTGTATTCCTTCAACACATGGAGAGGCACAATGCATAGCGAGATCAATGTCGATAAACAGGATACGAACTGTGATTCATGCAAAGATCCGAGAATAGTAAGAAAACAATCATTGACTAATGAGAATGACGAGGCACTTAGGAACAAAATCTTCACAAAACCAAAAAGCTTTGACTGCCTGTACATAATCCCTTAGTGAGCCCCGCTGAGCCTTTCACGATAAACCTTTTTCTACGAACTCCACAACATGCCAACCCAACGTAGATATACTTACTTGCCCTTGCAACAAAGGATCTCAAAGGAGCCGGAGCCATGGTCCCTCCCCACCATCTGTCACAAACACAATAAATGAAATGTCCAAAGAAATCAGTGAGTCAATGCAACTCCAAAGTCAAACACCAAAAAAGAACACCGAAAATGTTCAAGAAGATCGATGAGTCAATGCAACTCTAAAGCTGAAAGCCAAAATACAAAGGAAAGAATGCTTGAGAAATTCGATGAGCCAAATGCAATTTCAGAGGACAAAAAATGAGAAGAAAATCCAAACCGTACACCAGAAGAGACAAGGAGGAGAAATCCAGATCAAGACCAATGATGTCTTGCAGAAACCAATAAAAGGTTATCAAAATCTGTCCAATCATTCCACCCATGGCAAAAGTGAAACACGTTCTTTATTGCACAAAAGCCCCACAATTCCCAATAAATCCCATAGTCCCGTGTGATATACATCATACCCCTCAGCCCCGTTACAACCCAATAAATACCTCTGACTCATATGTTAATGAGCGTTAACTGAAAGTACCGGATCTGAAACATGAATCATAAGCTTCGTACTTGTTATCAATATGTCCCATCGCACCAAAAGGGACCACGGGCGAATGAGTGTGACCTTACCCCGCAAGGTCTTTTGAGTGTGAGTGACTCTTTGATCGAAGCACCAAATCATACACAGCTAACCCCATGCAGGTGAGGAAATTGTAAGGATTGGAAAGTCCAGAACCTCGAAAAGAAGTTCTAAGGAAAATACTGCTTTGAGCACTGAGAGTATCATTACACCATTAGCACACACAACCATACTCACGAGAGATTAACCAATATTCCTCCATGAGAGGAAAGTGATTCACAAATTCGAGCTCAACAATCGCTCAAGATCGATTCGAAGATGTCTTATATTCGTAAGCCTCATAGTAATAGAGATAGGACCGTACCTTCTCTCCAAAAACTGCATACGCATTTTGCATCTCCTTTAGCACTTAGTATTTGCATGCATCATAACCACTTCATTTTCAACATCCGACTGGTAAGAACACATAGTCTCGCTGAAAGTCGACTCAGCTGCAATTGTTGAAGCATAACTTTTGATGTCAACCGGAACCATCCTGGACCATCATCAAGCTATATCTAGCCTCTTCGGAGCCATCCCAGGCTATCACCGAGCTACATTGACCCATTCAAGAGCTATACAGAGCCATGCAGAAACCATACCGAAGCCATGAGAGGACCGTAGCTGGAGCCATCCACTGTCACACTCGAGCCTCATTGACACCACACTCAAAGTTAAGCTGGAGCCATACGGGGTCCATCCTCAAACATCGAGACTATCCCTAGGGCTACATAGGATCCATTTCCTCATCAAAGCCTCACCCGCAAAGTGATCGAACTACGTATGGTCTGATCTCAATATGGAATTGAGTACGTAGGCAGCCCGCCCAGGGTGCGACCACATCAAAGGGGAAAACTTCCCTTTTCCCCTCGATGTCATTAAAGTGAACCAACCAAAGCATCGTCATGCTCAATCAGCACAAGGTCATCCCGGAGCCATCCATGGAAATCCTGGAACCATGATGGGAACTCCCAACAAGTCATGCAACTGTGTTTCATCGTTCACCCATGAAAAACCATTCACTCACTACAAAGTCCACAACAAATCCTGTCAAACAACAATAAATCCATCATCGGAGCCATCAAACCACCTTGAAAAAAATCTCAAGGCAAATCAAAGCCCATAAATTGCCACAAAATCACCAACCATGTCAAACCCACCAACCACCCCGAGACCATTGGTCACATCGGAACCATCAGTATACCAGAGCCAACAGTGCATACCGGAGCCATCAATGCACGCTGGAGCCATCTCAGATCCTTGAAGCCATGCCGGAGCCACCGGAGGCAACCCGAAGTTTTGATGTAACTCTAGAGCCATCTGCTCACACAAAAACCTACACCCACAAATAGGGAGTTTAATTCAATTAATACATTGGTTAATCACCTCACATCACATATCATCTGCATATACCCACAAAATTTGCTCACTATCTGACGCATCTTCACACCCGCTAGGCAGCTATTGCGCTACTAGTACGGTTACCTTTCGTTTTACACCTGCTAGACAGCTATTGCGCTACTAGTACGGTCGCCTTTCATTTTACACCCGCTAGACAGCTATTGCGCTACTGGTGCGGTCGAACTTTTCATTTTACACCTGCTAGACAGCTATTGCGCTACTAGTACGGTCGCCTTTCGTTTTACACCTGCTAGACAGCTATTGCGCTACTAGTACGGTCGCCTTTCATTTACACCCCTAGACAGCTATTGCGCTACTAGTGCGGTCGAATTTTTCGTTTTACACCCGCTAGGCAGCTATTGCGCTACTAGTGCGGTCACATTTCATTTTACACCCGCTAGACAGTTATTGCGCTACTAGTGCGGTCAAATTTTACGTTTTACACCTGCTAGACAGCTATTGCGCTACTAGTACGGTCGTCTTTCGTTTTACACCTGCTAGACAGCTATTGCGCTACTAGTACGGTCGCCTTTCATTTTACACCCGCTAGACAGCTATTGCACTACTAGTGCGGTCGAATTTTTCGTTTTACACCCGGTAGGCAGCTATTGCGCTACTAGTGCGGTCACATTTCATTTTACACCCGCTAGACAGCTATTGCGCTACTAGCGCGGTCGAATTTTATGTTTTACACCTGCTAGACAACTATTGCGCTACTAGTACGGTCGCCTTTCATTTTACACCTGCTAGACAGCTATTGCGCTACTAGTACGGCCTTTCATTTTACACCCGCTAGACAGCTATTGCGCTACTAGTGCGGTTGAATTTTTTGTTTTACACCTGCTAGACAGCTATTTCGCTACTAGTGCGGTCGAATTTTTCGTTTTACACCTGCTAGACAGCTATTGCGCTACTAGTATGGTCGCCTTTCATTTTACACCCACTAGGCAGCTATTGCGCTACTAGTGCGGTCGCATTTCTTTTTACACCCACTAGGCAGCTATTGCGCTACTAGTGCGGTCGCATTTCTTTTTACACCCGCTAGGCAGCTATTGCGCTACTAGTGCGGTCGCATTTCATTTTACACCCGCTAGACAGCTATTGCACTACTAGTGCGGTCGAATTTTTCGTTCTACACCTGCTAGACAGCTATTGCGCTACTAGTACGGTCGCCTTTCGTTTTACACCTGCTAGACAACTATTGCGCTACTAGTACGGTCGCCTTTCATTTTACACCCGTTAGGCAGCTATTACGCTACTAGTGTGGTCCCGCCATTTTTCCTCCACTAGGCAGCTATTACGCTACTAGTGCGAGATCGTTCATTTCATAACCCACTAGGCAGCTATTACGCTACTAGTGCGGTCCCGTCGTTTTTCCTCCACTAGGCAGCTATTACGCTACTAGTGCAAGATCGTTTCACACTCACCTACTAGGCAGTTATTACGCTACTAGTATAGTGCTCAATCAAAGTATTATAGGCTTGCCATAAGTCCTATAGCTAGATGTTAAGAGGTCTAGTTGAGGCTCTCCTAAGTCCTCGTACTTTTAATTGTATTCTAGGCTCGTCATAAGTCCTAGGGTTAGATATCAAGAGGTCTAACTGAGGCTCGTCATAAGCCCTCGTGCATTCGGTTATCAGGTCATTTTAATTCCTGTTGCATTCATACATCATTTCACTCACAGTCGCCTACCAATGCACCGCAAAGTCGTAGTGAGAATTTTTGGCGCCCTCTCAACCTTGATCCAATTCTGCAAGGGTTTGCAAAATTGAATCAAGGGGAGCCATCTGTAGACACCAAAAATTCTCACCCATAATGCAAAATTCAGAAATAATAAAATAAAAGGGGCATCACTTTTCTTTTTCAAAATGCATTAAAGTGAGTGCCAAAAAAATGTTCAAAATCAATTTTCAAAGCAATTAGAAAAAAGAGAGAAAACCTTGTTTTGTGAAAATAAACTCTTAGTAACAAATCGATTTCAAGTTGCCATAATTTCGGGCATTTAAATATTTATTTAATTTCAATTTTATTTTATCTTTATTTTTTATTTTTTATTCTTATTCAGTCTGTTTTCCTTTACTTTTTACGATAAATGGAAATTTTCCATGCATTTTATTTCAAACAATAGTATTTAGTGCAATTTTTTCTGTATTTTCCATGTTTCTATTGCAAGATTGGACACTAGAGTGGTTGGTGGGCATTAGCTTGAGACCATATGCATGGGGTTCAATTCCAACTGACAACACCTCTGGATCATTTTGATTTTGTTTCATTCTTTTCTTGATTCTTTGTGCTTCTTGCTAATCCAACAGGGCCCAAGAGCCAAACAAAGCCACATGTGACTCCCTGTAGCCCACGCCGATTATGAAATTGGAACCCATGAAACAAAAATCAAGCTACCTCATCCCAATCTCTCTTTTATAAAAAGCACAACCGGCACAAATAAAAAACCTAGAGCACAATAGGGCAGCCGACAACACCAATCCCCAGGTCATTTCTTTCACTCTCCTCTGTTTCATCGATCTCCTTCAACCCAGGAACAAAAAATATCTGTACCTCGAGCTCCATTGAATCTAGACAAAATTGAGAAAACGGCAGCCTCAAAAACATATACCTCCTCACCCATTTTCTTGACTAGGAACAAGGAACATACATGATATTTCCTCTCTTTTATTCTTCACTCTCATGTTTTGCAACCACCGGAGAATATGGAGCTTTCCTACCCTGCTCCTCACTCACGGTGTTTTACAACCCAACTGGCGAACAATAAACAATACAGCTCTTCCTGGCATTCTCATCTAGCAAACAAGAAACATACATGCTCTACCTGACATTCTTCTCACGTCGGTAATTTTGCAACAAAGCTAGCGAATAAAGAGCATTCAAGCTCAGCCTCCTTCATTCTCTTCAGCTGGCGAACATGGAATGCCTCGTCTCTGTTCATTTTTTCAGTACCTGTACATTGAAAAATCTAAAAGGTAAGTGTGGAGCATTCTTTCTGTTCATGTTAACAATTTTGCAAACCCAGCTCACAAACCAGTTTGTTATGCTCGTTCACTTTCTTCACCCACACCATTCGCTTCTCCTGGGTTCACCATATATAAATTGTAAAAACACCGAGCAGCCGCCTCTCTCATCTGATCATTGATCCCAAAAAATAAACTGTAGCTGACCTCCACTCTCGGCTCTCCATGGTTTTCTTCTTCAACCAAGAACAACGGCCGACATACACAAATCCCACAGGAGCCCATTCTCTTTTCAGGTCTTTCTCTTCTTCCTTAAGCGGATGAATAAACAGGGATCTGCTCTTCATTTCCACTCACGTCGGTAATTGCACAGGAAAATATAAACTCTACCCATATTTTCATTCCCTACAATCACATCAGTTTTGCAATCAAAACCGTAAAACAAGACAATGTTGCTCTGAACTTCTTTCCATCCCCTTCCTCTAGCTAATTTGCAATCAAACTGGTGAAAAGAAATGTACAGCTCTACATCCCCTTCACTCTCTCCATTCATGATATCTTTTCTTTTGCAACAAAACTGGTGTACGGGAAACACTGTAGCTCTGCTCCCTCTTTATACTCAAAACCAGCGGACAAGGAACATTGTGGCCCTGTACTTCATACTCTTCTTCACGGTTTTGCAACCCAAACAGAAGAACGAAGATATACATGCTCTTTCACTTCTATTCTCTTCAAGTCCCTACCGAACAAAGGATATACACACTCTATGATTGTCTTTCTCTTCACTCATGAGAAGTTTGTGCAACCCAACTTGCGAAGAAAGAATCTACACGCCCTGCGCCTTCATTCACGTTACTTTGCAAACCAACTGCAGAAACAAGGGACGTACAGCTGCGCCTTCTATTTTTCTCTTTACTCACGCCCAGCTGACGAACATGGAATGTACAGCTCTGCACTTGTACTCTCGTTTGTATGCCCAGATGACGAACAAGGAACAGATGGGCTTCGTGCCTCCTTCATTTCTCGTCTTCATTCACGGTGTGTCTGCAACCCATGTTGGTGAAACAACACACATGCTCTGCTCCTTCAAGCTCTTCACTCACGAATTTCTGCAACCCAACTGGCGAGCAAAGAGCATATATATTCCACTTTCATTCTCTTCAAGTCCCTGGAAAAGGAGGAAAATAAATGCTCAGTGCCTCCTGCATTTTCTTCATTCGAGGTATACTTGCAATTCAACTGGCGAGCAAGGAAACATGCCTGCTATACGCCCCCTTTCGTTTTCTTTGGCTGGCGAACAAGAGACACACAAACCCTGCCTCTCAATCTCTTTCACTGCCGTTAATTTGCAAATCCCAACAATCGTCTCCTGACTCCAACAAAAATGCACAGAACCTTCACCATTTTTCTCCCATCTCTCTCGATCCATACTCTCAACCACTCCATCTCACTATTTCCCTTAATCACGACTCTTACTGTTGAACAAGGAACAACATGTTCCGCCTGTCATTCTCTTCACATCACTGGTGAACAAGGAAGCATTTGCTTCTTCAGGCTCTTCACTATGGTCACGGTGAACAAGGAACTGCCACCGTTTATCTTCAAACGAATCATCATCAACATCCACCGAAAGCTGCGCCAAGTAAATACGGTTGTGGGTATCCCTTTTATGTTTTCTTTCCGATTCTCTGCTATGGCCGAATTTCACTCGTATGTCCAGGTTGCTGAGTATTCCGAATTTGTCTTGACGTCCCAGGCTGATTTTGAATAGAGACTAGTTTCCCTGTGTAGTTTGAATCCTACTCTTACTCACTTCCTGTACGTCATTAGTTGTTTGGAGTTTTATGCCTTTGTGCAATATGAAGGATATATGTTTTCTGTTTTGTTTGTTTCCGCTGGGTTGATCATGGTGATTGATATATAATTGACGTGCTCCATTAGTTCAGTGGGTTTTCCTTTTATCATCTTCTGTCCTATGCTCGCTGTTGCATCTGTAATGTATAAATCTTTGAGTTGTCTGCGAAATTTTTCTCTATTTGGTTGAATTAAGTTCATGAGGTTTGAGCTTCTCGTTATTACCAAGGACTGCTGTTTGCATATGTTACTAGTAGCCTTGTACGCTTGATAGATGAATAATGTTGATCATATTTTTCTTTCTTACATGTTGCAATCCCCAGGTACACATGACTCATGTTCGTTTTCGACTGGGATCATTTTGATGTTGCCGATCCATATTTATTTACTCGTAGGCTTTAATTCATGGTTTGAGCAGTTACCCTAATGACATCATTTCTCTAATGTCTCTTTGTGTGAGAGTATTTGTTCAGATTTCATTTTGCTGATTGACATGCGTGTTATGCTTTTATGTTGGATATTAAACTCAATTTACCAAACTGCTCCTACATTATGTGTTGACTGAGAGACATATGAATTTTATGAGCGTTGAGCTAAGTCTGTTTGGCTTGTATTTGACGTTGGCTTTGCAAGTCGGCCAAAGCTTGAGATTCCAACCTCGTATCTGCTGCATATGGGTTGGCGAATTCTACCTATCAGCTATTCTTGAATATAACTTGACAATCCGTTTAATAACTTGTCTTTTGTGCATGTCGGTTGGTTTGAATTCATATGGCTTCTAGCAATTATTATTGTCCTCTTGCACATTGATGTTGGATTGAGAATAATTTCTTTGGCCCATGCCTCATTTGCTTATTTCAAGCCAGATTTTGTTGTTTAATTCAATTCTGATGGCCGATTATTCAAAGATCAGTTGGTTATTTCTTGTCGTTTGGCTGTTGCGCTATTTGCACAATTGACTCACTCGCACCTGGTTTCGTGTCTTAACCGAGGTACATTTCCTTTAAAACTTGGACTGGATCTTACTTGGCGTTTGGGCTTATGAAATCTGGGGCTCAACATGCTAACATTGAGGATTTGGAACTCTTGCTGATTACACAAGATCGAGATGGAGTTATGAGTGGTCACCCTTCTATTCGGCAGGATTTTGTATATATATATATACTTGACTGAATGATAAACCGGGGGCAGGCCACCCCGTAGGTTGGTTTCCTATCACCTAAATCTCTTATTGGTCATGTTCAACAATATGTTTTTGTTTTTTTAGCATTGCTATTTGCCTCTTGCGCATAATTCAGTTTGGGAAATTAAATTCCGTACAGTTTTGATTCTTTCATTTGAGGTCAACTTGTTTAGCCTTAATAATCAGTGTTTGATTTTAATTCTTTGTAATCAATAACTCTGAACAACAATTGAATCTGCTACTTGTTTCTTTCTGCTACAGTCTTTGTCGATTTGCCATGTTCATTTTCAATCTCCATGTTTATTCTGCTATCACTGTAATATATCACCAACTTCTATGTTTGATCGTTGCTTTGCTTTAATGACTAATGAGTAGAGCCCGTTTGGGCTGTTGTAAACTCTCAGCACAAATCCAACTTTAAACTCGGGTCCAGCTCATTGCTAGCCAAATGGGCTAGAACAGGTGACCTTAGACAACCTCTAGGTTACCCAATTATTTCTGGGCCCGTGAGCTCAGTGTAGAAAAGCCTTAGAAGGTGTTTCTCCATGGCGCATATCTCTGATTTGTTAAGTGGAGTTCCCTTTCCATCAAAATTTTCCAAACCATCCATTAATCAATATTCAAAACCTTAAAAAACCAATCAATTCCAATTCAACTAAAAAATTCATTCAATTCCAATTCGATTCAAATTCATTCAATTCCAGTTCAATAAAAATTCATTCAATTCAAATCCATTCAACTCCAATTCGACAAAAATTCATTTCAATTTCAAATTCAATTCACAAATCATTCCAACTTAAAAAATCATTTCCAAGAAAAATCCAATTCTAAAATCTTCTTAAAATTTCAGACCACACAAATTCCAAGCCCAAATCCGGCCCACATTCCAAGCCCAAATATGGCCCATATTTCATAGCCCAATTTGAGGCCCAATTTGAGGCCCAATTCGAGGCCCAATTCGAGGCCAACTTTCAAACCCAGCCCAAATTCAAATTAGCCCTAATCTGGCCCAATACCATTTCAAGATCAGTCCAAAAATCAACCCAGCTCAAATCAATTCCAAATTCGATTTAAGTCCAATTCAACTTCAATTCCATTTCAGTTCAATCCAAATTCAAGGCCCAACATCAATTCAATTTGAGGCCCAAAAATCATTTCGAATGCAGCCCAAAAATTCAAATGCACATCAACTCAATTTCCAAATCAAATTCAAATCCATATCAACTCAATTTCCAAATCAAATTCAAATCCATATCATCTCAATTTCCAAATCAAATTCAAATCCAAATCATCTCATTTTCAAATCAAATCCGTTTCCAATTCAATCTCAATCTCATTTCAATTCCAAACTCATTCAAATCCAAATTTATTTCAACTTCCGATTCAAATCAAAATTTCATTCAACTTCAATTCAATTCCAATTCAAATCAAAATTTCATTCAACTTCAATTCAATTCCAATTCAAATCAAAATTTCATTCAACTTCAATTCAATTCCAATTCAAATCAAAATTCACTCGACTCCAATTTAATTTCAATTTCATTCCAATTTCCCCTACATTCTAAATGTCTCACAGACCTGAGCGTCTCACAAACTTTGTCATTCCAATGATTCGAATGTCTCACAGACCGGAGCGTCTCACAGACTTTGTCATTCCAATGATTCGAATGTCTCACAGACCGGAGCGTCTCACAGACTTTGTCATTCCAATGATTCGAATGTCTCACAGATCTTAGCATCTCACAAACCCGAGCGTCTCACAGACTCAAGCGTCTCACAGACTTTGACATCTCAAGGTTTCAAACGTCTCACAGACCCGAGCGTCTCACAGACTAACCCCTCAAACCCGAAACTTCTCGAAGCTTCAAACATCTCAAAACTCTTCAAAACCTCAAAACTTCCACAACCCAAAAAGCCTGAACTACGTAAGGTCTGATCTCAACAGGAAGTTGAGTACGTAGGCAGCCCATCTAGGGTGCAACCCCATCCCAAACGAAAAACCTTTTTCCCCCTCTAAAGTGGCTTTCATATCTCTTGAGACACTCAAACCTTTTTCGGCTTCCACAAACTTCAAACCATTAGACTCAAGTCTTGTATATTCACTCAATCTAAGACTCTCCTCAAATCTTCATTCTGTACTCATCCGAATTCACCAATCCCTTCATTTGGCGCCAGCTTGGCAGAAAAGCTCGCCTCATCCACTTGTTTTCTCTCCTCCTATCCTAATCCTATCTTTGGCTTTTAAATGAATCTCTCTAAAAAGGTTTTGAAAGAAGGTAATCCCGACAATTGGAGACCGAGGTTTCCTCGGGCACCAATCCAAGGTTGTGGTCATTGCCACTTCCAAGGGGTGTAACCGAGTGCGAACCCACAATAGAATCTCTGACCTGACCAGATAAGTCCTATCCGTAGGCAACAAATTCAGAGTCAACCAACGGTTCTTAGAACCCTCCCTCTCTTCCTTCCTAGTTATCATAGGTCAAACTAGGTGGCGACTCTAGTCAACTCTACCCTTAGGGCATAAGTCCGCGTGGAGCCATTGAGAGCGGATGTAGTGCACACTTGCACTCATCCTTTATGCTTTCTGGGAAAGACGAATGATTTAGTAGGTATTTGAGGGATGCTAGAATAACGGGTTTTCACCCTCCATAGAATGGCATTTTTCTAGGGTCTCGACTTTTCAGTCATACCATATTTAGATAGACCCCCCCTCATACCGAAAAATCACCCTCCACAGTTTGTACATAAATTTTGTACCAATGTTTGTAGCTTAAATCAAACTTAAACTTAATAGATTTAATTATAGAAACTTACTCCTTAAATCAAGATGATTCTTGTACTTGATTTCCTCTTGAATTCCAAGCTCCTCCAATGCAATGTTGTTATAGAATTTTCGGCCTCCATGTTTAGATTTAGGAGATCCAAGTGTTAGACTTCTAACAAGGATTTATAAGTAAGATTTGGAGTAGCTTATAAGAGTTTACCTTAAGTAGTTTGTCAAGGAATTTTTGGTACACCTTAGGATGATTGGAGATCCAAGTTTCCTTCATGAAATGATGAAGAGAACATTGATTTAAAAGCTAGAATTTTCAGATGTCAACTTAGGTATTTACTAGGATTTTCAAATAAGAAATATACCTTAACTTGATCTTGTTTGTTTCATGAGTTGTTGTTGAATCAAGGCAACTCCTTGGAGTACTAATGCTTGGCAAAATCTTGCAAGGTTGCTAGGATGATTCTTGCTTCAAGACTTGTTGTAAGTTGCTAGGAATTGAACACAAAAATGGAGTTTAAGGTTAAATCTCCATTAATGGAGCTTGAAGCTCACTAGAAGAAGTTAACTAAGGAAGAAAGAAAAAAGAGAAGAAAGAGAGCTTACCAATTCGGACAAGGAGGGGCAAAGAGAATGATTAGGTGTCGTATGGAGTTAAAGAAAGACAAGGGAAGGAATCTTGACACAAAATGTCAAAGTTGGGTAAGCTTTTTCCTTAGTTTATTTACTTGACTCTTGGCTCCATAAAATGCCCATAATCAAGCAAGCTTTCGGCACATGAAGAGGAGAAAAGAAGACTTTGTTTGTCAATTGACAAAAGATGACAAGGCAAGAATACTAGGAAATTAGGTAAGCTATTTCTTTTGCATTTTCTATATTGAATTACCCATGCTAATGTTATCTTATTTTCCTTGTAGCCTTACGGTAATGGTGCTGCAGGTAGCATTTGATTTTTTTTTTATTTGAAGACATGGGAACATCCTTAGTTAGGCACATGTCTTACTTTGATTTTTATATGTCAATCAATCTCCCTTTTCCCTTGCTTATTTTTGGCAGCCTTAGGCTAGAGGATGGGTTGATTAATTTGTTTATGGTCCTTGTATAAAGCTAGATCTAATCTTGTATTTTAATTTCATTACTTTACAAAAGATACTCAACTTGTCTTTCTTGTGCAAGTTTTCGGCAATGGGAGGCTACCAAGACTGAGATTCCCTTGATATAATGTCACATGGTATTGGAAGGGTGAGTCATCATGTCATAAGACATTTTATTAAGCTAAAAGCAAGTCAAATACACAAAAAATGGCCCCTTGTGTGACCATGTGGGACTGATTTTTAATTTGGTCTTTGTCACATTATATTACATTAAGATCATATTGTAACATGTTATAAGTAACAACAGTTATTTGGTACATTTATACCAAGGTAAAAGATGAAAGTTTCTAAGGAAAAATGCTGATTTTATACTACTTTTTGATCCAATTTTTGGCCCTACTTGTGCCATGATTTTTGCACTGGATTTGATTGAATTAGGTGGTCAATTCATCCCCATTTAAGATTCCCGACTCATGGCTTCTCAAAAACTTCAAGGTAATAACGTAGAACACGTTTTTATGGCACCCGAAGGTGCGTTTTTGTGCTTTAAGGATATTCTGGAAAATAAGTAGTCGCTACGAGTCCAAGTGTTTATAAACATTTTTTATGGTCGATAATGATATATTAAGGTGTTACATTGAGTTATATGGGGTTATATCAACTCATGACACAATTCTTGGGCTACCGGGACACTCCCGGGGCAAAATAGAAGCGTTAAGAATTTCCCCCGAGCACTTTATGTATTTTTGAAAAATTATCTCGAGTATTCTATTTAGAATGATCAATAATGATAATAGGGACTCTAAGAATGAATTATATAGGAGTTTGTGCCACTTCGGCACCTCTCCGGGGCATTCCTGGGGGTTTATGGGGCCCCCAGTGGGTACTGAAATACCCCTAAATTAATTTAAATTAATTTAGGGGATTTCTTTTATTAAACCTTTAATAATATTATTAAGTATTAAATTATTATATGGAATGAGGAATATTAAATTATTATATGGAATTATGAATATTAAATTATTATATGGGGTTGTGAAATTTATTTAGGGGTTTTCTCCTAATTATTATATATTATTATAGTATTATGAATTTAATAATAAGATTTATAAGTCAATAAATCTTGGGAAATTATTAAACACTCCAAATAATTATAAAGATTTTAGGAAGTGTTGGAACATTGTTTTGAAATATAAAAGTCAATATAAAATTCTAGAAACCTTAAAGCTTATTAAGCCTTGCTAGAGTTGACTTTTTGAGAATGGTCAAACCAGGCCATGAAACCTATACCAATAAATAGGTTATGAAAAACCATGAAGATCGATAAAAGAACGTCAAAACGGATCATCCTAGCCAAAGTTATGTTAGATTGAAGTTTTGAATCAAAATTTTAAGAAGTGCCACTGTCACTCTGTAGTAGGTCGCCCACACTTAGCCGATTTCCTTCCCTGATTTTCGTAACCGATTTCACTTCCTAGCCCTAACTTTAGACGGCTATAACTTTCACATTACTCAATATTTTTCCATGCCGTCTTCACCACTCTCTTCTCCTTAATTCCCTCTTTACAACCGTAACTCATACAAGCCCTAACTCATTCTACATCGACGGGAAAGTTGATCCAAAGTTGCCAGCTTTCGAGTTCGTAACCCAGATTCCAGTTTCATTCGATTCCAGGTAAAGTTCGTCTTGCCATAACTTCCTCGTCTTTCAACCAAAATTCGATTTCTTTAGCTCGTTGTAAAGATCTCTAATCCCTCTACAATTTTCGTGTTTATGCCCAAGTCTTATTCGTAACCAGTTGGGAGATATAGAGGTCTAAAGTTTCGGTTTCAACAGCTCATAAAATAACACCGAAACAGAGAGGTAAACTCGTGTTTTGCGACTTCAATATCTTTCTGTATGGTGCGAGTTAGGTTTAGTTCTTGCTACCAATACGTAGATCTACATTTCTTCTTTCCAATGAGCCCTTACTCATAATCTAACTTGTTTTGTACTGATAGTTATAGATCCTCAAAGTTGGCATCATGAACTGTCTAAAGTTCGAGTCTTTCCCAGTTTTCCGAATCGGAATTCACGCAATTCGCACAATCCGGTGAGTCTCCGATCAAATTTCTCCGTTGTTGCTGCTCGTAGTTGTATTTCCGGCCTAACCCATGTTTTAATTGAATCAATTACGTGCCATATTAGGAGAATTCGTCGGATTTATTTTCGAATTGAGCTCTGCGACTGATAAACCCTAACCTTCGAATTCAAAATCGAAACTGGATGAACTCTGCATTATAATTGGGGAAATTAGTATCAATTGAACCGAAATTAAATTTCGGATTCAATAGAACAAGAATCACTCGATTTGGTTCTGTGGATTGTGAGAAATTGGTGAATTAGTACTCGAATCGAATTGGGGATTTGCTGAAGAACTGGGCGTTCAGTGTCCGTCCGATCGGGCTTAAAAGATTTGGATGGCCGAGATTAGATCGTGGGTTATAAAGATTGTTTAAGTTTTATAATATTTTAGAATTTAACCCTAACTTGTTGAATTTAGTTAATGGTCTTCCCGAATGTATTTTGACTTGAAATTTTAAAAATAGATTCCTTATAAAATCTAGTTTATTTTGATGTAAATTAATATGGTTTTGGAGTTTTTAAACATAAGTTACGATTTTTGCAAGTTACGGGTTTTCTGGAATTATTTGGATAAATTAAAAAGATATTTTTATGAAATAAAAATTTTATAATATGTCTAAAATGTTATAGTTACTGTATATTAAGTTTGGGAATTTTTGGGCAACGGGAAAAGGTTTTAAAAATTGTGTTTGTGAGTTTTTCATAAGAATAACTTATAATATAGTTTTTAATGTAATCAAAAATTAAAGTATAGTGATTAATGAACTTTATAGGTTGGGGAAATATAATAAGACTAATTAACATTTAATACAGTATGTTTATAAATATTTGGGTATTAACTTTAAGTGAAGTAAAAATTGTTACATATATTTATATATATATTTATATGAGAGAAATAAATAGAAACTTATATTAAATCAAGGAATTTAACTAAACTACATTTTATTATTATATATATGGAAGCTAATATGTTTAACTAAAACTAAGGGAAATACTTTATTTTATAAACCATAAATCAGTTTGGATATGTCTAAAAGATATTAGATATAATTAAATACAATAGAATTTCTTAAAGAATGTTCTGGATAAATCTTGATATATGTGGATATATATATATATATGTATATAAATACAATAAAAATAGATAAAGGAAATAACATTCCTTGTGAGAAATGTAATAGGAAGGATATTATATATATATATATTAATATAATATAATATATATACGATAAATAAATAAATAAAAGGAATAAAATACCTTATAGAAAATATAATATGAAGGAATTAATGAGTTAAACTAAACCTCTACATGATACTAATAAAAGAATATTATATGAGGTGGTATTAATTTATGGTTATAGGTTGAGTTTTTAGTTATCTTTGAGTTCCTAAGATTTATATAAACCGTATTTAAACACATGTATTTATTTAGTCAATAACCACAATGTAAGTTTATAATTTGGTTAAGAAATTAATAAGTTGAAATTTAGGAGTATTTGGAATTAGTTTACATAAAGTGTTACACAAATAGATCTTATTATATAATTAATAATAAATGAATGAAATACTTTTACATTTAAATGTTCTTATTATATAAACAATAATAAAATAAATGAGTTACTTTTACATCTAAATGTGAAGAGATAAATAAGTCTAGATTTAATTATTCTTAATATTTATAGTATTGAGTAATAGCTTAATATTTTAAGATAAAATCATTAAAAAGGATTATGATATAAAACTATATTAAACTATGATTAGGAGATTAATCTAAATAATAATCCTTAAGTTTCTTGGAATTAGTTAAGCCATATAAAATACATTTAATACCAATGTTCAGGATGTGAGTTTATAATTAAGTAGTGTATTTAGTAGTTAGACTTTATAAGAAGGTTTATAAATAGAAATTAGATACTTAAAATCTTTAAACCTTTAATTAGATGAAACTGGGTTACGTAAGAGATTATATTGTTTACCTTTTTGACACTGGAAATATTAATGTGTCATTTGAATATAAGGTATGGGGATTTTTCAGAACAGATTATCTTGATACATAATTAACAATTTCACTTATGAATCAGAATTTAGTTCTTAGATAGATTTTACCTTATGTCGAGATATAATGTTTATCCTAAAATACAATAAAGGAAATTAATTTATTAAGTTATTCCTTTGAAACCTTTGGTCTTGTAAGTAATATAAAATAATTTAAGACATAAGTTTATTAAAATTTAGTACAAGAGGATTATACATACTCTATGGAGAGAATATGTGTAAAAATCAAATACTTGGGAAATTAAAATGTAAGTAAGGATACATAAAAAGGGTTATCTTAAAACACCTTATTATATAGGTAATAATTAAGCGAATAATATACTTTGTGGATACTAGGTAAAAGAGTTGGAAGGGTTTGAGTTAATTAAATATAGTTGTTCCGGGATGAAGAGTAATTGAACATCTTAAGACAAGATAATTAAATGGCTATAATATTAAGTCATTCTAAAGTAAAGATAAAATAATTGAGTCTAGTAGTTGTCTCTAAATTCTAAGATCAATGAAGTTGTAATGAAATGCATCTACGACACTATGATTTCGATATACAGGTTGTAGGTCTTAATTAATTTAAGGGGAAGACTTAATCATAAAGGATTATCTAGTAAATATTGATAAAATACCTAATCATTACCTTATGGAATAATAGCATAGTATTCTAGGATAAATCCATCATAGGTTATAATACGATGTCTGTCCTAAAGTAAGAATAAAGGTATTGAGCTTAAGGGTTATTATTGAGATTCTAAGACTAATTGAGTAATATAAATGCACTTAAGATATACAGGTATTAATGTGAGAACTACGGTTAAGTATTAGTAAAGTGGATAAGAGTGGAACAATTGATAAGTGTTAAAGGAATACATCCCTTGATCTTACACCCTTGGGCTATACAACATTCTAAAACAAGTCGAAGGCTATACTTAACAATTAAGCGAAGGGCTTACAAGATGATCGAGGTTTAGAAATAAGAGTGAGGAATCTATTTAAGTTTGACTTAGGGTATGAGTTTTGATGATAGATTACCTTTAATATTCTTCAGAGTACTGTTGATTGTTTACGCAAGTTGATTAGAACTGCTACAGCGTTACCCAGGTACGATTTCTCGTACTCAGCTTGTTGTGTTTTGAACTTTATGGAATGTTTTGTACGATTTCTCGTACTTGATACTTTTGATGATGGACTTGATGGAATGTTTTGGAACACCAACTGAACTTGAATGGATTTCAAAATGAAACTGTTGTGTGACTAACCGAGCTTGATGTGACTAACTGAGCCTGTATGTGAAACTTCCTTGGTTATTGGTTTATCCTATCTAGTTGTTTCACTAGATATTAACTGCCTAGGGTTTACGCTTCTGCACTCTGTAGGACTGAGTGTTTTGGTATTGCTCTGGTGCAGTTAATGATCTAGTGGGGTAACTGGGAATATAGGAAAGTATCTGGTATTGGTAAATTCTTCCTTTGGACTATGGGTATTGTTTCATCCATGAGTCGAGTTTGATCAGCCTTATTGGGAATGGATTCTTTCTATTGGGTATTAATTGTTGAGGGTTTCGCCTCTGCACTCTGTAGGACTGAGTGTTTTGGTATTGCTCTTGTGCAGTTAATAATCTAATGGGAATATGGGAAATGTTAATCTTGGTACTGAGTATGGATTATTTATACTAAGTGGTGCACACTTTTCACCGATGACTGAGAATGGGTCGGTGGCAGCGGAGGTCTGCTATACCTCGCCCTTTGTGGCAACTGACAGCGGAGGTCTGTTTACCTCGCCCTTTGTGGCAACTGACAGTGGAGGTCTGTTTACCTCGCCCTTGTGGCAACTGACTGGCGGTGGGGGCCATCTCTCCCAATTGGTTTATTCCACTCTTGAGTATATTTGGTCTATGGGAATCATCTTCTGAAATGGTGGAGACATAAACTGACTACCACGGGTTATGGATATTAATGTCACTCCTAGTCCTTTGTGACTACTTAAGTCTTTCTCTTCTTAACCAGAATTGGTTCTAACATCAGCAATGGATGCTTACTAACTATGTGGTGTGACTGCTTAAGTGGATGACTTGGTTTGGAAGTTCTCTATCTTTATCTTTGTCTTGTTTTCCTTTCTCTTTAAACTTGATTGTTTTGAAGTGCTCTATCTCTGTTTTACTTTTAAGAGTTTGTTTTCATGTTACTGTTTATTTTGAAGAGTTATGTTTTATAAGTTTATTTTGGAGAATTGTACCAGTTCCATTCCAGGGAACTGACCCGCCCCTTTCGGGGTGGGCTGCTTGGTTTCATCTTGCAGGTACGAATTGATTTACAGGTGGCCACGAAGAGAATGAGCGTTTGGGATGGGACTAGGTTTTGTGGAGAGTTAATGTGTTTAATTTCTATTATGTTGTGTTAAGTTTTCTCGAGTTCAGACCGTAGCTTTTGTGGATTGTAAGTTGTAAATTGGTGAGGTTTGGTGCCGGGTGTTTGGAACCCGATGGTCTGTAATCGCCTTAGAGTTTATTTCCGCTGTATTCATGGTTAATAGGGGCGTTACAGAAAGTGGTATCAGAGCGTAGTTACGCTCTGAACCCGAGAAAACAAGCCGAGTGAAATATTTAGATTATAGGTGCACTTAAAACTGGGGAACCGGGGTAGAATTGGGAAGTGAGGACTCCAGTAAGGCACGACTCCTAACCCTTTTGGAATTGTGAATGATTCCTTTACACACTTTTATTTTGTGAATGTTTATTGTGTGTGATGTGTTGTTATACCGTTCCAACAATAAACTACAGAAAATATATATATATATATATATATATATATATATATATATATAGATAGATATATATATATAATTTGGAACATCTATAGTAAGTACGTAAGATTTTGGTTGAGATAAACCAAATAGTAAGCTATTTTTCAAAAGCATACTCATGGAAATACATTGCTAAAAATGCAATCCTTTAAAAGCTAGTACACAAATTCCTAGAATTTTAAAGAATACTTTTGGTTGAAAACAGTATACAAATAGAACTTTACATAACTAAATTAGTATTGATATTATGTGAAAGCACTTCAACTCCTTTAAAGTTTGAAAACAAATCTCATGAACTACTTAGTATCAATTTATTACCTAAAGATAATGATTAAGATAAATCTTAAGTCTAGAAAATTATTAAGCTAACAAGAACTAGTAGTGTATTAGAAAAGATCAACCTCTGAACTTGTAAAACACATTAAAACTCTATGCTAACTTTAGAGAGAAAACACATAAACCTAACACTCTACGGGAAGTGCCTGGTGCGACGAACTCCTAGGCCAAAAGTAGTGGGGGTGCACACCCACTGCTGGAAGTTTAGGGGCTAGACAAGCCTTGTCATCTGACTGGAAATAATCTTTCATGGAAGTGATGCATTATGTTGAACTTGAGGAGGATTGGTGGTAAGACGTTACCGCCATGAAATCTTGAGCTAGGCATATTTCAGTGCTAACCACAATGAACAAATCAAAATTTGTATCTTAAGATCCGGTATTAAAACTCATAAATGTAAAGGGTTTATTGAGTTAAATCTTTGGTGGAAAACCTATATATGGAGGAAGGGGATTAAGTTTGGGTACTCCAAGATACAACATCTACCCCTGGTTGGATATAAAAAAAAAATCAATCAATAAAAGAAGTTACTTAAAGATTGAGTGGAGTAATACTAAACTAAGTATCATTGATCCTTAAATACTTGAGTATTGAGCATCTTAAAAAAAAATAAAAATTTGAGAGTTACTTAAAGATTGAAAATCCTCATGTTTACTTGGAAGTTTAACATTATACAGGTATAAAATTTTAAAAGACACACTAAGAGTGATATTTATCAAAAGCCACCATTGTCTAAGAGAGTACTAAGATTTAATAATCAGAAGAATACTTACATAGAACAAACCTTAAGGAAAATAATTATCAAGAGTGAGTGAGTTCTCATTAGACTAATGCATTTGACCTAAACTTTATACAGGGTCCCTACCTTAAAAATATATATATAATGTATAAATTTTAAGATAAAGGAATCAGATTTTGGACGAACTTTCTAAAATTCTGCCTTGGGTGAAGTTATATAATAAGTAAATTTTATAAAGTAACATAGAAACAATTGAAACCTGAAAAGTCACAGAAAATATTTATCTTATAGAGTTTAACATATGGTTGGCCAATAAACCTTTGAAGATAATTTTGGAAGATTATTGAGGATTATTAAATGATCGGGAATATTATGTTAAACTACTCAAGTACGTTACACCCGAGGTATAGCTTAGTAATATAATTAATATGACAAATGATCATATATGGACATATAATTCGTATCAGTCATTAAATGAATGGATAATAATCATAAGATAAAATTTTATAACCACCAAGGAAATACAAATACATAACAATCAAGAGATACAGATATATAACGATCATATATATAATCAACGGTACAGTAAAATTCAACAAAGCTGGTTAATAAGTTGTTGAATTCTTTGAATGTGCCATTAGTAGCGGTACGAGGGCGTACCTTAGCTCTTTTAAGGGGGATATGCTGGCATACTCCTCCTTCGTTATCTCATCCGGATTATGCCTCGTTGCATTGTTAGTAAATGGAGAACAGTATTAGCAGAATGAGAGGTGTTTGTATGTCTTGGTTTTTACAATATGACACACGATGACTGTGTTTTTCATCGTGATATGTCTTGGTATATCTTGGTTCGTTGTGAGTTTGAGTAATCTCGAGTGAATGTTGTTATGGAAATGGATGGAAATAAAGGATTGGTTTGGTATGGAACTTCATTGGAACTTTTATTGTCTCAGTACACCCGAAGCGGTGTGAGTGCTTATAGGTGATTTTAAACTTCGAGGCGAAGTTCTTTTAAGGGGGATATGCTGAAATACCCCTAAATTAATTTAAATTAATTTAGGGGATTTCTTTTATTAAACCTTTAATAATATTATTAAGTATTAAATTAATATGGAATGAGGAATATTAAATTATTATATGGAATTATGAATATTAAATTATTATATGGGGTTGTGAAATTTATTTAGGGGTTTTCTCCTAATTATTATATATTATTATATAGTATTGAATTTAATAATAAGATTTATAAGTCAATAAATCTTGGGAAAATTATTAAACACTCCAAATATATTATAAAGATTTTAGGAAGTGTTGGAACATTGTTTTGAAATATAAAAGTCAATATAAAATTCTAGAAACCTTAAAGCTTATTAAGCCTTGCTAGAGTTGACTTTTTGAGAATGGTCAAACCAGGCCATGAAACCTATACCAATAAATAGGTTATGAAAAACCATGAAGATCGAAAAAGAACGTCAAAAACGGATCATCCTAGCCAAAGTTATGTTCGATTGAAGTTTTGAATCAAAATTTTAAGAAGTGCCACGTGTCACTCTGTAGTAGGTCGCCCACACTTAGCCGATTTCCTTCCCTGATTTTCGTAACCGATTTCACTTCCTAGCCCTAACTTTAGACGGCTATAACTTTCACATTACTCAATATTTTTCCATGCCGTCTTCACCACTCTCTTCTCCTTAATTCCCTCTTTACAACCGTAACTCATACAAGCCCTAACTCATTCTACATCGACGGGAAAGTTGATCCAAAGTTGCCAGCTTTCGAGTTCGTAACCCAGATTCCAGTTTTCATTCGATTCCAGGTAAAGTTCGTCTTGCCATAACTTCCTCGTCTTTCAACCAAAATTCGATTTCTTTAGCTCGTTGTAAAGATCTCTAATCCCTCTACAATTTTTGTGTTTATGCCCAAGTCTGATTCGTAAACAGTTGGGAGATATAGAGGTCTAAAGTTTCGGTTTCAACAGCTCATAAAATAACACCGAAACAGAGAGGTAAACTCGTGTTTTGCGACTTCAATATCTTTCTGTATGGTGCGAGTTAGGTTTAGTTCTTGCTACCAATACGTAGATCTACATTTCTTCTTTCCAATGAGCCCTTACTCATAATCTAACTCATTTTGTACTGATAGTTATAGATCCTCAAAGTTGGCATCATGAACTGTCTAAAGTTCGAGTCTTTCCCAGTTTTCCGAATCGGAATTCACGCAATTCGCACAATCCGGTGAGTCTCCGATCAAATTTCTCCGTTGTTGCTGCTCGTAGTTGTATTTCCGGCCTAACCCATGTTTTAATTGAATCAATTACGTGCCATATTAGGAGAATTCGTCGGATTTATTTTCGAATTGAGCTCTGTGACTGATAAACCCTAACCTTCGAATTCAAAATCGAAACTGGATGAACTCTGCATTATAATTGGGGAAATTAGTATCAATAGAACCGAAATTAAATTTCGGATTCAATAGAACAAGAATCACTCGATTTGGTTCTGTGGATTGTGAGAAATTGGTGAATTAGTACTCGAATCGAATTGGGGATTTGCTGAAGAACTGGGCGTTCAGTGTCCGTCCGATCGGGCTTAAAAGATTTGGACGGCCGAGATTAGATCGTGGGTTATAAAGATTGTTTAAGTTTTATAATATTTCAGAATTTAACCCTAACTTGTTGAATTTAGTTAATGGTCTTCCCGAATGTATTTTGACTTGAAATTTTAAACATAGATTCCTTATAAAATCTAGTTTATTTTGATGTAAATTAATATGGTTTTGGAGTTTTTAAACATAAGTTACGATTTTTGCAAGTTACGGGTTTTCTGGAATTATTTGGATAAATTAAAAAGATATTTTTATGAAATAAAAACTTTATAATATGTCTAAAATGTTATAGTTACTGTATATTAAGTTTGGGAATTTTTGGGCAACGGGAAAAGGTTTTAAAAATTGTGTTTGTGAGTTTTTCATAAGAATAACTTATAATATAGTTTTAATGTAATCAAAAATTAAAGTATAGTTGATTAATGAACTTTATAGGTTGGGGAAAATATAATAAGACTAATTAACATTTAATACAGTATGTTTATAAATATTTTGGGTATTAACTTTAAGTGAAGTAAAAATTGTTACATATATTTATATATATTTATATGAGAGAAATAAATAGAAACTTATATTAAATCAAGGAATTTAACTAAACTACATTTTATTTATTATATAATATGGAAGCTAATATGTTTAACTAAAACTAAGGGAAATACTTTATTTTATAAACCATAAATCAGTTTTGGATATGTCTAAAAGATATTAGATATAATTAAATACAATAGAATTTCTTAAAGAATGTTCTGGATAAATCTTGATATATGTGGATATATATATATATATATATATATATATATATATATATATATGTATATAAATACAATAAAAATAGATAAAGGAAATAACATTCCTTGTGAGAAATGTAATAGGAAGGATATATATATATATACGATAAATAAATAAATAAAAGGAATAAAATACCTTATAGAAAATATAATATGAAGGAATTAATGAGTTAAACTAAACCTCTACATGATACTAATAAAAGAATATATATGAGGTGGTATTAATTTATGGTTATAGGTTGAGTTTTTAGTTATCTTTGAGTTCCTAAGATTTATATAAACCGTATTTAAACACATGTATTTATTTAGTCAATAACCACAATGTAAATTTATAATTTGGTTAAGAAATTAATAAGTTGAAATTTAGGAGTATTTGGAATTAGTTTACATAAAGTGTTACACAAATAGATCTTATTATATAATTAATAATAAAATGAATGAAATACTTTTACATTTAAATGTTCTTATTATATAAACAATAATAAAATAAATGAGTTACTTTTACATCTAAATGTGAAGAGGATAAATAAGTCTAGATTTAATTATTTCTTAATATTTATAGTATTGAGTAATAGCTTAATATTTTAAGATAAAATCATTAAAAAGGATTATGATATAAAACTATATTAAACTATGATTAGGAGATTAATCTAAATAATAATCCTTAAGTTTCTTGGAATTAGTTAAGCCATATAAAATACATTTAATACCAATGTTCAGGATGTGAGTTTATAATTAAGTAGTGTATTTAGTAGTTAGACTTTATAAGAAGGTTTATAAATAAAAATTAGATACTTAAAATCTTTAAACCTTTAATTAGATGAAACTGGGTTACGTAAGAGATTATATTGTTTTACCTTTTTGACACTGGAAATATTAATGTGTCATTTGAATATAAGGTATGGGGATTTTTCAGAACAGATTATCTTGATACATAATTAACAATTTCACTTATGAATCAGAATTTAGTTCTTAGATAGATTTTACCTTATGTCGAGATATAATGTTTATCCTAAAATACAATAAAGGAAATTAATTTATTAAGTTATTCCTTTGAAACCTTTGGTCTTGTAAGTAATATAAAATATATTTAAGACATAAGTTTATTAAAATTTAGTACAAGAGAATTATACATACTCTATGGAGAGAATGTGTGTAAAAATCAAATACTTGGGAAATTAAAATGTAAGTAAGGATACATAAAAAGGGTTATCTTAAAACACCTTATTATATAGGTAATAATTAAGCGAATAATATACTTTGTGGATACTAGGTAAAAGAGTTGGAAGGGTTTGAGTTAATTAAATATAGTTGTTCCGGGATGAAGAGTAATTGAACATCTTAAGACAAGATAATTAAATGGCTATAATATTAAGTCATTCTAAAGTAAAGATAAAATAATTGAGTCTAGTAGTTGTCTCTAAATTCTAAGATCAATGAAGTTGTAATGAAATGCATCTACGACACTATGATTTCGATATACAGGTTGTAGGTCTTAATTAATTTAAGGGGAAGACTTAATCATAAAGGATTATCTAGTAAATATTGATAAAATACCTAATCATTACCTTATGGAATAATAGTATAGTATTCTAGGATAAATCCATCATAGGTTATAATACGATGTCTGTCCTAAAGTAAGAATAAAGGTATTGAGCTTAAGGGCTATTATTGAGATTCTAAGACTAATTGAGTAATATAAATGCACTTAAGATATACAGGTATTAATGTGAGAACTACGGTTAAGTATTAGTAAAGTGGATAAGAGTGGAACAATTGATAAGTGTTAAAGGAATACATCCCTTGATCTTACACCCTTGGGCTATACAACATTCTAAAACAAGTCGAAGGCTATACTTAACAATTAAGCGAAGGGCTTACAAGATGATCGAGGTTTAGAAATAAGAGTGAGGAATCTATTTAAGTTTGACTTAGGGTATGAGTTATTGATGATAGATTACCTTTAATATTCTTCAGAGTACTGTTGATTGTTTACGCAAGTTGATTAGAACTGCTACAGCGTTACCCAGGTACGATTTCTCGTACTCAGCTTGTTGTGTTTTGAACTTTATGGAATGTTTTGTACGATTTCTCGTACTTGATACTTTTGATGATGGACTTGATGGAATGTTTTGGAACACCAACTGAACTTGAATGGATTACAAAATGAAACTGTTGTGTGACTAACCGAGCTTGATGTGACTAACTGAGCCTGTATGTGAAACTTCCTTGGTTATTGGTTTATCCTATCTAGTTATTTCACTAGATATTAACTGCCTAGGGTTTACGCTTCTGCACTCTGTAGGACTGAGTGTTTTGGTATTGCTCTGGTGCAGTTAATGATCTAGTGGGGTAACTGGGAATATAGGAAAGTATCTGGTATTGGTAAATTCTTCCTTTGGACTATGGGTATTGTTTCATCCATGAGTCGAGTTTGATCAGCCTTATTGGGAATGGATTCTTTCTATTGGGTATTAATTGTTGAGGGTTTACGCCTCTGCACTCTGTAGGACTGAGTGTTTTGGTATTGCTCTTGTGCAGTTAATAATCTAATGGGAATATGGGAAATGTTAATCTTGGTACTGAGTATGGATTATTTATACTAAGTGGTGCACACACTTTTCACCGATGACTGAGAACGGGTCGGTGGCAGCGGAGGTCTGCTATACCTCGCCCTTTGTGGCAACTGACAGCGGAGGTCTGTTTACCTCGCCCTTTGTGGCAACTGACAACGGAGGTCTGTTTACCTCGCCCTTGTGGCAACTGACTGGCGGTGGGGGCCATCTCTCCCAATTGGTTTATTCCACTCTTGAGTATATTTGGTCTATGGGAATCATCTTCTGAAATGGTGGAGACATAAACTGTCTACCACGGGTTATGGATATTAATGTCACTCCTAGTCCTTTGTGACTACTTAAGTCTTTCTCTTCTTAACCAGAATTGGTTCTAACATCAGCAATGGATGCTTACTAACTATGTGGTGTGACTGCTTAAGTGGATGACTTGGTTTGGAAGTTCTCTATCTTTATCTTTGTCTTGTTTTCCTTTCTCTTTAAACTTGATTGTTTTGAAGTGCTCTATCTCTGTTTCACTTTTAAGAGTTTGTTTTCATGTTACTGTTTATTTTGAAGAGTTATGTTTTATATGTTTATTTTTGGAGAATTGTACCAGTTCCATTCCAGGGAACTGACCCGCCCCTTTCGGGGTGGGCTGCTTGGTTTCATCTTGCAGGTACGAATTGATTTACAGGTGGCCACGAAGAGAATGAGCGTTTGGGATGGGACTAGGTTTTGTGAAGAGGTAATGTGTTTAATTTCTATTATGTTGTGTTAAGTTTTTCTCGAGTTCAGACCGTAGCTTTTGTGGATTGTAAGTTGTAAATTGGTGAGGTTTGGTGCCGGGTGTTTGGAACCCGATGGTCTGTAATCGCCTTAGAGTTTTATTTCCGCTGTATTCATGGTTAATAGGGGCGTTACAGGTACCTCTGAGCACTTTGTGTTTAATTGAGAATTTAGCATGAGGACTTCATCTTAAATGTTTAATAAAGTGTTATGGTGCATTTAGAATGAAGTGTAATGATCTATTCCATCTTATAAAGTATTTCCGGGTGTTTTCGGGGCTTTTCGGGCCTTAAGGGAGGTGTGTTGACTCTCCCGCGCATTTTGCATTTTTACTTTGTTCTAACTGAGGTCCTATGTTTTAAAGGTCATATAATGATCCTTAGCTGACTTGGTATGAGTTTTATAGTTTATATAACATAGTTAGCTTAAGGTCCGGCTTAGCGCACGTTGTTGACCTTAAGGAGTTTTGGTGCGTTTTTAACGCCTAAGTGTTTATATATTTTTCTTAGGGTTTCATAATCCCCCAAATAATACTTATTTCTCATTTTTTAATTATTTAATAGTTAGGGGTATTTCAGTCTACCCCCTTAAAAGGACTTCGTCCCGAAGTCACAACTTCTACTTACTCAACCTATGGAATCAAGTTCCTCATATCTACTCACTGTATACTTATCATTCCTAGGTGTCAATACCATATGATACTTCTACGTTCCACCAATCATCCGAGCGTATGCAACTCATACATACACATAACCTTTGCTCATGACAATCAATGCAATATAACATAAATATCTAGATAGATACTGTAAACAAGTGTACGTCCATAATCATCCAAGTGTTACATAGAACACAACAATAACCATTCAAGCACGTGCACACATGCGCAACAACCACACACAAAACCAAATCCATTATCTAGACCGCAAATATGCAAGTCGCATGTGGTGCTCTACCCCCCTTAAAAAGGGTTACGCCCACGTACCCCCGCAAGTATACACCAACTAAAGGAAAAGTTCTGGATACTTGTGAAATACCCCAAACCTTGATAGGTGGTTTAAATATTAAACTATGGTATGTAAAGGCTAAAAAGTGCCTTAGAGACATCAATGAACCATTTAAACCATGGTAAAACACAATAAAACACTAAGACACGGTTTGAGCAAAAACATGCTCTAAGCTATGAGTGAACTTGGTTAGGACCCAAAGAGCCTACCAAGACTAAATAATATTCAATTGTGATTTAATAAGGCTAATTAAGTCCTTAGGAAACCTTGGTAGACAATGAAACCAAACAAAACATAAATAAATACCTTAAGGTCAATATGGGCTGAAATGTGCTCTAAGCTTGGGATAAATGTGTATAAGACCTAATGGTATCTGTAGTTTGAAGCTTTTGAAAATAAGTAAATAAATTGTTAAGTGTGAGTAGTGACTATATTGTAGTATAACGAGGAAGAGAATGTGACAGTTTTGGAGGTTTTAAAAGATGTTTAAAAGCTTGGGAAGACATTGGATAATGAGTATGTTTGTGCAGGGAATGTATGTGTGAAATAATGTAGTTTGATGTTAGTACTGATATGGGAATTGGAATGAATGTGTGGGCTGAGAATGCATGTGGGCAATGTTAAAAATATAGGGGAACCTCTGCCCAAATTTGTGTGGAAATTGGAGGACTTAGTTGTGTAAGAGAAGAAAACTACCTAGGTAATAACTAGGTGTATTTGGAGAGCTTAAGTGAATTGTTTGGTACTTCGGGACAGATTTGGAAGAGGATTTAAGTAAAGGGATGGAACTAGGATTGAGGCAATGCATTGAGGATGTTAGGAGTAGCATTAGTAGAGGGAGTATTGAATGGTAAAGAGGAAAGGAAAAATCTGTAACAATTGTAGAAGAAAGAAAGCTGTAACAGTGGAGAAAAATGTAACAGGGGAGTGTGTTTTGTAACAGAGTTGGATAGCGGTGGATTAGGCTAGTTCAAAGTGCTTAATCATTGCTAAAATATGCTAGATTATATGTAGGAACATTGGGGAAGAGATTGGTAGAAATTTGGAGTTGAAACATAGTCAAAAACTAGCATATATGTAAATACTGCAACTTGTCCGGGTTTGCAAACAAGTACGCAAACCGGGACCAGTCAAAAAAACCCGACAGATTGTAATTCAGAAGGAGTGGTCCGGGTTTGCAAACTAGAATCTAAACCCGGACCTCCCCTAAAACACACCCGAGAGATTTGCAAAGGAATGGTCCGAGTTTGCAAACCAACCCCTAAACCCGGACCACCCCAAAATTTCACCCGAGGGATTTACAATAGCATGGTCCGGGTTTGTAAACCCATCCCTAAACCCGGACCACACACAATTTTCACCCGAGAGCAAACTCGAGTATTGGTCCGGGTTTGTATCCCCGGGCACAAACCCGGACCACCCCAAAATTTGTACAGAATGAGTCTAAAAGGTATTCTAAGGATGAGAGATGATGGGTAATGATAGTATAAGATAATTAGGACATGATTAATGATGTTTAGTGGTCTTTAAGGCTATAAACAAGATTAGAAAATAATTGTAAGTAAGTAACTTAAGTAAATGTATTTAAGTAACAAAGAGTTAGTAAGTATAAACTAGGAAACTTTAGGAAAGTAATAAGTAAGGTTAATTATGGATAATTAACCATCCAACTGTATGTATGTGATAGGATTCAAATAGTTGAACACCGAAGGGAGTCGGTGAGTCCAAAGTCAATGGTGAAAGGTATGATTTCTTCATGCCCTGTATCCTAATCTGGTTACCTCGATTTGTGTACTTATTTGATCACCTAATAAGATAAACGCATGAATCGGACGATATTGCACTTACTTGTGCTTGTTTACATTGTTCTTGATATTTGTCTTGAACAATAGTTTGTATAATTCATGAAATATATGAATGATGATGGAGTGTATTTGTATCTCGTAGTGTACTTGTATATTGGATTGTAATTGGTATGGATGTGTATTTGAGCAATGTATTTGTGTATGTGGCTTGAATGAACGACTTCTACTAATTCCTAACTACCTAACTCCTAACTTAAGTATTGGATAAATTGGAATGAGTAGAAGTCCGATATAGTTTCGGCCACGCGTGAGGATGAGGAGACACAAGAGGTTGGATCCGATTCCTGGTTCTTAAACTGGTCCACGGCCCAAACCCCTTAAATGGGTAGCATCCTGGATTGGTGAACCAAGTAAATCCCGGTGGTGGGACAGAGTAGTCCCTGGGCCGGAGGTCCCGACGACTTGACTTGAGTAAGTAAGTATGTATAGTATGAGTATGTATGCGTATGTATTGTGTAACGAGTAAAAGAGTAATCTCCACCCGATTAACCCGGGTGGACCAATGAAGCTAACAAGTACCGGATATTGTGTATGGATTGAGTATGTAATGAGAATGTATTGTGTATGAATCGTGAATGTGTATTTCAGAAGAAGGTAAGTAAGTATCGTTGGACTTGTATGATCTCATTGCATGTATTGAAGTGTATGTATGTATTCCTTGCGTAAAAGTATTGTAGTATTATGTATGAAAGCATGTATGCATGTATGTATGAAATAAATGAACTGCATGTATTCGACCAAGTGGTCGGCGTACCCTCACTAGTACGCGGGGTATGCGGTTATCATATGCAGCGAAAGCTGACCCCCTAGGGGGAACGTTTTTAGTGTGCAGGTACCCGAAGCAGACATGGTCGCAAAAGAGACCGGTGACAGTGTAGATTGTAGAGAATAGTAGCGAACTTGTAACCTAAGTAGTAGTGTACCAAGGGGTACACCTTGTGCTTAGGAAGTAAGTAGTTTGTGAGGAATGGGTACTGGTTGGACTCTTAAGGAGCATTTATGGAATTGAAAGAGGTGTTGTAATTGTATAAGGATCTTAGTAAACTCGGTGTATTATATTGTATTGAACTTATGGAGTATTGTAATGAATGGGAAGTTCTAGTATTTGATTTGGTAATTGGAGTATGTATTGTAAGTGTGTAGTACTCGGATATTCCGGTCCATCAGACCGATGCTGTATGTAGTAGTAGTAGTAGCCTTGTTAGTCACGTGGGTGGCTAACGGCATTGTATCACCCACTGTATGTATGTAAGTATCCGCTGCGTGAGTCTGGATTGTATAAGGAGATTGGACGGTAATGATAGTATTAGCGGTAGGGGTGTTACACCCTGTCCGTTCTTCACCTTCTTCATCAAGGTTATAACAGATACTAGCTTGAAAGTCGGCTCTCTGGGAGTACTACGATATGAGACTGTCTTGCCCTTCGGGATCTTCAGTAGTAATCTGTGCTCTGCGCAATGTAGTCGCCCCTTATACTTCTATAGCCAATCCATGCCTAGGACGATGTCGAAGCCCAAATTATCAAGCTCAATCAGGTCTGCGTGAAAGTCTTCCGTCATGATATTAATCTGAAGTCCCGTGTGAAGTTTCGTGCACCTCACTTTCTCCTTCATCGGTAGTGTGACTAGGAAATCAGAGAGAGGCTCTAGGGCTGTCTCTAACTTCCTTGCCAAGGCAGAGGATATAAAAGAGTGAGACGCCCCTGAATCGAATAGTATCAATGCACTCACTCCATTTACATTGAAGGTTCCCATGATGACATTCCCCTTATCCTTGGCCTCGGTCTTGTCCAACACATTCAGAACAGCTCCCTCTTTGGACTCGTGGCCTGGGGTTAACAATTCTAAAACTAGTGAGGTTGGGTGTATATCTCAAAGGAATTAAAATGTCATTCATTAATCCAATGATTCTTACATACAATCTCCATAATTACATCAATATTGTCTAAACGTCAAATTCAACCATCGTGGTTTCAAATGGGTAGTGTTTACTAAGGTCGATGGCGCAGTATTCAGTTTAATGCCCTTAATCCCATGGTACACTAGTCTGGATTCTCCTCCAAATATCAACATGTCCCGTGACTTCAAAACAATCTTGCTCGCCTTGTCCATCCTCTTCTTGTCACCGTATAGAAATTTGGCATCATCTCCAATGGAGAATGATACAACTGGTATCCCTTTAGTAATTGACTCGGACATCTCGTCTCGGTCCTGGTGTAATCCAAGTTTTCCTCCTTTCTCATAGAAGTTCACAATGCAAACGTCAGCTTTCATGTCTGGTATGGGGTTTGTTTCTAATTGTTGTGCAATCTTGACCGCTTCCGTCACCAAGGTTTGAAAAATATTGGGTATCCTAGGAACTCGTGCTCTATCTACTTTTCTTACCTCTCCATACAACCTAGTTTGTGGATCCCAATTCTTACCCATACACATCATATATAATTTAAGTTTTGACCCGCTCTCGTATCCTGGAGGGTAAAATCCTCCAAGGCCTATTCCCAAAGTTCTACATTCATTTACAATGGTTATTTGTTCATCTAGGGTTAGGTATTCCTTGAGTAGGATCATGCCGGGTCGAAGTACTTGACATTCTTCCTCTGGATATTCCCGACCTTCGCTCAAAGGTTCAGGTGATCTCGGTCTCATAGGTAAGGGGTAACAGATGTCAAGGTGTCCTATTAGATGAGAGGTTTCCTAAGTTAGGTCTCTCTAAATTTTTGATCCGTACTAAACACATACAAGTCTCATCGTTTGATAACTGTAAACACACATTCATGCTTCATGCTTTTGGTTTAGGTCTTAGGCTTACCGGTATCACGCTGAGTTCTAGTCTCAGCGCCCGAAGCTCTCGCTGAGTAAAGGGTGTTTCGGCCTGGTACGACCTCTTTTCCTTTCTGTTGTGCATTTGCAGATGGTTGTCCCGTCGGACCTCTAGTGTAGGTGTTGTTCTATGGCGCTTGGCCATCTCGTGGTCCACTCGCCTCGATAGATTGGGTACTCGTAGTGTCTCTGGATCACTTGTACACCCGACTCCCGGGGTTGAAGAAGCACTCTTACTCTCGGTGGCCCTCCTTCTTGCAATAGCGGCATTCCACCTTTCTCCCTGAGTAGTCTACACCAGGGTCGTCGTTTCCACAACGTTTACAGTAGTCATGGCGCTGGGGTGGCTTAGTGCCTATTGTTACACAACATGGTAATGGTATAGCTAATGAACATTTTGACTAAGTGATAGGTGGGTATCCTTACCCGTGGGTGGTGTAGACCTAAGCGGCTGAGCATTAATAGCTGGGCCGGTCAGACGAGGGACCTGCTCCTTCGCCTTCTGACCTTGGTAGTCCTTCCGCCCTTTCTTCCTATCAAAGAATTTCCTACTGAAGGTTTTAAGGTTAGTGACCATTTTTAAGTATAGGTAGGTAATGGCAACTCATTCTCAAATACAGGTTTCTTACTTTCCCCGCTTGTTGTAACCGCCAGAAGTCGCTCCCCCATCCTCTCCCTCAGAATTCTTTCTCTTCTTCCCTCGGGCCTCTTCCCTGGACTGAAGCATCAGCTCGGTTGCCGACGCAGCGTCATAACATTCTTGTATAGTGGTAAAATGTATGGCTCCCATGAAGCCCTGGATACGATACTGTAAACCTCCCCTAAACTTCTAGATTTTTACTGTGTCGGAGTAGTCGACCCCTGGTATGTAGTCCAACAGACTGATAAACTTGGCATAATACTCATCAACTGTCTGATTCCCCTGAATCAGAGTCTCGAACTCCTGTCTCTTTCTCTGCTTCAGGTACTCGGGGTAGTACTTGTCCCGCAACACCTCCACGAATGCTGTCTAGTCAAAGTTTGGTGTGGCTCTATGGTGGTCCTTGACTAACCGCCACCATATGTCTGCTGCGTCCTTCAGGTTGTATGCTGCAATGTCAACCTTCTAGTCTTCCGGAACTTGAATAGCTTTGAATGCCTTCTGGTGCTCCACAATAAATTTCTCGAGCAAGGCGGGGTCTGGTTCCCCTGAATATGTCGGCACTCTAGCGTTTGCCACGCTCTTTAGCCAGTTAGTCTCCCTGGGCTGTGGCGGGTGGGGTATGGCTCCCGCAAACTGTGTCCCTAGCTGTGCGGCGAAGGCTGCCATGGCCTCTACCAGGCCTGGTATCTCTGGGATGTCTGCCGATGTCTCTCGACCACGTCCACTACTACCTCCACGTGGTCTACCCCTCGTCGACATCTATAGGATAGTATATTATTATCACTAGTCTACACCGTTTTACATTCTCAATCATAAATATGTAAGAATCTCAATCATAAATATGTAAGAAAGACTAATCACTAGCAATAAGATATCCCTAAAAGTTTCCTTCTAAGTCACAAATCCTCACAGACGTTTTCCCGTATCCCAATATTCCTATGCTCACTGTTCTTGACTCAGTATCCTGTCATCAGAGTGGAACTCCGTTCTGATACCCCTTTTTGTAACACCCCTAATCCTAATCCTATAATATAATCGTAAGTCGTAGCATAACAAAATATAATTCGCAGCGGAAAATAAAACTAACTATCGTTTGGTGTTACACATCGTCACCCACCCATGTGAGTAACAAGACATCCTTATTCCATCCATCAACTCCAACTCTTCACCACTGTGATGACGAGATACTGAGCAATCTTAAAGTTACAATCCAAATCCAAAACGACAAATGAGCAACTAATCCCAATACAACGGAACTCCACATTACAGTACGCAATAAAACTAAAAGAGTACTTCATTAAAGATACATCAACTACCCAGCGTCCCGCTCTCCGGCTTCGTGTCTCTTCTCAGTAACCTGAAATGTTTTGCCCATTGAAGGGCTCAGCAAACTATATGCTGGTATGCTAAATATAGTCTTAAATCATTTGGATCGCTTAAGTCGTTTAGCCATCTTGATATTAGATTCATTACATGCTGTACCGGTTTACAATAATAGTAACCACTGTGAATATTTAAACAATCACATAACAGTTCAATCAACAATATTATCACATAACCAATAACCAATAATCAATAATCAGTAACCAATAACCAATAGTCAATAACCAATAACCAAACAAGATACGCGTATTATTTAACTGTACTTGTTAGTTGACCTCATGGTCCTTATCCTTTTAACCAACTATTTAAACCTTCCATTTAAATTCCACCTCGGGCGTCATGTCAGGACAACCCTGCAACTTGTCCGGGTTTGCAAACAAGTACGCAAACCCGGACCAGTCAAAAAAACTCGACAGATTGTAATTCAGAAGGAGTGGTCCTGGTTTGCAAACTAGAATCTAAACCCGGACCACCCCTAAAACACACCCTAGAGATTTGCAAAGGAATGGTCCGGGTTTGCAAACCAACCCCTAAACCCGGACCACCCCAAAATTTCACCCGAGGGATTTACAATAGCATGGTCCAGGTTTGTAAACCCATCCCTAAACCCGGACCACACACAATTTTCACCCGAGAGCAAACTCAAGTATTGGTCCGGGTTTGTATCCCCGGACACAAACCCGGACCACCCCAAAATTTGTATAGAATGAGTCTAAAAGGTATTCTAAGGATGGGAGATGATGGGTAATGATAGTATAAGATAATTAGGACATGATTAATGATGTTAATGGTCATTAAGGCTATAAACAAGCTTAGAAAATAATTGTAAGCAAGTAACTTAAGTAAATGTATTTAAGTAACAAGAGTTAGTAAGTATAAACTAGGAAACTTTAGGAAAGTAATAAGAAAGGTTATTATGGATAATTAACCATCCAACTGTATGTATGTATAGGATTCAAATAGTTGACACCGAAGGGAGTCGGTGAGTCCCAAAGTCAACGGTGAAAGTGATTTCTCATGCCTGTATCCTAATCTGGTACCTCTATTTGTGTGCTTATTTGATCACCTAATAAGATAAACGCATGAATCGGACTATATTGCACTTACTTGTGCTGTTTACATTGTTCTTGATATTGTCTTGAACAAGTTTGTATAATTCATGAAATATATGAATGATGGAGTGTATTTGTATCTCGTAGTGTACTTGTATATTGGATTGTGTGGTATGGATGTGTATTTGAGCAATGTATTTGTGTATGTGGCTTGAATGAATGACTTCTACCATTCCTAACTACCTACTCCTAACTTAAGTATTGGATAAATTGGATGAGTAGAAGTCCGATATAGTTTCGGCCACGCGTGAGGATGAGGAGACACAAGAGGTTGGATCCGATTCCTGGTTCTTAAACTGGTCACGGCCCAAACCTCTTAAATGGGTAGCATCCTGGATTGGTGAACCAAGTAAATCCCGGTGGTGGACAGAGTAGTCCCCGGGCCGGAGGTCCCGACGACTTGACTTGAGTAAGTAAGTAAGTATAGTATGAGTATGTATGCGTATGTATTGTGTAACGAGTAAAAGAGTAATCTCCACCCGATTAACCCGGGTGGACAATGAAGCTAACAGTACGGATATTGTGTATGGATTGAGTATGTAATGAGAATGTATTGTATGAATCGTGAATGTGTATTTCGGAAGAAGGTAAGTAAGTATCGTTGGACTTGTATGATCTCATTGCATCTATTGAAGTGTATGTATGTATTCCTTGCGTAAAAGTATTGTAGTATTATGAATGAAAGCATGTATGCATGTATGTATGAAATAAATGAACTGCATGTATTCGACCAAGTGGTCGGCGTACCCTCACTAGTACGCGGGGTATGCGGTTATCAAATGCAGCGAAAGCTGACCCCCTAGGGGGAACGTTTTTAGTGTGCAGGTACCTGAAGCAGACATGGTCGCAAAAGAGACCGGTGACAGTGTAGATTGTAGAGAATAGTAGCGAACTTGTAACCTTGAAGTAGTAGTGTACCAAGAGGTACACCTTGTGCTTAGGAAGTAAGTAGTTTGTGAGGAATGGGTAGTGGTTAGACTCTTAAGGAGCATTTATGGAATTGAAAGAGGTGTTGTAATTGTATAAGGATCTTAGTAAACTCGGTGTATTACATTGTATTGAACTTATGGAGTATTGTAATGAATGGGAAGTTTCTAGTATTTGATTTGGTAATTGGAGTAGTATTGTAAGTGTGTAGTACTCGGATATTCCGGTCCATCAGACCGATGCTGTATGTAGTAGTAGTAGTAGCCTTGTTAGTCACGTGGGTGGCTAACGGCATTGTATCACCCACTGTATGTATGTAAGTATCCGCTGCGTGAGTCTGGATTGTAGAAGGAGATTGGACGGTAATGACAGTATTAGCGTAGGGGTGTTACAAAAAGTGGTATCAGAGCGAAGTATCGCTCTGATGACTGGAAATACCGAGTTAGGAATTAGAAGCTTAGGGCTAAGGGCTGAGTGTTAGCATTAGAGAGATGCTAGTTAGGAAGTCCCGGTGAGTACCGGATACCTACAATACCAGACCCACCCTCCACAAACCCATTGTATAACTTGGGAAAGAACACCAGAGAGAAGGAAAGTCCTCTCATACTCGGGGAAACCCGATCTGGCAGTTATGAAATAATCATATTGTAGACAAGTGCCGACATGTAGTAGATACCAAGAACTGGAAGTCCCGGAGATGGATCCCGGTTGAACAACAATACCCGCACTTAATGGCGGTAGAATGAAAACTCCAACCATAAGGTGGCTACAACTTACAACAGCATGGGGCGACGTGCTTAGCAGTCGCAGAACCCAGCTAGTCAACCATCAACAGGAAAAGAAGCACTAAGCGTGCAGCAAAGCGGAAAAAGGAACTGTAACAAAACCCGAGACACCAGTCTACGGGGCAGTAATATCTAACTAATACCGTCAACGGTATGCTAGCTGACTAAGGACATAGTCGGTAGTGATTAATTTCAAACCTGCAACGCCAAAAAGGGTTATAATACCTGGCCAACATAGCTTAGGCAGTTACAAGGACGTTTAGGGGATACAATCCGACAGGACTACCAGAGTAGTGACTAAACAAGCTAAGGCTCAATAACCACGGTAAACCAGTGGGAACGAGCAACAAGGGAAAACATAAGACGAATAAATGGGGATCTCCAAGGATTGGAGAGGTACCTCGGTCAAGACCAATGAGAAGTTACCCGAAAGAGCAAGTATTCCAAACTTAGATCAATAAGATCAAGGGAAGAGTCAACAAGACCATTAAATACAAGTGGAAACCATACTAAGACCAGTATGGAATTACCCAAAAACTAATAGTACCACGCACTTGCCACGGCAAGTGCAGTAAGGACAGGAATATGTAAAGGAACTCTAACACACCACGGGTACATAGTAATGTACCGTGACAACAACGAAACAACCACAGGATCGCAAGTCCTGCAAACTGGAAGAAGGAACCTTGGAAAGGCCTAACGGCCTGACCATTGTAATAAGGACATACCAGTCAGCGAGAAGCTGGATTTGGTCAAAACCTCGGACATGGCTACGCCATGAAGAAGCTCTTTTAACACCGAACCGTTATTTTCCATAAACCCCAAACCTTTTCTTTCAAAACCACAACCTTTCTTTTAAACCTTGGATTTTAAAACCAAGCCAACAGAATTATGGTGAGTATCATAGAATAATACAAGAGGAGTTGACAATAGAATACTTTACCTAGGCGTGTGACGAGCACTACGAGTGTACCCAATTACGGGATGTGGGACGACCGCACTCCGAAGGAGCTTGCGAGCCTGACAGATAGTCAGGTAGATGGTAACGTATCAGCAAGGTACCCCACGTATGTATACATGTAGTGTACGAAACACGGGAAGTAGTCAACTCTGTTCTACGGACCATGAGTAAGTTTAAAGCAGAACAGCTGGACACCGCAGCCGATCAAGGAGAAGGGACTCAGCTAAGTAATAAGTATAAGGAACTCGGAGAATCCATCTGAGATAAGGAATAAGAACTAGAAAGTGCAAAGAGCACAGACTAGTAAGTATAGACATTGGATATGTCTTAAGGACTTCAAACAAATACATGACAGCTGGAAAGTATATCCAGCCCAACACAGTAAGGTAAATGCCTAATGTGATCATCACAATGTTCAACAACGGGACGGAGTTCCCAAGAACAAGTACAAAGACTACCGGGGAGCATAATCCATCATTGGAGAGGATGTTAAACCTAGTCAAGAATATTAGGAGAAACTACAAACGGTCTACCCAAGGATGGGAGACGCTATAACCCATAAAGGGATAACTCAAAATACAATACCACAAGGCGGTATAGTGATAACATATCCTAAACATTAGTCGGATGCAACGGCGTGACCAACAACACCCAGGAGCGATCCTTGAAGGGTGTCTGGATTAACAACAGTTGTACAAACGGCATGATAAGAGCACGGAAGCTAGAACGAACATTCGGTTAGGACACCGAAGGGATTTTGCATAACGGGAAATACCCTAAATCACAAAAGGCACTGATTAGCACCAGATTGCCTAAAGGGCCTCCCATGAACGGAAGCGTGATGTCACGACTTACCATGGAGCCCAGCAGTACCTCCAACCTATGGGGTATACAGGGAGTGGAAACATGTATAAGCAGCTTGCAAAGAGCATAGCTTGCCGCAATAAGGCTTAAAAGCCATCAACCAACTATGTTATGTAAACCTTAACGGTTGCATAACCCACACCATTTGATGACAAGACGTGCAAGAGAGATTGTCTCATACGACAAGAAATCAACAACTGGACCATCAATTCAAACCCAACATCCTGAGTGGCTTGTTGTAATGGCCAACTCGGTGTCACTATCACTAGAGCATCGGTCTAGTATACAGTTGACAAGCCTTTAATTACCTTCATGCCTTCTGTAGCAATGGTAGCACAAAGGCATAAGAATCATGATAATGCCAACATTGGCCTAGTCCACACTTGGACATTACGAGAACCCAAGGGAAGGTACCCCTCGTTAACCGAAGACCACCAACGTGGTGAAGATGTGAACCCTTAGAAAAGGCTTCCATCAACAGTAACATCAAACTTGTGCATATAGTTATTGCCATGGGGCGATAGAATAAGGAAATGGGATTTCCAAACCATTACGACTTAAGGAGTAAGCACACTCCATATGCACCCAAGCATGTGGTGAACCATTGTATAAACATCAACATGGTAAACCTTGTCATGAGACCTATGAGCGGAACCAAGCCCTCAACAAGAACTTCATTTATCAATGATAGAACGAGACCAAGAAACCCTTGAAGTTTTGGGGGATGTTCCGGTGATATACATACAAATGTAAACTACATAGCTAGAGCTTATAAACCAATGCTCAGCACTGGGAAACAGTAATTTTCAAAAACAATCAATGTGAATACACATTGAACACCACGAATGACTAACGATCAAGAGAGCTTATAACCCGATGAATTATCTCATCCCTGGTCAACCAAGATACTTGGTAAATTGTATCATAAATGATAATAGAATGTGAGGTAAGCTAACCTACGCATAAAACCTAAGTTGAAATGAAACATTTCCACATGGGGAAGGTAATAACATTGCGGTATGCTACGACAACCGTCATACATATGAACTAGGAACCTCCTAGTGTATTCACACCATTAGGAAATGGTGCCAACCACAATGGCAATGAGTAAAAAGAAGCTACCACAGTAACAAAGACCGTAATAATGATGTCGTATAACGAGTAAGAGTACGGTGCGCAACAAGCGACCGCTATGAGGAAGTAGTTAGGCAATGACACGAAGTAGTAAGTATGAGGTGACAGGCAGAAGTATTTATTCCTAGGCGATCACATAAGGGATTTACTGCCAAGCGTTTACACCTCTGCACTTTGTATGACTAAGTGTTTTGGTATTGCACTTGTGCAGCTAATGATCAAGTGGGATAGCTAGGAATGGAGGAAATGTAAAGAATAGTAAACCTTTCTCTTCACCAACGAACATGGCACTAGCCGGTTAAGCAAACTTAGCAACAAACCGTGCGGCCTAAGGCCAAAGAAGCACGAAGAGTGTAAAACACACTAACCATCACAAGATGTGAATTCCATTGGAATAAAAAGGTGAAAGGAGATGTAAGAAAGTCAATAGGACCGGCGCATAGAAAATGCAAGGTCATACAAGTTAAGAACACTTGTACTGAACCAGGATAACTGGTATGATTCAGAAGCTATTGACAACAAAGGAAGCACTACAACTAGGTAGTGACTTAACCTCGCCCGACAGTAAGTCGGAGGAATTCGGCGAATAATCACGGGAGTACAAATAGTATACATAATAGATTGCCAGAGAGCTGGTTATAAATCTTAAACTCATTGCGTTCAAACAGCGGTAAAAGAATACCGCACTGTTAGTAAACCTTATTTCCACAATAGAAGGATAAAAGGCGATGAGTAGCACATCTAGAATAACCAAAGAGCGAATGAAGCACTAAGGTTATCAGGGTCGCGCAGCAGAAGCTAGCGGCCCCAAGCTAAGAAATTTAATGTACCTAGTAAGTATGAGAGAATGGCAATCAACGCCTTGAAGCCTAATAGGCTAGAACGGAATTAATTATGAGTTAAATAAACTCATATAGGAATTCTTGGTACAAGGACTAAACCATTAGTATGGTTAAAACCCTTTGACAAGAGTACATTATGTAATAAACCGTAAAGATGCTAAAACGCTTCATATTTCCCAAATTGAGTAAACCAATGTTTAATATTAATAACATATGGTAGATTACGTGGGCGTAATCCCTTTTAAGGGGGGTAGATCGAAAACCGCTTAGTATAAGTTTCATGAAGAAAACACATAAACGATAATGTGCATAGCACAAATGAGAAACGAATTGATGATTGATGCCTATGTTAAATAAACATAAGTATTCATTCATATTGAAATTGTGGTAATTAGGCATGAGAGATGCAAATACCATAGGATGGATATACCTACCTTGTAACACCATGTAAGAGTATTAGTAAAAGAAAAGTAATGAGTAGTGGACGGAGCTCCACAAGTATTGTAGCCTTTGAAGAAGTAGTACGAAATGAATGAGAGTAGTAGATGAATGAAGTCTAGGGGTAGTGTATACCTAGGTAAATTATTGGAAGTAAATTGAGGACAACTAAATTTTACAAGTATGGTAATCCCTAGTTAGAATATTGGAGAGTGATGGATGAAAGTAGTGAAGGTTGAGGAAATGAGCATTTAGGTATTGAACCACGAGTAAGTCTTGTAAAGTAAGTGAGGATGATTTGGACTGATTCCATCCTTTGGAGATGTTGAATTCGTATCACACTAGAAAGGGTAAAAAGATAGAAAATGAAAACAATTAAATTATTTGTTTGTTTGAAACTGATGTGGGAAGTCGAACTTGATCCTGATCAGGTCAGGGAAACCGAACACAAATTGGGGTGGAAAGATAGTTTCAACACTGATGCTGATCACATCAGGGTCGAATAATTCTTGAAGCTCCCCTCAAGTGGTCACAAGAACAACATAGGATAGAAGTAATGAATATAAATTGGAATTGGAGTTGTGTGTTTTAGAAAATTTCTAATTAGTAGTTGTGAAAGGATTTTCTTAGACATGAGAATAAGGAACTGTTAGAAGCTTATACCGGAGGAGATAGTAGTGTAGCACGTTGTATTATTCCAAGGGTAGCAGGACATAGAGGAGTCCTGTGTCAAGATGACCTGAGTGCCTGCGGGATTGTAATGCGTATTGCATTGCTTTGGGGATAGCTTTGCACTGTATGTATAAACCTTGTAGAGTAAAACCGGATGGTTGGATGTGATGTGGATTGGAGTAATTATGGTATATTGGTATGGTATGGTATGTAGAGACCTTGAGTAATGGATTTAGGAATTAGTAAGGAGGAAGAATGTATGGATTGGGCATTAGACAAGTATAAATGAGTAAGTATAGTAATCCCATAACCTCGAACAACTTTGAGGACAAAGTTCTTAAGGGGGGTAGATTGAAATACCCCGAACTTAAGTATAGCGATTAAAATAATTCTAATATGTATTTAAGGGCCTAATAACGACTAAGTAATATTGGCAAGGAAAAATAAATTCAAAAGAAATGAAGAAACGCCTAGAAATTGAAAAACGCTAGATAAGCGTTAGATAACCATAGGAGGTATGAGACCTCGGTTAGAGTATTACATGGAATCCTTAAGGCTTAATAATGCCAAAAAAATATAAGGGAACGATTCTCGGAGAAAACGGAGCCTTAAAATGGATTAAAACCACAAAGGAACCATAAAGCGCGTTTTTCGAGGAAACCGGGAAAACGCGACTTTAAGCGGGTCAAATAGACTCGTAACAATTTTGGTCAACCAAATATTCATTAATAAACACTAATGAAGGTCTAGAACCAATAAAATCAATAAAACGAGAAAATAGTAAAAACTGTCAAAAACGGGAAGTTGTGGGATAAAAGTGTAAATAAAATAAATAAGTGTGTCCACTATTGCAATTATATTTTAAAACCCCATGTGAGGAGTGTGTGCAGCCGTGATTAATCCATGCCCCTCTCTTATTCCTTCTATGTACAAAGACAAACAAAATAAAAAGTAAAAAGTAAGCACTCTCTCTCCCCTCACACTACTCCCTCACGTTTTTCTCTGCCAGCATTTCTTCTTCTTCTTCTCTGGTTACTGCAATGGTGATTTGAGAATCCTCTCACAACAGCCACCTTCCTCCTCATATTTGAAAGACTAAATCTCCACCAAATGCTACAAAAATTATACGATTGGATTCGTATCGCTTAGGAGATTATTCTACACCCTTCAAAAATCTAAAACCTCCAACTTTATTTTTGAGGGTATTATCGTTTAAGAGCTCCAGGAGCACCATTTCAAGATCTACCTTCTTCTCCATGTTCTAAGGTAAGAATTAGACCAAAACTTCACTCTTTTCATCTTTTCCTTGCAAAAATACAAAACTCACGTAATGTACCACTATTCCATTACTCAGCCGGTTTGGCACTTCAAAGAGGAGTTGAAGCCTTGTCATTTTCTACTCAAAACTCAATTAGAAACCCGGTAAGACCCACTAAGTGTTTTAAGTGGTTTCTCATAATCTAGGGTTTAATACGTGAGATAGAAAATTTACTAGTATTGGTGTGTATGTGTGGCCTTGTTACATGGTGTAGCTTGGCTTAAATAAATCAAGAAAACAAAGAAGGAAAGAGGAGCAAGAAAGAGAGAGAGAAAGAAAAAGAATCAAGGAAACCCAAGGTAAAGAGAAGTCTCTGTATAGTTTTGATGTTGTGTATGTATAAATACATTGCTGTAACAAGGTTTAGAAATCACCGTAACAGTAGGAAGAGTATGGGTATATTAGTGTGGATGGTATCTGTAGTTTGAAGCTTTTGAAAATAAGTAAATAAATTGTTAAGTGTGAGTAGTGAGTATATTGTAGTATAATGAGGAAGAGAATGTGACAGTTTTGGAGGTTTTAAAAGATGTTTAAAAGCTTGGGAAGACATTTGATAATGAGTATGTTTGTGCAGGGAATGTATGTGTGAAATAGTGTAGTTTGATGTTGGTACTGATATGGGAATTGGAATGAATGTGTGGGCTGAGAATGCATGTGGGCAATGTTAAAAATATAGGGGAACCTCTGCCCAAATTTGTGTGGAAATTGGAGGACTTAGTTGTGTAAGAGAAGAAAACTACCTAGGTAATAACTAGTGTATTTGGAGAGCTTAAGTGAGTTGTTTGGTACTTCGGGCAGATTTGGAAGAGGATTTAAGTAAAGGGATGGAACTATGGATTGAGGCAATGCATTGAGGATGTTAGGAGTAGCATTAGTAGAGGAGTATTGAATGGTAAAGAGGAAAGGAAAAATCTGTAACAATTGTAGAAGAAAGAAAGCTGTAACAGTGGAAAAATGTAACAGGGGAGTGTGTTTTGTAACAGAGTTGAATAGCGGTGGATTAGGCTAGTTCAAAGTGCTTAATCAATGCTAAAATAGCTAGATTATATGTAGGAACATTGGGGAAGAGATTGGTAGAAATTTGGAGTTGAAACATAGTAAAAAACTAGCATATATGTAAATACTGCAACTTGTCCGGGCTTGCAAACAAGTACGCAAACCCGGACCAGTCAAAAAACTCGACAGATTGTAATTCAGAAGGAGTGGTCCGGGTTTGCAAACTAGAATCAAAACCCGGACCACCCCTAAAACACACCCGAGAGATTTGCAAAGGAATGGTCCGGGTTTGCAAACCAACCCCTAAACCTGGACCACCCCAAAATTTCACCCGAGGGATTTACAATAGCATGGTCCGGGTTTGTAAACCCATCCCTAAACCCGGACCACACACAATTTTCACCCGAGAGCAAACTCCAGTATTGGTCCGGGTTTGTGTCCCCGGACACAAACCCGGACCACCCCAAAATTTGTACAGAATGAGTCTAAAAGGTATTCTAAGGATGGGAGATGATGGGTAATGATAGTATAAGATAATTAGGACATGATTAATGATGTTTAATGGCCATTAAGGCTATAAACAAGCTTCGAAAATAATTGTAAGTAAGTAACTTAAGTAAATGTATTTAAGTAACAAAGAGTTAGTAAGTATAAACTAGGAAACTTTAGGAAAGTAAAAAGTAAGGTTAATTATGGATAATTAACCATCCAACTGTATGTATGTGATAGGATTCAAATAGTTGAACACCGAAGGGAGTCGGTGAGTCCAAAGTCAACGGTGAAAGGTATGATTTCTTCATGCCCTGTATCCTAATCTGGTTACCTCGATTTGTGTGCTTATTTGATCACCTAATAAGATAAACGCATGAATCGGACTATATTGCACTTACTTGTGCTTGTTTACATTGTTCTTGATATTTGTCTTGAACAATAGTTTGTATAATTCATGAAATATATGAATGATGATGGAGTGTATTTGTATCTCGTAGTGTACTTGTATATTGGATTGTAATTGGTATGGATGTGTATTTGAGCAATGTATTTGTGTATGTGGCTTGAATGAATGACTTCTACTAATTCCTAACTACCTAACTCCTAACTTAAGTATTGGATAAATTGGAATGAGTAGAAGTCCGATATAGTTTCGGCCACGCGTGAGGATGAGGAGACACAAGAGGTTGGATCCGATTCCTGGTTCTTAAACTGGTCCACGGCCCAAACCCCTTAAATGGGTAGCATCCTGGATTGGTGAACCAAGTAAATCCCGGTGGTGGGACAGAGTAGTCCCCGGGCCGGAGGTCCCGACTACTTGACTTGAGTAAGTAAGTAAGTAAGTATAGTATGAGTATGTATGCGTATGTATTGTGTAACGAGTAAAAGAGTAATCTCCACCCGATTAACCCGGGTGGACCAATGAAGCTAACAAGTACCGGATATTGTGTATGGATTGAGTATGTAATGAGAATGTATTGTGTATGAATCGTGAATGTGTATTTCGGAAGAAGGTAAGTAAGTATCGTTGGACTTGTATGATCTCATTGCATGTATTGAAGTGTATGTATGTATTCCTTGCGTAAAAGTATTGTAGTATTATGTATGAAGCATGTATGCATGTATGTATGAAATAAATGAACTGCATGTATTCGACCAAGTGGTCGGCGTACCCTCACTAGTACGCGGGGTATGCGGTTATCATATGCAGCGAAAAGCTGACCCCCTAGGGGGAACGTTTTAGTGTGCAGGTACCCGAAGCAGACATGGTCGCAAAAGAGACCGGTGACAGTGTAGATTGTAGAGAATAGTAGCGAACTTGTAACCTTGAAGTAGTAGTGTACCAAGGGGTACACCTTGTGCTTAGGAAGTAAGTAGTTTGTAAAAGGTGTTGTAATTGTATAAGGATCTTAGTAAACTCGGTGTATTATATTGTATTGAACTTATGGAGTATTGTAATGAATGGGAAGTTCTAGTATTTGATTTGGTAATTGGAGTATGTATTGTAAGTGTGTAGTACTCAGATATTCAGGTCCATCAGACCGATGTTGTATGTAGTAGTAGTAGTAGCCTTGTTAGTCACGTGGGTAGCTAACGGCATTGTATCACCCACTGTATGTATGTAAGTATCCGCTGCGTGAGTCTGGATTGTATAAGGAGATTGGACGGTAATGACAGTATTAGCGGTAGGGGTGTTACACCCTGTCCTTTCTTCACCTTCTTCATCAAGGTTATAGCAGATACTAGCTTGAAAGTCGGCTCTCTGGGAGTACTACGATATGAGACTGTCTTGCCCTTCGGGATCTTCAGTAGTAATCTGTGCTCTGCGCAATGTAGTCGCCCCTTATACTTCTATAGCCAATCCATGCCTAGGACGATGTCGAAGCCCAAATTATCAAGCTCAATCAGGTCTGCGTGAAAGTCTTCCGTCATGATATTAATCTGAAGTCCCGTGTGAAGTTTCGTGCACCTCACTTTCTCCTTCATCGGTAGTGTGACTAGGAAATCAGAGAGAGGCGCTCTAGGGCTATCTCTAACTTCCTTGCCAAGGCAGAGGATATAAAAGAGTGAGACGCCCCTGAATCGAATAGTATCAATGCACTCACTCCATTTACATTGAAGGTTCCCATGATGACATTCCCCTTATCCTTGGCCTCGGTCTTGTCCAACACATTCAGAATAGCTCCCTCTTTGGACTCGTGACCTGGGGTTAACAATTCTAAAACTAGTGAGGTTGGGTGTATGTCTCAAAGGAATTAAAATGCCATTCATTAGTCCAATGATTCTTACATACAATCTCCATAATTACATCAATATTGTCTAAACGTCAAATTCAACCGTCGTCGTTTCAAATGGGTAGTGTTTACTAAGGTCGAGGGCGCAGTATTCAGCTTAATGCCCTTAATCCCATGGTACACTAGTCTGGATTCTCCTCCAAATATCAACACGTCCCCTGGCTTCAAAACAATCTTGCTCGCCTTGTCCATCCTCTTCTGGTCTCCGTATAGCAATTTGGCATCATCTCCAATGGAGAATGATACAACTGGTATCCCTTTAGTAATTGACTCGGACGTCTCGTCTCGGTCCTGGTGTAATCCAAGTTTTCCTCCTTTCTCATAGAAGTTCACAATGCAAACGTCGGCTTTCATGTCTGGTATGGGGTTTGTTTCTAATTGTTGTGCAATCTTGACCGCTTCCGTCACCAAGGTTTGAAAAATATTGGGTATCCTAGGAACTCGTGCTCTATCTACTTTTCTTACCTCTCCATACAACCTAGTTTGTGGATCCCAATTCTTACCCATACACATCATATATAATTTAAGTTTTGACCCGCTCTCGTATCCTGGAAGGTAAAATCCTCCAAGGCCTATTCCCAAAGTTCTACATTCATTTACAATGGTTATTTGTTCATCTAGGGTTAGGTATTGCTTGAGTAGGATCATGCCGGGTCGAAGTACTTGACATTCTTCCTCTGGATATTCCCGACCTTCACTCAAAGGTTCAGGTGATCTCGGTCTCATAGGTAAGGGGTAACAGATGTCAAGGTGTCCTATTAGATGAGAGGTTTCCTAAGTTAGGTCTCTCTAAATTTTTGATCCGTACTAAACACATACAAGTCTCATCGTTTGATAACTGTAAACACACATTCATGCTTTATGCTTTTGGTTTAGGTCTTAGGCTTACCGGTGTCACGCTGAGTTCTAGTCTTAGCGCCCGAAGCTCTCGCTGAGTAAAGGGTGTTTCGGCCTGGTACGACCTCTTTTCCTTTCTGTTGTGCATTTGCAGATGGTTGTCCCGTCGGACCTCTAGTATAGGTGTTGTTCTGTGGCGCTTGGCCTCCTCGTGGTCCACTCGCCTCGATAGCTTGGGTACTCGTAGTGTCTCTGGATCACTTGTACACCCGACTCCCGGGGTTGAAGAAGCACTCTTACTCTCGGTGGCCCTCCTTCTTGCAATAGCAGCATTCCACCTTTCTCCCTGGGTAGTCTACACCAGGGTGGTCGTTTCCACAGCGTTTACAGTAGTAATGGCGCTGGGGTGGCTTAGTGCCTATTGTTACACAACATGGTTTAGTAATGGTATAGCTAATGAACATTTTGACTAAGTGATAGGTGGGTATCCTTACCCGTGGGTGGTGTCGACCTAAGCGGCTGAGCATTAATAGCTGGGCCGGTCAGACGAGGGACCTGCTCCTTCGCCTTCTGACCTTGGTAGTCCTTCCGCCCTTTCTTCCTATCAAAGAATTTCCTACTGAAGGTTTTAGGGTTAGTGACCATTTTTAAGTATAGGTAGGTAATGGCAACTCATTCTCAAATACAGGTTTCTTACTTTCCCCGCTTGTTGTAACCGCCAGAAGTCGCTCCCCCATCCTCTCCCTCAGAATTCTTTCTCTTCTTCCCTTGGGCCTCTTCCCTGGACTGAAGCATCAGCTCGGTTGTCGACGCAGCGTCATAACATTCTTGTATAGTGGTAAAATGTATGGCTCCCATGAAGCCCTGGATACGATACTGTAAACCTCCCCTAAACTTCTGGATTTTTACTGTGTCGGAGAAGTCGACCCCTGGTATGTAGTCCAACAGACTGATAAACTTGGCATAATACTCATCAACTGTCTGATTCCCCTGAATCAGAGTCTCGAACTCCTGTCTCTTTCTCTGCTTCAGGTATTCGGGGTAGTACTTGTCCCGCAACACCTCCACGAATGTTGTCTAGTCAAAGTTTGGTGTGGTTCTATGGTGGTCCTTGACTAACCGCCACCATATGTCTGCTGCGTCCTTCAGGTTGTATGCTGCAATGTCAACCTTCTAGTCTTCCGGAACTTGAATAGCTTTGAATGTCTTCTGGTGCTCCACAATAAATTTCTCGAGCAAGGCGGGGTCTGGTTCCCCTGAATATGTCGACACTCTAGCGTTTTCCACGCTCTTTAGCGAGTTAGTCTCCCTGGGCTGTGGCGGGTGGGGTATGGCTCCCGCAAACTATGTCCCTAGCTGTGCGGCGAAGGCTGCCATGGCCTCTACCAGGCCTGGTATCTCTGGGATGTCTGCCGATGTCTCTCGACCACGTCTACTACTGCCTCCACGTGGTCTACCCCTCGTCGACATCTATAGGATAGTATATTATTATCACTAGTCTACACCGTTTTACATTCTCAATCATAAATATGTAAGAATCTCAATCATAAATATGTAAGAAAGACTAATCACTAGCAATAAGATATCCCTAAAAGTTTCCTTCTAAGTCACAAATCCTCACAGACGTTTTCGCGTATCCCAATATTCCTATGCTCACTATTCTTGACTCAGTATCCTATCATCAGAGTGGAACTCCGTTCTGATACCACTTTTTGTAACACCCCTAATCCTAATCCTATAATATAATCGTAAGTCGTAGCATAACAAAATATAATTCGTAGCGGAAAATAAAACTAACTATCGTTTTGGTGTACACCGTCGTCAACCCACCCCTGTGTACAAGACATCCTTATTCCATCCATCAACTCCAACTCTCCACCACTGTGATGACGAGATACTGAGCAATCTTAAAGTTACAATCCAAATCCAAACGACAAATGACAACTAATCCCAATACAACGAACTCCACATTCAGTACGCAATAAACTAAAGAGTCTTCATTAAAGATACATCAACTACCCAGTGTCCCGCTCTCCGGCTTCGTGTCTCTTCTCAGTAACCTGAAATGTTTTGCCCATTGAAGGGCTCAGCAAACTATATGCTGGTATGGCTAAATGTAGTCTTAAATCATTTGGATCCCTTAAGTCATTTAGCCATCTGATATTAGATTCATTACCTGCTGTACCGGTTTACAATAATAGTAACACTGTAATATTTAAACATCACATAACAGTTCATCAACAATATTATCACATAACCATAACCAATAATCAATAATCAGTAACCAATAACCAATATCATAACCAATAACCAAACAGATCGCGTATTATTTAACTGTACTTTAGTAGACCTCATGGTCCTTATCCTTTTAACCAACTATTTAAACCTTCCATTTAAATTCCACCTCGGGCGTCATGTCAGGACACCCTTAAATACTTGTTAATTGGACAGTAGTCCCCTGGGTTCCAGTGGAACCGTTGCCTGCTGACCCTGTGGTCCTGGATATTTTATTTGCCTTAAAGGCGACCCAATTCGGGCGAAGCCTGCACCAACTAGTGCCCCTCTACCATCATCGAATGTGGACGATGGATTCCTTGAGTGACTCTTGATAGTAGTCCCTCGTAGTGATCACGCTGCGTACCAGATAGTCGAAACTAACTGGATTCCTCTCTTTGTAAGTTAGCCCTTTAGTCATGGTACCACAGATCCAATCCTTGTGTAAGACTATGATAAATGCCGTCAGTTAGGTTGTTGTAATACCTAAAGGTCCTCTAGTCTGTTTGAGTTTAGATGTATAAACTTCTAGTCATAAGACGTTCGCGTAGAAATAAAACGCAATGATGTCGAGCAATACAGTATACAAGATCCAATATGCATAAATCACAGATATCGCTCTTAGCAATTAAACACACAACGTCTGGACCTCAGGAAAATCCTTAGGACATTCAGACCACTCAATTAACATAACCGTTCCCGTGAAAATTGCTAGCTTGACATTCACACTTGGTAGTTTTTCTTCTCCCGTAACGCTGTTTATATGTACGTACAAATATCGGGTAAAGTTTAATACAACTAGCACTACCTATTGCAGTACTGTTGAAACAGAACTAACACTCGGTAGTCTACAACCCGTATGTTCTCTTTATTTCTCCCTGTTATTTAACATGGTTCGAGGTAGTTTAACAGTTCGTTATTTTATGTCATGCTACATGTGATAATGAATTTCTACCTTATAATATATCTCCATCTCATTAATTATATACTCATAATTGTTTCCACGTATTATATGCATTAAAAAAATTTGGTTATTTTTATTATAACCACAATTATTTTATAAATTTTACATTATACTCCAAAATACATTATAGTACTTAGTTTTAATTCCTTAATTTATTAAATCACAAAACAAACCTTATAAATTCGGTAATTATAATTGGACACACTAACTTTTGCAAATTACCATATAGCCACATATATTTTCGGTTTGAACACATAGTTTTCTTATATTTACATTTTAACCCCAAAACTTTATATAAGTTACATATTAACTCATAAACTATAGTTTTAATATTTAATTTCCTTAAATACCGAAATGACCCTCATAATTCCACAAATTATGATTTCGACCTATATTATAACCGGTTCTACATATCAACTTTTATAAATTCCATATTCACCCCATAACTTTTATAAACTTAATATTTTATGTCATAAATCATTTTAACCTAAAGTTTTTTGTCAACACTTTGTCCAAAGCCTAATTTCATAATTAATACTTCAATATACCCAGAAAATCATATATAATTCGGTTATACACTATATTTTCAAGAAATTACCAAATGGCCCCAAAACTTTATAAAATGTTATTTTAACACTTAAATACTTGTTTAGTTTAACCAAAATTCATAATATTAATTCCTACCTTATATTATATCATAATTATGCCAATAACACCATTAACTCTCGGCAATTCCATATAATACCCTATACTTTTCAAAATTTACAATTTAGCCACATAACTTAATAAACTAGCCATTTAAATACTTGTAGCTATTTTTAATATTCCCAAAATTTATAATATAAGCTAATATACTTATATTCTTCAAAAATCACCAAATGGAACATTTCATTCTCGGCTTTAATTATATCTTACCATTTGGTTTCAAAACTTGATTTATATCTTATAATAAATATATATAAGTGCATATAAGCCATATAACACTTCTAAAAATTATGTTAATGACTTAGGATGATTATAAGCTCAAAATAAAGCATTTAGTTCTAGATAATTCGGCCTAAATGTTTATGTATCATAATTTAATTTTGTGACACAAAAATCATATCTTAAGGTAATAATCTTACCTTGTATATTATAAGCTATTTTCTCGGTAGTATATCATATTGTTTTCGGCTCTAATTTATTGAAGGTTTGTACATAAATTTTGTGCCAAAGTTTGAAGCTTAAATCAAACTTAAACTTAATAGATTTAATTATAGAAACTTATTCCTTAAATCAAGATGATTCTTGTACTTGATTTCCTCTTGAATTCCAAGCTCCTCCAATGCTATGTTGTTGTTGAATTTTCGGCCTACATGTATAGATTTAGGAGATCCAAGTGTTAGACTTCTAACAAGGATTTATAAGTAAGATTTAGAGTAGCTTATAAGAGTTTACCTTAAGTAGTCTGTCAAGGAATTTTTGGTACACCTTAGGATGATTGAAGATCCAAGTTTCCTTCATGAAATGATGAAGAGAACATTGATTTAAAAGCTAGAATTTTTGGATGTCAACTTAGGTATTTACTAGGATTTTCAAACAAGAAATATACCTTAACTTGATCTTGTTTGTTCCTTGAGTTGTTGTTGAATCAAGGTAACTCCTTGGAGTACTAATGCTTGGCGAAGTCTTGAAAGGTTGCTAGGATGATTCTTGCTTCAAGACTTGTTGGAAGTTGCTAGGAATTTAACACAAAAATGGAGTTTAAGGTTAAATCTCCATTAATGGAGCTTGAAGCTCACTAGAAGAAGTTAACTAAGGAAGAAAGAAAAAAAAGAAGAAAAGAAGAAGTTAACTCTTGGCTCCATAAAATGCCGATAATCAAGCAATCTTTCAGCACATGAAGAGGAGAAAAGAAGACTTTGTTTATCAATTGACAAAAGATGACAAGGCAAGACTGCTAGGAAATTAGGTAAGGTATTTCTTTTGCATTTTCTATGTTGAATTACCCATGATAATGTTGTCTTATTTTCCTTGTAGCCTTACGGTAATGGTGCTGTAGGTAGCATTTGATTTTTTTTGTTATTTGAAGACACGGGAACATGCTTAGTTAGGTACATGTCTTGCTTTCATTTTTATAAGGCAATCAATCTCCTTTTTCCCTTGCTTATATTCGGCAGCCTTGGGCTAAAGGATGGGTTGATTAATTTGTTTATTGTCTTTGTATAAAGCTAGATCTAATCTTGTATTTTAATTTCATTACTTTACATAAGCTACTCACCTTGTCTTTCTTGTGCAGGTTTTCGGCAATGGGAGGCTACCAAGACTGAGATTCCCTTGACATAATGTCACATGGTATTGGAAGGGTGAGTCATCATTTCATAAGACATTTTATTAAGCTAAAAGCAAGTCAAATACACCCAAAAAAATGGCCCCTTGTGTGACCATGTGGGACTGATTTTTAATTTGGTCTTTGTCACATTATATTACATTAAGATCATATTGTAACATGTTATAAGTCACAACTGAAATACCCTTAACGTTAAAAACTTAATTAAATGATCTATCAAGGATCTAAGAAGGTTAATAATCATCTTAATACCATTGGGGAACAATCTAAGATCCCGACAAGGCAAAAACATGCCTTAAGATCGGTAAAGCCAAAAATGTGCTTTAAGAAGCCATAGAGATTGTATGACCTCAATTAGGATCCAAAGTGGATTCCTAAGTATTATAGTTAAGTAATGAACACTATAAAACTATTCTCAAAGGAAACCAAGCTCAAAAACATGTTCTAACACAAATTGTGCTTTAAAAGTCCTTAAAGCACGTTTTTGAGAAAATTGACTTTCTGAGTGGGTTTTGAGTGGTGTTAGGCATTGTATTAGACCTTTTTATACTAATTTACTATAATGTACCACATTATAAGGTCTAATTCCAAGATTTTCAAAAAAATCACAAATATGGCATTCATTTGTGAATAGTAACTGAAATAGTACATTTTTAAGTAATGTTGGCCAAGTCTAGTCAATGGTCAAGAGTTGACCCATATTTATCCATGTTGAGGAGGCAAAATTAAGGGAGGAGCACAGCACATCAGCATTTAATCAAAATATCTTGCGAATTTAGTGAATCATCATTTTACTATTCCATTTCTTACTTTTCATTCCTTAAAACACAAAATCTTTCTTTCTCTTTCCTCTTGTCCCATTCCAGCAGAGTTCCTAGCAGTTTCTAAAGCTATCAAGCTGTGTTCTTGAGTATTCAAGGCAAATCCAACTTATTTCCACCTAAGGTAATGGTTTAAGGCATATTTTAGCTCTTTTTCTTCATCTTTTCATCAACTACACATGGAACATATAATCTATCACTTTTTGTGGCTTAATCTCAGTATTTTAACCCTTGAACAAGAGATTCTCGGCTGAAGCAACCCTTGGGAGCAAGGTGGTCAAAATTTCAATTATAAGGTAAATACATACCTTAAGGAATTCCTTTCTTCATCCGGTTTTCTTGGTCTGATTTATATGAGTTTATATACTCATAATCTTCATATTTTCATGTTGGTTCAGTGTGTTAACCCCTTGGAGCAAGAGTGGCTGAAAACAAGGAGAAAAATCATACTTTAAGGCATTTTTCCAAGGTAAAATCTATTACCATAGCACCTTGCTGTTGTCTAGGTATTCCCCATGTTTTATGGTGATTTTAACACCTTATGGTGTTATTTATTCAGGCCGAAAACACTTTGAGCTAGCCTTTCCATTCTAAGGTAATTTTTGCCTTAAATCTTACATTAATTTGTTCCTTATGGTTAGCTCATGCTTGGAGTGTAATCATATCTTATTTTGGTGTATTAAACATGTCTAAGTGCTGGGTTGAATTTTCCTCCAAGCTTCCGTGAGGGTATAAGGTCATTAAGCACCTAAATCAAGGTATAAATACCTTAAACTTATGTTATTATGATTTTTCAGCTCATATAAAATATGTGCAGTGAGAGGAGTTAATTTAATGGTTGATTTTAACCTAAGTTGGGCAAAAATGACTTAGATAAATTAACCTAGTCATTTAAGTGGTTTAATTAACATAATGGTCAAATTATGACATTATATGGAAGAATTATTAATGTTAAAGTAAGGCCGAGAGTTTATAGTAAATTTTAAGCTATTTATGTGTAATTTTATGTTATAAAGCAAAGTTGTAATAAGGTCATGTCATTAGGCCATTTTAATTTAAGTTTAAAAGCTTATTTAATTTAATTTATGCTTATAGCATTAAGTTTGGGGTCAAATGGTAATTACTAATAAAATATAAAGTCGTAGGCATAAATAAAAGGAATTGATGGTTTTTAAATGAATTTGATAAAATTATAACATTTTATAAAGTTTTGTGTCAAAATTGTAATTATAGGAATGTTTGGGGTATATATTGTAATTATCGAGAGTTTGGGCTCAAATTGGAATTTAGAAGTCAAGGTTGACTATATAGGAGACTTTGACCAAATTTGGGAATTTATTGAATTAAATACTAGCTTATAATAAGCTAGGTATTAAATTACAAAAGATATATAAATATTGGGGGTGGATTGGTAATTTCCGAAAAATCTGGGTACCAAATGGGGTTTAGAACAGACCTTGGTTTATTAGGAATTTTTAGGAATTGATTTAGTTAAATTTGGAGTTAATATGGATTATATAAGTATAATATATGATATTTAATATCATTGGTATATATAGGTAACATATGTGGTAGAAACCGTAAATATTGAGAGTATAAGGTTAGGAATGATGTTTATAGCCTTTTGGTATAGTTTGGTAATTTTTGGAATTATATATGAGGTTTTTTAAGATATATGTATAATATATAGTTTTAATGCCATTAGAAACTATATGTTATAAAATGGGGTTATTTGGTGAATATGGAAAGTTAGTGGGTTGGAAATTAATTTGGAACAGACCTAGGGTCTGTTCGGTTATTTTTGGGATTTTATAACCATAGGTTATAATATTAATAAGGTTTAAGGATTATAATATAAGGTATATATTATGAGTGTGACAATGGAATATAATTTCGGGTTGATTTGTAAATTCTGAAAGTATAGTGGAATTTAATAAAAACCGAGAAGAGTATGGTATGTTTGGTATTTTGTAACAACTTATAACTACAGGTTATAATTGTTTTAATGACATAAATGTCGTAATATATGTTATATAACTATGATATAACATTATACAAATTATGTGGTGGATTTTGTAAATATTTAAGAAAACAAGTGTTGTTCAGTAATAATGGGCATTTTAGAATAAGAATTTATAATATGGTTTTTAATGTTATAAAGGTTGTAACATTTATAATATAAGAAATATTCATTAAAAGAGAATGAATATGTTATAAAGATTTACCATATAATAAATGGTCCCATAATACATATATATAAATAAATATATGTTATGGAGTGAAAAATACAATATGGTTCAAATAACCATATAATATCATAATTAAAATGATATAGAGTAAGAAGAAAAGAATTATAAACATTGGATAAGGAAATTCTAATGTTATGTTGTTCTTGAAATAATAAGGAGTTATATACTTCAAAGTATTTTCAAATATGAATATACAACAATACACTTGGAAAAACTAACCTTAGGAAATAAATACTAAGGCGAGATGTATAATATATGATTAAGATTATACATGCAATATAGTGATAAATTATAAGATATACAAATGGGTATTAAATTACATGCGATAACAAACGTTTAAAGTTAAGTATATTAATATACTCAACTTAACCACGCATGTAATATGGTTTTTTTCCAAATCCCGAGTTAAACCAAAAACCTGACAAACGTTGTTAGTACATAACGGGGAATGAACCGGGAGGGATTAGTGACGGTACGGGGTACCGTAGAGTAATGTTGTTATACAGGATGCTAATATGTAGCGTTATGTATTATTAGACTGTTAGAGACATCACGTTGGAGCTTCGGATCTAGCTGATTCATACTCCACGGTCTCATAATCCCGGTGCACGGTATGTTGATTATGTGGCTTGACTGTCTCTGAGGATTTCCTCGGTTCAAACATTGTGTAAAAATCTATGTTAAGATTGAATGTCTGCTTGTGTGAATTAATATGCCTGAGTTGTGTATTAATGCTGCCTTATTATTATTACTGTTGTACGATAACAGTACTGTTCGTATATATGAACATATTATAAAACGAACTAGCGGCAATGATGCTATCTTATATGTGTAATATAAGGAACGTAAGTAAAATGTTGTAGCATTAGGATAATAAGATATATATATATATTAACCGAGATTTATATACGAAGCATTGGCCTGTTTAACTCCGCTCTCGTATCTAACACTGGATCCCAAGTCGACATACTCAGGACTGGACTAACGACCATAGTCTGCTGTGTTAGGAAAATAGTAAGACAATGCGATGGTATAGATATGTTAACCAAGAGGATGTGGCTCTTGTTGTGAATTATGATCAATTAACGATACTAGGATGCCGTGTGGGTGCCTGTAAGTATCAAGATAAATTTCCAACGGACTACAGATTGTTCGTCGGTCGGAGACTCTACCGCTGAAGTGGCTACTGCCGTGGGTGACCCGCCATAGGAGATGGGTAACTTAGAGACACGTCATTTTAATGAGACGGTGTCATTAGGCATGACTGAACAATTACGAACAACTATATTAGCTCGTACAGTAGGCGAACATTATTTGGGCTTGTAAGACAAAGACGAGAATCTATACTTGTTTATAATCCTCATTGTTTCGCCTTATTGTTTTAATGGTTATGCTATGTGGTTATGTGATATATGTTGGTGGATTTGTTGAAATGAGTCGTTGTACTCATATATGTGTGTTGTGAATTGGTTTAATTGAGTCGTTGTACTTATATCTATGTTGTGAACTGGTTGAGTCGAGTCGCTGTACTCGTGTGTGGATTGATTGGTCGAGTGAGTCGCCGTACTCAATTATGAACTATTAAGTGTTTGTTGGAGTGGAGTCTTCGTACCCATATATGCATTGTAACGCTTTCAGTTGGTTTATTGCGATGTGATGTGTGAAGCCGGGGCTTGTTTGCTATTTGAGTTTACTGCAATATATTTGTTGCTTTACAGTTTTTATATTAAACTACTTGCATGAAAATGAATTGCATGCTCTCGACCAATTAATTGAGGGTCTGAGGGGGCATGATAGTCGTGTAGTAACATACTCAGCAGGGGCTGATTCCATACCACAAACAAATATTTTGCAGGTATGCAGCTTCCGGTGTCGACAAAGAGCGGGACGCGCTGGGTAGTTTAGTCACAGTTGTTTAAATATGCACTGTTGTATTTTGATAAGAACATAGAAACATGTATAGGATTGGGGTCCTTAGAATGCTCACTATGATTGTATTTTATATTGGAATGAAAGGATAGATCTATCTCTTGTTGTCACTATGGGAAATTGTTTCATATTTATGAATATATCAGTAAGCACATTATTACTCGTATGGGCGAGTGAGAACGGTGACACCAGTAGTTCAATTGTTTAGATTTCCGCTGCGATTACTATGTTAAGTAAGACGATTAGGAGCCGATTAGAGTAGGGGTGTTACAAAAGTGGTATTAGAGCGGAGTACCGCTCTGATGACAAGAGATAGTAGAATTTATATAGTGAGCATAGGTTTTGGGAATACGGAAACGTTGTGAGGATACGTGACCTTGCGAGGTCGATGCAATGCTTAATGCTTGAACACAATAGTCGTAGTGGCACTTTAATATTAAACGACCGAGTAAAGGTCTAACCCGTCCCCTTGACATACGTTAGGAAGAGGTTTGGGTAACAGTACTAAGGAGGGACGAGGCGCAGCGGAAGGTGGTGAAGGTCCAGCAACCCCAAGTAACGCGAAGACGGCAGGAACCGCTCGCACTTGAATGGGAGAGCACCCCAGGAATTTGCTATGGTACCCCACCCGCCGCAGCCTGTACCTCGAGTACTGCCTAGTGAGGCAATGAAATGAGAAGCACCATGGAGATAACTCTCCTGGTCGGGAAGACCCGATGTGGATGCTATGAGAATTATGTTAAATGTAGAAAATAAAACTTTGTGTTGTGATGAATTTTTTAGGACCGGGGGTCCTGGTAATGGCGTAATGTCTACCATACAAATATGAGATGAATATTAAACCGAGGTTGAGGTGATAATTCCCGTAGGACTAATGGGGCTAGCTTGCTATAAGCAAAGTAACCCTGTCCTACTGAAATACCCCTAACCTTTAAATAATTAAATAATGTTAAGTAAATATTATCTGGGGGATTATTAAACCCTGAGAAAAGTATATAAACAGTTAGGCGTTAAAAACGCACCTAAACTCCTTAAGGTCAAAAACGAGCGTTAAAGCCCGACCTTAAGCTAACCAAGTTATATAAGCTATAAAACTCATATGAAGTTAAACAAGGATCATTTTATGACCTTTAAAACACAATTCCTCAGTTGGAACTGAGTAAAAATACAATATGCCCGGGAGTTCCCTTAAAGCCCTTAAGGCCCGAAAGTCCCGGAAATACCTTATAAAATAAAATAAAGCATTACACTTTATTCAAAATGCACAACAACACTTTACTAAACATATATGATGAAGTACTCAGGATAAATTCTCAGTTAAATACAAAGTGCTCGGAAGTTCCCGATGGGGGCCCCATAAACACCCGGGAATGCCCCGGAGAGGTACCGAGGTGGCACAAACTCCAATATAAATCATTCTTAGAGTTCCTATCATCAATATTCATAATTCCAAAGAGGATGCTCGAGCAACTTTCTCAAATATAAACAAAGTGCTCGGACGAATTTCTTAACGCTCCTTTTTGCCCCGGGAGTGTCCCGGTAGCCCAAAAATTGAGTTATGAGTCTATACAACCCCATATAACTCAATGTAGCACCTTAATATATTATTATTGACTATAAAAAATGTCAATAAACCCTTGGAACTCATAGCAACTAATTATTTTCCCGAAAATCCTTAAAGCACAAAAACGCACCTTCGGGTGTCACAAAAATGTGTTCTACACAATTGCCTTAAAGTTTTTTAGGAGCCACGAGTTTATAATATTAAAAGGAGATAAATTGACCATCTAAATCAATTAATTCCAGTGATAAACTCATAGCACAAGTAGGGCCAATTTTGTCATAAAAAAAGTACCTAAAATTAGCATTTTTACCTTAAAACTTTCATCTTTTACCATGATATAAATGTACCAATTAAATGCTGGAACCTATTACATGTTATAATCTTAAATACAATATAGTGTGACAGGAATCAAATTAAAAATCAGTCCCATTTGAGCCCTATTTTGTGCGCCATTTAGGGTGTATTTTGGCTAGTTTTAGTTAATAAAATTGCCTTATGGAATGGTGACTCACCCCTACATGTGCCATGTGACTATGTCAAATAATCTCAGCCAAAAGGGCTCTCCATTACCGAAACCTACAAGAGAAAAATAAGAAGGGATTAGTTTTTGAAAAGCAAAGAAATTAAATACACAAAAGTAGATCTAGAATTATAATATGTAAAAGTTGCAAATAAACAAAGAAGACCAACTTGTTCTCTTGCCATGTGCAGCCGATTTTAATCAGGAATAAGGGGGGAATGATTCCTGATTAACTAGTCAAAAGAATACACTACCTAACTAAGCATAATTCATGGTCAAATATAGACAAAAAGCTAGTATATACAAACAGCACATGTGTGCCGATTTCATGCAAGAAAAGAAGGCTTGTTTGCCTTGTAAAATTCAAAGTAAAATACCTACCAACCTAGGCATGTTCTCTTGTGTTAAATCAACTAAAATCAGTGGCCTATCTACATGTACCATTACCGAAAATGTAAGGGAAAAGAAGACAAAATTGACATAGTATTCTACTTAGGAAATGCTAAAGAAATACTTAGCCTACCTTGCATTTGTCCCCTTCTTCCAAGTTGTCAACAAAGACTTCTCTTCTTCCTTGTCATGTGGCCGAAGGCAAGCATCATTTAAGGGATTTTCTTGAGCCAAACAACAAGCAATAAACTAAGGAAAAGCATGCCTAATCAAGTTAAACAATAAACAAAGCCAATCAGATTTTGAACTCTCTTTCCTTACCTTACCTTAAGTCATACGTGAGCAATAGCCATTCTTTCCTTGCTCACTCAACTGATTGGTAAGCTCATCACTCTCTCTTTTCTTCTTCATTTCCTAGTTTATTCCTTAGAGCTTCAAAGCTCCATTAATGGTGTTCTAAGCTCTAACACCATTTCTATGTAATTTTCCTAGTTAAATCTACTAGTCTTGAAGCAAGAATCATCCTAGCATCTCTACAAGTTTCGCCAAGCATTAGTATTCCAAGGAGGTTCCTAGATTCCACAACAACACAAGGAACAACAAGATCAAGTTAAGGTATATTTTCATGTTGAAAAATTCTAAGTAATTACCTAAATCATTTCCAAAAATTCTAGACTTCTAAACCTATATTCCCTTCATCATTTCACGAAGGAAACTTGGATCTACAATCATCTCAAGGTGTACCGAAAGTTCTTCATCAAGATAGCATTTGGAGAGCTTGGAATTCAAGGAGAAATTAAGTACAAGAATTATCTTGATTAAGGAGTAAGTTTCTATAATTAAGGTTTATTAAGTTTAAGCTTGATTTAAGCTTCAAACTTTGGTATAAAAATTATGTAAAAGCCTTATAATAATATTAGGCCGAAAATATTGGGGTACAATATCAAGAAAAATAATTTATAACATATAAGGTAAGATTATTACCTTAAGGTATAAATTTGTGTCACAAAAATTAATTAGGATACATATACATATAAAGTGAATTGTCTAGGGATAAAAGGTTCTATTTTGAGTTTATGATCATTCTAAGTCATTAGCATAATTTTTTAGAAGTGTATGGCTTATATACATTTATATATACATATTATAAGTTAAATCAAGTTTTGAAACCTTATTGTAAACCTAATTAGGCCGAGAATTAAATGTGATATTTGGTGATTTTTGAAGGTTATAAGTATATTAACTATATTATAAATTTTGGGATATATTAAAAATAGCTACAAGTATTTAAATGGAGTTTAAATAAGTTATGTGGTTAAAATGTAAATTTTGAAAGGTTTGGTGTATTAAAAATAATTGCCAAGAATTAAAGGGGTGATTTGGGTATATTTATGTATAATATAAGGTAGGAATTAATATTATGAATTTTGGTGAATTTAAACAACTGTTTAAGTGTTAAAATAACATTTTATAAAGTTTTGGGGCTATTTTGTAATTATTGGAAAGTTTAGAGGTGAAACCGAATACTTATGATTTTAGGGTATATTAAAGTATTAATTTTGAAATTAAGTCTTGGTCAAAGTGTTGACAAAAAACTTTGGATTAAAATGATTTATGACATAAAATATTAAGTGTATAAAAGTTATGAGGTGAATATGTAATTATAAAAATTTATATGTAGAACCGATATTGGACAAGGGGTGGAAATGTAATTATAAAAAGTATGGGCCATTTCGGTTATTTAAGAAAATTGAATATTAAAACTATAGTTTATAAGTTAAATGGTACTTATATAAAGTTTTGGGGTTAAATTGTAAATAAAGGAAAGATATATATTAAGACCGAAAGTATGGGTCATTTGGTAATTTATAAAAATTAGAATATTCACTTTGTAATACCGAAAGTTAATATGGATATTTGGTAAATAAAAGGTAATGTGGTTAATTAATAATTTACCAAATTAATGTGTATATTATGTAATTACCGAATTTATAAGGTTATTTAGTAATTTATAAAAGTTATGTGTCCAAATTATAATACAGAAATTAGTAAGGTTGGTTTTGTAATTTAATAAAGAAAGGATTAAGACTATGTATTATGATAATTATGGAGTATAATATAAGGTTTATAAAAAATTGTGGTTATGATAAAAATAACCAAAAAATATAATATAAAGTTTTTATAAAATAATTGTGGTTATATTAAAGATAACCAAATTATATTGGTACATGAATAAGAGGAAAAATATGAATATATAATTAAGGAGATGAAGGTATATCATAATATGGGAATTCATTATCACATGTGGGATACTACATAAAATAATGAACTAAGAACTACCTAGTGCCACTGTTAAATAACAGGGGGAAATAAAGAACATACAGAGTTAGTAACAACGAGTATAAACTCTACAGTGATAGTACTGTAATACTTAGTGAACAATTGTATTAATATTACCCGGTATTGCTTGTAAATATAACAGCGTCGGGGAAGGACTGTTAAAGCGTGAATTGTCAAGCTAGCTGTTATCACGGTGAACGGTATGTTAATTGTGTAGCCTGAATGTCATAAGGATTTTCCTAAGGTCCAGAAGTTGTGTGTTTAATTGATAAGAGACAATATCTGTGATTTTATGGATATGATATTGTATATTGTATGCTCAACACTGTTGCGTTTATTTTACGCGAATGTCTTATGACTGGAAGTTTATACATCTAAACTGGAACAAGACAAACTGACCTTTAGGTATTATTGAACCTAACGATGGAAAACTATTGTAGTCTAACTCAAGGATTGGATATTATACACTGACAAAAGGGCTAACTTATAAAGAGAGGAATCCAGACTGTTTCGACTTTCTGTTGCGCATCGTGATCACTACGAGAGACTCAATGGGGTCACTCAAGGGGAATCCATTGTCCCACATCGACGATAGCGGAGGGCACTGCCGTTGATGCACAGGTTCGACCGGATCGGTCAAATATACTATCCAGGGCCATAAGGTCAGATGGTAACGGTTCCTTTGGAACCCAGGGGACTACTGTCCATTATAAGTCATTAAGGGTTGTCTTAACATGACGCCTGAAATACCCCTAAATTCATTTAATAATTTAGGGGATTTCTTTTATTAAAACCGTAAATAATACTATAATTATTATATTATAGTATGGAATGTGAATAATAAATCATTAAATCCTATATGGAATTATGAAAATTAAATCATGGGATTTCTCCCATTTAATCCTAAAGAATACTATTAAATATTGGATTACTATATATTATTATATAGTATTATGAATTTAATAATAAGATTTATAAGTCAATAAATCTTGGAAAAATTTCTAAACACTCCAAGTATATTATAAAGATTTTAGAAAGAGTTGAAACATGTTTTGAAACATAAAAGTCAATATAAATCCTAGAAACCCTAAAGCTTCTCAAGCCTTGCTAGGGTTGACTTTTTGAGAATGGTCAAATCAGCCCATGAAACCTATACCAATAAATAGGTTATGGAAAACCATGAAGATCAATAAAAAGAACGTCAAAAACGGATCATCCTAGCCAAAGTTATGATGGAATGAAGTTTAGAGTCAAAATTTTGAAACCTGCCACGTGTCAATCGGTCACAGGCCACCCACACTTAGCTTAAAAATCGGAACAGACTTATGCGATTTTGCCCTAACTTTAGACGGCTATATCTCACTCATCTTTGAGAGTTTTTGAGTGTCGTCTTCTTGTTGTCTTCTCCTACACTGTCTCTTTACAACCATAACTCACACTAAACCTAGATCATCCTACAACAACCGGAAATTCGATCCAAAGTAGCCACCCTGCGAAACCAAAAATGCAGATTCCCAGTTTCCTTCGATTTCAGGTAAAATTCGTCTTGCCATAACTTCCTCATCTTTCAACCAAAATTCGATTTCTATAGCTCGTGTGTAGATCTCTAATCCTTCCACAACTTTCGTGTTGATGACCAAGGCTGATTCATAACCGATTTGAGGAGCGAGACGTCTAAAGATCTCGATTCACCATTGCATAAAATCATACAGAAACCGCAGGTAGGTATAGACTCGTAACTTTCGGGTTAGATTTCTCCTTGTGTGTTGCGAGTTAGAGTGAGTTCTTGTTATCAATATGTAGAGCTAAGTTTCAGTGGGAGTTGAACTTGTGACCTGTAGTAAATGGGAGGCACCTTATTGAGCCAAATAACAAAGCCTAACTTGAACTGTACTGTAAGTTATAGAGCAAGTTGGCACCGCAAACAGACAAGTTCGAAACTTTCCAGAAACCGAAATCGATTTCTTCTGTTGGTGCAATCTGGTGAGTTGTTCTTCAAATTCTTCTGATGTTGCTAACCTATTCCTTATCGTCGACCAAAACCCACGTATCAGTTTCATCTATTATGCTTTATACTGAGAGAATTTGATAGATTAAAATTTGAAACTGACTGAAACCCTAAGTCGACTAACCCAGAATCGAATCCATCGAATATGATTATAGGTGGTGAAATCGGTATCATGGATGCGTTTTTCAATTTTGAATCCATAGAAACAAAAATCATCGAATTGGTTTTGTAGATTTTGAGGAATTTGCAATTAGTACTCGGGTACTTCGCTGGGGATTGGGGATGAACTCGTGAAATACCCCAAACTTAGATATGGTGTTTAAATGATAAACTAAGATATAAGGAGGCTAAATAATGCCTTAGAAACATTAAGAAACTTTTCTAATCAAAGAAAATATAAGGAAACACCAAAAGAGCAGTTTAAGCAAAAACGTGCTCTAAGCTTGGAGAGACATGGGAGAGTACCCAAATATTGTCCTAAGACCTTAGTAATATCCTAATGGTCATTTTAAGTCAATTACCAAAGAAAACCAAGCTTGAAAACAAGTTAAAACACAAAATGTGCTTTAAGGAGTCTTAAAGCACGTTTTTGAAAAATTGTCTTGTAAATGAGTTTTGAATGGCTAAATGTCCATCATTACTCTTAATTAATATGTGTACTATATAGTATCACATTTGGAGGTCTATATCAATGGGAAATCAAAAATTTCACAACAATGTGCCTTGTTTTGATGAATAGTGAATTAATTAAGCTAGTTTATAACATAAGTCTATATAAGTGAGACATTTGGTCAACAAAGACTTAATTACCCTCATTCATAAAAGGGGGCCGGTTTTTGTAAGTGTGACTCACCACACTCATCTAGCTAAGTAATTAAGAAAGCAAATAAGTCTTATAAAGCATAAAGTACTATTCACCTTTTAAGATAAATATCACATTTACTTACCTCTCTCCTCACTTCTTCATTCTCCCTTGTTTCACACGGTTTCTTGCTCTCTTTCTCTTCTCCATTCACGTAGAGCTCAACTCCATGAAAGCTCCATCTTCTCTTGCACAATACTTGCTCATTTAAGCTCCAAATCCAAAACAAAATACATATTCCTCTTAGTTAGCTCAAGCTCCTCCTTTCTATCTTTTCAAAACTTCAAGAGCTTCATTTTGGTGCCAAGTCAAACCACCATTAGAGGAGGAAATTCAAGTTTGGAGACTCCATTGGCATCTCCATTCTCTTAAGGTAAAGAAAGTGTAAGAAAATCTAGGTTTCCACCATTTTCTTCACATGTCCGAAAATATATACTCATGGGACTCCATGTTTATGCCTTGTTCTAGCTTGTTTCTACTCTTCAAAGGAGAGAGGAGGTCCTTCTTGCTTCATACCCAAGTTTGTCTTGAGAAAACCAAGGTAAAACAATCACATTAATACCTTAAAGCATATTTTAACCTAGGGTTTGTTCCTTAGGGTTAATGTGTTATCTAGTACTCATTGGAGTCATTGGATATTGGTTAGAACATTGGCAAGGAGAATCACATTGGTGACCGAGATTGAACAAAGAAAACCTAAGGAGAAAAGCTTTTAAGCTTGTGAGAAAACAAGGTAAATTACTTACCTTAAGGTGTTTTGTTGTTTAAGGGAATGAGATGTAGGTATATGATGAGTTTAGTGTAGAGTTTATATTGGGAAGGTGTTATATTAAACCTAGGAGAAACAATGACTATACTTGTGAACTTGTGACTAAGGAGCAAATGAGAAAAAGAGATAGTTTAAGAATATAAAGGTGAAGTACAAGAAGCATTTTATTTCAATGGGAGCCTTGTTGAGTGTATTCGCAGGTTGAAGGCATATATATGTGGAAATTCAGTGGTTAAGATTATTGTCATTTAAGGGCCTAAGTGCCAAGCATTTTAAGTTTAAGCAATATATGATGATGTGGTGAAGTTTTAGTGTAGAATGGGTGTTAAGGTGTTGTGATGAGAATTTGTGTGGTATTGGTTGTTTGATGGAGAAAAACCATGTGTTAGGAAGTACTATATACTAGAGAACCCATGGCAAAATTTAAAGGAGAGTTTAAGTGTTTAAGATATTCTAAGGGAATTTAATGACTAAGGAAGTACTAGGAATGTTCTATAGGTTGTCTTGATGAAAAAGGGTGAAGTTAAGGTGTTTTAATGACTTATAATGACTTAGGTATCACCATGGAAGATTTAGGAATCAAGAGAATGTATTTGAGTATTTAGGACTTAGGGAAATGTTGGTGCACAACTAGGAAGGAAATAATGTGTTGATGATGGAAGTTTAAACTTGTTAAGGAACTTTAAGTAAATGCTTAAGAGAGTTTTAGATAGTGAAAGATGCTTGGGAGATGATGTTATAGTGGTGAGGAAAACATTTGGCATAGTGGTTACATTAGGTATGAACCACCACCTAGAAACCTAGAGGAAAACATTACAAGTGTTAGCATTATTACAAGGAAAATGTATAATGATTAAGGTGAAACTTGGTGAATGATTTAAGTGTTTGGAGGATGCCCTAAGGTGGGTTTAAGGGTCTAAATGATGTTAGAACATATTGGATGGCTTGAGGAAAGGTTAGAAAAGATTTGGCAAAGTTGGGCATGATTTAGTGGCGTCCGACCCAGGGGTCCGACCCCAATTTGGGTCGGACGGCCTCTGTTTAACGCCAGGAAAAGTTTCTGGAATGGTCCGACCCAGAAGTTGGGTCGGACAGGGGTCGGACGGGTGTTTTCAAAGGGCAAAAAGTTTCTGGAATGGTCCGACCCAGAAGTTGGGTCGGACGTGGGTCGGACATAGAGGTTTAGAAGACGGAAAGTTTCTGTAATGGTCCGACCCAGTTGGTTGGGTCGGACAGGGTCGACATGTAGGGTTTTCCAAACCCGAAAGTTACTGGAATGGTCCGACCCAGAGGGTGGGTCGACGGTGGTCGGACGGCCCTTAACACTAAAAAAAAAAAGGGAAATTTTAAATTCTAAGAATGGTACTAGGTAATAAGGTATACCTTGGTAGGGTGGTAATGATTGGGACACTAAGAACTTAAGGAATTAAGTTAAGATTAAGTAAAGTTTTAATGTTTAAAAAATATGTTGTAAGCTAAGTGTGATAAAGACTTGAGAGGTTATTGAATGGGAGTCCTTAGGGACTAAGTGAGTTAAGTAAGGTGCAAATAACTAATAACCTAAAAATGAATGAATGTTTTAGGTTTGTGAATTGGGACCCCGAAGAAGGTTAAACAAACAACGATCGACGGTGAACGGTACAATCCTTCTTGTGACCTGCTTGCTAACGAGGTGTCCCTCGGCTTGTGTGCTATCTGTTTACTTGCTATGACTTAAATAGATAAAGCATGCAACCGGTTATATTTATTCTCGTTGTGTTTGTGTTGCCTTTACACTAACCCGCGAGACTGAGATGGTTACTAACCAAGTTTAGTACTTACTGAGTTAAGAATAAGAGTTAAGTTTGATGGTTGTTGGTTAATGCCCGTTAAGGCTTAGCTAGCACATGGTGTTAAGATGTCTACTAACTGGAACTTGAGTGAGGAAACCCGGGACCGATCTCCGGTCATGCATGCTAAGGAAAAAGGGGGACGGTATCTGAATCAGATCCGCCCTCCGCTTAAGGACTTGTCTTCGGACTTGTAGCCTAGGGCCGGTTGCCGGCTCAGCTACGCTGGACTCCCGTCCAGAGTAGGTGGCATTAAGATGGTGCGGTGGGATCACCTAAATCCCAGGTTCGAATTAAGCTACAACCAATCCCTTCCAGGAAAGGTTTGTGTATATTAAGATTAAGATTGAGATTAAGATTAAGGTAAGGTAAGGAACTGAGATTAAGGAAATGAGGACTAAGGAGGGGGTTACTAACCCACTTGTTAAGGGAACGCTTGAGTCGTTCATTGTGTTGTGAACTATATATGTTCATCTGTGGTTATTGTTATTGCACTTCATATTATGCTGTGTATGTAATCAATTTCCATGCTATCGACAATTAGTCGTCGTAGCCCGTTAGCTTGGGGCCATGAGAGGGTGTACCAGCATTCGTGCTGACCCCCTCGGGGGCTATTTTTACACTTGCAGGTAAGAGGCCCATGAGGACGCACTACGAGAGTAGGAGCGGTTAGTCTTAGGGTGGGACATTATTTTGAGTTCGGGTTGCGCCTGTGCACCCGACTGTTTATATTAAACTGATGTAAGTTTGGGATTATGTTAAGATACTAGTACTCGGTTGGTTGTGGTGTTATGAATGTTGATGTTTAAGCTGGATAAGTATTTTTGGATAAGTATTGTAAGCGTTTTAAGCCGGTATATTCTAACGATCAGACCGTGGCAGGTCCAGGTGTTGTTTATTTCCGCTGCGACGTATTCGATTAAGTGTTCAGATTGCGATAACCACGATAGGCTTTGGATGGGGTGTTACAAAAAGTGGTATCAGAGCGTAGTTACGCTCTGATCAAGAAATACCGGACATAAGTAACCACCGAGTTAGGATATAAGTTAAGGAGTAAGTATGGGTAAGGGTGTGAGAAGTTAGAGTGAGTAGAGTCAGATGACCACTAATAAGTGTGGATTGTCTTTACCGTCTACGGACGTTATAAATTTACTAACCAAAACATGGTGAGTACGAATCTAATGTAAGTTATGCTTGTTCAGATGGCAGGACGCCCTAGAGGAGGCCGAGGTCGCGGCCGGGGTGAGGATATTCCAGGGATACCTGGAGGGCAGACGATCGCAGAGATCGTAGCTGCCGCTTTAGGGCACATGGGCTATCAGCCTGGTGTGGGTGCACCACCTCCACCGCCACAACCTAGGGAACCAAACTGGGTGAAGAGTCTAGCAGATCTTCGACCCGCGCACTTAAGGGGGAGACCGATCCCGCCAAGCTTGAGGCGTACATCTCCGAGCTGGAGACCGCCTTCGAGACCCTTGATGTCCCTGCTGGGATCAAGGTGCGCTTAGCTGCTTTCTACCTGAAGGGGGCGGCTGGCGATTGGTGGAAGCTGGTGAGGGCCGAGCATGTGGCCAATCAGAGTTCGGCTGGGAGCAGTACACCGCCTTGCTACGAGCAAAGTACTACCCCGCCCATGTCCAGACGAAGAAGCGCTTGCAGTTAGATGCGCTTAAGCAGTCGGACAAGATGACAGTGGACGAGTATTACTCAGAGTTCACTGCCTTGCTCCGTCTTCTGCCAGGTCTAGGGTATTCTGACCAGATCTTGGTGGACCGCTTCTATGGCGGGCTTAGCCATCGACTCCGCTACGGCATGGGGCCGACGAGTTACACTACCTTGCAGGTAATAAGAACGATTGAATTTGAGTAAGTGATGAATAAGATTTAGATTATGAGAAATAAGTGAGACTAATACTATGGAAAAGCAGGAGTGCTATCATGCCGCTGCTAAGGTTGAGATTACCGTCCAGCTGAGGGACGAGGAGAATGCTAAGAGGAAGAGTGCTGGTAAAAGCTCAGAGAGTCAAGGGCAAGGAGGGTACAAGAAACAAAAGTACCAGCCTCAGGCCCAGAAAATCAGAACCCGAAGGGAAGGAGGAAAAGGAGAAGGCTTCGGAAGAGCCATTGAAGCTGACATATGCTATTGCAGCTACACCCCTGCGCTCTAAGGCGCCAAAGGGTAAGGAAATTGATATTGAATGAGTTAAGAAATAAATTAGTAACCGTTTGAGATATGAGAATTGACAATATGAATCATCAGGATCTGAGACTGAGAGGGGAGCCGGTGGTGGCTACCAGCGACGCTTCATCTGTAGATGGTGTCACAAGGACCACCCCGGGCTCGACTGTAAGGGAAACAAAGTGGAGTGCAACTTCTGCGGAGTGTATGGACATCGAGCTTACGAGTGTTACCGGAATCTGCTAGCAGAGCCTATAGGCCCGACACCAGGGGCAAGGGCAAGACCGATCAGGGAGCTGGATCTGACGGTCAGAGGAAAGTGCAGCAGCCGGCGGACAAGAACCCACGGGTGACCCAGAAGACGGGGCCCACTCTACACATGGTGGACCGGGACGATGAGCCTGAGCCCTCATCGAGGCCAGGTACCACTATAACCATTTAGTAATATAAAACTACCTGCTTACCGCATTATCATGCATGTTTGGTGAAATATATGAGTTAAGTAAGAATAAGATGAGATTAGAACTTAAGTAAGATATAACCTACTACCACTTTAGGAAGATTCAACATCTGCTACCCAATACCATCTACATCTAACCCGGAGCACACCGACATCGAAACCATAGACTTTCCAACCGAACAATGTCAGGTTATCCGCCCAGGTATGATTTTATTAAGGGGATACCTGACACCCGAAGCACAAATAGCCATCATCAGGAGATGCAATCAACTAGGAATGGGACCGGGAGGTTTTTACACACCGGAGTACCCAGGGGGAGCAAGGATGAAATTAAAGATGATGAGCTTGGGCAAGGATTGGAATCCGTATGCCAAGAATTACCAAACCATGAGGGAGCAAGATGGAGTCTCACCACCGGGAATACCCGAAGAGTTCCATCCAGTTATTACACAAGTCGTGGAAATCGCTCAGCAGTTGGAAGCTGAACCGATTCCAGACATCCAAGCAGACATTTGCATTGTAAACTTCTACGAAAAGACGGGAAACTGGGACTACACCAGGATAAGGACGAGACAACGGAGTCTCTCGAAAGAGGGATACCCGTAGTGTCTTGGTCCATTGGAGATGATGCGGAGTTTTTATACGGCGAGCAGAAGCGTGCGGACCGTGCAGATAAGATAGTATCTAAGTCAGGTGATGTATTAATTTGGGAGGAGAATCAAGGATGTTGTACCATGGGATTAAGAGAATCAAGCTGAATACAGCACCGTCAGCAGTAGTAATCAATGCGACGCATATGAGACCAGGAAGATTAAACCTAACCTTTAGACAATATTAGCCATGTAATGTTAGAATGAGATGAGAAATGAGATGTAAGATTGAAGCACATGTTGTAAACAGGATGGTCATGAATAAAATAACAGTGTTGTTCATATAAATTGATTACGACTCTTGTTATACCATCAATACTCATGGAGCTTGTGAACACAATTAGGTTATGGACTCGGTACGGAAGGTGCACTAAGCATACTTACAGAGGCACAGGCCGACGCCAGCGGTACTATCCTCACCGGCACCTTTCCGATCAATGGGATTGAGGCATCAGTTCTCTTCGACTCAGGGGCCTCGCATACCTTTGTCTCTGCATCATTTGCGAGCAGGTTGGGGCTAGACGCTGATGAGCTACCCGACTTCACGGTTACGCTCCCGTCTAAGGAGAAGGTTCGTTGCACTCGTTACTACCGAGGAGCCACCATCAGAATTAAAGGAGAAGACTTTCCAGTCAGTTTCATTGAGTTCAGTAAGCTAGGATTTGATGTTATCTTCGGGATGAACTGGTTGGAGCGGCACAAGGGACGTATCCTCTGCGCCGAGCATAGATTGCTGCTCAGGAGTCCGTCTGGGGTAACAATATCATACCGCCAGAGGCCCAGAGAGCCTTCGACTAAGATCATCACCGCCATGGCAATGCATAGAGAATTAAGGAGAAAGGAAGAAGTATACCTCTGCTATGTACAGGACATAGAGAGAGACCCTGAGTTCGACCCCGACTTACCGGTAGTGTCGGAGTTCCCCGACTTATTCCACGGGAACTGCCCGGCATGCCACCCACTCGGGAGGTAGAGTTCACCATTGAGCTGCTACCTGGTACCGGACCGATAGCCAAAGCACCATACCGTATGGCTCCGGCAGAGAAATGACTGAGTTAAAAGAACAATTGAAAGATTTGTTGGATAAGGATTCATTAGACCAAGTGTGTCACCATGGGGAGCGCCAGTCCTCTTCGTGAAGAAGAAGGATGGTAGTCTCCGCCTCTGCATCGACTACAGAGAGCTGAATGCAGTGACAGTGAAGAATAAGTACCCACTACCCCGCATTGACGATCTGTTCGATCAGTTGAAGGGAGCATCTGTGTTTTCCAAGATTGATCTCAGATCGGGGTATCATCAGATAGCCATTAAGGAGGGAGACATTGAGAAGACGGCATTCCGGACACGATACGGCCACTATGAGTTTACAGTGATGCCGTTCGGTTTGTCGAACGCACCGGCGAAGTTTATGGATCTGATGAACCGCTTGTTCCGGGAGCAGCTGGACAAGTCGGTTGTGGTTTTATTGATGACATTCTGATATATTCAAAGTCTAAGGTTGAGCATGAGGAACATCTGAGGAGGGTATTGGAAATATTGAGGGAGAACCAGCTATATGCTAAGTTCTCCAAGTGTGAGTTTTGGCTTGACCAGGTCTCTTTCCTAGGTCATGTCATCTCAGATGCTGGGATCGCAGTGGATCCAGCAAAGATTGATGCCGTACGTACCTGGCCAAGGCCGAAGACTGTTACCGACATCCGGAGCTTTTCTCGGTCTGGCAGGTTACTACAGGAGGTTGTTAGAGATTTCAGCAAGGTCGCGAAGCCGATGACCAGTCTGATGAAGAAGAAAGATGCACCATTTCTGTGGACAGTTGACTGTGAGAGATCATTTCAGCGCTTGAAGGACTCACTGACCACTGCACCGGTACTGACCATTCCAGACGGTACAGAGGGCTTTGAGGTTTATTGTGATGCATCCGGCAGAGGGCTGGGTTGCGTGCTCATGCAACATGGCAAGGTGGTGGCATATGCCTCACGCCAGTTGAAGAAACATGAGGAGAACTACCCCACACATGATTTAGAGCTGGGAGCTGTAGTCTTCGCTTTGAAGATATGGCGCCACTACTTATATGGGGTTAGTGTCACGATCTACACCGATCACAAGAGTTTGAAATACATATTCACTCAGAAGGAGTTAAATCTTCGACAGAGGAGATGGTTAGAGTTTCTGAAAGACTATGACATTGACCTCCAATACAAAGAAGGGAAGGCCAATGTTGTAGCAGATGCCCTGAGCCGTCGAGCACACTCACTCCATTCGCTAGTTTCTTTCTCCAGCTTGGTTGATGAGGTGCGAGAGGCTCAGAGGACAGATGAGTATATGAGAGAGGTCAGACAGAAGCTGACAGATGGTACCTTTGAGAGTCAGAAATACGACTTCAGACTTCATGATGATGATCTGATCAGACTTAAGGGGCCGATTATGCATACCACGAGGGGTAACACGGATCTGAAAGACCGTATACTTAGAGAATCACACTGTTCTTCAGTTTCCATCCATCCGGGAGCCTCTAAAATGTATAAAGACATGAAGAGATACTTCTGGTGGTCGGGGATGAAGACAGATGTTACCGAGTTCGTCTTGAGGTGTCTCACATGCCAGAAGGTGAAATTCGAGCACAGACGACCGGGCGGAATGGTACAGTCGATGCCAGTTCCGGAGTGGAAGTTCCATGATATCTCCATGGACTTCGTAGTTGGACTTCCACCTGCTAGGGGAGGTCTCAACATGATATGGGTGGTGGTGGATCGCCTTACCAAAGTAGCCCGATTCATACCGATGAAGGATACTTGGAAGGTGACCAAATTAGCTGAGTTATTTGAGAAAGAAATCATGAGACATCACGGCATACCAAGACCATAGTGTCAGATAGAGATACCAGATTCCTTTCGAGGTACTGGAGAGCTACCAGAGAAGCGTGGGTACAGAACTCAAGCTGAGTACCGCGTTCCATCCTCAGACAGATGGTCAGACTGAGCGTACTATTCAGACACTCGAGGACATGCTGAGAGCATGTGCCTTAGACTTCCAGGGCAGTTGGATTGACAGATTGCATCTGATCGAGTTTTCATACAACAACAGCTATCACGCTTCGATCAAGATGGCACCTTTTCAAGCGTTGTACGGTAGACCATGTCGTACACCGCTCTGCTGGGATGAGTCGAGTGAGACGGTCATTATAGGACCAGAGTACTTAGAACAAGTTAAGGCTGAAGTTCAGCAAATCAGGGAGAACATGAAAGCTGCTCAAGATAGGCAGAAGTCGTATGCTGATGTTCGACGACGGGACCTGGAGTTCGCAGTGGGCGACCGGGTATTTCTGCGAGTATCACCGATGAAGGGTGTATTCAGGTTTGGGCAGAAGGGCAAACTAAGCCCGAAATTTGTTGGTCCTTATGAGATTACGGAGCGGGTGGGCCCGGTTGCTTACAGGTTGAATTTACCTGCTGAGCTGGGTAAAGTGCATGATGTTTTCATGTTTCACAGCTAAAGAAATACATGCACCACCCCTCCCATGTGTTAGAACCTGAGAGGTTGACTTTAGAACCAAACATGAGATCCGTGGAGACTCCTCAGAGAATCTTGGACAGTAAGACTAGGGACACTCGCCATAAGTCAGTGCGACTGGTGAAGGTTCTCTGGTCTAACCAGGATGTCGAAGAGGCCACGTGGGAATTAGAGGATAAGATGAGGGCGAAGTACCCTTCTTTATTTACTGACTAGATTGTGTATAGGGTACGGGGCGTACCCCTTTTTAAGGGGGGTAGAGCTTCCTCGCTTTTGAGTTAGGAAACGATCATGTTTGTCGTTTGTTTGTTGTTTAAGATGTGAATTGTGTAAGTTGCTACACTTCGGTGTAAGTTTGAGTTATGTATAATACTTATGTATTTATTTGAGATTGACCTTTGAGTCTTGAGATGTATGAATGTGAATATAAGATGTGGTATTAAGATTAAGAGAATGTGTACCGTGAATGGTTAAGCACATGTGTGAACTTTGAGGACAAAGTTCTTTTAAGGGGGGTAGATTGAAATACCCCAAACTTAGATATGGTGTTAAATGATAAACTAAGATATAAGGAGGCTAAATAATGCCTTAGAAACATTTCTAATCAAAGAAAATATAAGGAAACACCAAAAGAGCAGTTTAAGCAAAACGTGCTCTAAGCTTGGAGAGACATGGGAGAGTACCCAAATATTGTCCTAAGACCTTAGTAATATCCTAATGGTCATTTAAGTCAATTACCAAAGAAAACCAAGCTTGAAAACAAGTTAAAACACAAAATGTGCTTTAAGGAGTCTTAAAGCACGTTTTTGAAAAATTGTCTTGTAAATGAGTTTTGAATGGCTAAATGTCCATCATTACTCTTTAATTAATATGTGTACTATATAGTATCACATTTGGAGGTCTATATCAATGGGAAATCAAAAATTTCACAACAATGTGCCTTGTTTTTGATGAATAGTGAATTAATTAAGCTAGTTTATAACATAAGTCTATATAAGTGAGACATTTGGTCAACAAAGACTTAATTACCCTCATTCATAAAAGGGGGCCGGTTTTTTAAGTGTGACTCACCACACTCATCTAGCTAAGTAATTAAGAAAGCAAATAAGTCTTATAAAGCATAAAGTACTATTCACCTTTTAAGATAAATATCACATTTTACTTACCTCTCTCCTCACTTCTTCATTCTCCCTTGTTTCACACGGTTTCTTGCTCTCTTCTCTTCTCCATTCACGTAGAGCTCAACTCCATGAAAGCTCCATCTTCTCTTGCACACTACTTGCTCATTTAAGCTCCAAATCCAAAACAAAATACATATTCCTCTTAGTTAGCTCAAGCTCCTCCTTTCTATCTTTTCAAAACTTCAAGAGCTTCATTTTGGTGCCAAGTCAAACCACCATTAGAGGAGGAAATTCAAGTTTGGAGACTCCATTGGCATCTCCATTCTCTTAAGGTAAAGAAAGTGTAAGAAAATCTAGGTTTCCACCATTTTCTTCACATGTCCGAAAATATATACTCATGGGACTCCATGTTTATGCCTTGTTCTAGCTTGTTTCTACTCTTCAAAGGAGAGAGGAGGTCCTTCTTGCTTCATACCCAAGTTTGTCTTGAGAAAACCAAGGTAAAATAATCACATTAATACCTTAAAGCATATTTTTAACCTAGGGTTTGTTCCTTAGGGTTAATGTGTTATCTAGTACTCATTGGAGTCATTGGATATTGGTTAGAACATTGGCAAGGAGAATCACATTGGTGTGACCGAGATTGAACAAAGAAACCTAAGGAGAAAAGCTTTTAAGCTTGTGAGAAAACAAGGTAAAACTTACCTTAAGGTGTTTGTTGTTTAAGGGAATGAGATGTAGGTATATAATGAGTTTAGTGAAGAGTTTATATTGGGAAGGTGTTATATTAAACCTAGGAGAAATGATGACTATACTTGTGAACTTGTGACTAAGGAGCAAATGAGAAAAAGAGATAGTTTAAGAATATAAAGGTGAAGTACAAGAAGCATTTTATTTCAATGGGAGCCTTGTTGAGTGTATTCGCAGGTTGAAGGCATATATATGTGGAAATTCAGTGGTTAAGATTATGTTATTTAAGGGCCTAAGTGCCAAGCATTTTGAGTTTAAGCAATACATGATGATGTGGTGAAGTTTTAGTGTAGATTGTGGTTAAGGTGGTGTGATGATGGAATTGGGTGGTATTGGTTGTTTGATGGAAAAAACCATGTGTTAGGAGTACTATGTACTAGAGAACCCATGGCAAAAATTTAAAGAGAGAGTTTAAGGGTTTAAGATATTCTAAGGGAATTTATGACTAAGGAAGTACTAGGAATGTTCTATAGGTTGTCTTGATGAGAAAGAAAAGAGGTGAAGTTAAGGTGTTTTAATGACTTATAATGACTTAGGTATCACCATGAAAGATTTAGGAATCAAGAGAATGTATTTGAGTATTTAGAACTTAGGGAAATGTTGGTGCACAACTAGGAAGGAAATAATGTGTTGATGATGGAAGTTTAAACTTGTTAAGGAACTTTAAGTAAATGCTTAAGAGAGTTTTAGATAGTGAAAGATGCTTGGGAGATGATGTTATAGTGGTGAGGAAAACATTTGGATAGTAGTTACATTAGGTATGAACCACCACCTAGAAACCTAGAGGAAACATTACAAGTGTGTTAGTATTTGTAACACCCCAACGCTAATCCTATGCTTACCGTCTAATCGTCTATAATCCTACGAGTTCGCAGCGGAATTATTACATACTTACTACGGCGGGTGTGAAACAATGCCGCTAACCGCCCATACGGCTAGCTAGGCTACTAATACTTACAGTAACGGTCTGATGAACATAACGTACGAGCTACTAAATTACTTACCAAAATAACATATGCCAAAATACTTACATCCTGGATCACCGAGTATTTAAAGTATATTCAGTTACAATCTTTCAAGCTTACCAAAAGAATGAGTTTCTAAAGCTACTCATCTATACCAATGCTCCTTTCCCAATATCCAAAAAGGTGTACCCCATGGTACACCGGCTACCTAAAAACTACAGCCATGTACTACTCAGTACACCCATCATAAATTCATTGTTTACAATCAAAAAGAAGATAAAGAAATAGAGCTATGTCCTCAGCATCTTCAACAATCTCGAGTACCTGCGTGTAGTAAAAATGGTGCCCCAAGGGGCTCAGCAAAAGCTGCATATGGACTCCGCATACCGCGTGCTAGCTAGGGCACGCCGACTATTTGACGTCCACTAAGCATGCAATTCATTTATTTCATACATACATGCCTTTCATTCATCATACATGCAATACACTTCATTACACAGTTCAGGCAGCAACATCATATCATAGCACTAACACTACCTTCACAAAGGTTAGCCAAATTATGCATCCGGGTTAATCGGAATGCTTTACTCTTTTACTCATTACTTCCTTCTTCTTACTTACAATTACTTACTTTCAATTACTTTACTTACTCATTCTTACTTACTTTACTTATACTCAAGTCAAGTCGGGACCTCCGGCCTTGGGGACTACACCGTCCCACATCCGGATGCTACCCACTTAAGGGATTTGGGCCGCGGACCAGTTTAAGAGTCAGGAATTGGAGCCAACCTCTCGTGACTCCGCATCCTCACGCGTGGCGAAACTATATCGGACTTCTACTCATTCCAATTTAATTACCATTTTTAAGTTAGGATGGTTAGCTTGTTAGGAATAAGTTAGAAGTCCAATCACATCACAATCGGTCACAGTACAATACGTCATACATAAACACATTCATATTCATCCAACATTTCATGAATTATACAAACTAAGAATTAAAGAAGATATACAACATCATACAACACTACATATTCACAAGTATGCATATTAACTCCGATTCGTGCATTTATCTTATTTGGTGATCAATTAGCACACAACACACAAATCAGAGTAACCAAGATAGCATACGGGGCATGAGGAATCCATACCGTTCACCGTCGTACGTACTTCCAAACGTCCTTCGGTGTCACAAAACAAATCCTATTATATATGTACAAATGAATGATTAATATTACTATCATCAACTTAGGTCCTACTTACTATGTCCTTATACTTCTTACACTTACACATTACTTACTTATCTTCATCACCTTAAGTTCATTTTCTTACTTACTATTGGCATGCTTACATACATGTACATATACATATATGTATGGGTATACATATACATATATATATACAATTATTATTTAAATTAAAATAATTTTTTTTTTGTCAAGATTGGGCCGTCCGACCCACCGTCCGACCCAAGCCCTGGGGTCGGACCATTCCAGTAAGATTCGGTTCCAGAAAATTACCTGTCCGACCCAGCACTATTCCGTCCGACCCAAACCCTCTGGGTCGGACCATTCCAGAAGGTTTTGGGTCTCGAGTCTAAGCTCCGTCCGACCCAGGTCCGACTCACCGTCTGGGTCAGACGAAGTCAGAAACTTCGACCACTATTTTTTTTTGCCTGTCCGACCCACGTCCGATCCACGGCCCTGGGTCGGACCATTACAGAAAGTTTTATTTCGAGATTTAAGCCATGACCCACGTCCGACTCACGGCTCTGGGTCGGACCATTACAGAATGTGGGTTTTCGTTTCTTAAGGCCCGTCCGACCCACGTCCGATCACCGTCTGGGTCGGACGGTCCAGAACCTTGTTACAGTTTTTTATTTTCTTTCCCAATTCCACCCATTGCTTCCCCCAATCTTCCTACATACATCCTAACATGCTTTTGTACAATTTAACACCCTAAATCATGCTAATTCATTTCCTAACTCATTACACAATTCTATACTCATTTACTCACATAATTTTCTAAGTTTCAACTCAACACTCACACTAGTTTGTTCCTAGTTGTCTTATGTTACAGATTTTAACACTTACTCTCCCCTTCTACATCTCCCTCTTCTAATGTCATTTCTAGCACCTCTAATATTACACTAAAACTACATTAACTATCTCTCCCCACCTTCCCTCTATCAATCTATTTCAAAATCTGTCACAACTTACATTATTCACCTAGTTTAAAATTCACTAAGTGTTATAATTCTAGGTAAATTTTGCCATAGTCTCCCCTATATTTTTACACTCTCACCACACTGTTTTAAACACATTTTCATTCATTCTCACCTGTTTATAAACATTAACCATATACAAGCTCTCATATACAACTATCAATACTAAAACAACACTAACACTACAAAATTTCCTGCACATAACTAACTCAATCCCAATCTGTTTTGACAGTTTTAAAATGTTTTTTAAGGCTTCCAAAATACTTATATTCTTCTACACTTTACACTACTAATACCTTACCATTTTACAATACATATTTCATTACTAAAAATCTGTTACATTCATATGCAAGTCTACACAAAGGTGAACATTCCTTACCTTGTTTTTCTTCTAGTTTTTTTTCTTCTTCTTTCTCCTTCCTTCTCTTTCACTACCGGTTTTGAAGTCTCAATCCACTAACACTACAACCATTCACATACACCATTTTAATATTAAACTCACCCTAAGCATTATATAAGCTCTAATCGAATTTCTAGGGTTTAGGAATCTCATTACCTTCCAAGGGTTTATGAAGTACTTGGAGCAGCTCAAGAACAAAGTTCCCCACCTTCCAAAGGGAGCCAAAATCGGCTGGGTACAAGAGGGGCAAACAAGAGTTTAACTAGATTTTCGTTTTGCCCATAAAGCTAGGAAAAAATGGAGTTTTCAAGAAGGTTTTTACCGTAGAAGAACAAGGAGAACGAGGGCCTTCTAATGGTGGTCTTGGAACTCCAAATGGAACATACCTTAAAAACGAAAGTGGGTGTTTTCGAATTTAGGAAAGATGAAAGTGTAGCTCTTGAGGAGAGGATTACAATGGTGGTATTTTTATAATTTTTGGAAGAGTGTGGAGAGAGTTACAAGAGAGAGAAGGTGAGTGTTTGTGGGTTTCTCTTCTTCACCATGGAAATCGATGGAGGTAGGGGAAGAAGAAGAAAAGAGAGTGTGAGGGCTGTGTGTTCACGTGAGAGGAAAGAAATGAGATAGGAGAGAGAGAATAAAGGTGAGTGGGTGGTGTTATATTTTGTTTGTTTGTGTATAAGAGAGGCGTGTGTGGAGAGTGTGAGAGGGGGGGGGGGGGATCCCATCGGTCACACACATACACACCATACTACTTTTGCTTTTTATTTTCAAAGTGGACACATAGGTTTGTGTTAATTATATTTCTACCCCACAATGTCCCGTTTTGACAGTTTTTACTAATTTCTCGTTTTCTTGATTTTATTGGTCCTAAAGCCTCACTAATATTTATTAATGATTATTAGTTGACCAAAACTGTTACGAGTCTATTTGACCCGCTTAAAGACACGTTTTCCCAGTTACCTCGAAAAACGCGCTTTAAGGTTCGTTAGTGATTTTAATCCATTTAAGGATCCGTTTTCTTCGGGATTTTTCCCTTGTGATTATTTATGCTTAATTAAGCTTCTAAAATACTTATTAGCCTAATTAATCACTGTTTTTAATTACAGGGTATTTCAATCTACCCCCCTTAAGAAACTTTGCCCTCAAAGTTGCTCAAGGTTAATAGTTTTATAATTCTACTCATTATGCAACCAATTGCCATAATGTATCTTCCTACACCTATGAGGTGTTTACTTCTTTCACACTGCAAGCATACACATTTCAACATCGTACGCAATTCACATACACAATGCATCATTTCCATTCATACCATACCACAATACAAAATACATCATTACCATCCACAATACACATTACACCAATACACCATACATTGCACGTACACATCATTCATTACACATTACACACATACCCTCCATACTAAATTCACTTGCACTACATGTGCCATACAAAATGCAATGCTTACCCCGAAGCAATGCTAGAGCAAAGGGTTCTACCCCCCTTAAAAGGGGTACGACCCGTACCCGTATACTAAATGCTAGACTAACTAGTCTATGAATAACTGTGGGTACTTAGCCTTCATGGCATCTTCGAGCTCCCATGTCGCTTCTTCGACATCATGGTTTGACCATAGGACCTTCACCATTCGTATAGATTATGGCGAGTGTCTCTGGTCTTCCTATCAAGGATTCTCACTGGGGTTTCGACATATCTCATGTTTGGCTCAATGGATAAGTGATCGGGCTCCACACATGAGAAGGATCAGCAATATACTTCTTGAGTTATGACACATGAATACATCATGGACACGTCCCAAGTCCTCAGGTAGTGCTAATCTGTAGGCTACTGAACAACTCTTTCGGTGATAGTGTACGGCCCTACGAACTTTGGGCTTAGCTTGCCCTTCTGACCAAATCTGAAGACACCCTTCATAGGTGAAACTCGCAAGAACACTTGGTCGCTGAAGAGGGGAAAATACGCCCAAAAGACCCAAAAAGAGAGCAACAACCCAACGGAACACAGAGCAGGAAAAAGGGAGGCCAAGGCAACGACCGGGCGTCTCTGTCCAGGCCCAGGCAGGCCGCAAGCATCGACCGGTCATTCATGACCGGTCATCAAAAACCCTAGAACATGGTATAGAGGACGACCGGTCGTCTGTGACCGGTCGCCATAGGAAGCATTTTGACCGGTCATTTATGACCAGACGCCAGGAATACGAGATATAGCGTAAAAGCGTCCGGTCGTTTGTGACCGGGCACCAAATACACCAAATAGAGCACGAATACGGCCGGTCGCCTGTGACAGGTCCATAAGATATTTATCAGATATTTGTGTAGACTTACCAAGATATTTATGTGCCAACCTGGCACAATGTATAGGCTAAAGGCCAGTAGGAAACACTATAAATAGGGGTTCACCCCCTCAATAAAAGGCACGCGAACAGTATCCCAGAATTCTCACTATTGCATCACGTTCTTACGAATCTCTCTCTCTCTTCCCTCTTTTAGCGCACCCTCTTCGGTAACAAGGTAATTCGATAGAACTTGAAGAGCTCGATGGTAGATTAGGGTCCCGATCGAGGAATTACGTGAGAAGACTGCTTAGGAACCTAGGGAAGTACGATTTCATTTGGCGCCGTCTGTGGGACCGAACAGCTCAAATCTAGCAACCACGAGTCCACCAACAAGAATAATAACTCTGGAAAACATACGAGTCGACACATCTGAGAACAAAAATTGTGTTTTTTGCAGGTTAGGTACGGAGATGGCACCCAGAACAAGGAAAAACCCGCAAGCCAACGACGGGAGCACTGGACCCGAGACAACCCACGACTCCATCTCAAAAAAAGACTTGGAGAAACATGCTGGCGAGCCTCACTATATCAATCGACGAGAAAATCGTGGAGGGGAAACGAGCTCCTGCAACAGGAATTGATGCAGAGAGACGAGGAATTCCAGTGAAAGTGGAAGAGATGTCAGAAGAAGCGATAGACCTCCTAAAGGGCGGGGATGCGGGCCGGGAGCAATGACGGGAAAAGAGGCACCCGAGGAGAGGCCTTAATCACCCTCGAAGAAGAAGAAGACGATGCCATTGACATGAGCCTGTACCCTTCTCTGAGAAAATCCGCAAGCTAAACTTCCGCCCCACTTCGTCGCCCCGGCGGTGGAGAAGTACGACGGTACTGGGGATCGGCTCAGCACATCAAGAGTTTCATGTTCGCCATGAACACCCAGGGGATTAGCTCCCTCGCCCTGTGCAACTTGTTTCCGGGGACCACTCTCAAGAGAGCCTTGAGCTGGATCTCGTCTAGGCCCCCCCCAGTCGATCTCCAGTTTTAAACAACTCACCGAGGAATTCCCGCAGTACTTTGCGGCCAGCAAAAGGGTAAAGAAAGAAAACAATAGAGCTCATGGATGTGAAGCAGGCGAAAGGGGAAACCGTGATGAAAGAATACAGCGAGCGGTTCCACAAGCAGGTGGCCGAATCGATGACATAGACGAAAAGATACTGATCAAGCCTTCGGGAATGGCTTTGGCCACCCCGCCTCGCTGGAAAAAGCCACCAGGGCGCCGAAGTCGCACGGTGAGTGGCTGCTGAGATGATCCATGACTTCCTTAAATCAGAAGTCGCGGAGAATAAGGCCAAAGAGCTCCTCAACAGCTTTAAAGCCCCTGCCACGGGTGAGAAGAAGGGAAGCCAGAAAGAGGAGGGGCGGTCGCGACCGGAGGAAGCGCCCACAGGGGGAAACCGATACAAGCCTTATTCTAAGACCCCGGCCCCCCAGGGACAGCAGGCCTCGAGCTCCAGAACCTTCCCAACGGTATCAATAGACCCGGGGAAATATGCCGCTGCCGTGAGAGAGGGACTTCTGCCCCCACCAAGAAAGCCCTTCCCAGGAGAGGTGCCGGTGGCCTTCTGTGAGTACCATGGGCACCGCAGCCACAGAACCATAAACGCGCGAACCTCGCCAAGGAGCTAAGGATAATTGAGGAGAACAAGAAAGAAGAAAGGAAGGGGAGGCCAGCAAAGGCACCATCATGGTAGCCAGTCCTCTCGGCCCAAACCGGAGGGAGAGGTCCACCCCGAGTTAGACCATAGCAAGTCTTTCGGGGTAATCACAGGTCTGTAAATTGCCTAGGGTAATTCTCTAAGGAGGGGCGAGAAGTCCCCCTTTTAGAAAGAAAGAATCACCTCTGTACCCGGCAGGGGGCTGTAACTCGTGCTATCTTATTAAAGTTTTTTACATAAATGATTGCATCTCAATAAAGTTTCACGTATCTGAAGTTCGCAAATAAAACCATGCTAAAAAACAAACAAAAAAAACTAATAAAATCCTCCTTGAAATGCTTACAGGACTATTCTCAGAAGTAGGGCCCTTGACCCCCAATGAAAGAAAAAGGCACGTCCACGAAGTTCACCAAGAACTCCCGGACAAGAAGGATGCGAAACACCAAAAGCTCCCCCCGATCTATTTCAATGAGGATGATGAAGACGGAGTCCTATACCCGCATAACGACCCACTGGTCATAAGGGCTCAGGTGAATGACCGCATGATGGGAGGAATCCTGGTCGACAGCGGAGCGGGTGCCAACGTCATTTCTGCCGAGGCGGTGAAAAACTCGAGATCCCGGAAGACAGGATCAAGCCTTATTCAGCTGTGTTGGGCGGTTTCGTAGGAGGGATCTCGGCCAAGTCTACAGGGAGCATCGACTTCACCATCACCCTAGGACAAGGGGATGAGGACGCACGGAAGAATTGACAGCCTTCATCCTTCCGGGCTGTCAGGGTACAATATGTACCTCGGGCGGCCGGAAAATAAATGCCTTCAGAGCCATCTGTAGCACCCACCACCTGAAGATGAAGTACCTGACCAGGTCAGGGGAAGCTCGTCACGGTAAGGAGGAAGCCAGAAAGTCGCGCGGGTATGCGAGGTACGGATCAGGAAAACCTGCCAGGAATGAGACTGTCAGAACCGTGGGGTCTGAGAAGGAATTCAAGGAAACTCCCCCTCCCCGACGAAGCGACGGAGCGGTACGAGACCCCGGCTGATCTCCCAAAGAGGTACCGCTACGAACTGACCCTAACAAATCCTTCAAGATTGGAAATGCCTTTGACAGCGAAGAACCAAGTCCATCTAACAAGATCCTGGAAAAAGAAGGGCCACGTTCGCCTGGAGCACGGAAGAGATGCCCGGAATAGACCCAGGCGTTATCCAGCATGACCTCAATGTAGACCCCGCACACCAGCAATCCGCCAAACCAAAGAAGAAGGGTGTCGGGGCCAGAGGGACAGGCTGCTCGAGAAGAAGTCCAAAGACTCTGCGGCGGGTTTATCAGAGAAGTGTCTTACCCCAAGTGGCTGGCGAACGTAGTTATGGTAAAGAAATCTAATGGGAAATGGAGAATGTGCGTGGACTTCACCGACCTGAAACGGCATGCCCCAAAGATTTTTACCCGTTTCCATCGATTGACCGACTGGTGCGTCTCGTCGGCCCAAAGCTCCGTCCTGAGCTTCCTAGATGCATTCTCGGGTATAACCAGATAAAGATGAACGAGAAGGACTCCGAGAAAAACTTCTTTCGTCACCTCGGCAGGAGTTTTCTGCTATAAGGTGATGCCATTCGGGTTGAAAACGCCGGCGCGACTTTCCAACGAATGATAGACAAAGGTTCCGGGAGCAGGTCTCGCGAAATGTGGAGGCTTATGTGGATGACATAGTCGTGAGAAGCCCGTCCAAAGAACAACACATGAAAGACTTGGAGTGAAACATTCACCACGCTCGACAAATTCCAAATCAAGCTAAACCCGGAGAAATGTGTATTCGGAGTCACCAAAGGAAAATTCCTTGGTTTCATCGTGGGGCAGCGGGGAATAGAGGTCGACCCAGAAAAGACCCAGGCGATTCTCGACCTCAGCCCCCCCAGGAGCATCAAGGACGTCCAGGCCCTTAACGGGAGACTCACCGCCCTAAGCAGGTTTTGTTCAAAATTGCAAGAAAAGGCAATCCCGTTTTTTAACACATTAAGGAAAAACAGCAAGTTCCAGTGGAGTCAAGAATGCAAGGAAGCCTTCGAGAAGATCAAAGAAATGCTTCGAGAGTTACCCAAGCTGGGAGTCCAACGCCCGGTCAGGAACCTCTATCTATACTATCCGCATCGGCCTGGGCGTGGCAGCGGTCTGATCATGGAAGACGAAAAGAAGGAGATCCCCGTCTACTACACAGGAAAAATCCTGACTCCCGTAGAAAGACGCTACACCAATATCGAAAAGGTCTTCCTGGCCTAGTAGTGGTGGCGTCCCGGAAGCTACGACCGTACTTTCAATCACACCGAATCCTTGTAAGGACTAACTGGCCGTTGAAACAAATAACGAACAACCCAATGCGTCAGACGCATGGTAAGTTGGGCAGTTGAACTCACCCAATACGAGATCAACTTTGTACCGCGGACGGCGATCAAAGCTCAAGCCCTAGCGGACTTCATAACAGAGACTAGCTTCGATCAAGAAGAGGGGGGAAAGCCACCCACCCCTTCATCATCCAGGTAGACGGCGCTCGGTGCAAAACGGGAGGGGAGCGGGGGCGGGATTGTAGTCCAGACTCCCGAGGACGGGACATCAACTACGCCTTCGGCTGGAGTTCGAAGTAGTAACTAACAACGAGGCCGAGTACGAAGCTCATTCAAGGCCTAGAAGTCGCCATCGCCCTAGGTGCGACAGACCTGGAGGTATACTCAGACTCCTGCGGTCACCCGCCAGCACGACAACATATATGAAGTAGTAAGGAAGAAAAGCTCTGGAGGTACTTGCTAAGGGTTCAAGAGCTAAAGGCAAGCTTCTCGAGATGTGAGCTGAAACACCTCCCTCGGACAAAAAACACCGAAGCGGACGCGCTAGCAAAATTAGCAAGCATGGCCGAAAGGATACCAGGTAAGGTGTGGTTGGAAACAAAGACCAACCCAAGCGTAGACGACGCACAGGTCCTGGCGGCTGAGTCCCTCGTGCCAGAAAAATCTTGGATGACCCCGATCATGGAGTACATCCTCGAAGGGAAGCTGCCCCCGGAGGATAAGAAGCCAGGACCTGAAGCGACGAGCGGCGTCATTCTTTTTTGAAGAGGGGCGCTCTACAAAAGGTCTTTCGCCAGACCCGCCCTCAGATGCGTCACGGACGAAGAGGGAATTGAACTTATAAAGGAAGTACATGAAGGGATTTGCGGAAACCACCAAGGGGAAAGAGCCACGACCCACAAAATCATGAGACTCGGCTACTACTGGCCGAGAATGCAAAGCCACTGCAAGGAATACATCGAAAGTGCACTAAGTGCCAGGAGCACGGCAGCAAAATACATAACCCCCCGGCGTGCAAAAGGCCATACTATCCCCGATCCCGTTCGCATGTGGGGACTGGACATCATTGTCCTTTCCCAGAGCATCTCCCGGGAGTTCAGGTTCGCATATGTGGCCATTGTTTTTTTTCACAAAATGGGTGGAGGCAATGCCGACCGTGTCCATCACAGCCAAGAGGTCGCAAGAATTCGTGTGGAAGCACATTGTGTGCAGATTTGGGCTGCCAAGAATTATAATAACCGACAATGGAACGCAGTTCAATTGTGACAGCTTCAGGGAGTTTTGTGAACAATGGAAAATCGAGGTAAGGTTCGCATCGGTGGCACACCCCCAGGCCAACGGACAGGTCGAGAATGCAAACGGACAGATCATAAAAGCTTTAAAGAGAAAGTTAGGAAGCCGGAAAGGAGGATGGGCCGAACTATTACACCAAATCTTGTGGTCCTACCGAACGACGGAAAAGGGACCGACGGGAGAAACACCTTTCAGATTAACTTACGGCCTGGAGGCAGTCGTCCCAGCTGAGATTATGATCCCGTCGGTTCGTTGCGAATCCTATGATGAGCAGCTTAACAACGAAGGGGTAAAAGACCGCCTAGACCTTCTCGAAGAGGAGAGAGCCGTTGCGGCCGCCCGGATGGTGAAAGACAAGAGGAAAGTCGAGAGGTACTTCAACCGCAGGGTCAGGGAACGAAGCTTTGTCCCCGGCGAGCTTGTCCTAAGGGAGGTTAAGCAGCCCAAAAAACTCGACCCCCAGTGGGAAGGTCCTTACATCATCCATCAGAAGGTTGGACGAGCTTCATATCACCTGAAAAATGTCGAAGGATACGAACTGCCCCATTCCTGGCATGCGGAATGCCTCAAGAAATTCTATGTATGAAAATCAATGTAACTCATTGACAACATCAATAAAGGAGTTATTTTTGGAAAGATTCGAACGCTAAAAGAAACACCCGGGCAATGCCCTACAGGATGCAATGCCCTGGAAAAGAAACACCCGGGCCATGCCCTACAGGATGCAATGCCCTGAAAAAAACACCCGGGCATGCCCTACAGGATGCAATGCCCTGGAAAAGAAACACCCGGGCAATGCCCTACAGGATGCAATGCCCTGGAAAAGAAACACCCGGGCCATGCCCTACAGGATGCAATGCCCTGGAAAAGAAACACCCGGGCCATGCCCTACAGGATGCAATGCCCTGAAAAATCTTGTTACGAGTTGTCGCACTCAAACAAGAACAAAAACGGAAAACCCATCTCTGGAAACTCTGGGAGCTCTGGTCGCCTGTAACGGGTGAATCATTAGGTGTGGGACGCCACACCGTACCTCGGCTGAATTCCCCTGGCAAACTCTTTCTCCCTCTCTCGGGAAAAAGAGAAAAGGGGAATGACCGCAAGTACCATCGCTTGGCTACCAAAAGCAAGGATTGGGAAAGAAAGAACAGAGACGCCCGGTCGCTAAAAACGACAGGGCGAGGACGGGAACGATCGGTCGTCAAAAACGGCCAGGTCACGTCCTTAAGATAAAAGCGTGGCGACCGGTCGCTCAAGCATGACCGGTCTCGCCCGCAAAAACGAATCAACTAAAAGGCAATCGGTAATACGCGCGACCAAAAACAACCGGTCATAATGACCGGGCCGCGAAATAAAGATAGCATAAACCAGCGAAATAACTGGCAAGTAATTCCATTAATCATTGAAAGTATGTACAATATCTAAACAAACAAGATGGAAACGGACGATAACTAAGACTAATCTAAATTTCCTCTGATCTAAGTCTCCTAAGCAGCGTCGAGATTCGCAGGAGCGGCCCCTTGAACACTCCCCGAGGACCCAGACTTCCCGGGAGACGACCGGAGGCCTACCCCACCCTGATATGCGGTACTCCCGGGAGGAAGGAATGATGCCTGGCCGGGGACAAGGCACGTCTCCCCGGGAAGGCGCCCGAACTTCTCAAGCACCTCATGAAAGGAGGTCTTGTGCGCAACCTCCTTGAAGGATAACTCCTGGTAAAGACCGTCATCCATAACCTCACCCCTACCCGCGAAGAACCTCGAAACAATTTGACGGCAGGTCTTTACCATCCTCCCGCATTGAGAGGTGAAGGACTCCTTCAAGTGAGCGAGCTTCGTGCTCTGCTGCCGCAGGTCCTCTCGCACCTTCCGAGAGTAAGCCTCGAGGCTGGCCACCTGCTGCTCCAAGGTCAGACCCCAAGCCCGGTACCGGTCGCGGCTAGCGTTTGCGGTAATCAGCTCCTCCTCGAGGTCATCAATTCGCAGGATCAGTTTCTCCAGTCCCTCAACGGGATTCCCAGGCCCCGAGCCTAAGTAGAAAAAGAGAAGGAAAACCTTTGTCAAAAAAGGAGTAGGAAGGACGATAAGGAACGAGTGAGGAGGCGAAGAATTACCTCTCGTAGCCAGCTCGGAGTTCTCTAACCGCAGCCTAGCGGACTCCTCCTCCAACACCCTTACTTTCTCTTCGGAGGAAAGCAGTTGCTCCTTGCAGGCTGCAAGCTCGCCAGACAAACTCTGGACCTCGGCAGAAAGCTTCTCTTTCTCGGAAGCCAGGACCTCGCCCGCCCGGGCCACCTCCGCCAATCTCACCTCGGAGGACGACAGGTCCCCTTTCAGGAGAATATTCGCCTCAGAGGCAGAATGAAGTTCTTGAGAAAGCTTGGCCTTCCCCTCGACAAGCGACGCCTTCTCCTGCGCCAAAATGGCCTTCTCGGCACGAAGGCCCTCAACCTCTCGGTTGTGGGAAACTCGAGCCTGCCCCAGCAAGGACTCCAAATCAGAAAAGGCAAACGACCGGTCAACAAACTCACTTCGTACCTTTTCAAAAGACGCAGCTTCCGTCTCTAACGACCGGACCTGACCCTTAAGGGAAAGGTTTTCTTCACGCAACCTCTTCAGTTGCTCCTCGTACTCGTCACACTGCTTTGTACATAACCGGCGGGCATCGCCCAGCTCCTTCTTCATGGCCGCGGTCTGCTCATGCACCCGCCTGGAGATCTCCTCCTGAACGGTGTCAACAAAGATGCTGTTGGAGGACCGCTCTATCTTCAGTTCCTCCTGAGCGTTGCGGGCCCGGCTCTCCTCGAGGCGGAGCTGCGAGCGGAGAGATTGCACGTGCACATCCACGCCCTGTGCAAAGGCCACCGTCTATACAAAAGGAAACAAAAAACGAAGAAAGTAAGAAAGAGAAGAGGAGAGGAGGCAGCCACAAAGCTGGAAGGAGCACGCCACTCACTCGGTAGATCCCCTGCCACATGAGGTTAAGCGAGGCCTCCAGCGGGAAGGAGTGTCGCATAATGGCGTCCGCTCCACCCCCCCCGATCCTCAACCTCTCTTTGGCCGCGGTCATGGTCTTCAGAGGGGCGAAGAGACCATCAGGAGATCCGGACATACGGATGGCCTCTTTCCACAGCTCGGTATAGGAGGATGACTCCGTCACGGGCAGCACAGGAAAAGGCTGACCACGGTGGTAACACCAGCCATCCTTCGCAGACGGACCGCAGAAGGAATCACGAGCGGGAGGAGGAGGAGAGGACGATGGGGAGGCACCAACACCCTCCCTCGCCTTCGAGCGAAGCTCCGTGTCCGCAGGCTCCCCCTGAGCCGCACCCGGCGCCGCGCCCGCACCGCCGCCGTCGCCCCCGGGTAATGAGGCCCCAGGCCCAGAAGGGGCACTCTCCTCCAAAGGCCCCTGTTGTGGGGTGGTATCTGAAGCACCCGACTCATCGAGATGTACTATGTCGGAGGCCTTCGTCCTCTTGGCCATATGCTTCACTCTACCCTTCGAAGCAAGGGTCCTCTGACGATGCCGAGTAGGGGACGGCTGACCGGGCGCCTCGCCCGCGTCGGGTCGCCCGGCCCCCTCCTCGGCCCTGGCTTTCTCAGCCTCGGGAGCTGTAAAGCAGAGAAACACACAAGAGTGGGTAAGCAAAGAAAGGCAGAGCCAAGACATTAGTGGCAAGTAACGACCAAGGCGACGAAGAGGTAAATCAACAAAAAAAAAGAACAGGTGGAACACGAAGGATAAGACCGCACATGCACGCCCTCTCTCGCCCCACGGACTAAGATTGAGATCTGACCCGGGCGTAAGAGGAAGAAATACCCGACGGCCGGAACCTGGACTAGTGTACCAAGTACCTGGTTGGTTTGAAATATCAGGCGACCGGGCCTCTGGAGTCCGAGGGGAACTCCCTTCCCCATCCTTTGCCGATCTCGGCTTCTTGACCGAGTGATCAGCTTCCTCCCCAGGCCGCTTCCGCCCAACAACAACCGCCTCCTCCTCGCGAAGAGCGGACTCCTCCACAGCTTCCAAGGTGGCGTAGTAGTCCACCTTTCCTTCCCCGGTCTTGAAGGACACCAGTTGCCAGCTGTGAAAGGGGCCAACCTTCGCCCCGAGCTGAGGAAAATCTGCGACGAAAAGGAGATAGGTAAGCCCAGGACAAGGCAGAAAACGATAAAGAGAGCAGGAAGGAGAGAGGAAAGCTCTTACCCTCAGAATGTGCAAGCGAGGCCAGGCGCGGACCGGTAAAAAAGTCCTCCACGCTCGGACGAAGGTCAGCCACCGCCTTCAAGGCTCGGGACATGGTAAGCTCCGACTTCGGAACTGTGGGGCTATGCAGGGAGCCCCTGATAATCGAGGGGCAATAGGCGACCCCGAGATACCTCCCGGCGGGTGGGACGATGACAAACCACCGTGCGTTCCAGCGTTGAGCAAGCTTCTTGTATTCAAAAAGTGAATATCCGGACCGACCGGATATGGTCAAATTGTTGGAGTCGACTCTGCTAGTAAAAACTGAACGAACTCCGTAGCAGAAAGCGCAACCCCCTTCTCAGCGCACAGAGCAATATAAGCATGAGGTGACACACCGCTTTCGGGTGAAGCTGAGCAAGCGTGCAGCAGCGGCGAACTAGAAACCCCGATACGAACGGGTGGGGAGGAACCGTCATCCCACGCAGGAAGAAGTCGGAATACACGACGTACCCACGACCAAAATCGTCCATAGGATGCGAATCTTCAGAGGGCAGAAAAATCTGGGTTCCCGTGGGAACGTCCACATTCGCAAGAAGCGAATCGAGAGCCTTAACATCAAGAATGCTAGGCAACGGCTCTCGATTACTGGAATAGGCGGACTTTGGTTTAAAGAGTGTCGGACGAAACTTCCCGTCCGATTTGAAGCCCACGATGGCACTTTTAGCAGAAACGCGGGATGATTTGGAACTAGAAGACGCCATTAAAACAGCGAAGAGAGCAGGGAAGAAGAGGCAAAGTGAAGGGAGAGAGAGAAAGCGGAAATAGTGGAGCGAAAGAGAGAAAGTTCGAAAGTCTATGAAATGCGAGAGTTGGAGGAAAGAGAAAAACGTTGCCCTCCCAACACCTTTTAAAAGGAGGTAACACAATTTCCGAAATATTTAAAATATAAAAACGAACAAAAGGGCGCTTTTTGCAGGAAAATTGCAGAGACTCTGCACATTCTGCAGTGACGGCTGGCGTGCGCGAGACGATAAAAATTCTGCAACGGCCACTTCGTACGAACGCAGGCGCGTGTGGGGCACGGCCATGGCGCACGCGCATCGCACGGACTATAGTAAGTCCCATCCTTTTGCCTGAGGGAAAAAGATGGAACTTGTGGGACTGGGAGACAGGAAACGAAGAGGCAAGGCCCAACGAGAAAGCAAAAAGCAAAATTTTTTACCCTCACCCTCCAATCCGGGCCGAAAGAGTCAGGTTCTAAGTTCTACTTTCCTCACAAGACGCAAAAAGTAGAACTTGTGGGACTGATGAAGAGGGGAAAATACGCCCAAAAGACCCAAAAAGAGAGCAACAACCCAACGGAACAAAGAGCAGGAAAAAGGGAGGCCAAGGCAACGACCGGGCGTCTCTGTCCAGGCCCAAGCAGGCCGCAAGCATCGACCGGTCATTCATGACCGGTCATCAAGAACCCTAGAACATGGTATAGAGGACGACCGGTCGTCTGTGACCGGTCGCCATAGGAAGCATTTCGATCGGTCATTTATGACCAGACGCCAGGAATACGAGATATAGCGTAAAAGCGTCCGGTCGTTTGCGACCGGGCACCAAATACACCAAATAGAGCACGAATACGGCCGGTCGCCTGTGACAGGTCCATAAGATATTTATCAGATATTTTGTAGACTTACCAAGATATTTATGTGCCAACCTGGCACAATGTAATAGGCTAAAGGCCAGTAGGAAACACTATAAATAGGGGTTCACCCCCTCAATAAAAGGCACGCGAACAGTATCCCAGAATTCTCACTATTGCATCACGTTCTTACGAATCTCTCTCTCTCTTCCCTCTTTTAGCGCACCCTCTTCGGTAACAAGGTAATTCGATAGAACTTGAAGAGCTTGATGGTAGATTAGGGTCCCGACCGAGGAATTACGTGAGAAGACTGCTTAGGAACCTAGGGAAGTACGATTTCAGTCGCCCACGGCGAACTCAAGGTCGCGTTGTCTCACATCCGCATAGGATTTCTGTCTATCTTGGGCTGCCTTCATGTTAGCTCGGATTTGTTGCACTTTGGCTTGCACTTGCTCAAGGTACTCCGGTCCTATTATGACCGCTTCACTTGACTCATCCCAACACAAGGGTGTACGGCAAGGTCTACCGTATAGAGCTTGGAAAGGCGACATCTTAATCGAGGCGTGATAACTATTATTATACGAGAACTCGATAAGATGAAGCTTATCTAACCAACTCCCCTGAAAGTCCAAGGCACATGCCCGAAGCATGTCCTCCAGTGTCTGGATGGTCCTTTCTGTCTGACCGTCGGTCTGAGGATGGAAGGCGGTACTCAACTTCAGTTCTGTACCCAACGCTTCCCTTGTAGCTCTCCAGTATCTCGAAAGAAATCTGGTGTCGCGGTCAGATACTATGGTCTTAGGGACTCCGTGGTGTCTGATAATCTCCTTATCAAAAAGCTCAGCTAGCTTTACTACCTTCCAGGTGTCCTTCATCGGTATGAATCTGGCAACCTTGGTAAGGCGATCTACTACAACCCAGATCATGTTGAGTCCTCCCCTAGCAGGTGGGAGTCCTACAACAAAATCCATGGAGATATCATGAAATTTCCACTCCGGAATTGGCATCGATTGTACCATTCCGCCCGGTCTACGGTGTTCAAATTTTACCTTCTGGCATGTTAAGCATCTCAATACAAATTCCGTCACATCTGACTTCATTCCAGACCACCAGAAGTACCTCTTCATGTCTTTGTACATCTTGGAGGCTCCCGGATGGACTGATAATGTAGAACTGTGACTCTCGCAGGATGCGATCCCTTAGCTCAGCATTGCTTCGGGGGACGCATAGCCTGCCATTCAACCGAATCAAACCATCTTCATGTAGCTTAAAATCATACTTTTTTTCTCAAATGTACCATTCTCAATCTTTTGTCTGATTTCGGTTAGGTAAGGTCGATCGCTTCAACCTGAGCATCTCGCACCTCGTCAACCAAGCTAGAAGAAGCGAGTAGCGAATGGAGCGAGTGTGCTCGACGGCTTCAGGGTGTCGGCTACGTGTTGCCTTCCCTTCCTTATACTGCAGGTTGATGTCGTAGTCTGAGAGAAACTCCATCCACCTTCTCTGTTTCAAGTTGGGTTCTTTCTGAGTGAATACATACTGTAAGCTCTTATGGTCTGTAGATGGTGATGCTTACCCCATAGAGATAGTCGCCATATCTTAAGGCGAAGACAATGGCTCCTAACTCTAAGTCGTGAGTCGGGTAATTCTCCTCGTTTTCTTCAGCTGGCGGGAGGCATAAGCAACAACCTTGCCTGCATGGCATGATACGCATCCCCATTCCTTTGCCTGATGCATCACAGTACACCTCAAATCCCTCTGTGCCCTCTGAAAGAGTAGGACGGGCGCTGAGGTCAATGAGTCTTTCAGTTTCTGAAATGATAACTCGCACTCGTCTGTCCATAAACTGGCATCTTTCTTCATCAATGTAGTCATTGGGCTTGGCGACTTTTGAGAAGTCCCTTACAAATCTCCGGTAATAACCGGTCTAGACCAGAAATCTCCTAATGTTTTGGTAACAGTCTTGGGTCTAGGCATGATCGTACAGCTTCTACTTTAGAAGGGTCAACCGAGATACCTGCGCTCGAGATGACATGTCCAAGGAATATACCTGATCAAGCCAAAACTCGCATTTGGAGAACTTCGCATAAAGCTGGTTCTCGCGCAGTGTCTCAAGTACACTTTCCTCAAGTGAATTTCATGTTCCTCTGGTGACTTAGAATATACAAGGATGTTCATCGATGAAGACCACACCGAAGTGTCCAACTGCTCACTGAATAAACGATTCATGAGGTCCATGAATTTTGCCGGTGCGTTTGACAAACCGAATGGCATCACTGTGAATTCGTATGGCCATATCTGGTACGGAATGCCGTTTTCCTCAATGTCTTGTTCCTTGATTGCAATCTGATGATACCCTGAACGGAGGTCGATCTGGAGAAGACTGAGGCTCCTTCAACTGGTCGAATAGGTCGTCGATACGTGGTAGTGGGTATTTATTTTTGACTGTGGCCGCATTCAGCTCGCGGTAGTCAATGCATAGTCGAGGCTACCGTCCTTCTTCTTCACGAAGAGGACCGGTGCTCCCCAGGGTGATACGCTCGGGCGATAAACCCTTTGTCTAGAAGGTCTCTCAACTGTTCTTTCAATTCGGTCATCTCTGCTGGTGCCATGGGGTACGGTGCCCTAGCAATGGGACCGGTACCTGGCAATAGATCAATTTCGAATTCCACTGCTCTCGGTGGTGGCATGCCGGGTAGCTCCTTAGGGAATACATCGGGATACTCAGATACAATGGGTACTTCATCACTGAACTCTGGATCTCGCTCCAGGTCTTGTACATAACAAAGATACACTTCTTGGCCCTTTCTGAGCTCCCGGTACATAGCCATGGAAGATATAAGGGTGGTCGAAGGCTCTCTCGGTCTCTGGCGGTAAGATACGGTAACCCCAGAAGGACTCTTGAGTAGCAAACGATGCTCGGCGCAGAGGACTCTACCCTTGTGCCACTCCAACCAATTCATCCCAATGATTACGTCGAATCCCAATCCGTTGAATTCGATGAAGGAAAGGGGAAACGATTCGCCTTTGATTTGGATTGTGGCTGATTGATAATACTTGGTGCACTTTACCCGCTCCTTCGATGGGAGAGTAACCATGAAGTTCGGTAGCTCATCCGCATCTAGCTTCAACCTCTTCACAAAGGATGGTGATACGAAAGTGTGAGAGGCGCCGGAGTTGAATAATACATTGGCATCAATGCCATTTATTGGGAAGGTTCCCGTTAGGATGGTGCCGCTTCTGCCGGCTTGTGCTTCGGTGAGGATGCTCAGGTTACCTTCGGTACCGAGTCCACAACCTATTGGATTCACAATTGGATAAGTATTGATGGTGGACACAAGTGGAATTAAATCAACACTGCTCTTTACTGATAAACCAACCATCATACATACCGTGTCTCTAATACACGTTACTAGAAGATTACATGATACTAGGAATTTAATACTTTCTAAAGGTAAGGTTCAGGCGTCCTGGTTTCATGTGTGTGGCATTGATTATTGTCGGCGGTGCCGTATTCAACTTGATCTTATTGATCCCGTGATACAGCATCCTAGAGTTTCCACCCATGATTAGGACATCTCCTGATCTCAATACCAGTTTCTGTGCGAGGTCCACACGCTTCTGCTCGCTATACAGGAATACGGCGTCATCACCAATGGACCAAGACACTACGGGCACTCCTTGCTCAAGAGATTCCGCTGTCTCGTCCTTGTCTTGGTGTAACCCAAGTCGTCCTTCTTTTTCATAGAAGTTAACGATACAAAGGTCCTCTTCAAGTGCGGGGATTGGTTCAGGTTCACATTGCTGTGCAAGTTCCACTGCTTGTGTGATGAGGGTCTGAAACTCTGGTGGTATTGTTGGTGGCGTCGCTCCGTCTTGTGTTCGTGTCTCCTGGTATGTCTTGGTATAAGGATTCCAGTCCTTTCCCAAGCACATCATCTTCAGCTTCATCTTCGCTCCACCGGGGAATTCGGGTGTGTAAAATCCACCTTGACCCGTTCCTAGCTCGTTGCATCGTCGGATGATTGAGATTTGCGCTTCGGGTGTCAGGTATCCCTTTAATAAAATCATACCTGGTCGGATGACCTGACACTGTTTGTTGGTGTAGTCATGGTTGGTGATGTCGATCTCTTCTTGATTCAAGGTTACCGGATTCGGGTAACAGATACTAAAGTTTCCTATGGTTACAATTTCATCTACGGTGAGTACTAGTTTTCACTACTTCATTTCATGCTTAATACACTTCATTTATCTACTCATGCATTCACTCATACAGTTACTCTACTACTAGGCATGCTATTTCGAGGATTAAAGGTTTAGGTGATTACCTTGGCCGGATTTCGAACCGGGCCCATCGCGGTCAATCACATGGAGAACAGGCTGCCTCGGAGGTGCGCCCCTCTGAGGGCCCCGGGATCCCTGTCCCTGAGGTGCCTGCTGGGCCGGTGCATCGCCAGATGCCACCTCCTTGCCCTCTCTCTGCTTATAGTTCTGGAAGGTACCCCTCGGCTTTCCACTCTCTGGGCACTTGTTAGCTGTGTGTCCCAGCTTCTGGCAGTTGTAGCATTTGATCTCCCTCCCGTAGCAGTCCTTACCAGGATGGTCCTGGTTGCACTTTCTGCACACATAGGTGCGGCCGTCGGAGAAGGTTTTGGCGGCTCCGGAGCTAGAACCTGAGGTTAGAGGGTCAGCACATGTGTGCGTGGGTATACTAGAAATGATGCTTATACGATACTTATACGAATACGAATTGGATTAGGAATTTACCCTTTGGTGGGTGTGATCTCAGTGGCTTAGCTGCCACCGGTGCAGAATAACCAAGCTGAAGTAACTCAGATGGTTTGCCCTGCTCAGCATGGGCACTGCTCTCACTTGGGGACTTCTTCTGAGAAAAGAAGTTCCCTTTCTTCTTCTTCCAGCTTTTACCCTGGTTCTGCTCCTCGCCATTGGTATTCTTGTTATTGGCCTTGCGCTTCAGCGCGGTTTCTTCATCCCTCAATTGGCAAGTGATCTCAACGCGAGAAGCCGCGTGATAACACTCCTGAAATTTCAGGTATTAGCCGGGATTCTCATTTAAGGAAAGGATAAGGAAAAAAAATTCAAAGAATTCAAGGAATTTAAGGAATTGAAATGATACTAAGGGTTAACCGTTATTTACCTGAAGGGAGGTAAATCTGGTATAGCCCATACCGTACCGAAGGCGATGGCTCAGACCGCCATAGAAGCGATCGACCAACACCTGGCCGGTGTATCCAAGATCAGGGAGGAGACGGAGAATGGAGGTGAAGGTGCGGTAGTACTCATCCACAGACATCTTGTCTGTCATCTTTAAGGCGTCCAGCTCTAGCCTTTTCTTTGTTTTTACATGTTCGGGGTAGTATTTCGAACGGAGGAGTGAGGCGAAGGAATCCCAATCGAATGTGGGGTCGCTGACGTGCTCATGCTTGACCAGCTTCCACCAATCCATTGCAGCATCCTTTAAGTAGTACGCCGCAACTCTGACTCGAACTCCAGCAGGAGCTTCGAGTGTTTCAAAAGCAGTCTCCATCTCGGAGATGTATGCTTCTAGCTTAGCCGGATCACTCTCGCCCCTAAAGCAAGGAGGGCGGAGTTCCGCTACAGCTTTCACCCAATTAGCTTCTCTGGGTGGAGGGGGAGGGGTTGGCCCCGCTTGAGTTTGTTGGGTTTGTTGGGATTGTTGCACGACTTGTATTACTTGGGGTAGCATCTGTGCTACCGTGGCGGCGACGATCTCAGCTATCGTCTGCGCGCCGGTTCCATCTGAGGCTTCGCCTCTAGGTCGGCCTCGGCCTCGTCCTGACATCTGAATGTTTAACAGTTACATTAGGCTTGCAAGATGTGACTCAAAGGTCTTGGAATTTAAGCAAGGTATCGTTCCTAAGAACGTCAAGGGTATCCGTTATTAACAACGGTAGTTCCTAGTTAGGTTTCTAAGTATCCGTCTTAAGACGGTTGAAATCCTAACTCGGTAATCTCCTATGCTCGGTACTATGGACATCAGAGCGTAACTACGCTCTGATACCACTTTTGTAACACCCCAACCGCTAATCCTATGTTTACCGTCTAATCGTCCTATTAATCCTACGAGTTCGCAGCGGAATTATTACATACTTACTACGGCGGGTGAAACAATGCCGCTAACCGCCCATACGGCTAGCTAGGCTACTAATACTTACAGTAACGGTCTGATGAACATAACGTACCGAGCTACTAAATTACTTACCAAAATAACATATGCCAAATACTTACATCCTGGATCACCGAGTATTTAAAGTATATTCAGTTACAATCTTTCAAGCTTACCAAAAGAATGAGTTTCTAAAGCTACTCATCTATACCAATGCTCCTTTCCCAATATCCAAAAAGGTGTACCCCATGGTACACCGGCTACCCAAAAACTACAGCCATGTACTACTCAGTACACCCATCATAAATTCATTGTTTACAATCAAAAAGAAGATAAAGAAATAGAGCTATGTCCTCAGCATCTTCAACAATCTCGAGTACCTGCGTGTAGTAAAAATGGTGCCCCAAGGGGCTCAGCAAAAGCTGCATATGGACTCCGCATATACCGCGTGCTAGCTAGGGCACACCGACTATTTGACATCCACTAAGCATGCAATTCATTTATTTCATACATACATGTCTTTCATACATCATACATGCAATACACTTCATTACACAGTTCCAGGCAGCAATATCATAGCATACAACTCAACTTACCTTCACAAGGTTAGCCAAATTATGCATCCGGGTTAATCGGAATGCTTTACTCTTTTACTCATTACTTCCTTCTTCTTACTTACAATTACTTACTTTCAATTACTTTACTTACTCATTTTTACTTACTTACTTATACTCAAGTCAAGTCGTCGGGACCTCCGGCCTTGGGGACTACACCGTCCCACATCCGGGATTTACTTGACTCACCAATCCGGGATGGTACCCACTTAAGGGATTTGGGCCGCGGACCAGTTTAAGAGTCAGGAATTGGAGCCAACCTCTCGTGACTCCGCATCCTCACGCGTGGCCGAAACTATATCGGACTTCTACTCATTCCAATTTAATTACCATTTTAAGTTAGGATGGTTAGCTTGTTAGGAATAAGTTAGAAGTCCAATCACATCACAATCGGTCACAGTACAATACGTCATACATACACAAATTCATATTCATCCAAACATTTCATGAATTATACAAACTAAGAATTAAAGAAGATATACAACATCATTCAACACTACATATTCACAAGTATGCATATTAATTCCGATTCGTGCATTTATCTTATTTGGTGATCAATTAGCACACAACACACAAATCAGAGTAACCAAGATAGCATACGGGGCATGAGGAATCCATACCGTTCACCGTCGTACGTACTTCCAAACGTCCTTCGGTGTCACAAAACAAATCCTATTATATATGTACATATGAATGATTAATATTACTATCATCAACTTAGGTCCTACTTACTATGTCGTTATACTTCTTACACTTACACATTACTTACTTATCTTTCATCACCTTAAGTTTCATTTTCTTACTTACTATTGGCATGCTTACATACATGTACATATACATATATGTATGGGTATACATATACATATATATATACAATTATTATTTAAATTAAAATAATTTTTTTTTTTTTGTCAAGATTGGGCCGTCCGACCCAAGCCCTGGGTCGGACCATTCCAGTAAGATTCGGTTCCAGAAAATTTACCTGTCCGACCCAGCACTATTTCGTCCGACCCAAACCCTCTGGGTCGGACCATTCCAGAAGGTTTTGGGTCTCGAGTCTAAGCTCCGTCCGACCCAGGTCCGACTCACCGTCTGGGTCGGACGAAGTCAGAAACTTCGACCACTATTTTTTTTTGCCTGTCCGACCCACGTCCGATCCACGGCCCTGGGTCGGACCATTACAGAAAGTTTTATTTCGAGATTTAAGCCATGTCCGACCCACGTCCGACTCACGGCTCTGGGTCGGACCATTACAGAATGTCTGGTTTTCGTTTCTTAAGGCCCGTCCGACCCACGTCCGACTCACCGTCTGGGTCGGACGGTTCCAGAACCTTGTTACAGTTTTATTTTTCTTTCCCAATTCCACCCATTGCTTCCCCAATCTTCCTACATACATCCTAACATGCTTTTGTACAATTTAAACACCCTAAATCATGCTAATTCATTTCCTAACTCATTACACAATTCTATACTCATTTACTCACATAATTTTCTAAGTTTCAACTCAACACTCACACTAGTTTGTTCCTAGTTGTCTTATGTTACAGATTTTAACACTTACTCTCCCCTTCTACATCTCCCTCTTCTAATGTCATTTCTAGCACCTCTAATACACTACAACTACATTAACTATCTCTCCCCACCTTCCCTCTATCAATCTATTTCAAAATCTGTCACAACTTACATTATTCACCTAGTTTAAAATTCACTAAGTGTTATAATTCTAGGTAAATTTTGCCATAGTCTCCCCCATATTTTTACACTCTCACCACACTGTTTTAAACACATTTTCATTCATTCTCACCTGTTTATAAACATTAACCATATACAAGCTCTCATATACAACTATCAATACTAAAACAACACTAACACTACAAAATTTCCTGCACATAACTAACTCAATCCCAATCTGTTTTGACAGTTTTAAAATGTCTTTTTAAGGCTTCCAAAATACTTATATTCTTCTACACTTTACACTACTAATACCTTACCATTTTACAATACATATTTTCATTACTAAAAATCTGTTACATTCATATGCAAGTCTACACAAAGGTGAGCATTCCTTACCTTGTTTTTCTTCTAGTTTTTCTTTCTTCTTCTTTCTCCTTCCTTCTCTTTCACTACCGGTTTTGAAGTCTCAATCCACTAACACTACAACCATTCACATACACCATTTTAATACTAAACTCACCCTAAGCATTATATAAGCTCTAATCGAATTTCTAGGGTTTAGGAATCTCATTACCTTCCAAGGGTTTATGAAGTACTTGGAGCAGCTCAAGAACAAAGTTCCCCACCTTCCAAAGGGAGCCAAAATCGGCTGGGTACAAGAGGGGCAAACAAGAGTTTAACTAGATTTTCGTTTTGCCCATAAAGCTAGGAAAAGATGGAGTTTTCAAGAAGGTTTTTACCTTAGAAGAACAAGGAGAACGAGGGCCTTCTAATGGTGGTCTTGGAACTCCAAATGGAACATACCCTTAAAAACGAAAGTGGGTGTTTTCGAATTTAGGAAAGATGAAAGTGTAGCTCTTGAGGAGAGGATTACAATGGTGGTATTTTTATAATTTTTGGAAGAGTGTGGAGAGAGTTACAAAGGAGAGAAGGTGAGGTTTTGTGGGTTCTCTTCTTTCACCATGGAAATCGATGGAGGTAGGGGAAGAAGAAGAAAAGAGAGTGTGAGGGCTGTGTGTTCACGTGAGAGGAAAGAAATGAGATAGGAGAGAGAGAATAAAGGTGAGTGGGGTGTTTATTATTTTGTTTGTTTGTGTATAAGAGAGGAGTGTGTGAGAGAGTGTGAGGGGGGGGGGGGATCCCATCGGTCACACACATACACACACATACTACTTTTGCTTTTTATTTTCAAAGTGGACACATAGGTTTGTGTTAATTATATTTCTACCCCACAATTTCCCGTTTTTGACAGTTTTACTAATTTCTCGTTTTCTTGATTTTATTGGTCCTAAAGCCTCAATAATATTTATTAATGATTATTTAGTTGACCAAAACTGTTACGAGTCTATTTGACCCGCTTAAAGACACGTTTTCCCAGTTACCTCGAAAAACGCGCTTTAAGGTTCGTTAGTGATTTTAATCCATTTTAAGGATCCGTTTTCTTCGGGATTTGTTCCCTTGTGATTATTTATGCTTAATTAAGCTTCTAAAATACTTATTAGCCTAATTAATCACTGTTTTTAATTACGGGGTATTTCAGTATTATTACAAGGAAAATGTATAATGATTAAGGTGAAACTTGGTGAATGATTTAATGTGTTTGGAGGATGCCCTAAGGTGGGTTTAAGGGTCTAGATGATGTTAGAACATATTGGATGGCTTGAGGAAAGGTTTAGAAAAGATTTGGCAAAGTTTGGGCATGATTTAGTGGCGTCCGACCCAGGGGTCCGACCCAAATTTGGGTCGGACGGCCTCTGTTTAACGCCAGGAAAAGTTTCTGGAATGGTCCGACCCAGAAGGTTGGGTCGGACATGGGTCGGACGGGTGATTTTCAAAGGGCAAATAAGTTTCTGGAATGGTCCGACCCAGAAGGTTGGGTCGGACGTGGGTCGGACATAAGAGGTTTTAGAAGACGGAAAGTTTCTGTAATGGTCCGACCCAGTTGGTTGGGTCGGACATGGGTCGGACATGTAGGGTTTTCCAAACCCGAAAGTTACTGGAATGGTCCGACCCAGAGGGTGGGTCGGACGGTGGGTCGGACGGCCCTTAACACTTAAAAAAAAAAAGGGAAATTTTAAATTCTAAGAATGGTACTAGGTAATAAGGTATACCTTTGGTAGGGTGGTAATGATTGAGACACTAAGAACTTAAGGAATTAAGTTAAGATTAAGTATAAGCTTTAATGTTTAAAAAATATGTTTGTAAGCTAAGTGATAAAGACTTGAGAGGTTATTGAATGGGAGTCCTTAGGGACTAAGTGAGTTAAGTAAGGTGCAAATAACTAATAACCTAAAAATGAATGAATGTTTTAGGTTTGTGAATTGGGACCCCGAAGAAGGTTAAACAAACAACGATCGACGGTGAACGGTACAGTCCTTCTTGTGACCTGCTTGCTAACGAGGTGTCCCTCGGCTTGTGTGCTATCTGTTTACTTGCTATGACTTAAATAAGATAAAGCATGCAACATGTTATATTTATTCTCGTGGTGTTTGTGTTGCCTTTACACTAACCCGCGAGACCTGAGATGGCTACTAACCAAGTTTAGTACCTACTGAGTTAAGAATTAGAGTTAAGTTTGATGATTGTTGGTTAATGCCCGTTACGGCTTAGCTAGCACATGGTGTTTAAGATGTCTACTAACTGGAACTTGAGTGAGGAAACCCGGGACCGATCTCCGGTCATGCATGCTAAGGAAAAAGGGGGACGGTATCTGAATCAGATCCGCCCTCCGCTTAAGGACTTGTCTTCGGACTTGTTGCCTAGGGCCGGTTGCCGGCTCAGCTACGCTGGACTCCCGTCCAGAGTAGGTGGCATTAAGATGGTGCGGTGGGATCACCTAAATCCCAGGTTTGAATTAAGCTACAACCAATCCCTTCCAGGAGAGGTTTGTATATTAAGATTAAGATTGAGATTAAGATTAAGGTAAGGTAAGGAACTGAGATTAAGGAAATGAGGACTAAGGAGGGGGTTACTAACCCACTTGTTAAGGGAACGCTTGAGTCGTTCATTGACTGTGAACTATATATGTTCATCTGTGGTTATTGTTATTGCACTTCATATTATGCTTGTGTATGTAATCAATTTCCATGCTATCGACAATTAGTCGTCGTAGCCCCGTTAGCTTGGGGGCCATGAGAGGGTGTACCAGCATTCGTGCTGACCCCCTCGGGGGCTATTTTTACACTTACAGGTAAGAGGCCCATGAGGACGCACTACGAGAGTAGGAGCGGTTAGTCTTAGGGTGGGACATTTATTTTGAGTTCGGGTTGCGCCTGTGCACCCGACTGTTTATATTAAACTGATGTAAGTTTGGGATTATGTTTAAGATACTAGTACTCGGTTGGTTGTGGTGTTATGAATGTTGATGTTTAAGCTGGATAAGTATTTTTGGATAAGTATTGTAAGCGTTTAAGCCGGTATATTCTAACGATCAGACCGTGGCGAGGTCCAGGTGTTGTTTATTTCCGCTGCGACGTATTCGATTGAGTGTTCAGATTGCGATAACCACGATAGGCGTTGGATGGGGTGTTACAACTCGAGGATTTCCGGCCGTCCGATCGTAGGTTTTAGAAACGGACGGCCGAGATTAGATCTGGGGAGTTTAAGTTGGTTATGAGTTTTAATATTTCCAGAATTAAACCCTAACTTGTTGAATTAATTTAAATACCTTCCCGAATGTATTTTGACTTGAAAGTTTAACCATAGATTCCTTATAAAATCTAGTTTATTTAGATGTAAATTAATGTGGTTTTGGAGTTTTTAAACGTAAGTTATGATTTTGGCAAGTTACGGGTATTATGGAATTATTTGGTTAAATAAAAAAAAAGATATTTTAATGAAATAAAAATTTTATAATATGTATAAAATGTTATAGTTACTATATATTAAATTTGGGAATTTTTGGACAATAGTAAATGGGTTTAAAAATTGTGTTTATGAGTTTTTCATAAGAATAACTTATAATGTATGGTTTTTAATGTAACAAAAATTAAAGTATGGTTTGTTAATAAACTTTTTAAGCTAGAAAAAAATAAGAAAAACTAAATTAACATTTTATAACAGTATGTTTATAAATGTTTTGGGTATTGGTTTTTAAGAGAAGTGAAATTATTTACATATATGTATATATACTTATATGGAGAATTAAAATAGAAACTTATGTTAAATCAAGGAATTTAATTATTCTACATCTTATTTATTATATTATATGGGAGTTAATATTCTTAATTAAAACTACGGAAAAAGGGGGTTGCTATTCGCAGTACAAAATTACTAATCACCGCAGTACAAAATTTTTTTAATTCATATTGACGTTGTACACATGTAATGATGTGTCGCTGTGCTTTTTTTTTCCAAAAATGATATCTGTAAGTAAATTTACCGAAGTAGTTTGTAGTTGATTAGTAGCGAATTTTACTTGTTACTTTTTTGTTGGAATCAATACAGGAACCTTTTTTTTGTAAAAAAAAGTGTTGGATTACATTTTTATGTGTTTATATTATTAATTTGTACTGCGAATAGCAAATACTTTACTATTCGCAGTACAATTTTTTTTTTCACCAAACTTAGTTGAATAAGTTTGAATGTTACGGGGAGACACTTTTTTTTTGAAATAATAGATGTTTGAATAACCAAATTTAAGTCAATATGAGTAAAACAACAACTAAGTTAAAGAGAAACTAAGTTACAACAACTAAATTACAGCAACTAAGTTAAAGAAAGACTAAGTTACAACAACTAAGTTAAAGAAAAACTAAGGTACAACGTTGATCCAACTATCTAACCTAGATTGTAATTGATGAATCCAAGGTCCGACAGTGTTTGGATCTCTATAAGCGAACCACTACGGATAGACAGGGGGGAGTGGGGAGTCATGAACCATGCCGAACCTTATGAAATGACCCTGGGGGCAAATTCCTATGTGGATCTCTCCTCTTGGGCTATCACGATCGGTATAATTATCGAGCAGAAGGTATGTGGCACTTGCCGCACCCCCATAGACAGTAAAGTAGAAAACTACTATCGAAGTGTACCTTGTCGCGATCACCAACCCCATTTCCGTGTGCATCCATTTATGTGGAGGTACTGGCTCTCCTAAATTCCAATTAAGCACTCTTAACATGCCGTTGTACGGTCCTTCGTTAAAAATGGCCTTGTATAGTCCATTCGCCGGTGCTTGATTCTTCATGTGATTGTACAATGCTACACGGACATCTTTCCACCTCTCTTCGTTTGAATATAGGTAGTCAGCAATGACCCTGAAACCACAATTCCCATCTCCACGAACATCAATATACCCAGTCATATATTGATATAGGTTGGGGTTGAAATTCTGGTAGTATGGGAAGTTGTCAAGGGGTTGGAATCGACTCGGATTTGATGACCCTCTATTACGTGATCTTCTATTTGATGGCGCTCCTTGTGACTGGCCTGCCCTTGGTCGGTTACGCTCCCAAGACGAAGGTTCCCGTCGGTTTGGTCTTGAGGGCCCGGTAGGTCTGCCAATCCCAACCTGTTCCAATGGCTCTCCTAATTGGCACACCATATCTGGGTGAAGGAAGTTTTGGTTGACTGTAACATTTCGCCATCAGAGTAGGATCATCTGACTGTGCTACCTCAGAAGCTATGTCTCGCCATCTATTTGTTCTTCCTCCATGTAGGATACCATATCAATTGTCGATTCATGTTTCTCCCAGCTTAGGGTATACCAGAAACGATGTATATCCCTCTTCGAGCATAGTATACCACTATCCAGCATGTAGTTTAATTTACAAGCGCAAGGTAATCCATGAGAGGTTACCTTGTCACATCCACAGATTGAGCTGTCCATTTGCACATAATTCGTCCTTCCAAGCTCCTTGACTAGCTCATCTAAGCAAAGGGTACTAACCTTCCCGATCAGGTCAGCGATTGGTACCCTCATGTGCTCTCTTCTGTGTTTTGTCCTGGCTGCCTCAAAATCCTTTTTTAACTCCTGGATGCTTGTATTCACATGATCGTTAATCTTTGGAAAGATTACATCCAAAGTGTGTCTAGCACTCCTTAATCTCGCCTTTAGAGAAGAATGTGCGCTCTCCACCCTATCAAATGTTTAAGTATGTTTTATAGATCTATAACAATCACTGTATTATCTTAAACATTACAAGATTAACAATTTTACCTATTTGTCGATGTGTTGCCGAAGTGCAACACATTCTTGACCCAAGCCTCCACAAATTTTTCCTTGTATTTCTCCCAGACTGATGCAACATACGTAATGAAACGTGGGTAGCTTTGGTATGTATTCTTGAAATATGCGTACCTCTCGTTGTAGTCCTGCTTTGTGCTCGAGTAGACAACCGAAGTCCACATTCGGACTGCAGCCGCCGCCCTTCCTCTATCACCCATATAAGTCTCGGCTTTCCCCTGAACATTCCTACTTATGTGCCACCGACATAGTAGATGATGAGATTCAGGAAATACCTCTTCTAAGGCATTCATCAGGGCCAGACATCTGTCGGTGATAAATGTAGAGGTTGTAGTCCGCCTGAGGAGGTCCCTTAATTGTTGAAGTGCCCACACATACATGTCTGTTGATTCTGATACAAGAAAGGCGAAGGCAATGCTGAAGTTTTTGCCTATACTCGTCATCCCGATGAACTGAACCAAAGGCATTTTTGCTATGTTTGTTTTATAGGTAGCATCAATGCCTATGACATACGGGAACACATGGAGCAGTAATCTAGATGTAGGGTGTGCAAAGAAGATGGACCCAAGTCGTGTTTGATCCGCTAAATTGTGAAATATAATCATGTTATCTATCAAATTAAGATGAAACCTAAATGATTGAAGTTATTTGAGACATACTGAGTTGACTTACTTGGATCTGTAGTGTAATCGTAGTAGTAGTTGTTTTTGTCTAGCTCACTCAGCAGAGTCTGCACCATAGATCGACCATCTCTATTTACTAGTTTTGTTTTTTGTATCCGGTTGTATACGTCTTTCCTTGTTGCTGACGTTTCTGGGTTGATTGTTGTGAGCTCGGAATAAATTGCACAGGGGGCACACCGACTCTGGTTCTCTGGTCGATCATAATCTCCTCCGCCTCAGTCAGGCGTTTTCCAACAAAATGACCCTCTGCCCACTCTGCGAGATCATGGTTATGCCATCCGTTACCCACTTGCAAGAAACACCCGTAGTTTGTGTAATACCCCTTAATTTTAAAAGGACAACCACATTTCTTGGAACTAGATGATCTGCGCCGGTTGATGACACCAGGTCGTGACGTCCTTCGTGGTTTCCAATACCTCTCGCATGTTATGTGGAAATCTTGGCCCGACCGAGAACTTTGAATTATGGTGTAGATATGGTTGGGATGGCCAACACTATCTACCCAAGCTTTCGCTTCTTCTTTAACTCTAAAGGCCTGGTTTGTTTGAAATAAGTAACCTGTGTCCACCACCGGAGCTCGATTATACATCTCTTGCATGTAGTCATCCATCTGTGCATAATGATCTGGAACGCCTTCATCAAATTCATCCCAATCTGAATCAGTGGTTGAGTCACTTTCCTGCAATAAGGGTCGAGAGAATGTTAGATGAATATTGAAATATGGAATATTAGTGCGAATATGATTAACAAAGACAATGAACTAAATACTTACAGGGCTTGATATTGGAATATACTCATGATCGGAATCTACAGATTGACTCATGTTTAGAGAGAGAGCTTGCACAGTTTTACGAAATTATTTTTTGAAGAGAGTAAGGAAATAGAGAGCATCGAGAATATGGAGAGAGAGTGTGTGAAGATGAAATGGAGGAGGCATCCCTAATATAGAGGTTGGTCATGAACTAGCCACAAGGTTACAAGTTAAAAAAACGGTAACCTGGTACGTGTACAGCGACCTGGTACGTGTACCTTTCCTGACAAAAGCAATTACCTATGGTAACTTTGAATTCACTTTGTCCTGCAAACGATAACCTGGTACGTGTACAGTGACCTAGTACGTGTACCTTTCCTGACAAAAGTAATTACTTATGGTAAATTTGAATTCATTTTGTACGCAAACGGTAACCTGGTACGTGTACCTTTCCTGACAAAAGTAATTACCTATGGTAACTTTGAATTCACTTTGTACTGCAAACGGTAACCTGGTACGTGTACCTTTCCTGACAAAAGTAATTACCTATGGTAACTTTGAATTCACTTTGTACTGCAAACGGTAACCTGGTACGTGTACAGCGACCTGGTACGTGTACCTTACCTGACAAAAGTAATTACTTATGGTAAACTTGAATTCACTTTGTACTGCAAATGGTAACCTGGTACGTGTACCTTTCCTGACAAAAGTAATTACCTATGGTAACTTTGAATTCACTTTGTACTGCAAACGGTAACCTGGTACGTGTACGTTTCCTGACAAAAGTAATTACCTATGGTAACTTTGAATTCACTTTGTACTGCAAACGGTAACCTGGTACATGTACAGTGACCTGGTACGTGTACCTTTCCTGACAAAAGTAATTACCTATGGTAACTTTGAATTCACTTTGTACTGCAAACGGTAACCTGGTACGTGTACAGTGACCTGGTACGTGTAACTTTCCTGACAAAAGTAATTACTTATGGTAAATTTGAATTCACTTTGTACTGCAAACGGTAACCTGGTACGTGTACCTTTCTTGACAAAAGTAATTACCTATGGTAACTTTGAATTGACTTTGTACTGCAAACGGTAACCTGGTACGTGTACCTTTCCTGACAAAAGTAATTACCTATGGTAACTTTGAATTCACTTTGTACTGCAAACGGTAACCTGGTACGTGTACAGCGACCTGGTACGTGTACCTTACCTGACAAAAGTAATTACTTATGGTAAATTTGAATTCACTTTGTACTACAAATGGTAACCTGGTACGTGTACCTTTCCTGACAAAAGTAATTACCTATGGTAACTTTGAATTCACTTTGTACTGCAAACGGTAACCTGGTACGTGTACCTTACCTGACAAAAGTAATTACCTAAGGTAACTTTGAATTCACTTTGTACTGCAAACGGTAACCTGGTACGTGTACCTTACCTGACAAAAGTAATTACCTAAGGTAACTTTGAATTCACTTTGTACTGCAAACGGTAACCTGGTACGTGTACAGCGACCTGGTACGTGTACCTTACCTGACAAAAGTAATTACTTATGGTAAACTTGAATTCACTTTGTACTGCAAATGGTAACCTGGTACGTGTACCTTTCCTGACAAAAGTAATTACCTATGGTAACTTTGAATTCACTTTGTACTGCAAACGGTAACCTGGTACGTGTACCTTTCTTGACAAAAGTAATTACCTATGGTAACTTTGAATTGACTTTGTACTGCAAACGGTAACCTGGTACGTGTACCTTTCCTGACAAAAGTAATTACCTATGGTAACTTTGAATTCACTTTGTACTGCAAACGGTAACCTGGTACGTGTACAGCGACCTGGTACGTGTACCTTACCTGACAAAAGTAATTACTTATGGTAAATTTGAATTCACTTTGTACTACAAACGGTAACCTGGTACGTGTACCTTTCTTGACAAAAGTAATTACCTATGGTAACTTTGAATTGACTTTGTACTGCAAACGGTAACCTGGTACGTGTACCTTTCCTGACAAAAGTAATTACCTATGGTAACTTTGAATTCACTTTGTACTGCAAACGGTAACCTGGTACGTGTACAGCGACCTGGTACGTGTACCTTACCTGACAAAAGTAATTACTTATGGTAAATTTGAATTCACTTTGTACTACAAACGGTAACCTGGTACGTGTACCTTTCCTGACAAAAGTAATTACCTATGGTAACTTTGAATTCACTTTGTACTGCAAACGGTAACCTGGTACGTGTACCTTACCTGACAAAAGTAATTACCTAAGGTAACTTTGAATTCACTTTGTACTGCAAACGGTAACCTGGTACGTGTACCTTACCTGACAAAAGTAATTACCTAAGGTAACTTTGAATTCACTTTGTACTGCAAACGGTAACCTGGTACGTGTACCTTTCCTGACAAAAGTAATTACCTATGGTAACTTTGAATTCACTTTGTACTGCACATGGTGTGTTTGGTACGCTTCCTTTCAGTAGTCGTTGCACTAGCCGTTGAACTAGCCATTGGACATGTCAGTGTTACTCAAATATTATAAAAGTGGGTATTAGTGTCCCAACATACTCAATCCTTACCCCGTGCTCTCAGAATCTGTCTAATTACATCTTGCTTGAACTCATCACACCTTAATTCCCATTTCGCTCTCAAAATCAAATGGAGTTTCCTTTCTGTTTGCACGTTAATTATGTAGCTACTTTTGGTCGTCATGGAGCACAATTTGATAGAAGAATGGGGCACAGACGCGTAGAAGTTACTATGCCATATCCTAGTAATCTCCGGGATCTACAACGACGAGTAATACGAGCACTACAGTCCCTCCTCGACAGAATAAACATAACAACAATGGTGTATTTGGGGCTAGAGGGCGACTACGAGTGGACTTTTATTCATGTACGAAATGATACATCAGTTCGCCGGATGATGGAGAATTACATGGAGTATAATGATTTCATCGCTCATATTCCATTACTTGTTATTTATGATCCTATTGAGCCCGATGATGATGATTTTCAACACCAAGAACCAATTTATGACATGAGACGTAATGTAATAGCACGGGGAATAGAGAGACAAAGGTTAGGAAATAATTAGGTTATTGGTTATTGCGAAATTGAACTTGTTGTTATAGTTATTGACTTTTAATTATTTGCTTCATCAGATTTGAATTCATGGGCTTTTCTTTCTTAGGAATTTCTACATTTTGATATATTTCATTTCTCGTGACACACCGTATTATCAATAACAGTTCCGGGAGGGACATTATCAGGGCATCCACCACAAACTTCGGGTTCCAGCTTTCATTCAGAAATTTGCAAGCCTCAATTATTTGGTCAAGCTTGATGTTTAGAACATGGCTGAACTGAGATTCACTCACACCATCGCTAAATATAATAATCTGCTCAGGCTTCCTTTTCTACCAAATTCTTCTTCTCTCATGTTAGATATTTCATTTCGACACTATCCTTCCTGAGAACACTCAACGACCAACAAAGAATTTAGACCACCTAGATTGGCATTGATCTTTTCAACACCAAGTAAATTCCTGAGAACACTCAACGACCAACAAAGAATATAGACCACCCATATTGGCATTGCAGAAACGATGCATTTCTAGAAAATTTTTGGCATAGTCTCCCCTGTTTTTCTTATCTCCACCGGTTCTAAGAACCTCCACAAAATCAACCAACAGATCATCAACAAGGTCACCAGCATTGTCAGCAATAATTCCACCATCACCAAGTCCACCAGAAAAAAACTACATCCAAACAAATTGTACTAGCATCTAACACACCAAGTAAAAATGAAAGACAACAAATAGTTCCAAGATGATACTAAAGTTTATTACATCCAAATCCAAGATGACAAGCACTAGGGTGCACCATGCTGGCGCTAGTAACTATCCCATATGTATAAAGAGTTGAACACATCCACAAGACCATCAGTTGCAGCCCTTTGTTCTTCTTCTGGCATCCCCTGACGATAGTATGACCAGTCCCATGCATTGTTCTCTTGGTAGTACGGGCGTGCAAGCTCACTTGCCTCAGACAGTAGCTGTAACACACTTGGTCAGGTAAGTACACATAAAAAATAAAAGTGATATGTAATGAAGTACTATGAAAATATGACTTACTAGACAGGGATCTGGACAATGAACCAGGGTGGTCTGATAAGTCTCAGGGTTTAGGATCTTCAGGTGTGTGTGCTTGGTGTACCAATCTAGGTAGAGTGGGTCACAAGCATGCAACCGCGCATTTGTGCGCGTATACCCTGGAACCAGCAATTTAGGAGTGTTTTCCCACAAACAATACATGGGGGAGTATACAAAGGTGTAGGGTTGGGTTTTTCCTCTTTTTTCAGACCTTGGGTTGGGTCTAATAGGAGGTTCAGGGATATCCTGAATGTAACCAAACTGGCGTAGACAGCGACCATGCATGTATGGCTCATTCAACCCCAAAACCTGTATGTTACCTCTGTACCATGTACGCCCTCCATGAACATTAACATTATCTCGACCGTAGGGCAACCAATCAATCTACAATGAACATTAATGGTTCAATGTGTTAGCAACTACAAACACTTACATTTAGAGCAGTGAAAGCATCTAGATGCTCACGATATCCTTGCAGTGAACGATGATCCTGCACTTGAGAGGTAGATCTCACCCATCTTAGAGCCCAAGGTCTATCATCATTAGCGTGCCAGTCCGGGCTAATCGCTGGTCTTAATGTAGGGAAGTACGCATAAATCCAGCACTGTGCATATAAAACACTAGAATGATTAAGCAGTACCAATTATTAATACTGAGTGAGTTATCATATACTAGATGCACATTAGGACACATACCTCAAGTAACGTCATAGAACCACCTATCCCACTGGAGCCGGCACGAGATGCTATCCCTAGCTGGCGATATAACCATGCAAGAGTACCAGCTCCCCATGCATATTTACGAAGCTTGGTACCTTTCTTCACAGGAGCTACTAAACTGAACAGCTGTGGACTCAGACGACCATTTGATTTTCCAGCTAATATGGTGGCACCAATCAGATGATACAACCAACCACAGGCCTGCTTCATTGCCTCTTCATTTTCATCCCTACATTGCTGCAACAAGCTCGAAATTGATACAGCACCAGTATTCCACAGTGCCTTTGTCATACTCTCAACATCTGCCCCAAAATTAAGACAATCAGCCATTACCTCCTTCAAATCAGTGGTGGATGAATCCCCTATCAATGGACGACCGACGATGGGGATTTGCAGTATCATCCACACATCATGCAGGGTAATCGTCATCTCACCAAACGACATATGGAATGAGTTTGTATCAGGCTGCCACCTCTCCACAAAAGCACTGATGAGGGACATATTGTTGTATGGCATCGTAATATCCTGTAGGTGCTCTATACCAGAATACTCATGCATCTTCCTTGTTCTTGGTTTGGAAATTTGATCTTTTGGCCAGCAGGAAAGCATCACCCTACGGGATTTGAAACTCAAAACCCCACGATCCTACATAATGACCAATATTTAACACTTACAAAACGTAGTATGATATTAAGTGATCAAATACAGGAGAAGATAGAGAACATACCTTAGTCGAGGTCCATAAGTCAAGCGCTACATGACCCCCGAAGCTAGTGATAACACTAGTGAGTAGTGGACCGCCAGGAACTGGCACCTCTGTCAACTTCCAAGAGGTAGGAATGACTGGAACCATCGCTAGCGCTGCTTCCTCGTCAGTGTCATCCTCCTTATCCATGACTACATCATCTTCCTTATCCTGCTCCTCATCCACGTCGGGTGAGTCCTCATCATCAGCACCACGACCATCGTCATCAGCATGTGGCGAACGCTCAGTCATCACATGGTCCTCAACAGCACGGGCAGGTGATGGGCGTGGTGGACGTGATGAACTACCACCGCCTGACGGAGCAGTCTGGTGGCTTGATTCCCCCGAGATATTGTAGCTAGAGCTGTGCAGTGATCTGTCAGAAAAAGCACTACTGGATGATGACAACACTGGCATGCGTCTCCTCGGTATTGAACACCGCCGAGTCATCCTCCGCTACCATTGGTGGTGCTGGTACTTGAAACGTCAGGTCGTTGGAAGATTGACCCGGATGGAAAGATGAATGGCGTGCTGCTTCCATGCGGGGGGCAGGATTACTCGGCCTTCACCAGGAGCATGTGCACGACGACGGTACGAGGCCGTCATAGGCTGCTCCGCACCCCGGTGTCTTCCTCTTCGTGACATGTCTCACTGCTTTTTTCAGACGAGCCAGCACTGCAGACGAATATCACACAAGTAGAGGCCGCAGCAGAACAGAAAAGGGGGCAGACAGGGAGAAGCAGAGCAGGCACAAGAGGACAAAGAAAAAAAAGGCAAACATGAAAGCAGCAAAAGAGAGGAGAAAAAAAAACAAAGGAAAACAGAAAAATCAGTCACAAGAGTAGAAGACAAAAAGAAACAAAGGAAAACAGAAAAAGCAGGCACAATATAAAACAAAAATAAACAAATTAAAACATTTAAAAATCATTCACAATATTATAATACAAAAATAAACAAATTAAAACATTTAAAAAAGCATTCAAAATAGTAGAATTCAAAAAAAAAAAAACTGGGTCGAGTAGCACTGCTACTCGCCCGTCTCCAAGTCGAGGACCGCGGCTCCTCTACTTCTCCGGCGGCGAGTAGTGCAGATGCTCGCCTGTCTCCGCGCCGAGAAGCGGTACTCCTCGCACCAACCGTCGGGCGCCCGCGCCCAAAGGCCGAGTAGCAGCGCTCCTCGCCTGGATCCGGTGCGAGTGAAATACCCCAAACCCTGATATATTGTTTAAATACAAAACTAAGGTATGTAAAGGCTAAAAAGTGCCTTAGAAACATCAGTGAACGATTTAAACCATAATAAAATGCAATAAAGCACTAAGATACAATAAGAGGAAAATGTGCTCTAAGCTTGGGATAAATTTGTATAAGACCTAATGGTCATACTTATACCTTATAAATATGTTAATGAACATATTAAATCAATTACCAAAGAAAACCATGCTTGAAAACAAGTTAAAACACAAAAAGTGCTTTAAGGAGTCTTAAAGCACGTTTTTGAAAAATTGTCTTGTAAATGAGTTTTGAATGGCTAAATGTCCATCATTACTCTTTAATTAACATGTGTACTATATAGTGTCACATTTGGAAGTCTATATCAATGGGAAATCAAAAATTTCACTTCTATGTGCCTTGTTTTTATGAATAGTAACTTTTATAAGCTAGTTTGTAACATATGTTATTATAAGTAAGTTAATTGGTCAACAAAGACCAAAACACCCTTCTTATTAAATGGGGGCCGGTTTTCATGGTGTGAGTCACCACCCTTGCTAGCACTTATCAAACAAATACATAAAGGATAAAGCAAGTTACTATTTGCTTTTAACAAATAAATATCTTAAGCTAGCTACTTACCTTCTCATTCTCTTCTTTCCTTCCATTTCCCACGGTTTGACATCTCCTTCCTCCTCTCTCCATCGGTTTGCTACAGCCATATACCATTCTCAATCTTCCTTCACTTGTAACTTATGATTCCATGCTCCAAAATCAATTTCAAGACTACCTTTGTCTTAGTTAGATCAAGCTCTTCATTTCCCTCTTTTCAAATCTTCAAGAACTCAATTTTGGTGCCATGGAGATTCACCATTGAAGGAGCTTGAGCTCACCTTTTCACATATTATTGTTCTCCTTTGCTTCAAGGTAAGGAAACTCAAAGAAAAATGATGTTTACTTCATGTTTTGTGTTGTCCGAAAATTCACCTCACAATGGTGTTTTCACCTTGCTTGTTTTAGCTTCATTTGAATCTTCCAAGGGCTAGGAGGAGTCCTCTCTTGATACTTATTCAAGCTCTCTTTCCATTCAAAGGTAAAACAATTACCTTAATGTGTTAAGATAATATATGTAACTAGGGTTTACAATGAGATGAAGCTTAAAGCTTGTATACTCATTACATTATTTGTATAATGTTTAGAAGTTGACAAGCAACCAAAAGCCTTGCCAATTTAGTCAAGGAAACAAGAAAGAAGTTTGTGAGGAAAAGAGGTGAATGTGCTAACCGAAGGTGGTTTAAAGTCTTAGGAGAAATGAGCTTATATTGCTTATGAAAATGATTTAAGGAGCCAAGGGAAAATGACTTAGGAGAATGCTCTCAAGGGCTTAGTAAAAGGCATATGTATTGTTGAGTGTATTTGCAGGTCAAAGGCAAATACAATGTGGGAAATTCAGTGTTTATGATTTATGCATCTTAAGGGCCTAAGAGCCATGTTATTTAAGGGCCTAAGTGCCAAGCAATTAAGTTTATGCACTATATTGTGATGTAGTGTAAATTTGGTGAAGTTATGTGTGTGAGAATACTCTTGATGGATTTTAGGTGTTCTTCAATGAAATAAGGTAAAAACCTAACTGTTTGGATGTGAGTATATACAAGAGAAGCTATGGCAAAATTTGGAGAATGTGTAAGAAGTTCTAAGTGATTTAAACAAGTTTTGGTGAACTAGGAAGTGTTAAAGGTGAACAAGTGTTTTACTAGGGAAGAAAGCATGTATTAAGGTGATTTAGAGTGATACAAGGACTTTGGTATTATCTTGGAAGTTCTAGGAATTCAATGAGTGTTTTTGGGATGTAATAAAGTCTGTGATGAAGTTTGTTTCCGCTGCAATTTGTTGATAAGTGTGTTGTTGTTAGTTGGGGTGTTACAAAAAGTGGTATCAGAGCGAAGTATCGCTCTGATGACTGAGTTACCGAGCTTAGGAAGTACCGAGTAAGGATTTTAGTACTTTGGGTTAAGGGTTGAGTGATAGCGTGAGAGATACGCTAGTTAGGAATTACCAGCGTGTACTGGAAACCTACAATATCCATCCCACCCTCCACAATCCCTGTTTTATAACTTGGGAAAGAACGCCAGAGAGATGGAAGTCCTCTCTTACTCGGGAATACCCGATCTGGCTGTTATTAAACACCTCTAAAGGTACGGAGAACCTGTCATACGGTAGATCCCGAAAACTGGGAATTCCGGAGACGGTTCCCGTCTAAACAATGTTAACCGCATTTCATAGCGAAGAAGTGAAGAATCAGTGTATAGAAGAATAGAATTTCCGGTAACCTGGGTCGACATGCCGAGCAGTCGAGAATAACCAGCTTGCAACGCACCGACCGTGCAACAGGCAAGAAGTGGATTAGTGAAACCCGAGACGAGTGTCTACGGGACCACAGTTGATAAATAATTCACCAACGGTATACCAACCGACAAGGGAACTACAACGTAGTGCCCAACAAGAGACAAGTCTCAGTGACCACGACAAGTGCGTGGAACGGGCTACGAAGAGGATGCAGTACTAAGTAAGAAAAGGGGGTCTCCCAGAATGGGAAACACCCTAGTTGATGATTATCATGTGAAGACAGTGAGAAGTCACCCAGAGGATTTATTGTCAAGACAGTAAGATCAGTGAGGGCCAACAAGGCCACTGATGACAGTGCGGGTAAAAACAATACCACAACCGGTATGCGTTAAACCGATAGCCAGTTAGCATGGCGCACTTGCCATAGCAAGTGCTGCTATAACAGGGTTGTTCGGGAAATTTATAACCACTACGAAGTACTTGGTAAAGTACCATGAAGTTAAGTGAGATCATTGTAACCATGGAAGGGCTTAACAGCCTAACCTCTGTAATTGTGAGTACACGAGTCAGCAAGAAGCTAGACTTCGTTAAGGTAAGAAGATGTTGTGAAACCATGAAAATTTTCATTCAAACTCAAATTTACTCAAACTCTTTCCTTCTCAAAACTAGATTTTCTTTCAAACCAATACTTCTTTCGAACCTTCTTCTAAACCAAACTAGTAAAACCAAGGGCAGTTGATAAGAATTCAACAATGGATAAACTTTCCCTCGATTAAGTTCGGGAAGCATGGAATGAATATTGTCACGGGACAATATAAGGGAGTTGACAACAGAATACTTCACCTAGGTGTGTGACGGACACTACGAGTGTACCAACTGAATTGTGGGACAACCGCACTCCGATAGGAGCTTGTGGGCCTGACAGACCTACTTACGGGTTAGTTGGGTAAGTAGTAATGTATCAGTAGGGTACCCCACATATGTATACAAGTAGAGTCCGAAACACGGGAAGTAGTCGACTCCATACTACGGTCAGCAGTATAAGTCAAACAAGAGCTAAGGATTACCATGAGTGGTTGAAGTAAAGGAACTAAGTCAAGTTAACGAGACTAAAGGAATTAGTGAATTCATTTCAAGGATATGTTTAAGAGTCAGGAGGTGCGAAGTGCACTAATTGTAATATAAAGACAGCGTATATGTCTTAAGGATCCTCAGGGATAAACATAATAGCTGGAACGGTGACCCAGCCTGTACATGGCAAGCAGATGCCTAATGTGGACACATTAGTGTGCAATGAACGGGATGAAACTCCCAGAATGAGTACCTACACTACCAGGAAATGTTGATCTTCACAAAAGAAGATAATAAGCCAGTTAAGAACGCAAAACGGCGTGGCTAACTGAATATACCAATAAGTGTGAACCAGATGTAAAGGCATAACTTAGTAACACCCAGGAGCAATCCTTAAAGGGTGTTCGCATCAACAATTGTTGCATGAAAGGACGTGACAGAAACACGAGGGTTGAAACTAACACCCAGTTTAGACATAAGTTGTCAGGAGACGGACTGACAAACCTAAGGGGCATCCCATGAAAGGAAACGGAATGCAACGACCTTGTCATGGAGCTCAATATAACATCCAAACCATGTAATGTTGTACAGAGAAGTACATGTGTGTGGACAGCCTACAATGAGCGCAGCTCAAGGCAAATAAGGCTTATAGGCCACAAATAAAATGTGTTATGTAAACTAGATTGATTGCAGAAGTTTATGTTACATAAGTGAATAGAGTGGTAAACGAACCACTGTATTAAGAGTGGGGATACCTCTCGATATTGTGAGACCGCAGGAGCGGTAGTTATGTGAGTCAAGTCCAAGAAATATGTTAAGGATGGACGATATTATTATCCAAAGAGAGTAGTTAGCTTAGTAGTATGTGTCTATAAAGTGAAACACCAAGCTGAATAATACCGGCTTGTGACTTGAATGATCAATGCTCAAGGAGCATTCGGTAGTCATCCAAATGAATGACGAACCATAATGTGAATAATATAAGTATATGTGTGGAAGTTAATGTGACAGTAAATACCATGTAAGTTATTGTTATGCAATGAGTAAGAGCACGGTTCGCAGTCGGTGACCGTTGTATCAATGTTTTTGAGTAATAATGTGGCAGATAAGACCAGTTATGAGTTAAACTCAGTGGAGATGCAAGGTAAGCGATGTTAAACTGACTGGGCAATAAGCCAGTGGTAGGTACTATGTGATGAGGAACTCAGTGTGAATTCCATGGCGAATCACATAAGGGATTTACTGTCAAGAGTTTACGCCTCTGCACTCTGTATGACTGAGTGTTTTGGTATTGCACTTGCGTAGTAATGATCAAGTGGGATAGCTAGGAATTGGAAACATGTTAATTGTGGAGAAATAATGTTATAATGGCCGATGCATAGGAAATGCAAGGCCGCACCAATAAAAAAGTACTTGTACAAAACCAAATGTGGAGACATGATTAACAGTAAGTGACTACAGTAGCACTAACTGCCAAATATCGGTATGGAATATACCCCAAATGTTGTAAACAGTTGAGAGAGCACTACACACTAGGTAGTAGCTCAATCTCAACCGACTGTAAGTCGGAAGGGAACAAGTCAATCATTGTGAAATACATAGCTATATACACAGTAAATTGTTATGGAAGTGGATAGAAAGTTTATACTCACCGAATTCGCTAACGGTAAGAGATACCACGCGTCGGTTGAGAAACCATTGTTACCAAGATGAAGGTGACAATTGGGGATGTACAATACAGTAAGTAAGAATAACAAAAAGGGGCAATTAAGCTCTACAGTTATTGGAGTTTTGCAGCAGAAACTAGTGAGTCAGTGATACAAGTGTTGAATGTACATGGTGAACATGAGTGAATGGCTAATTATTAACGCCTAGAAGACTAACAGGCTAGAATCGAAACCAACTAAGAGTTTAAACAAACTCCAATGAGAATTCTTGTTTTAGGAACTAAACCGCCAATATGGTTAAGATCCTCTAATCTGAATCCATTGTAATAGACCCGTGGAAGTTAAACACTCGCGGTAGAACATTTTAAGCAAATGTTTAGTGATTGATTACGGGCGTAATCCTTTAAGGGTGTAGAGCGCAAACCACTTAGTGTGTTCCGTACAAGTGTACGTGACTTATGTTGTGCATAACCTAAAATTGTTGTTTTGATGATTGGTTATGTTGTTACGTAAACATACCATTCCTTCATGGTTAATTGTGGTAATTGCGCACAAAATGCGAATACCATTGTGATACGTTGTTTATTTGTTAACAGTTGTGTGTGATAGTACAAGTGTGGGGAGTAGAGAAACTCCCGGGGAACAAAACCCCGACAGTGTATAAATGTGAAACGGTTGTTGTATTTTATAAAATATGTGTGATATATATATTATATAGTTGATTCAGAAAGGGCATGATACCGACATAGAACCTAGTGAGCTAAGATTCCCTAGTACAACATCAAAGTGTAAAACTGATAGACGAAGTTCTATCCCTTGGAGATGTTATAATTAGGCTAGAATGATTTAAAAGATATAAAATTGGAAATGAGTGATTTATTTGATGCTTGAAAATGAAGTGGGAGGTGGAACTTGATTTGCATCGATCAAGGGAAGCCGAACACACAAATTGGGGTGGAAGGATAGTTCAACACTGATGCTGATCACATCAGGTTGGATGATTCTTGAAGCTCCCTATATGGTCACAAATAACCACGCTAAGAAAAAGCAGACATAATTGGACTTATGTTGTGTGTTTTCAAAGGATTTCGAATGGTATTTAATAACGTCGATAGATACTTACATGACTAAAGTTTTCTTACTTAACCTCACAAGAAAAAATTTTAAATTTAAGTGATTGTTTTGATCTCCCAAAGGCACGGGGACGGAAGGTGTCCATCGCGACCGAGTTCTGCGGGATCACAGTGTATATCAAAGATATTTTGATTGCTATACAGCTATGACATGTTGTGTGGTATGTGTAATAAATATTATTTTGACCTTGAGTTCCTAATGTGTTGTTACATAGACCTATGTGTCTAAAGGCTGTTATGTTATCAAGACCTGTTGGTCTAAATGTTGTTATGTTACCCAAGACTAGAGAGTCTAAGGGTTGTTATGTATATTAAATGTTGTTAAGATACCCGACCATTGAGTCCGAGGTTATCTTGTGAATATGTTATGTATATATGGATGTGAATGTGTACCCGACCATAAGTCCGAGTTGTGATGTAAAGTGTGTTTGGTTATGGAAGTTTTTATTCTATAAGTAATCCCCATATTCTAATCAAAGATATGTGGGAAGTGTAACTTCGAGGACGAAGTTCTTTTAAGGGGGGTAGATTGAAATACCCCAAACCGTTATATTGTTTAAATACTAAACTAAGGTATGTAAAGGCTAAAAATGCCTTATAAACATCAGTGAACGATTTAAACCATAGTAAAATGCAATAAAGCACTAAGATACAATAAGAGCAAAAATGTGCTCTAAGCTTGGGATAAATTGTATAGACCTAATGGTCATACTTATACCTTATAAATATGTTAATGAACATATTAAATCAATTACCAAAGAAAACCAAGCTTGAAAACAAGTTAAAACACAAAAGTGCTTTAAGGAGTCTTAAAGCACGTTTTTGAAAAATTGTCTTGTAAATGAGTTTTGAATGGCTAAATGTCCATCATTACTCTTTAATTAACATGTGTACTATATAGTGTCACATTTGGAAGTCTATATCAATGGGAAATCAAAAATTTCACTTCTATGTGCCTTGTTTTATGAATAGTAACTTTTATAAGCTAGTTTGTAACATATGTTATTATAAGTAGTTAATTGGTCAACAAAGACCAAAACACCCTTCTTATTAAATGGGGGCCGGTTTTCATGGTGTGAGTCACCACCCTTGCTACACTTATCAAATAATACATAAAGGATCAAGCAAGTTACTATTTGCTTTTAACAAATAAATATCTTAAGCTAGCTACTTACCTTCTCATTCTCTTCTTTCCTTCCATTTCCCACGGTTTGACATCTCCTTCCTCCTCTCTCCATCGGCTTGCTACAGCCATATACCATTCTCAATATTCCTTCACTTGTAACTTATGATTCCATGCTCCAAAATCAATTTCAAGACTACCTTTGTCTTAGTTAGATCAAGCTCTTCATTTCCCTCTTTTCAAATCTTCAAGAACTCAATTTTGGTGCCATGGAGATTCACCATTGAAGGAGCTTGAGCTCACCTTTCACATATTATTGTTCTCCTTTGCTTCAAGGTAAGGAAACTCAAAGAAAATGATGTTACCTTCATGTTTTGTGTTGTCCGAAAATTCACACCACAATGGTGTTTTCACCTTGCTTGTTTTAGCTTCATTTGAATCTTCCAAGGCTAGGAGGAGTCCTCTCTTGATACTTATTCAAGCTCTCTTTCCATTCAAAGGTAAAACAATTACCTTAATGTGTTAGATAATATATGTAACTAGGGTTTACAATGAATGAAGCTTAAAGCTTGTATACTCATTACATTATTTGTATAATGTTTAGAAGTTGACAAGCAACCAAAAGCCTTGCCATTTAGTCAAGGAAACAAGAAAGAAGTTTGTGAGGAAAAGAGGTGAATGTGCTAACCGAAGGTGGTTTAAAGTCTTAGGAGAAATGAGCTTATATTGCTTATGAAAATGATTTAAGGAGCCAAGGGAAAATGACTTAGGAGAATGCTCTCAAGGGCTTAGTAAAAGGCATATGTATTGTTGAGTGTATTTGCAGGTCAAAGGCAATACAATGTGGGAAATTCAGTGTTTATGATTTATGCATCTTAAGGGCCTAAGAGCCATGTTATTTAAGGGCCTAAGTGCCAAGCAATTAAGTTTATGCACTATATTGTTGTATGTAAATTTGGTGAAGTTATGTGTGTGAGAATACTCTTGATGGATTTTAGGTGTTCTTCAATGAAATAAGGTAAAAACCTAACTGTTTGGATGTGAGTATATACAAGAGAAGCTATGGCAAAATTTGGAGAATGTGTAAGAAGTTCTAAGTGATTTAAACAAGTTTTGGTGAACTAGGAAGTGTTAAAGGTGAACAAGTGTTTTACTAGGGAAGAAAGCATGTATTAAGGTGATTTAGAGTGATACAAGGACTTTGGTATTATCTTGGAAGTTCTAGGAATTCAATGAGTGTTTTTAGGATGTAATAAAGTCTTGGAGAAGTTTGTTTAAGGTTTAGGAATGTTGGTGTACAAGGAAGAAATGATGTTTAGGTAAGATGTGAAAAAGAAGATTTAGTTAGTAAGAAAAGAAGTTTGAGAGATGATGTTAAGGTGTAGAGGAAACACCTTGGTATAGTGGTCATTATTGGTGAAACACCACTTGGAAAACAAAGGAGGAAATAACATAAGTGTTAGGAATTTCGGTATGAAATGAGTAAGTGTTTAAGGTGATAGGTAATGAGTTTCATGGATGTTGTATGAGGACATAAGTGTACCAAATGATGTTAGAAACATTAGGAGGCCTTAGGAGAAGCTTGGAGTTAAATGGGCAATGGAAAAATAAGGGTCTGGGGCAGACCGACCTTGCGACCGAACTTGCCAAGGTCGGTCGAGCCAAGTTTACCCTGCGAGAATTAGTTTCTGGAATGGACCGACCTTGGGGACCGAACTTGCAAGGTCGGTCGGGCTTGTATTTTGTGTACGAATTAAGTTTCTGGAATCGACCGAACATGGGACCGGACTTCGCATGTTCGGTCGGGCCTAAATTTTCAAAGGGAAGAAACTCTCGGGAATGGACCGAACATGCGACCGAACTTACAAAGTCGGTCGGAGTAGAATTTTTGACGGTAATGTGTTCTGGAATGGACCGACCTTTTGTAAGGTCGGTCGGTAAGGTCGGTCGGACCAAAAAACATTGTTTAAGGTTATAAAATGATATGTAATGATGGGGATTGATTAGTAATGATGTTATAAGGTTGTTTAAGACATGTTAGGTGAGTTATAATGACAATTTAGTGGGGGAAAAGATGTATTAAAATGTAAAAGTAAAACAAGTTAAAAAGTGAAGTTATGTAACTAAGTTAACGGGGAAAAATTATAAGCATTAGACTTTAAACAATCATGATACCCCGATGTTAATAAAAATACATGTAATGTTATCAGTTGTTCGAGGATTGCTCGAGGAACATAAGTGGACACGATAAAGTGGACTCCGGTGACAGGTATGGTTTTCTTGCAACCTGTGTCCTACCGGATTACACCGGCTTGTATGCCAATGTGTTTTTCTGTATGTTTGCCACGTTGTAAGATAAAACATGTAATGAGTTTACAGTAATTCATTTATGTGGTGTGTTCAACTCCGATACCATTTAACCTCAGAAGTGTTAACCTTAGTTAACTGAGTCTAGGATCACATGAGAGTTCGGCATTCGGATTAACGACACGAACCATGGGACGTTCTAACCACGGCTATGCGTGTGTTAATTATGTAATATTTGTGTGCGTGTATGTAAGGACCTCTCTTGTATGTTTAACCCAGTTGTAATACTGTATGGTGTGTAGATGTGATAGACTCCATAGTGGGGTTCTAACTAATATTTGAAGGTAAGTATGTACTAACAGTGGTGAGGAATCCGGTTTGGCCGGTCGCGCATTGTTTGGGAGTGGGTATCCTTCTTATCCTTACCCTTCTCTCTGTTATGGTTGTTTCCCTCACGGGTTATGATCTCCCATTAGCTTATTCCAAAGCTTAGCTATTCTGACTTATGATCGGTTTAGGGGGAACATGTGTTTGTGTGGTGTGTTCGGGCCACCAAACCCGAACCATCTTAACTTAGGTTACTCGTCCGACTATTAGGACGGTAATGAGTGTTGTTGTTGTTGTATAACGAGCTTATCATGAGGGCGACATCATTCTCTAGGCTCACCAGTGAATTAACAATGTTTGGGTCGGTTCCTAAGAGAACCATTCCCGTTATGTTATGTGATGTTGTTGTAATGCAATTTCTATTGCGATGTTATTATGTGCACGTTGAAACGTGAAAGTGTTGTTATGTGTTGTTATGGGATGCATGTTATATGTTGTAAAATGTGGAGTATGTGGATCATGGATATGAATCCCAGTTTGTGATAAGAGGCGTTTAAGGATAACCCGATTAATGGGTAGTTGTCGTCTATTAAGGAAGTAGCTCCATTAGAGGAGAAACACTCTAGGGGTAATGAATACCATGAGTGACTTATCAAGTGTGGATATGTCATCTGTTGTTGAGCCCATTGAGGCGGAATGATTTGTGTTGTGTATTTTAAGTTACATGCATGATTCAAATAAAATCAATCGCATTCTAAGACGACAATTAGTTGTGCGTGGCCCGGTAGCATGTGGGCTGCGGGATTACCATACCAGCAAAGGTGCTGAGCCCCTTGGGGGGCACCCTTTCTCTTCTTTTCCTATTTCAGGTACCGAGAGCTGGAAGCCGTTCGAGAGTAGGACGGGGTAGTCGTTGTACATGGGTAATCGTTTAAGTTGTATATATACAGTAGGTGTAGTAAGACCGAAATTGTTATCGGCATTAGTTTGTGAAGACTCGGTACAGTGGGAAGGTGTATGTAGTTTCTATTGTTAATGGAGGTTCAGTAATGTGTAGTCGCTCGGGAATCTAGTCCATCAGACCGGTACAATGTTTATGTAATAGCCTTGTTAGCCACGTGGGTGGTTAACGGCGTGTAACACCAACGAGTTAAGTAATGTGAAGTAGTGTATTTTCCACTGCAGAATGTTGTTATGTGTTTGTTGTTGGATGGGGTGTTACAGCGAGCCCCTCCAGTCATCGCGCTCCTCCAATCCGAGCATCTGGCCTCCTCGCGTGGCTCCGGGTAGAGCAGAGGCGCTGCTCGCCCGCCAAGAAACCGAGCAGCCACAGTACTCGACCCAGTCTTCCCTTTTTTTATTTTTTTTGAATTTTTTCGAATTTTTCATGCTAGATCTAGCTCAAATGATGTTGAATTTCAAAAAACTAACACCAAATTCATACTCAGGACACCCAAATCTATAAGTTGCAAAAAAAAAATTGAAAAACTCACCGGAAAATTTTTCCGGTGGTGGTTGGTGGCGGCGGGTGGCGGCTCCGGCAGTCAGAAGAGGGCTTCTTCCTTAAGAGAGATAGAGGAGAGAGAGTGAGGAAATGAAAAATGAATAATCCAAGGAAGGTTAGGCTATATATAGTACGAGCGTTTTTTACCCGAAATTGACGTTTTCAACTGCGATTTCAATACAACGTTCTGAAAGTGTAACAATGTTTGTAATTTAGTCAAACACAACATAAAATGTCATTAACTTATGTGGAGTCACAATTATAACGTTTAAATGCGATTAAAAAGGGTTTAACGTCTTTTATTACAATTAGAGCATTTTTCACCCGAAATTGGCGTTTTTAACTATGAATTGAGTACGGCATTCTGAATATGTACCAATGTTTGTAATTTAGTCAAACATAACGTAAACTGTCGTCCAAATTACATGGATTCACAATTAAAATCATATTGACGCAATTAATACGGGTTTATAATGTTTTGTAACCATCAGAGTGTTTATTACTGTTTACGCTAAAGAAATTATTTTTTAAAAAAAACAAAAGATACAACACGACATCATTACATGTGTACAACGTCAGTATGAATTAAAAAAATTTTGTACTGCGGTGATTAGTAATTTTGTGCTGCGAGTAGCAACCCAGATGGAAAAATATATATATTTACACATATTTAAAAAGGGAATAAAATAGTAACTTAGGGTAAAGCAGGGAGCTAATAAATCAACACTTATATTAACTAAATATTATAGGAGCTAGTGTTCTAAGATGTAGTAGAAGAAATACCTTATAAAACATACATGGAATACAGATAAATGTTGAAGTAATAAAGATAATTTGAATACAATAAGCTACATAGGGGATGTCTTAAATAAATTCTAATACAGGTACATACGTACATATATTAAATAAATAAAGGAAAACACTTTATTTTATAAACCATATATCGGATGTGGATATGCCTAAAAGTTATAAACATGATTAAATACAATAAAAATTTCTTTAAGATGTCTGGATTAACCTTAATACACAAAGATATATATATATATACATATAAAAACATTAAAAATTGAATATGAAGGAATTTCTAAGTTAAACTAAACCTATACATAATACTATTGAAGGAGTATTTTATGTGGTGGTATTAAATTATGATTATGAAATTTAGTTAAAAGAGTTACCTTTGGATTTCTGAGGTTTATATAAACCATATTAGAATGCATGTATAATATTATTTGTCAATGACCAGAATGTAAATCTATAATTTGGATTAAGTAATTAATAAGTTGAGACTTAGGAAATATTGTAATTAGATTACATAAAATGTTACACAAATAGATCTTATTATATAATTAATAATAAAATAAACGAAATACTTTTACATTTAAATGTTCTTAATATATAAACAATAATAAAATAAATAAAATACTTTTACATCTAAATGTGAGGTGGATTAGTAAGTCTAGATTTAATCATTTCTTAACATTTATGGTATTGAAATATAACTTAATGTTTTAAGATAAAATCATTAAAAGGGTTAAGATATAAAACTAAGTTAAATATGATTAGGGAGTTAATCTTGATAATAACCTTTAAGTTTCTTAGAAGTAGATAAGCCATATAAAATACATTTATAACATTAACTACCAATATTTAGAATGTGAGTTTATAAATAAGTGTTGTAGTTAATAGCTAGAACTTGTAAAAAGGTTGTAAGTAAAATAGATATTTAAAACTTTAAACCTTTAATCAGACGGAACTAAGTTACATAAGATATTATATTGATATACTTTACGGTAATGGGGAATATTGATATGTTATTTGAATATTAAATATGAGAATTTTCAGGATAGATGATCTTATTAAATAATTGGCAATTTCACTTATGAATGGGGATTTAAGTCTTAGATAAATTTTACCTTATGTTAAGATATAATACTTATCTAAAAACATAATAGAGGGAATTAATTTATTAAGTTATTCCGTTGAAACCTTAGGTTTTGTAAAACAATTTTAACCATAATTGAGACCTAAGTTTATTGAAGTTTAGTATAAAAGGATTGTACATGGACTATGGGTGAAATACCCCAAACTTAAATATAGTGATTAAGATTATCCTAATCCTTGTTTAAGAGCCTAATAATGCTTATGTAGTATTGGTGAGGAGAAATAAATCCAAAAGAAATAAAGAAACTCTTAAAAAGCGAAAAACGCTAAATAAGCGTTAAATAACCATAGGAGGTATGAGACCTCGGTTAGAGTATTATATGGATTCTAAAGGTTTAATAAGACCTAAATAATATATGGGAACAACTCCCGAAGAAAACGGATCCAAATAATGTATTAAAACGGTAATAGAGCTTTAACGCACGTTTTTCGAGAAAACCCAAAAACGTGATTTTAAGTGGTCAAATGAACCCGTAAAAATTATAAGTCAATAAATAAATAATATTAAGCATTTATGGGAGCTTAATAACCAATAAAAATAAAGAAACTAGAAAATCCCGGAAAACGGGCCCGGTTAGTGAATAGTACCAATACCGGGTAAAATAACGAGCGTTTTCTGTAAAAGACGAAAAACGCTCCAGCTTACTGATAAGGTGGGGCCGGTTTTTATTTATGGGTCAACCCACTCACACACACTCTAAGCTAGTAATAAAGAAAGAAAGAAAGAGAAGGAAGAGAGAGGAAAGTAAAAAGCAAAAACATAAAACATTTCCCTCCCTCTCTCTCCTCTCACTTTTCTTCTTCTTCTTCCTCGCCTCTCTCCACCGATTTTCTTCCCTCTCTCTCGCTGTGCTGGGTGAAAATGGAACCCCTCCATGGCTGCCTCCACTTCCTCTCCTTGTACAAGCTTCATCCATGCTCCAAACTCAAAAATAATCACATATTTGTGATCCCCTCATCCTCCTCTATCATTCCCTCTTTTCAAAATTCGAAAAGTATGAGTTTCATCTCCATGGGTTTTCCCCATTTGGAGAGAAAAGCACACCATTGTGAAGCTTGGAGTCTCCTCTTTCCAACAAGGTAAAAATCTTCATGAAAGACTCAAGTTTTCTCTACCTCCTTGTGTAACAGATTTTTGCCCTTCTTGTAATGCCTTGTTCTCTCTTTGTTTGAGCTTGGTTCAACTCTCCAATGGTGGAGGAACCCCCTTTGTATTCAAGGCTTGAAAACCTCTCTTGAAACTCCAAGGTAAAACCCTAACTTGTGGTACTTTAAACCCTTCATTTAATTAGGGGTGTTATAAGAGGTTAGAAGTTTAATTATATTCTCCTTATGTAATTTGGGTGTTGGGATGGAGTTTGGTAACTCCATCCCCCACAAAAACCGATTTGGACAAGAAAGAGAGGAAGAGGAGGAATGGAAAAGAAATGAAGGAATCAAAAGCTCAAGGTAAGAGCTCCTACCTAATGTTAAATTCTATTGCATTAGAGGAATGAGAATGGGTAAAATATGTAAAGAACCCAAAACCTTGTACTAGTATTGAGGATTGTGAAGTTTGAGCATTTAAGAGCAAGTATTTGAATTGCAGCCTTTGGAGCCAAATGTGATGTAAATGTGTATTAAAATTGTGGATTGAGAAAGTATTGAGGAATTTATATTGTATGTGTGCTGGTAGAACCCTTGTGGTTTGGCTAGATTAGGAATGAGTTTGATGAGAAAGTACATATGAGGATAAGTGAGAAATGTATATGGACTATGGCAAAATTTTGGTAGGAATATGTACATGTATGGAGGACTTGGTGAATGGGAAAACCAGGGTGTATGGGAGTTAGTAGAGATGTTTAATAACTATGAGTAGTAGTTGTGGTAAGAGAATGAAAGAATGAAAAATCTGTAGCAAGAGTTGTTGAATGGTGTTGGAGAAACTAGGAGAACTTATGTACATGACCTAGGGAGTGAGTGTTGGACTCGAAGAGGAGAGGCAATGCATTGTATGTCTTGAAAATGGCATTAGGGGAAGAAATTATGTATGGAGGAGGTAGGAACCAAAATCTGTAGCAAAGGGGTATTAAATTGCATTGTAGAACTAGGAAGAATTAGTGTGCAAGATTTGGTAAGAGGAGAGTTGGACTTGGGTATAGGTAAGGTAATGGCTTGGAAATGTATTTGGGATGCTAGTAATGGTATTGGTAGTAGAAGTATTGGATGTGGGAATTGAGTTTCAAAATCTGTAGCATAAGTGTAACAAAAACTGTTACAAGTGTTGGAAAAGAAGTGAGGGAATTGTGTAAGTTGTTTGATGGATTTAGTAATGGATTCGGTCGATGAATTAAGGTGATTTAGAATGTTTAAATAGTACTAAAACATGTTAGGATGTATGTAGGAAGATTGGGGAAGCAATGGGTGAAATTGGGAAGGAAAAATAAGGCCTGTAGCACAATCTGCTACCGTCCGACCCAGAGCCTGGATCGGACCGTGGGTCGGACAAGGCTTGAGTAACGAAATGTAAACATTCTGACTTCGTCCGACCCAGAGGGTGAGTCGGACGTGGGTCGGACGGGGCTTGGATAACAGAACCGAAAATCTACTGGAATGGTCCGACCCAGGGCTTGGGTCGGACGGTGGGTCGGACGACCCATAACTTACAAAAAAAAACTATAGGATTATAACTAGTATATATATATATATATATGTGTGTGTGTATATCCACCTAAACATATGTATATATATATATGTAAGTAAACCATGGATGAGTAATGAAAAGTAAGTAAATGAAATATAAGTGAAAAGAAGGTAAAGACTTAGTCAGTATGAGTTAGGAAACGTAAGAATAATCAAATTAAGTTAATGATAGTTAGATAATCATTCGATTGTATGTATATCATAGGAATTTGATTTGTGAACACCGGAGGAACGTTGGGATACAAGTACTACGGTGAACGGTATGCTTTCTTCATGCCCTGTATCCTAATCTGGTTACCCCGATTTGTGTGCTTATTTGATCACCTAAATAAGATAAATGCATGAATCGGACTATATTGCACTTACTTGTGCTTGTTTACATTGTTCTTGATAATTGTCTTGAACAATAGTTTGTATAATTCATGAAATATATGAATGATGATGAAGTGTATTGTATTTCGTAGTGTACTTGTATATTGTATTGTATTTTGTATGGATGTGTATATGAATAATGTATTTGTGTATGTGGCTTGGATGTTGACTTCTACTAATTCCTAACTACCTAACTCCTAAAATAAGTAAGGAATAGATTGGAATGAGTAGAAGTCCGATATAGCTTCGGCCACGCGTGAGGATGAGGAGACACAAGGTTGGATCCGATTCCTGGTTCTTAAACTGGTCCACGGCCCAAATCCCTTAAATGGGTAGCATCCTGGATTGGTGAGCCAAGTAAATCCCGGTGGTGGGACCGAGTAGTTCCCCGGGCCGGAGGTCCCGACGACTTAACATGAGTAAGAGTAAGTAAGTAAGTAAGTATGTATGAGTATGAGTATGTATGCGTAAGTACTGTGGAATGAGTACAAGAGCAATCTCCACCCGATTAACCCGGGTGGACCAACATGAGCTAACAAGGACATGTATTGTGTATGTATTGTGTATATATTGTATATGTATTGTGTACTGCGTATCTCGGAAAGGTAAGAATGTATCTGACGGCTTGTATGGTTACCCTGTGTGTATTGAAGTGTGTGTAATGACGTGTATGTAAGTATTCCTTGAGTAATGTATTGTAAGGTTATGTATAAGAGCATGTATGCATGTTGTATGGATAAAATGAACCGCATGTATTCGACCAAGTGGTCGGCGTACCCTCACTAGTACGCGGGGTATGCGGTTATCATGCTCAGCGAAAGCTGACCCCCTCGGGGGAACGTTTTTAGTGTGCAGGTACCGAAGCGGTTTGGTCAAGGTAAGAGACCGGTGGCACACCCTTTTATTCAGGAAGCAAGTAGTTGTGAGGAATGGGTAGTGGGTAGACTCCTAGTGGGTATGTGTGAGTTTGGAGGAGGTAACATTCTTGTATAAGGATCGTAGTAAACTCGGTTATGTATTTTGTATTGTAAGGTTATGACGGAGTAAAGCGTTGAATGGAACATTGTAGTATTCGATTGATGAATGGAGTATATGATGTGAATGTGTAGTACTCGGGATTCCGGTCCATCAGACCGATGCGGTATGTAAAAGTAGTAGCCTTGTTAGTCACGTGGGTGGCTAACGGCGTTGTATCACCCACTGTAAGTAAGTATGTATCCGCTGCATGACTCTGAAAGCACGAGGGGATTGGACGGTAATGATTGTATTAATGGTAGGGGTGTTACAATGGGGGGTATGTGTGTTAAAAAAATAAAACATTTAGGGAATTAAATGTAAGTAAGGACACATAAAAGGTTATCTTAAAACACCTTATTATATAGTTAATGATAAAGTAAATAATATATCTCGAGGATACTAAATGTAAGAGTTCGATAAGTCTAAGTTAATAATAATATAGTTATTTCAATATGAGAGGTAATTCAACATCTTATGACAAGATTATTAGACGGTTATGATAGAGAGTCATTCTGAACTAAGGATATGATAATTGAGTTTAGTGGCTCAATTAAGTTATAATAAAATGTATCTACAACACTATGATTCCAATATACAAGATGTAGATCTTAATTAAGTTAAGGGGAAAACTTAATCATGCTGGATTATTTGGTAATATTGATTAAGTACATAATCATTACATTGTGAATTAATAGTATAGTATTCTAAGATAAACCTATCATAGGTCATAAGACGATGTTTATTCTGAAGTAAGAGTAAAAGTATTGAGCTTAAGAATTGTTATTGAAATTCTAAGATTTATTGAATAGCATATAATGCACTTATGTTATAAAGGTCTTAAATGTGAGAATTATGGTTAAGTATGGGTAAAGTGGATAAGAGTGGACCAATTAACAAGTGTTAATAAAATACATTCCTTGGTCTCACAACCTTGAGTTATACAACATTCTAAGACAAGTCAAAGGTTGTACATAACATTTAAGTGAGGGCTTAAAAGACAATTGAGACTTAGAAATAAGAGTGAGGAGTTTATTTAAGCTTAACGTAGGCTACAAGTGATTGATGATAGACTACCTTTAATATTCTTCAAAGTACTGTTGATTGTTTGCGCAAGTTGACTAGAACTGCTACAACGTTATCTAGGTACGATTTCTTGTACTCAGATACTTTTGCTAACGGACTTTGTGGAATGCTTTGGAAAACGCCAACTGATCTTAAATTGATTTCTAAGGAAAACTGTTTGTGTGACTAACTCAACTTGATGTGCCTAACTGAGCCTTGAATGTGAAACTTTCGTGGTTATTGTTTCCTTCTGTTTGGTTGTTTCATTAGACATTAACTGCCTAGGGTTTACGCTTCTGCACTCTGTAGGACTGAGTGTTTTGGTATTGCTCTAGTGTAGTTAGTGATCTAGTGGAAGTATGGAAAAGGACAATCTTGGTAATTCTTCCTTTGACTCTGGATATTGTTTCATCCATGAGCTGGGTCTTGTTGTTTCGACGTGCGCGCGTCTTCAATGGTAACAGTGAGGGGCTGTATATCCCCTGTCCCAAAAGGGACGTAGTAAACAGTGAGGGGCTGTATATCCCCTATCCTAAAAGGACGTACTTGGCGGTGGGGGCCATCTCTCCCAGTTGAATTTATTCCTCTCTTGAGTATATTTTGTCTATGGGAATCAGCTTTCTGAAATGGTGGGGACGTAAACTGTCTACCACGGGTTATGAGTATTCATATCATTCCTAGTCCTTTGTGACTACCTGAGCCTTTCTCTTCTTAACCAGAATTGGTTCTAACATCAATAATGGATGCTTACTAACTATATGGTGTGACTTCTAAAGTGGTTGACTTGGTTTTTAAGTTCTTTGTCTCTAACCTTACCTTGTTCTCTTTTCTCTATGATTGATTGTTTTGAAGTGCCTCCTTTCCCTGTTTTACTTTCAAGAGTTTGATTTCAAGTTACTGTTTATTTTGAAGAGTTATGTTTTATATATTGTTTTGGAGAATTGTACAAGTTCCATTCCAGGGAATTGACTCACCCCTCCCGGGGTGGGCTGCTTGGTTTCATCTTGCAGGTATGAATTGTTTATACAGGTGGCCACGAAGAGTATGAGTGATTGGGATGGGAATTAGTATTTGTGGAGAGTTGTTGTATTTTGCTATTAATGTAGTCATGTTATGTTTTCTCGAGTTCAGACTGTAACATTTGTAAGTAGTAATTGGTGAGGTTATGTACCGGGTGTTTGGAGCCCGATGATCTGTAATCGCCGTTAGAGATTTTATTCCGCTGTATTTATTGTAAATAGGGGCGTTACAACGCCTGAGGTGGAATTTAATTGGAAAAGGTTAAGTGATTGGTTTAAAGGATAAGGGCCAGGCCGCCAACTAACAAGTACAGCTAATTAATACGCGTATCTTGTTTGGTTATGGTGATGGATTATTGGTGATTGATTATCTGGTTGTTGTTACTATTATGTGAGGTGATTCACAGGTGAACTGTTATGTGGTTGTTTAGCATTTACAGTTGTTACTGTTATTGTTGTAAATCGGTATTTCATGTAAAGAATCTAATATCAAGATGGCTAAAATGACTTAAGGAATCTAGATGACTTAGGACTACATTTAGCACACCAGCATTTCGATTGCTGAGCCCTTCAATGGGCAAAACATTTCAGGTTACTGAAGACTCACGCCGGAGTGCGGGGGACAGGGTAGCTGATGTGTTTTAATAAACACTCTGCAGTTTTATGTATGTTTTGTATTAAGGAGATTGTTGTATTCAGTTAGTTGCTCATTTAGCTTGGATTTGGTTTGTAATAATTGGAGTGCTCAGTATCTGTTCATCACAGCGTGAGGAGTTGAGATTGTTGGAAGGAGTATGGATGCCTTGTTACTCACAAGGGTGAGTAACGGTGTGTAACACCAAGGTAGATAGTTTTATTTTCCGCTGTGAATTGTTATTTATTATGCTACAACTTGCGACGTTATTACAGGTTTAGGAATAGGGGTGTTACACCTACATCCAGGAAAGCACTGATAAGTGCGCTTGGGGGGAAGGAAGTGGAAACGACGAGTAAAGATTAGTTTTTGAGATATGTAACAGACGGAATGGATGACCTTTTCGAAGTCTCATCCGAAGTGAGTAACTCTAACCCATGCAACACTGAAGGTTCAAGATGGCCTGACGTGTATGAGGAGAGATCATGAGAGCTGTAGAAATAAGAACTCGCTAAGTTGCTACTATGCAACATCTCGAAAGGGAAGTAAGACCTTACCACCACGGTAAACTTGTGGGAACGAGTGCGGGAATGAGACTGAATTAATTTGAATAAGAACTTCTTCAATAGGAGCAGAAACCCGATTAGGGAATAGCACTGCACTGACACACACCGTACCGGTGGCTCAGTCTGCATGGCGCGCTTGCCACAGCAAGTGCCACACTAACCAAAGTACTAAATTTCAACCTGCCTTGCGCACTTGCTACAGCAAGTGCAGCGACGGTAAACTACCCCCAAAGGACCGAGTAGTCCAGGTGGTTACCAATAAACACTAAACGTCCATGTGAGTCCGTAATGCAATGAAGCAGGATATAGCCTTCTTAAAGGCAGGGTTACAACAGACGAAGGGCAAAGGCGAGCATTACAGGAGATACTCTAAGCTGGAGATTAGATACTTCAAGCAAACCGCAATAGCGGATAACCGTCTGAAATACCTCAAACCTTTATATGTTGTTTAAATATCAAATTATGGTATATTAAGGCTAAAAAGTTCCTTTGAAACATTAGTGAACAATTTAAACCATAGAAAACACTATAAAATACCATAAGGGCAATTAGAGCAAAAATGTGCTCTAAGCTTGGGATAACCTTGGTTGAGACTCTAAGAGCCTACCAAGACCTTATTTACATGTTAAGGAACATGTTAAATCAATTACCAAAGAAAACCAAGCTTGAAAACAAGTTAAAACACAAAATGTGCTTTAAGGAGTCTTAAAGCACATTTTTGAAAAATTGTCTTAGAAATGGGTTTTGAGTGGCTAAATGTCCATAATTACTCTTTAATCAACATGTGTACTACTTAGTATCACATTAGGAAGTCTAAATCAATGGGAAATCAAAAATTTCACAATTATGTGCACTAATTTATGAATAGTGACCAAATAGTGCTAGTTTAAGACATTAGTCAATATAAGTCAACTATATGGTCAACAAAGACCATAAATATCCTAAGACTAATAGGGGGCCGGTTTTTAAGTGTGAATCACCACACTTAGCTAGTTAAATAAAGAAGGAAGTTTGATAAAGCAAAAGAACTATTTACTTTAAGCTTTAAATATCTTACAAAGCTTACCTCTCTCTTCATTCTCTTCTTCCTTTCTCATTTCCCACCGTCTCCATCCTTTACTCCCTTCTCATTCTCGGTTTTGCTACAGTCCACATCAATACTCCATCTTTGATTGCCTATATCTCCTAGCTCCATGCTCCAAAAATAATTCCAAGACCACCATTCTCTTTGTTTAGTCAAGCTCTACAATCTTGTCTTTTCAAATGTCCAAAAACTTCATTTCGGTGCCAAGAGGAATCACCATGGAAGGAGCTTGAACTCATCTGTTTACATCTCATTGTTCTACTTTGCTTCAAGGTAAGGAAAACCAAAGAAAAACTTCATTTCCTCTTGTTTTTATATGTGACCAAAAATCACCTCTTCATGATGTTTTATTTTGCTCATTCATAGCTTCATTCCAATCTTCAAATGGCTAGGTGGAGTCCTCTCTTGCTACTTAATCTAATTCCCATTCAATTTCAAGGTAAAACATTCATTTATGTGTTTTAAGACATTATATGACCTAAGGTTTATTAATGAGTATAAGCATGAAGCTTAAAGCTCATTATCTTTACTTGTGTATGGATAGAAGGTTGACAAATGATCAAGTTCCTTGCTAATCTTCAATCCAAGGAAACCAGAAAGAAGTTTGGAAGGAAAAGAGGTAAACAACCTAAACTTATGTGTCTTAGGAAAATTGAGCTTTAAAATGCTTAATAAACTACCTAAGGAGCCAATGGCAAATGAGCTTGTAAACTATCCTCAAAGAGGCTATTAAAGGCATATAAAATGATGTGTGTATTTGCAGGTCAAAGGCATATATTATGTGGGAAATTCAGTGTTTAAGGTTTATGCAATTTAAGGTCCTAAGAGCCATGTTATTTAAGGGCCTAAGTGCCAAGCAATTTAAATTATGCACTATATTGTGATGTAGTGTAGTTTAAGGTTTAGTTGTGTGTAAAGAACATTCTTGTGTGGATAAATGTTCTTGAGTGTTTAAAGGTGAAAAATCTTGTGTTTTGGGTGTAAGGAAATACTAACAAAGCTCTGCCAAAAATTGAGTAGAAAACAAGAAGTTTAGATGTTTTAATGAAGTTTGGTGACCTAGGTTGTACTAGGAATGGTTAGGGCTTAAACTTGTGAAAGAAAGGGAATTTAGTGTTCATTAGGTGATTGTGATACATCAAGGTCATGGTGGAAAAGTAGTTAAGCCTAGAGAAGAGTTATGTTTGTAAGAGTTTAAGTGTGTATTGGAGGAAAAATTGAAAGAGCTTGTGTAATGGAGGTGCTGGGCAAGAATAATGCTTAAGGAGTAGTGGTAGTGTAAATGAGGTAACATTTTGGTTAGTTGGTGTTGTAGGCATAAAACTATCACTTAGAAACTTAAGGAAAAATATCACAAGTGTTGGTAAACTTTGTAAGAAATTGAGTAACAAGTTTGATAAGGAATTAGACAAGTTTGAGGTGCTATGTTAGCATTAGAATATACCTAAGATCATATGGAAAGCTTGGGTATACAATGGATGAAGAGAATAGGTGAAAGAAGACTTGAAAATGTCAAATTTGGAGATCTGTTGCAGTGGTCCGGGACCTAGGTCCAGGGTAATGTCCCGGACCATGCAAAAATAAAGGCCGAGAGTTCATATGTTACCTTGTCTGGGACTTAGGTCTTGTACTAAGACCCGGACCACCCCCTGATTTACCCCCGAGGATTGCTAGCTTATATTGGTCTGGGACTTAAGACCAGTATGAAGTCCCGGACCACCACATAAAACCACCCGAGAGTTATGTCAAGTATAGGTCCGGGAGCTTAGATAAGGACCAAGTCCTGGACCACTTTAAAAACTTAGTTTAAGCTTAGGTAATGATGTCTAATGATGGTGATTAGTTTGTAATGATGTTGTAAGGTTGTTTAAGACATGTTGGGTGTGTCATAATGACAATTAAAAGGAGGGAAAGTTATAACCAAGTGTGAGAATAAAATAAGTAAGAAAAATGAAGTCGCAAGTTAACTGAAGTCAAGTACGGTAATTAACCGACATTACTAAATGTGTATAGGAGTTGCCTACGGTGGAAACCAGTCGAAGCAGGGACCAAGGTATGGTTTTCTTGCAATCTGTTGCCTACCGGTTTACACCGGCTTGTGTGTTGTTTGTTTTTTTGTGTGTTTATGACCTTGTAAGATTTAAGTCATGAAATGACTTTACAGTTATTATTATTGTTGTGTCGTGAGAGTACCGGTACCGTTAACCTCGGATAAGTGCTAACCCGTAGTTAACTAAACTAGGATACGTAAGAGAGCGGTACCCGGTTATAACGTTTCCACATAAGGAACGTTCTAACCCCGGCTATGTATGAACTAGTTGTGGTCTGTGTTGTTAAGCTATGTCTCATCTCCTTTGTGTCTCACTGGACTTAAACACTTACTTGTGAATTAATTTACTAAGTTTCAATAATGGGGCTTCTAACAAGTGCTAACCGAGGAGTGAGGAGTCCGGTTGTTCCGGCCACGAGTGTGGGTATGGGGGTCGATGTCATAACCAATTCGATTCTCTCTGTATGTTATGGTTGTTTTCCTTTTTAGTTTCCAACCTCTCTTTAGCTTATCCAAGGCTATTTTACTGACTCACGTCGGGCCATAGGGGCATACTATGTTTGGTGTGTTTGGATTACTATATCCGACACACCTTTGGGTTAAGTTAACCGTTCATCTAACAGGATGGTAACGAGTTATGTAACGAGCTTAGCATGATTTTTGCAGCAATCTCTAGGCTCTCCGGGTGAACTGACTATGTTTTGGTTCGGTTCGTAAAGAGAACCGTACTTGTTATGTTATGTACTAATATTGTGATGTGATTCTTGTTGCTATGTTATGTAATTTGTATGTTAAAAATCAATGCCATGTCATCATGACAATTGGTTGCGTGTATCCTGGTAGCTGACGGGCTGCACGTTAGCCATACCAGCCATGAGTTGTTGAGCCCCTCTGGGGCACCATATTTTTCTATGTTGCAGGATGAGGATCGAGGAGGCGGAGTGGCTCTAGATTTTAGGTTTTATGAAATACTTTTGATGGTTTTTGGATGTTTGGACCCGGGATGCGCCTGTGCTCCCGTGGTGGTATATTATGGTTGACAGATATACAGTTATGGATGTAAATATAAATACTCGGTTGTTGGTTGTAATTATGGTTTAGTACTTATGCTCGGGAGTCTGTTCATCAGACCGATACGTTTTTTTATGTATTCTGCCTTGTTAGCCATGTGGGTGGCTAACGGCGTGTAACACCAAACCGTTTAGTTAATATTAAGATATCAAATATTACCGCTGCAATTCGATTTGTTGTTTAAGTACAGTAGGGGTGTTACAAAAAGTGGTATCAGAGCGAAGTATCTCTTTGGTGACTGGAATACCTAGCTTAGGAATATACCGAGTTAGGAAATTAATCTTAGTTACCTCAGTGAGCAGTTAGAGAAAGGTTAACCAGTAACTAAGTATGGATTCACCTTATGTCGGAAAGGCGTTACAACCGGTGGAACCGATAAGTTTGTAAGCCAAGTGCTAATGAATGTTCGTGTAAATTCAGATGTCAGGTAGACTACGTGGACGAGGCCGCGAGCGCGGTACTGGTGATACGGGAGACCAGGGCAATGATACTACGACACGAGTTATGGCTGACGCAGTAGTAGCAGCCGCCATAGCCTAGATGGTTCCCCAGCTGGTGGCTGCGATGCATCAGCAGCAGTAGCAAGGCGGTGCGGACCAACAAGGGCCACAACCGCAACCACAGCCGCACGAGACCAACTGGGTCAGGGCGTTGGCGGATCTGAGACCACCGTCCTTTCATGGGGAGACCGACCCGGGTAAGCTGGAGGCGTACATCTCCGAGCTGGAGACCGCCTACGAGACCTTGAATGTACCTACTAGAATCAAGGTCCGTCTTGCCGCTTACTATCTGAAGGGTTTGGCACATAGTTGGTGGAAGCTGGTACGGGAGGGCAGAGTTGCAGACCCTACCTTCGAGTGGAGGGAGTACACGGCTCTGCTGCGATCCAAGTACTACCCGATACATGTGCAAGAGGCAAAGCGCCTTGAGCTGGACAGTCTGAGGCAGGGGGATAAGATGTCGGTAGACGAGTACTACACCGCCTTCATCGGCCTTATCCACCTGCTACCAGATCTGGGTTACTCAGACCGGATACTGGTAAACCGTTTCTACAACGGACTCAGCTACCGCCTACGCTATGGAATGGGGCCAACCGGATATACTACCTTGCAGGTAATGGAACTACAGTGTGATATGAGTAAGTACGTATAATGTGTGAATGTGATTGTGAGTTTGATTTTCGGGGCATAACTAACACCCTAAAAAAATTGGAGTGCTATCATGCCGCTGCTATAGTAGAGATCACCGTCCGTCTGAGGGACAAGGAGAATGCGCATAAGCGCAAGGCTTCGAGCAAGGGTCAGGTCACGCAAGGGTACGGGGGAGGAAAGAAGAAGAAACCTTATCCCCAGTCCTAGAAGGGCCAGCAACAGGGTGGCAAAGGCTAAGCCCAGACCACCACTGCTGAGGAGCCACTGCAGCTCACGTATGCCTATGCGGCAAAGCCCCTACGCTCTCACCCGCCCAAGGGTAACTACCAAATCCGTGTACCAAAGTTTAAATGTGTGTTGATATGTTATGAAGTGTGTATTGATGGTGAAATGTTATAGCAGCTAGCACGGGTTGTAGATCCGATCGCCACTACTACTGCAAGTGGTGCAAAGGAGACCACCCTGGCAAGGACTGCAAGGGAAATGATGTGCAGTGTCGCTACTGCAAGAAGATGGGGCACCGCGACTTCGAGTGCTACCAGAACCCCAACGGCAGAAACTACAGGCCTACGGGGCAATGGTAGGGTAAGGCCGCCGCGACCACCGAAGGCACGAAAGCTACTAACCAGCTATCCTCTGAAAAGGGGAACACGAACTCCCAGAAGGGGAAGGGGTCGAGATCCGGCAAGGCCGCCCTGAATGTGGTAGACCGGTCTGAGACTGCAGGACCCTCTTCTAGACCAGGTACAACCGTAACCGTTGAGTGAAGTAATTGACTGCTTACCGCATTTCAAGCATGAGTGTTAGCAAGTCTAAATGAACAACCATATGAGTGAAAAGTTAAAGTATAATGTATAACTCACCCAAATTAGGTAATTCTAAACCTTAGGAACCTTCAATATTTGCTATCCAATCCCACCGACACCAAACCCTGAAGAAACCACCATCAGCATCACTGAATTCCCGATGGAGCAATGTCAGGTTATCCAGCCAGGTATGATACTATTAAGTGGATACCTGACACCCGAAGCACAAATCCACTTCATCCGACGATGTGACAAACTGGGAGTAGAACCTGGAGGTTTCTACACACCCAAATACCAGATTAGTAGTGTAGCTGGCCTTGTTAGTCACGTGGGTGACTAGCGGCATTGTACACCCGTCGTTGTGTATGTATTATCCGCTACGAAGGTAAGTATTTGTACAGTAATGATGGTATTAGCGGTAGGGGTGTTACAAAAAGTGGTATCAGAGCGAAGTATCGCTCTGATGGATGAAATACCGAGTTTAGGAAAATACTGAGTTAGGAATTAGAGACTTAGGGCTAAGGGTTGAGTGTTAGCGTGTGAGGTACGCTAGATAGGAACTTCCGTGTGAACCGGAAACCTACAACAACCATACCTGCCCTCCGCAACCCACGATATTAAGTTGGGAAGAACGCCAATGAGATGGAAAGACATCTCACACTCGGGTAAGACCCGATCTGCCAGTTGCAAAAATAAACCTTACTAGAAAAGGAACCTGTCATACGGTAAATTCCGAGAACCGGAAATCCCGGAGACGGTTTCCTTTGGAACAACAACAACCACATTTAATGATCGTAGACCGAAGATCCAAAACATAGGATAATGGAATTTACGGCACCATGGGGCGACGTGCTCTGCAGTCGCGAGAACCATGAGTAGCCAGCAAGAAGAGGAGCACAACCGCGCGATGAAGCGAGGAAGATAGAGTAACAAATCCAAGACAAGAGAGTCTACAGACTGTAATGTTTGATAATACCAATAACGGTATACAAACCGACTAAGGAATTAGTCGAGGTTAGATTAATACCAAACCTACACGCCAAGAGGCTATAATAACCGAACAACATGGTTCAGATAACTATGAAAGTATTCATAAAACATACACCTGTAGGACTACAACGTGGTTCCTAAGGATAAGTCAAGTCTCGTTAACCATAGTGAAGGTGTGAGACACCCGGATAGACGACAACCATGTCAAGTACACTGAGAAGCGACTCAGGAGATTGATCACCAAGATAAAAAGATCAAAGGAAGATCTAATAAGACCACCAAATATGGATTGAAATACCCCTAAATTAATTTAAATTAATTTAGGGGATTTCTTTTATTAAACCTTTAATAATACTATTAAGTATTAAATTATTATATGGAATTATGAATATTAAATTATTATATGGCATTATGAATATTAAATTATTATATGGAATTATGAATATTAAATTATTATATGGAATTGTGAAATTTATTTAGGGGTTTTCTCCTATTTAACCCTAATTATTATATATTATTATATAGTATTATGAATTTAATAATAAGATTTATAAGTCAATAAATCTTGGGAAAATTTCTAAACACTCCAATTATATTATAAAGATTTTAGGAAGTGTTGGAACATTGTTTTGAAACATAAAAGTCAATATAAAATTCTAGAAACCTTAAAGCTTATTAAGCCTTGTAAGAGTTGACTTTTTGAGAATGGTCAAACCAGGTCATGAAACCTATACCTGTAAATAGGTTATGGAAAACCATGAAGATCGATAAAAAGAACGTCAAAAACGGATCATCCTAGCCAAAGTTATGCTGGATTGAAGTTTTGAGTCAAAAATTTGAAAGATGCCACGTGTCACTCTGTCATGGGTCGCCAACACTTAGCCAATTTATCCCTTGAATTTCAGTAACAAATTCTTGATTTTGCCCTAACTTTAGACGGCTATAATTTTTTCATCTCTCCATATTTTTCAATGCCGTCTTCTTTTTTGTCTTCTCCTACATTCCCTCTAAACAACTATAACTCATACAAACCCTAATTCATTCTGAATCAACCGGAAAATCGAGTCAAAGTAGCCACCCTGCAAAAACCGAAACTGCAATTCCAGTTTTCTCTTCGAATCAGGTAACTTCGATCAGCCATAACTTCTTCGTTACTCATCCAAATTCCATGTTCTTTAGCTCGTTTTGAAGAGATCTAATTCCTCTAAAACTTTCATGTTTATGGTCTAAGCCAATTCTCAACCGATTGGAAGGGAAAGGTGTCTAAAGTTTCGGTCTCGCCAGCACATAAAATAATACCAAAACAGAGAGGTAAACTCGTGATTTGCGACTTCAATTTCATTCTGTGTGGTGCGAGTTAGGATTAGTTCTTGCTATCATTGTGTAGAGCTATGGTTCTTCTTTCTAATGAGCCCAAGAACATGGCCTAACTCGATCTAGAACGTATTTTATAGATCTCCAAAGTTCACTACTCGAACAGCTCAAGTTCGGATTTTTCCCGATTTCCCGAAATCGAATTCCTCCGTTTTTGCAACTCCGGTGAGTTTCTGGTCAAATTGCTCCGTTATTGCTGTTAGTAATCATGTATCCGACCTAACCCAACAACCAATTGAGGTTATTATGCTCTGTATGTGTAGAATTTTGCAAGATTGTAATCGAATCGAACTTTGAACCCTAACTTCGATTTGAATTCGAATCCCATCGTATACTGCATTATAATTGGGGAAATTAGTATCATTAGAACCGAAATTTGATTTCTAAACCATAGAAACAAGAATCACTCGATTTCGTTCTGTAGATTGTGAGAAAATCGAGATTTAGTACTCGAGTCGATTTGGGGGCGGATGAAGAACTGGGCTTTCAGCAGCCGTCCGATTGTAGTTATAAGAAACGGACGGCTGAGATTAGATCGTTTCAAATTAAAAGATTAAGTTTTTATTATGATTTCAGTAAATAACCCTAACTTGTTGAGTTAATTTAAATACCTTCCCGAATGTGTTTTGACTTGAAATTTTAACCATAGATTCCTTATTTAATCTAGTTTATTTTGATGTAATTAAATTAATATGGTTTTGGAGTTTTTAAACATAAGTTATGATTTTTGCAAGTTACGGGTTTTCTGGAATTATTTGACTAAATTAAAAAGATATTTTTATGAAATAAAATTTTATAATATGTCTAAAATGTTATAGTTACTGTATATTAAATTTGGGAATTTTTGGGCAATGGTAAAAGGTTTTAAAAATTGTGTTTATGAGTTTTTCATAAGAATAACCTATAATATAAGGTTTTTAATGTAACCAAAAATTAAAGTATGGTTTGTTAATGAACTTTTTAAGCTGGGAAAAATATGGAACACTAAATTAACACTTTATATCAGTAAGGTATTAGTTTTATGAGAAGTGAAATTATTTATATATATGTATATACTTATATGGTAGATTTAAAATAGAAACTTATGTTAAATCAAGGAATTTAATTATTCTACATTTTATTTATTTATTATATTATATGGGAGTTAATATTCTTAATTAAAACTAAGGAATATATATATATATATATATACACATATATGTAAAAGAAATAAAATAGTAACTTAGGTTAAATCAAGGAGCTAAATTAATCTACATTTATATTAATTATATAATATGGTGGTTAATATACTTAATTGAAACTAAGGAAAATACTTTATTTTGTAAACTATATTTTGGATGTAGGTGTGTGTAAAAGTCAATATAAATAATTAGATGTAATTAAACTACATAAAGAATGTCTTAAATAAATCCTAGTATACATATACGATAAATAAATAAATAAAGGACATAAAATGCCTTATAGCAAATAGATTATGAAGGAATTAATAAGTTGAACTGAACATATACATAATACTATTAAAAGAATATTATATGAGGTAGTATTGAATTGTGGTTATGAAATTTAGCTTAAAGAGTTATCTTGGATTTCTAAGATTTATATAAACCATATTAAAATACGTGTGTAATATTATTTGTCAGAGACCAGAATGTAAATCTATAATTTGGTTAGGTAATTAATAAGTTGGGACTTAGGAATATTTGTAATTATATTTTACACAAATAGAACTTATTATATAATTAATAAATAAATAAAATATTTTTACATCTAAATGTTCTTAATATATAAACAATAATAAAATAAATAAAATACTTTTACATCTTAATGTGAGGTGGGTTAGTAAGTCTAGATTTAATCATTTCTTAACATTTATGGTATTGAAATATAACTTAATGTTTTAAGATAGAATCATTAAAAGGATTATGATATAATCTATATTAAACGATGATTTGGAAATTTATCTAAATAATTATCCTTAAGTTTCTTGGCATTAGATAAGCCATATAGAATACATTTATAACATTTATTATTAATACTTAGGAGGTGAGTTTACAGTTAAGTGAGGTATTTGGTAGTGAGAATTTAAAGGAAGGTTTTTAAATAGGAATTTGATACTTAAAACCTTTGAACCTTTTGTCTGATAAAACTAAGTTACATAAGATATTATATTGATATACTTTACGGTAATGGGACGTAATGATAGGTTATTTGAATATAAGATATGAGAATTTTCATAATAGATTATCTTACTAAATAACTAACAATTTCACTTATGAACCAAAATTTAATTCTCTGATAAATTCTACTCTATGTAGATATATTGTCCATCCTAAATACAATATAGGAAATTAATTTATTAGGTTATTCCTTTGAAACTTTAGGTTTTGTAAAACAATTTAAAACGTATTTAAGGCTTAAGTTTATTGAAGGTTAGTACAAAAGGATTATACATAGTCTATAGAGTGTATGTGTGTAAAAATAAAACATTTAGGAGATTAAAGGTAAGTAAGGATACATAAAAGGTTATATTTAAACACCTTATTATATAGGTAATAATTAAGCAAATAATGTACCTTGTGAATACTAAATGTGAGGGTTCGATAAGTCTAAGTTAACTATAATATAGTTGTTTCAATATGAGAGGTAATTCAACATCTTATGGCAAGATTATTAGACGGTTATAATAGGAAGTCATTCTGAACTAAGGATATGATAATTGAGTGTAGTGGCTCAATTAAGTTAATAAATTGTATCTAAACATTATGATTCCAATATACAAGATGTAGATCTTAATTAAGTTAAGGGAAAGACTTAATCATAATGGGTTGTCTAGTAGATATTGTTTAAATACATAATCTTTACATTGTGAGATAATAGTATAGTATTCTGAGATGAGTCCATCATAGGTCATAATACAATGTTTATTCTAAATTAAGAATAAAGGTATTGAGTTTAAGATTATTATCGAAATTCTTAGATTTAATTATATAACATAAACACATTTATGATATAGAGGTCTCAAAAGTCTTGAATGTGAGGATTGTGGTTAAGTATGAATAAAGTGGATAGGAGTGGACAATTAGCGAATGTTGATCGAATACATTCCTTGATCTTGCCACCTTGGGCTATACAACGTTCTCAAATAACTCAAAGATTATACATAACACATGAGTGAGCGCTTAAAAGACAATTGAGACTTTGGAATAAGAGTAAGGAGTTTATTTAAGCTTAACTTAGGCTACAAGTGATTGATGATAGACTACCTTTAATATTCTTCAGTGTACTGTTGATTGTTTGTGCAAGTTGACTAGAACTGCTACAGCGTTACCCAGGTACGATTTCTCGTACTCAGCTTGTTGTGTTTTGGACTCTATGGAATGTTTTGTACGATTTCTCGTACTCTGATCTTTTTGCTGATTGACTTGTGGAATGTTTTGGAAAACACTAACTGACTTAAAGAGGAATTTATAAAAAGGAATTGGTTGTGTGACTAACTCAGCTTGTGTGACTAACTGAGCCTTGGATGCGAAACTCTCTTGGGTATTGGTTCCTTCTATTTGGTTGTTCCATTAGACATTGACTACTTAGGGTTTACGCTTCTGCACTCTGTAGGACTGAGTGTTTTGGTATTGCTCTGGGTAGTTAGTGATCTGGTGGGAATTTGGAAAAGGTCAATCTTGGAATTCTTCTTTTGACTCTGGATATCGTTTCATCCATGAGCTGGTTCTTGAGGTTTCGACGTGCGCGCGTCTTCAATGGTAACAGAGAGGGGTTGTATATCCCCTGTCCCAAAAGGGCGTGTTAAAGAAAGGGGCTTGTATATCCCCTGTCCCAGAGGGACGTGGTAAACAGTGAGGGGTGTATATCCCGTGCCCTAGGGGATGATAGACAGTGAGGGGCTGTATATCTCCCCCCCTTAGTGGAGTGATAGACAGTGAGGGGCTGTAGATCCCCTGTCCTTAGTGGTGGGTGATAGACAGTGAGGGCTGTATATCCCATGGGATAAACTGTAGGGGGTATATGTTGGGACGTGATTGGCGGTGGGGGCCATCTCACCCAGTTAAAATTATTCCATTCTTGAGTTATATCTTGTCTATGGGATTCAGCTTTCTGAAATGGTGGGGACATAAACTGTCTACCACGGGTTATGGGTATTCATATCATTCCTAGTCCCTTGTGACTACTTGAGTCTGTCTCTTCTTAACCAGAATTGGTTCTAACATCAACAATGGATTCTTACTAACTATGTGGTGTGACTACTTAAGTGGACGACTTGGTTTGGAAGTTCTGTCTCTATCTTTGTCTTGTTTTCTTTTCTCTTTAACTTGATTGTTTTGAAGTGCTTTATCTCTGTTTTACTTTTAAAAGTTTGTTTTCATGTTACTGTTTATTTTGAAGAGTTATGTTTTATAAGTTTGTTTTTGGAGAATTGTACCAGTTCCATTCTAGGGAACTGACTCACCCTTCTCGGGGTGGGCTGCTTGGTTTCATCTTGCAGGTACAAATTGATTTACAGGTAGCCACAATGAGCATGAGTGATTGGGATGGGATAAGGTTTATGGAGAGTGAACGTGTTTTATTATTGTTATGTTTATGTTAAATTTTCTCGAAGTTCAGACCGTAACTTAGTTAATTGTAATGGTTGTAATTGGTGAGGTTGGTACCGGGTGTTTGGAGCCCGATGGTCTGTAGCACCTTTAGTTTATTTTCCGCTGTTGTTTTATTATTATAGGGGTGTTACAGAAAGTGGTATCAAAGCGTAGTTACACTCTGAACCCGAGAAAACAAGCCGGGTGAAATACTTAGATTATAGGTGCACTTAAAACTGGGGAACTGGGGTAGAATTGGGAAGTGAGGACTCCAGTAAGGCACGACTCCTAACCCTTTTTGGAATTGTGAACGATTCTTTTACACACTTTTCTTTGTGAATGTCTGTTGAGTGTGATGTGTTGTTATACCGTTCCAACAATAAACTACAAATATATATATATAAGTTTGGAACATCCTATATTAAGTACGATAAGATTTTGGTTGACATAAACCAAATATTAAGCTATATTTCAAAAGCATACTCATGGAGAATACATTGCTAAAAATGAAATCCTTTAAAAGCTAGTACACAAATTCCTTGAATTTTAAAGAATACTTTTGGTTGAAAACAGTATACAAATAGAACTTTACATAACTAAATTAGTATTGATATTATGTGAAAGTACTTCAACTCCTTTAAAGTTTGAAAATAAATCTCATGAACTAAGTATCAATTTATTACCTAAAGATAATGTTTAAGATAAATCTTAAGTCTCGAAAATTATTAAGCTAACAAGAATCAGTAGCGTATTAGAAAAGATCAACATCTGAACTTGTAAAACACATTAAAACTCTATGTTAACTTTAGAAAGAAAACACATAAGCCTAACACCCTACGGGAAGTGCCTGGTGCGACGAACTCCTAGGCTGAAAGTAGTGGGGGTGCACACCCACTTCTAGAAGTTTAGGGGCTAGGAAAACCTTGTCATCTAACCGTAAATAAACTTCTACGCAAGTGATGGATTGGGTTGAACTTGAGGGGAAGTGGTGGTAAGACGTTACCATCATGAAATCTTGAGCTAGGCATATTTCATTACTAGCCACAATGAACAATTCAAAACTTATATATTAAGATCCAGTACTAAACTCATACATGTAAAGAGTTTACCGAGTTAAATCTTTGGCGAAAAATACTTACCTATGGAGTGAAAACACATGAGTAATAATAAACTAAATGTTATTGAGCCTTAAATACTTGGAGTATTGAGTGTCTAGTGAAAATTTGAGAGTTACTTAAAGATTTGGAAATCCTCATGTTTATTTAGAAGTTTAACCTTATACATAGATAAAATCTTAGAAGTCACACTAAGAGTGATAATTACAAAAGCCACCATTGTCTAAGGGAGTACTAAGATTTAATAATCAGGAGAATACTTACATAGAACAAACCTTAAGAAAAATAATTACCAAGAGTGAGTGAGTTTTCATTAGACTAGCTCATTTGACTTAAAATTTTATATAGAGTCCCTACCTTAAAAAAATATAATATATAAATTTTAAGATAAAGGAATCAGATTTTGGAAGAACTTCCTAAAATTCTGCCTTGAGTGAAGCTATATAATAAGTAAATTTTATAAAGTAAACACTGAATGAATCGTCTAAAATATGATAGTTAATTATAAAAAAAAAATTGAAACTTGAAAAGTCACAGGAAATATTTATCTTATAGAGTTTTAACATATGGTTGACTAATAAACCTTTGAAGATAATTTTGGAAGATTATTGAGGATTATTAAATGATCGGGAATATTATGTTAAACTACTCAAGTACGTTACACCTGGTTTATAGCTTGGTAATATAATTGATATGATAAATGATCATATATGGACATATAATTCGTATCAGTCATTAAATGAACGGATAATAATGTGATACCCAGTGTAGGGGTCACCTCCCACATCGATCGGGAGAGAGCACGAACCACGCCTTATAGGTGTGGGGATACTCTCCCCTTGTGAGACGCGTCTGGAGAGGTGTGAGTACATCACCCTCCGGAACAAAACCCCAAGTATGGGAACAATATCCACCATGGGTGAGGGCTTCCGCTTCCGCTGGGCCACTCTGGTGAGACGCGTTTTGAGTGGTGTGAGTACATCACCCTCAGAAACAAATCCGTGCGGGCTGCGGCCCAAAGCGGACAATATCTCACATGTGGGTTAAGACTGGGGATGTTACAGTTGGTATCAGAGCCAGGCCCAGGTCGGTGTGCCAGCGAGGACGCTGGGCTCCCAAGGGGGGTAGAGTGTGATACCCAGTGTAGGGGTCACCTCCCACATCGATCGAGAGAGAGCACGAACCACACCTTATAGGTGTGGGGATACTCTCCCCTTGTGAGACGCGTCTGGAGAGGTGTGAGTACATCACCCTCCGGAACAAAACCCCAAGTATGGGAACAATATCCACCATGGGTGAGGGCTTCCGCTTCCGCTGGGCCACTCTGGTGAGACACGTTTTGAGTGGTGTGAGTACATCACCCTCAGAAACAAATCCGTGCGGGCTGCGGCCCAAAGCGGACAATATCTCACATGTGGGTTAAGACTGGGGATGTTACAAATAATCATAAGATAAAATCTTATAACCACCAAGGAAATACAATTACATAACAATCAAGAGATACAGATATTTGTAACGATCATAGATAAAATCAACGGTGCAGTAAATTCACAACAAAGCTGGTTAATAAGGTGTTGAATTCTTTGAATGTGCCGTTAGTAGCGGTACGAGGGCGTACCTTAGCTCTTTTAAGGGGGATATGCTGGCATACTCCTCCTTCGTTATCTCATTCGGATTATGCCTCGTTGCATTGTTAGTAAAAGGAGAACAATATTAGCAGAATGAGAGGTGTTTGTATGTGCTTGGTTTTTACATTATGACTCAGTTATGACTCAGTATGTGACTTTTGGATTTTCATCATGGTATATCCTGGTTCAGTTTGATTTTTGAGTAATCTTGGGTGGAATGTTGTTATGGAAATGGATGGAAATAAAGAATTGGTTTGGTATGGAATTATTATTATTGTCTCAGCACACCCGAAGCGGTGTGAGTGCCTATTAGTTGATTTTTAAACTTTGAGGTGAAGTTTCTTTTAAGGGGGATATACTGAAATACCCCTAAATTAATTTAAATTAATTTAGGGGATTTCTTTTATTAAACCTTTAATAATACTATTAAGTATTAAATTATTATATGGAATTATGAATATTAAATTATTATATGGCATTATGAATATTAAATTATTATATGGAATTATGAATATTAAATTATTATATGAAATTGTGAAATTTATTTTGGGGTTTTCTCCTATTTAACCCTAATTATTATATATTATTATATAGTATTATGAATTTAATAATAAGATTTATAAGTCAATAAATCTTGGGAAAAATTTTAAACACTCCAATTATATTATAAAGATTTTAGGAAGTGTTGGAACATTGTTTTGAAACATAAAAGTCAATATAAAATTCTAGAAACCTTAAAGCTTATTAAGTGAAATACCCCAAACCTAGTTATGTTGTTTAAACACCTAAATAGGGTGTAATAAGACTAAAAAGAGTCTTAGAAACCTTAGTAAACAAATTTAAACAAAAGGAAACACAAATGTGCTTTAAAGTCAATAAGAGCCAAAATGTGCTCTAAGCTTGGGATAAACTTGAGTAAGGCCTAATGAGCTTACCAAGACCTCATTTATACACTAATGAACATATTAAACCAATTACCAAAGAAAACCAAGCTTGAAAACAAGTTAAAACACAAAATGTGCTTTAAGAAGTCTTAAAGCACGTTTTTGAAAAATTGTCTTGTAAATGAGTTTTGAATGGCTAAATGTCCATCATTACTCTTAAATATACATGTGTACTATATAGTATCACATTTGGGTGGCTATATTAGTGGGAAATCAAAAATTTCACTTCTAAGTGCCTTGTTTAGTGAATAGTACTTTTTACAAGCTAGTTTATAACACATGTTGTATTAAGTAATTAAATTGACAAACAAAGACTAAAATGCCCTCATACTAATAAAGGGGGCCGGTTTTCTAAGTGTGTGACTCACCACTCCTTAGTTGATAATAATAAGTAAGTAAAGAAAACTAATTAACTTACCTTTTTACTTTATAAGCATAAATATCTCCTTAAAGCAAATCCTATCTTCACTCTCATTTCTTTCCTTCATTTCCCACGATCCAAACACCATCTTCTTCCTTCTTCCTTGTTTTCTCTCGGTAATACTACTATCACCATGGAAGTTCCAACTTTGACCACTTGTTAAATCTTGCTCACTTGTCCAAATCAAAAACAAAGACCACCAATCTCTTCCTCTCATCAAGCTCTTCATTCCTATCTTCTCAAAACTCCAAGGGCTCCATTTCGGTGCCAAGGTGTTCCACCATTGAAGGAGCTTGAGCTTGTATTTTGACATATTGTTGATCTCCTTTGCTTCTAGGTAAGGAATCTCAAAGAAAAATCATGTTTCCTCCATGTTCTTACCTTAACCGAAAATACACATTGATATAGCTCTTTGTGTGATCTTGTTCTAGCTTCATTTCAACTCTTCATGGACTAGGTGGAGTCCTCTCTTGTTATATATTCAAACTCTCTTCAAAGATCAAGGTAAAACAACTACATTAATGTTTTTGAAACAATGTCAAATTAGGGTTTACAATGAGATGAAGCCTATAGCTTGAATACTCATTATAATGTTTGTATATTGTTTAGAACTTGACAAGGAATCAAAATACCATACGGTTTTGTAAGGAAACAAGAAGGAAGTGTGTTGGAAAAAGAGAGGTAAATCTACTAACTTAATGTTGTTTAATGCCTTAGGAGAAATGAGCTATAATTGCTTATTAAAACTACCTAAAGAGCACATGGTAAATGACCTAGTAAATGTTCTCAAAGAGACTAGTAAAATAACATATGCCTTGTTGTATGTAATCGCAGGTTAAAGGCATTTATATTGTGGAAATTGAGTGTTTATGATTTAAGCACTTTAAGGGCCTAAGAGCCAAGCATTTTAAGGGCCTAAGTGCCATGCAATTTAAGTTATGCACTATATTGTGATGTAGTGTGAATTTGGTGAAGTTGTGTAAGAAAGTGTTCTTGGTGTTCTTAGTGTTCTAGGATGATTAATGATGAAGATAATGTGCTAAGGTGTAACAAAATGCTAGGAGAAACTATGTCGAAATTTAGGAAATGCATAAGGAGTTCAAGATGTTGTAAAGGAAATTTTGATGAACTAGGAAGTGTTCTAGAGTGTAATAAGGACTTAGGCATGATCTTGAGGTTTTAGTATGTACCAAAGTCATTTTTGGACTTAGATGAAGGCTTAGGCAAACTTTGGTAAAATAAGGAGGAAGTGTAAGCTTAGGAAAAGGGGTTTCAAGAATGACTTAAGGAGTTATAGTTTGTAAGAAATGATGTTTGAGTAATGATGTTGTGTGGAAGGAATGTCTTGATATAATGGTTAGTATAGGCATGAAACATCACTTGGGAACCTAGGGAGTAGATACTATAAGTGTTGGAGGCTTTGGAAGAATTTGGTTAAGTGTTTAAAGGCTTAGAAATTGAGTATAATGGCACGTCCGAACTTCCGTCCGAACTTGGAAGCTCGGACATGCCCTGTTACGCTTACAGTTTTCTGGATTTTAGGTAGTGTCCGAACTACCGTCCGAATTTGGAAGTTCGGACGCACCTGTTATTTCTTAGGTATTATCCTCGAACTGTGTCCGAACTTGGGAAGTCCGGACACATGTTCGGACGTATGGATTTCTGGTTAGGATTTTCCTCGACTCATGTCCGAACTTCCGAAGTCCGGACACAAGTTCGGACATGTGTCTGTTTTTTTCAATCACGTCTAACTTGTGTCCGAACTTGGAAGCTCGGACACAAGTTCGGACAGGGCACTATATGGACCAAAAATTATTGTTTTAAGATGGGAATTGTTATCTAAAAATAGTAGTTGGTTAGTAATGATATAATAAGGTTATATAATACATGTTAGGTGGGTTTTAAAGGCAATTAAAAAGGATGAAAGGTTGTAACAAGTGTAAAATAAAAATAAACTAGTAGTGATGAGTAGATAATGTTAAGAATGGACTAGTGCGTTAATTAACCGACGTTACCAATGTGTTTAGGATTCTTCCAAGGTGGAAACCAGTCGAGGCAAGGACCGAGGTATGGTTTTCTTGCAGTCTGTTGCCTACCGGTTTACACCGGCTTGTGTGTTGTTTGTTTTCTGTGTGTTTATAACTTTGTAAGATTAAACCATGTAAAGAGTTTACAGTTGTTAAATATTATTATGTTGTTAAGTATGACTCTCTCTCTTCCCTTGTGTGTGTCTAACAAGACTTGACCTATTACCGTGGATTGTTTGTTGAGTTCAATGATGTACTACTAACAAGGGCTAACGGGGGAAGTGAGGAGTCCGGTCTGTTCCGGCCACGCGTGTGAGTATGGGAGTCGATGTCATAACCGGTTCGATTCTCTCTGTGTGTTATGGTTAAGTTTCCAATTTGGTTTCTAACCTTCCCTTTAGCTTAACCAAGGCTATTTTACTGACTCACGTCGGGCCACAGGGGCATACTATAAGTTTTGTTTCGGTGTGCTTGGATCACTATATCCGAGGCACCTGGTGTTAAGTTAACCGTTCAATCTAACCGGACGGTAATGAGTTATGTAACGAGCTAAGTATGAGCGTGGCAACATTCTCTAGGCTCTCAATGGGGACTAACTGTGTTGGTTCTCTTCCTAAAAGGAATTGTATGTTTGTGATGTGTGTTATGAAGCGTACAATACCCGTGTTATGTTATATATATGTATGTGTAGTGTGTTTTAAAATAAATATCATGTCAATATGACAATTGGTTGCGTGTATCCCGGTAGCCGATGGGCTGCGCGTTAGCCATACCAGCAAAGGTGCTGACCCCCCCTCGGGGGCTCCATATTTTTATTGCAGGATGAGGATCGAAGAGGCAGAGTGGCTCTAGATCCTAGAGAGTAATTTACTTTTGGAGTACTTTTGGATGTTTGCCCGGGATGCGCCTGTGCTCCCGTGGCGTATTATATACTTGTTTGTGATGGTTTACAGTGAAGTATACAGTGAAGGATTTATGTAAATACTCGGTATTATATTGATGTATATATATGGTTATTAGTGCTATGCTCGGGAGTCTGATCATCAGACCGGTACAATTGTATTTATTCAGCCTTGTTAGCCACGTGGGTGGTTGACGGCATTGTAGCACCAATCGTTTAGTTACCGTTTAGTTGTTTATTTTCCGCTGCGATTCCAAGTATAGTTATGTGCGTAGTAGGGGTGTTACATTAAGCCTTGTAAGAGTTGACTTTTTGAGAATGGTCAAACCAGGTCATGAAACCTATACCAATAAATAGGTTATGGAAAACCATGAAGATCGATAAAAGGAACGTCAAAAACGGATCATCCTAGCCAAAGTTATGCTAGATTGAAGTTTTGAGTCAAAAATTTGAAAGATGCCACGTGTCACTCTGTCACGGGTCGCCAACACTTAGCCAATTTATCCCTTGAATTTCGGTAACAGAATTCTTGATTTTGCTCTAACATTAGAAGGCTATAACTTTTTCATCTCTCCATATTTTTCAATGTCGTCTTCTTTTTTGTCTTCTCCTACATTCCCTTTAAATAACTATAACTTATACAAACCCTAATTCATTCTGAATCAACCGGAAAATCGAGTCAAAGTAGCCACCCTGCAAAAACCGAAACTGCAATTCCAGTTTTCTCTTCGAATCAGGTAACTTCGATCAGCCATAACTTCTTTGTTACTCATCCAAATTCCATGTTCTTTAGCTCGTGTTGAAGAGCTCTAATTCCTCTAAAACTTTCATGTTTATGGTCTAAGCCAATTCTCAACCGATTGGAAGGGAAAGGTGTCTAAAGTTTCGGTCTCGCTAGCACATAAAATAATACCGAAACAGAGAGGTAAACTCGTGATTTGCGACTTCAATTTCTTTTTGTGTGGTGCGAGTTAGGATTAGTTCTTGCTATCATTGTGTAGAGCTATGTTTCTTCTTTCTAATGAGCCCAAGAACATGGCCTAACTAGATCTAGAACGTATTTTATAGATCTCCAAAGTTCACTACTCGAACAGCTCAAGTTCGGATTTTTCCAGATTTCCCGAAATCGAATTCCTCCGTTTTTGCAACTCCGGTGAGTTTCCGGTCAAATTGCTCCATTATTGCTGTTACTAATCATGTATCCGACCTAACCCAACAACCAATTGAGGTTATTATGCTCTGTATGTGTAGAATTTTGCAAGATTGTAATCGAATCGAACTTTGAACCCTAACTTCGATTTGAATTCGAATCCCATCGTATACTGCATTATAATTGGGGAAATTAGTATCATTAGAACCGAAATTTGATTTCTAAACCATAGAAACAAGAATCACTCGATTTCGTTCTGTAGATTGTGAGAAAATCGAGATTTAGTACTCGAGTCGATTTGGGGGCGGATGAAGAACTGGGCTTTCGGCAGCCGTCCGATTGTAGTTATAAGAAACGGACGGCTGAGATTAGATCGTTTCAAATTAAAAGATTAAGTTTTTATTATGATTTCAGTAAATAATCCTAAATTGTTGAGTTAATTTAAATACCTCCCTGAATGTGTTTTGACTTGAAATTTTAACCATAGATTTCTTATTTAATCTAGTTTATTTTGATGTAAATTAATATGGTTTTGGAGTTTTTAAACATAAGTTATGATTTTTGCAAGTTACGGGTTTTCTGGAATTATTTGGCTAAATTAAAAATATATTTTATGAAATAAATATTTATAATATGTCTAAAATGTTATAGTTACTGTATATTAAATTTGGGAATTTTTGGGCAATGGTAAAATGTTTTAAAAATTGTGTTTATGAGTTTTTCATAAGAATAACCTATAATATAAGGTTTTTAATGTAACCAAAAATTAAAGTATGGTTTGTTAATGAACTTTTTAAGCTGGGAAAAATATGGAACACTAAATTAACACTTTATATCAGTAAGGTATTAGTTTTTATGAGAAGTGAAATTATTTACATATATGTATATATACTTATATGGTAGATTTAAAATAGAAACTTATGTTAAATCAAGGAATTTAATTATTCTACATTTTATTTCTTTATTATATTATATGGAGTTATTCTTAATTAAAACTAAGGAATATATATATAATATTTACACATATATGTAAAAGAAATAAAATAGTCACTTAGGTTAAATCAAGGAGCTAAATTAATCTACATTTATATTAATTATATAATATGGTGGTTAATATACTTAATTGAAACTAAGGAAAATACTTTATTTTGTAAACTATATTTTGGATGTAGGTGTGTGTAAAAGTTAATATAAATAATTAGATGTAATTAAACTACATAAAGAATGTCTTGAATAAATCCTAGTATACATATACGATAAATAAATAACTAAAGGACATAAAATGCCTTATAGCAAATAGAATATGAAGGAATTAATAAGTTGAACTGAACATATACATAATATGAAATACCCCAAACCTTGGTATGTTGTGTAAATGTTAAACTATGGTATTTAAAGGCTAAAAAGTGCCTTAGAAACATAAATGAACCATTTAAACCATGGTAAAACACAATAAAACACTAAGACACGGTTTGAGCAAAAACATGCTCTAAGCTTGGAGTGAACTTGGCTAGGACCCAAAGAGCCTAACAAGACTTGATAATGCTTAATTATGACTTTATAAGGCTAATTAAGTCCTTAGGAAACTTTGGTAGACAATGAAACCAAACAAAACACAAATAAATACCTTAAGGTCAATATGGGCTAAAATGTGCTCTAAGCTTGGGATAAATTTGTATAAGCCCTAATGGTCATACTTATACCTTATAAATATGTTAATGAACATATTAAATCAATTACCAAAGAAAACCAAGCTTGAAAACAAGTTAAAACACAAAATGTGCTTTAAGAAGTCTTAAAGCACGTTTTTGAAAAATTGTCCTGTAAATGAGTTTTGATTGGCTAAATGTCCATCATTACTCTTTAATTAACATGTGTACTATATAGTATCACATTTGGGTGGCTATATCAATGGGAAATCAAAAATTTCACTTCTATGTGCCTTGTTTTATGAATAGTAACTTTTATAAGCTAGTTTGTAACATATAATGTTATAAGTAATTAAGTTGGTCAACAAAGACCAAACTACCCCTAAGTATATGATGGGGGCCGGTTTTTTGTAAGGTGAGTCATCACCATGTTAAACAAATTAAAGGAAGGAAGGAAAAGAAAGTAAAAGAAGAAAGTTACTTTAGTACATAAATATCTTCTAAAAGTAGACTCCAATCTTCATTCTCTCATTTCCTCCAATTCCCACCGTCTTCTACCTTCCTTCTTTCTCTCTTTTACGATTTGCTATAGTACCACACAAGAACTCCATCTTTGAATGCTTGTAACTCCTAGCTCCATGGTCCAAATTCAATTTCAAGACCACCATTCTCTTAGTTAAGCCAAGCTCTACAATCTTGTCTTTTCAAAACTTCAAAACCTCCATTTCGGTGCCAAGAGAAACCTCCATGGGAAGAGCTTGAGCTCATCTTTTCATGCCTTGACATTCTCCTTTGCTTCAAGGTGAGGAAACTCAAAGAAAATCCATGTTTCCTCCATGTTCTTATGTTGACCGAAAATCACCATTAATGGTGTATTTACCTTGCTTTGTTTTAGCTTATTTCCAATCTTTCAAGGACTTGGTGGAGTCCTCTCTTGGTAGATATTCCAATTCCCTTCAAAGACCAAGGTAAAACAACTACATTAATGTTTTTGAAACAATATAAAATTAGGGTTTACAATAAGGTGAAGCTTAAAGCTTGAATACTCATTATGATGTTTGTATATTGTTTAGAACTTGGCAAGGAACCAAATACCTTATCGGTTTTATAAGGAAACAAGAAAGAAGATTGGGTGGAAAAGAGGTAAATATGCTATTTCAATGTGGTTTAATGCCTTAGGAGAAATGAGCTTATAATGCTTGTTAAAACTACCTAAAGAGCAAATGGTGAATGACTTAGTAAGGTGTTCTCAAGGAGACTAGTAAAGGAATATATGTCTTGGTGTGTGTAATTGCAGGTCAAAGGCTTATATATTGTGGAAATTCAGTGTTTAAGGTTTATGCAATTTAAGGGCCTAAGAGCCATGTTATTAAGGGCCTAAGTGCCAAGCAATTTAATTATGCACTATTGTGATGTAGTGTAAATTTGGTGAAGTTTTGTGAGTGATAATGTTTTTGATGGATCTAGGTGTTCTCGAATGTTTAATGGTGAAAACTATGAGTTTTGGAATGATGATGTGCTAAGAGAACCCATGGCGAAATTTGTAAATGTATAAGGAGTTCTAGGTGCTTAAATGAACTTGGGTGAACTAGGAATTGTTAAGAATGGATACATGCTTCACTAAGGAGGAACACATGCATTAAGGTGTTCTAAGGTGCTATAAAGATTTAGGCATTGTCTTGGAAGTTCTAGGAATTCAATGTGTGTTTTGAGAGTGTATTAAAGTCTTGAAGAAGTTTGTTTAAGGTTTAGGTTATGTGATGTGCAAGGTGGGAATAATGTGTAGAGAGGTTTTGAGAAAGGAACTTTAAGGAGTTGTGAAAGAGAAGATTTGGTTAGTAAGAGAAGATGCTTGGGAGATGATGTTATGATGGTGAAGAAACACTTGGGTATAAAGGTTATTAAGGATGAAACACCACTTGAAAAACTAGGAGAAAACATTGTAAGTGTTGGAAATTTTGTGAAGATATAAGTAAAGGTTTAAGGAATTAGAAAAAGAGGTTTGTGAGTGTTTAAGGATATCTTAAGGTGTGTTTGAAGTGCCCAAATGAGGTTAGGGTATACTAGGATATATGGGGTGAAGTTTGGAGTTGAATGTAAAAAGGAAAACTAAGATCTGGGGCAGACCGGACTTGCGACCGGACTTGCAAGTTCGGTCGGGCCCAGTTCCTGCGGGAATTAGTTTCTGGAATGGACCGGACATAGGACCGGACTTACAAGTCCGGTCGGAGTAGAAAAATTTTGACGGAAATGTGTTCTGGAATCGACCGGACTTGGGTAAGTCCGGTCGGTAAGGTCGGTCGGACCAAGAATGTTGTTTATGGTTATAAAATGATATGTAATGATGGGGGATTGAATGGTAATGGTTTTAGATGATGTTTAGGCCTTGTTGGTGACTTTTAAAGGCCATTGGAAGTATAAACAAGTGTTAAGAGATTTGGTAAGAAAATTGGGTAACAAGTTGGTTAATGTTATAAGGTGAATCAAAGTGATATTTTGGTATTAGAATATGCCTAAGTTAATGTGTGAAGTTTGGGTAATCAATGGATGAAGAGAACAAGTTGAACAAGGGTAGAAAAATGCAAATATAACATTCTGTAGCTTGGGTCCGGGACTTGGTTAATGGTTGAAGTCCCGGACCATATATCAAAAACAGGCCGAGAGATGTTCCATGTTGTGGTCCGGGACTTGGGGTGAGTACAAGGTCCCGGACCACCCTATTAAAATTGGCCGAGAGTACTCCAATGTGTTGGTCCGGGACTTAAGGTAAGGACCAAGTCCCGGACCACTCTAAAAATGTTGTTTAAGGTTGGAAAATGATATCTAAAGATGGAGATTGATGGATAATGATGTTATAAGGTTGTGTAGGACATGTTAGGTGAGTTATAAACGCAATTTGGTGGGTGAAAAGTTAAAGTAAAATGAAAGAGTGAAACATGTTAAAAATGTAAGGGTATTTAATTAGTAAACGGGGTTAACTATGGTCATTCGACGTTACACAAACATATTACCCCAATGATAATGAAGGTAACTTTAATGTGCCAGTTGTTCGAGAATCGCTCGAGGAACATAAGTGGACGTGGTAAAGTGGACTCCGGTGACAGGTATGGTTTTCTTGCAACCTGTGTCCTACCGGATTACACCGGCTTGTATGCCAATATGTTTTCTTGAGTGTTTGCCACCTTGTAAGATTAAAACATGTAATGAGTTTATAGTAAATCATTTATGTGGCGAATTTGGCCTCCGATACCATTTAACCTCAAATATGTGTTAAACCTTAGCTAACCAAATCTAGGAGCACATGAGTGATCGGTATTCGGAGTTGACGGCCCAAACCTTGGGAACGTGCTAACCACGGCTATGTGTGAGTTAGTTGGATATTGTTGTTGTATGCAAGTGTGTGAACCTCCCTTGTGTGCTTAACTCGGTTATGATACCGTATGGTGTGTGGATGTGGTAAGCTCCATAATGGATCTCTAACTACTCAATTATAAGTGTATATGTACTAATGGGGGGTGAGGAGTCCGGTTGTTCCGGCCACGCGTGTGATGGACGGGAGTCGATATCATATCCGGTTCGGCTCTCTTGGTGTATGTATAGGTGGTATTCCAATTTGGTTTCTACCTTCCCTTAGCTTATCCAAAGCTAGTTACGACTCACGTCGGGCCACAGGGGCATACGTATGTTATTTCGGTGTGCTTGGGATTACTATATCCGACACACCTTGGGTATAAGTTAACCGTTCTATATAACCGGACGGTAACGAGGTTGGTAACGAGCTTAACATGGGATTGGCAAAAATCCCTAGGCTCACATGGTATACTAACTATGGTGGAGGGTTCCTTGTGAGAACCGATTTTATGGTGTTATGTAATGTTATGGTGCTATGCAAATTCCCTTGCTGTGCTATGGTATAAATATATATATATTGGATGTTTAAAATGAATGCGATGTCATCATGTGTGCGTCGAAACAAGAAAGGTGTTGTTATGTTTTATTATGTGAAAAATGAGATATGTTGTAGGATATGGAATGTGTGGATCATGGAAATGAATCCCAGTGTGTGACAAGAGGCGTTTAAGGATAACCCGATTAATGGGTACATGTCGTTCGTTAAGGAAGTGACTCCGTTTTAGAGGAGAGCCGCTCTAGGGTTAAAGGAATCATTGGATGATTTGTTAAGCGTGGATGTGTTGGATATATATTGAGCCCTACTGTTGGGTGTATGCAAAGTGTTGTGTGTTTATGGTTGGTATGCATGATTTAAATATAATCAACTGCATGCTAAGACGACAATTAGTTGTGCGTGGCCCGATAGCATGTGGGTTGCGGGATTACCATACCAGCAAAGGTGCTGAGCCCCTTGGGGGCCACCCTTTCTCTCCTTTTCTATTTCAGGTACAAGGAGCTGGAAGCCGTTCGAGAGTAGGACGGGGTAGATGTTTATACATGGGTAGCCATTTAAATGGCGTAAGCATTGTAAGCGTAGTAAGACCGAAATTGTTATCGGCATTAGTTTGTAAATACTCGGTACAGTGGGAATGTATGTATATAATAAATGTTGGAAATGGAATAAGGATTGTATTGTGTAGTTGCTCGGGAATTTAGTCCATCAGACCGATACAAATGTATATGCATTAGCCTTGTTAGCCACGTGGGTGGTTAACGGCGTGTAACACCATTGAATTAAGTAATGTGATGAGTTGAGATTTCCGCTGCAGATTGATGTTAAGTGTACGGTGGTGGTTGGGGTGTTAAGATTTAAGTACTTTGGGTTAAGGGTTGAGTGATAGCGTGAGAGATACGCTAGTAAGGAACTACCAGTGAATACTGGAAACCTACTATATCCTTCCCGCCCTCCACAGTCCCTGTTATATAACTTGGGAAACAACGCCAGAGAGATGGAAGTCCACTCTCATACTCGGGAATACCCGAACTGGCTGTTATTAAATACCTTTCGGGTACGGAGAACCTGTCATATGGTAGATCCCGAAAACTGGGAATCCCGGAGACGGTCCCCATCTAAACAGTGTTAACCGCATTTCATAGCGAAGAGCGAAGAATCGGTGTACAGAAGAATAGAATTTCCGGCAACCTGGGTCGACATGCTGAGCAGTCGAGAACAACCAGCTTGCAACGCACCAACCGTGCAACAGGCAAGAAATGGATTAATAAAACCCGAGACGAGTGTCTACGAGACCATAGTTGATAAATAATACACCAACGGTATATCAACCGACAAGGGAAACTACAAATTAGTGCCCGAATACGTGGAACGGGCTACAAAGTGAATACAACACCATGAAAAAGGGGTCTCCCAGAATGGGAAACACCCTAGTTAATGATTGATGTGAAAACAGTGAGATGTTACCTAGAGGAGTATTTATCAAGGCAGTAAGATCAGTGAGGGCCAACAAGGCCACTGATGATAGTACGGGTAAAAACAATACCACAGCCGGTATGTGTTAAACCGATAGCCAGTTAGCATGGCGCACTTGCCATAGCAAGTGCTGCTATAACAGGGCTGTTCGGGAAATTTATAACCGCTACAAAGTACTTGGAAAAGTACAATAAAGTTAAATGTGAATGTCATAACAGTGGAAGGGCCTGCTAGCCTAACCTTTGTAATTGTAAGGACACCAGTCAGCAAGAAGCTAGACTTGGCTAAGGTAAGAAGATGTTGTGAAACCATGGAAATTTTTCTTTCAAACCTAAATTTATTCAAACCCTTTCTTTTCAAAACCAGATGTTCTTTCAACCAACACTTCTTTCCAACCTTATTTTAAACCAAACCAGTAAGACCAAGGACAGATGACAAGGATACAACAATGGATAAACTTTCCCTCGATTAAGTTCGGGAAGCATGGAATGAATATTGTCAAGGGACAATATAAGGGAGTTGACAACAGAATACTTCACCTAGGCGTGTGACGGACACTACAAGTGTACCAACTGTGTTGTGGGACGACCGCACTCCGATGGGAGCATGTGGGCCTGACAGACCTACTTATAGGTTAGTTGGGTAAGTAGTAATGTATCAGTATGATACCCCATATATGTATACGAGTAGAGTCCAGAACACGGGAAGTAGTCGACTCCGTTCTACGGTCAGCAGTGTAAATCAAACAAAGGCTAAGGATTACCATGGATGGTTGAAGTAAAGGAACCCAGCTAAATTAAAGAGACTGAAGGAATCAGTGAATGTGAGCAAGGAAATATTTAAGATACAAGAGGTGCGAAGTGCACCGACTGTTATATAAAGACATTGGAGAGGGCGTAGTTTACCGAAAGTACCCATAAGTGCAAGCCAAATGTAATGGCATGATTTAGCAAAACCCAGGAGCAATCCTTAAAGGGTGTTCGCATCAACAATTGTTACACAAAATGCATGACAGAAACACTAGGGTTGAAACTAACACCCAGATTAGACATAAGTTGTCAGGAGACGGACTGACAAACCTAAGGGGCATCCCATGAAAGGAAACGGAGGGCAACGATCTTGTCATGGAACCCACTACAACCTCTAAACATGTAATATTGTGCAGAGAAGTACATGTGTGTGGACAGCCTACAATGAGCCCAGCTCAAGGCAAATAAGGCTTATAAGCGATGAGCAAGATATGTTGTATAAATTCGATTGATGGTAGAAGTTATGTTGTATAAGTGAATGGAGTGGTAAGCGAACCACTGCATTAAGAGTGGGGATACCTCTCGATATTGTGAGACCGCAGGAGCGGTAGTTATATGAATCAAGTTCAAGAAATATGTGGAGGATGGACCACGTTGTTATGACCCCAAGATGATTTGAATAAAATATTACGAAAAGAAATACTCGTACCAGTTGTGTACACAGAAAGAGTAATAAGTCTGATAGCAATCACCATAGGTGTGTGAAGCTAAATGTGTGGCGAACAACGCTCAAGAAACATAAAGACTCAAGAAAATAGCAGTATATTCAAAAATCAGCCAAATAAATGGCTAGATAAACCCAGCGTAATGGCGGAAGCTAATATAATAGCGGATGCAGTATGAGTTGATGTTATATATAATGGGTAAGGATACGGTGCGCAATAAGCGACCGTTGTGTGGGTATTGTTAGATGATAAATGGGGACTAAGCAGAGTTATGAGTTAAACCCAGTGGAGGCACAACAGTAAATGATAGCAAACGAACCGAGCAGTAAGCCGGTGACAAGTATTATGTGATAAGAATATTAGTAAAACACAAAAGATTCCTATCGCAATCGCATGAGAGATTTACTGTCAAGAGTTTACGCCTCTGCACTCTGTATGACTGAGTGTTTTGGTATTGCACTTGCGCAGTAATGATCAAGTGGGATAGCTAGGAATCAGAAGCATGGTCATTGTGGACAAATAATGTTATAATGGCCGATGCATAGGTAATGCAAGGCCGCAGGAATGAAAGAATACATGTGCAAAACCAAAGGTGGAGACATGATTAACAGTAAGTGACTACAGTAACACTAAATACCAAATGTCAGTATGAGATATACCCCAGGTGTGGGAAATAACTGAGAGAGCACTACACATTAGGTAGTAGCTGAATCTCAACCGACAGTAAGTCGGTAGAAGCTAGTCAATCATTGCGAATTACATAGTAGTTTACGCTGTAAGCTATTGGAGAAGTGGATGGAAAATTGTGAAACTCACCGAATTCGCTCAGGGCAAGAGATACCATACATTGGAGATGTACAATACAGTAACAGTAACGAATGGGGCAAACTAGCCCTATAATTATCAGAATGGCGCAGCAGAGGCCAGTGAGCCCATGCATCAAATGCCGAATATACATGCTGAATATGAAAAATGGCTAGCTATTAATGCCTAAAAGCCTCACAGGCCAGGACCGAAACCGGTTATGAGTTATAACTACAATGCGAATTCTTGGTTTAGGGACTAAACCGCCAATATGGTTAGGATCCTCTAATCAGAATCCATGGTGTAATAGACCGCGTGGAAGTCAAAACACTCCACGACGGCAAAACATTTTAAGCCAAGGTTTAGTGATTGATTACGTGGGCGTAATCCCTTTTAAGGGGGGTAGAGCGCAAAACCACTTAGTGTGTTTTACCGTACAAGTGTACGCGAACTAGGTGTGCATAGCACAAAATGATTTGTTATGATGGTGGGTGCGTGTGTTATATAAACATACGCATTTATTTGTGGGTAAATTGTGGTAATTGCGCACAGAAGAGGCGAATACCATTGTGGGAAGTGTGTTTATTTTGTTAACAGTGGTGTGTGAGAGTACAAGTGGAAGGGAGTAAAGAAACTCCCGGGGATCTAAAACCCCGATGGTGCATAAATGTAAGCCATGTATTGTATTTTGATAAAAATATATGTATAATATACAGTGTTGTGATTTATGAAGGGATATGTGACCGACATAGAACCTAGTGAGAATTAAATTCCCTAGGTAACTTGAATTAAGTTGGATTTGGGTGATGATTGATAGACGGAGTTCTATCCCTTGGAGATGTAATGATGATGACTAGGAGGATTCAAAGATAGAAAATGGGATATGCCTGAATTAATTGTTGGTTGAAAAAGAAGTGGGAGGTGAAACTTGATTATCATGAGATCAAGGGAAGCCGAACACAAATTGGAGTGGAAAGATAGTTCAACACTGGTGCTGATCACATCAGGGTTGGATGACTCTTGAAGCTCCCTGTAAGTGGTCACAAACAACTATGTTAAGAAAAATACAAGGAGCATAAGCTGGACTTGGAGTTGTGTTGTGTTTTCAAAAGGATTTTCAATTGGTGTTTTCAAACAATCGATTAATATTTTGAATAAAAGACCTTCTTATACTTAACCTAGTAAAGAATATTTTTTGTAGTACTTGCTCACGAGCTGAGGACGTATGAGCCTTTGTCTTCGGACCGGTGACATGAGAAGTACATATGTTGAAAATTGAGTGAATGTTTTGATCTCCCAAAGGAACGGGGACCAGAAGGTGTCCATCGCGACCGGGTTCTGCGGGATCACAGTGTATATGTACTCAAGTGGGATTCGAACCATGGGAGAGATGGAAAAGGTATTTCTGTTTGATTATCATGCTATGACATTTGTTTGGTATGTGATAAAGGTTATTTGACTTGATCTCCTAAAGTGTATGCTATCAAGACCTATGAGTCTAAATGTGTTGTGTTACATAGACCTATGTGTCTAAATGTGGTTATGTCACCCAGACCTAAGTCTGAGGGATATTGTATAGGTGCAAGTGTGGTGAAGGTACCCGAACCATTAAGTCGAGGTTACCATGTGAGTACGATATTTTAGGTATAATGTGGATATGTTGCCCGGACCATTAAGTCCGAGGTTGGATGTAAAGGGTGGTTGGTAATGGAAGTTTTTGGCTATAAGTAATTCCTGTATTCTAATCCAATGATGCGAGGAAATGTGAACTTCGAGGACGAAGTTCTTTTAAGGGGGGTAGATTGAAATACCCCAAACCTTGGTATGTTGTGTAAATGTTAAACTATGGTATTTAAAGGCTAAAAAGTGCCTTAGAAACAAAATGAACCATTTAACCCATGGTAAACACAATAAAACACTAGACACGGTTTGAGCAAAAACATGCTCTAAGCTTGGAGTGAACTTGGCTAGGACCCAAAGAGCCTAACAAGACTTGATAATGCTTAATTATGACTTGATAAGGCTAATTAAGTCCTTAGGAAACTTTGGTAGACAATGAAACCAAACAAAACACAAATAAATACCTTAAGGTCAATATGGGCTAAAATGTGCTCTAAGCTTGGGATAAATTTGTATAAGACCTAATGTCATACTTATACCTTATAAATGTTAATGAACATATTAAATCAATTACGAAAGAAAACCAAGCTTGAAAACAAGTTAAAACACAAAATGTGCTTTAAGAAGTCTTAAAGCACGTTTTTGAAAAATTGTCCTGTAAATGAGTTTTGAATGGCTAAATGTCCATCATTACTCTTTAATTAACATGTGTACTATATAGTATCACATTTGGGTGGCTATATCAATGGGAAATCAAAAATTTCACTTCTATGTGCCTTGTTTTATGAATAGTAACTTTTATAAGCTAGTTTGTAACATATAATGTTATAAGTAATTAAGTTGGTCAACAAAGACCAAACTACCCCTAAGTATATGATGGGGGCCGGTTTTTGTAAGGTGAGTCACCACCATGTTAAACAAATTAAAGGAAGGAAGGAAAAGAAAGTAAAGAAGAAAGTTACTTTAGTACATAAATATCTTCTAAAAGTAGACTCCAATCTTCATTCTCTCATTTCCTCCAATTCCCACCGTCTTCTACCTTCCTTCTTTCTCTCTTTTACGATTTGCTATAGTACCACACAAAATCCATCTTTGAATGCTTGTAACTCCTAGCTCCATGGTCCAACTTCAATTTCAAGACCACCATTCTCTTGTTAAGCCAAGCTCTACAATCTTGTCTTTTCAAAACTTCAAAACCTCCATTTCGGTGCCAAGAGAAACCTCCATGGGAAGAGCTTGAGCTCATCTTTTCATGCCTTGACATTCTCCTTTGCTTCAAGGTGAGGAAACTCAAAGAAAATCCATGTTTCCTCCATGTTCTTATGTTGACCGAAAATCACCATTAATGGTGTATTTACCTTGCTTTGTTTTAGCTTATTTCCAATCTTTCAAGGACTTGGTGGAGTCCTCTCTTGGTAGATATTCCAATTCCCTTCAAAGACCAAGGTAAAACAACTACATTAATGTTTTTGAAACAATATAAAATGGGTTTACAATAAGGTGAAGCTTAAAGCTTGAATACTCATTATGATGTTTGTATATTGTTTAGAACTTGGCAAGGAACCAAATACCTTATCGGTTTTATAAGGAAACAAGAAAGAAGATTGGGTGGAAAAGAGGTAAATATGCTATTTCAATGTGGTTTAATGCCTTAGGAGAAATGAGCTTATAATGCTTGTTAAAACTACCTAAAGAGCAAATGGTGAATGACTTAGTAAGGTGTTCTCAAGGAGACTAGTAAAGGAATATATGTCTTGGTGTGTGTAATTGCAGGTCAAAGGCTTATATATTGTGGAAATTCAGTGTTTAAGGTTTATGCAATTTAAGGGCCTAAGAGCCATGTTATTTAAGGGCCTAAGTGCCAAGCAATTTAATTATGCACTATATTGTGATGTAGTGTAAATTTGGTGAAGTTTTGTGAGTGATAATGTTTTTGATGGATCTAGGTGTTCTCGAATGTTTAATGGTGAAAACTATGAGTTTTGGAATGATGATGTGCTAAGAGAACCCATGGCGAAATTTGTAAAATGTATAAGGAGTTCTAGGTGCTTAAATGAACTTGGGTGAACTAGGAATTGTTAAGAATGGATACATGCTTCACTAAGGAGGAACACATGCATTAAGGTGTTCTAAGGTGCTATAAGGATTTAGGCATTGTCTTGGAAGTTCTAGGAATTCAATGTGTGTTTTGAGAGTGTATTAAAGTCTTGAAGAAGTTTGTTTAAGGTTTAGGTTATGTGATGTGCAAGGTGGGAATAATGTGTAGAGAAGGTTTTGAGAAAGGAACTTTAAGGAGTTGTGAAAGAGAAGATTTGGTTAGTAAGAGAAGATGCTTGGGAGATGATGTTATGATGGTGAAGAAACACTTGGGTATAAAGGTTATTAAGGATGAAACACCACTTGAAAAACTAGGAGAAAACATTGTAAGTGTTGGAAATTTTGTGAAGATATAAGTAAAGGTTTAAGGAATTAGAAAAAGAGGTTTGTGAGTGTTTAAGGATATCTTAAGGTGTGTTTGAAGTGCCCAAATGAGGTTAGGGTATACTAGGATATATGGGGTGAAGTTTGGAGTTGAATGTAAAAAGGAAAACTAAGATCTGGGGCAGACCGGACTTGCGACCGGACTTGCAAGTTCGGTCGGGCCCAGTTCACCCTGCGGGAATTAGTTTCTGGAATGGACCGGACATAGGACCGGACTTACAAGTCCTGTCGGAGTAGAAAAATTTTGACGGAAATGTGTTCTGGAATCGACCGGACTTGGGTAAGTCCGGTCGGTAAGGTCGGTCGGACCAAGAATGTTGTTTATGGTTATAAAATGATATGTAATGATGGGGGATTGAATGGTAATGGTTTTAGATGATGTTTAGGCCTTGTTGGTGACTTTTAAAGGCTATTGGAAGTATAAACAAGTGTTAAGAGATTTGGTAAGAAAATTGGGTAACAAGTTGGTTAATGTTATAAGGTGAATCAAAGTGATATTTTGGTATTAGAATATGCCTAAGTTAATGTGTGAAGTTTGGGTAATCAATGGATGAAGAGAACAAGTTGAACAAGGGTAGAAAAATGCAATATAACATTCTGTAGCTTGGGTCCGGGACTTGGTTAATGGTTGAAGTCCCGACCATATATCAAAAACAGGCCGAGAGATGTTCCATGTTGTGGTCCGGACTTGGGGTGAGTACAAGGTCCCGGACCACCCTATTAAAATTGGCCGAGATACTCCAATGTGTTGGTCCGGGACTTAAGGTAAGGACCAAGTCCCGGACCACTCTAAAAATGTTGTTTAAGGTTGGAAAATGATATCTAAAGATGGAGATTGATGGATAATGATGTTATAAGGTTGTGTAGGACATGTTAGGTGAGTTATAACGCAATTTGGTGGTGAAAAGTTAAAGTGAAGAGTGAAACATGTTAAAAATGTAAGGGTATTTAATTAGTAACGGGGTTAACTATGGTCATTCGACGTTACACACATATTACCCCAATGATAATGAAGGTAACTTTAATGTGCCAGTTGTTCGAGAATCGCTCGAGGAACATAAGTGGACGTGGTAAAGTGGACTCCGGTGACAGGTATGGTTTTCTTGCAACCTGTGTCCTACCGGATTACACCGGCTTGTATGCCAATATGTTTTCTTGAGTGTTTGCCACCTTGTAAGATTAAAACATGTAATGAGTTTATAGTAAATCATTTATGTGGCGAATTTGGCCTCCGATACCATTTAACCTCAAATATGTGTTAAACCTTAGCTAACCAAATCTAGGAGCACATGAGTGATCGGTATTCGGAGTTGACGGCCCAAACCTTGGGAACGTGCTAACCACGGCTATGTGTGAGTTAGTTGGATATTGTTGTTGTATGCAAGTGTGTGAACCTCCCTTGTGTGCTTAACTCGGTTATGATACCGTATGGTGTGTGGATGTGGTAAGCTCCATAATGGATCTCTAACTACTCAATTATAAGTGTATATGTACTAATGGGGGGTGAGGAGTCCGGTTGTTCCGGCCACGCGTGTGATGGACGGGAGTCGATATCATATCCGGTTCGGCTCTCTTGGTGTATGTATAGGTGGTATTCCAATTTGGTTTCTACCTTCCCTTAGCTTATCCAAAGCTAGTTACTGACTCACGTCGGGCCACAGGGGCATACGTATGTTATTTCGGTGTGCTTGGGATTACTATATCCGACACACCTTGGGTATAAGTTAACCGTTCTATATAACCGGACGGTAACGAGGTTGGTAACGAGCTTAACATGGGATTGGCAAAAATCCCTAGGCTCACATGGTATACTAACTATGGTGGAGGGTTCCTTGTGAGAACCGATTTTATGGTGTTATGTAATGTTATGGTGCTATGCAAATTCCCTTGCTGTGCTATGGTATAAAATATATATATTGGATGTTTAAAATGAATGCGATGTCATCATGTGTGCGTCGAAACAAGAAAGGTGTTGTTATGTTTTATTATGTGAAAAATGAGATATGTTGTAGGATATGGAATGTGTGGATCATGGAAATGAATCCCAGTGTGTGACAAGAGGCGTTTAAGGATAACCCGATTAATGGGTACATGTCGTTCGTTAAGGAAGTGACTCCGTTTTAGAGGAGAGCCGCTCTAGGGTTAAAGGAATCATTGGATGATTTGTTAAGCGTGGATGTGTTGGATATATTGAGCCCTACTGTTGGGTGTATGCAAAGTGTTGTGTTTATGGTTGGTATGCATGATTTAAATATAGTCAACTGCATGCTAAGACGACAATTAGTTGTGTGTGGCCCGGTAGCATGTGGGCTGCGGGATTACCATACCAGCAAAGGTGCTGAGCCCCTTGGGGGCCACCCTTTCTCTCCTTTTCTATTTCAGGTACAAGGAGCTGGAAGCCGTTCGAGAGTAGGACGGGGTAGATGTTTATACATGGGTAGCCATTTAAATGGCGTAAGCATTGTAAGCGTAGTAAGACCGAAATTGTTATCGGCATTAGTTTGTAAATACTCGGTACAGTGGGAATGTATGTATATAATAAATGTTGGAAATGGAATAAGGATTGTATTGTGTAGTTGCTCGGGAATTTAGTCCATCAGACCGATACAAATGTATATGTATTAGCCTTGTTAGCCACGTGGGTGGTTAACGGCGTGTAACACCATTGAATTAAGTAATGTGATGAGTTGAGATTTCCGCTGCAGATTGATGTTAAGTGTACGGTGGTGGTTGGGGTGTTACATAATACAATTAAAAGAATATTATATGAGGTAGTATTGAATTGTGGTTATGAAATTTAGCTTAAAGAGTTATCTTGGATTTCTAAGATTTATATAAATCATATTAAAATACGTGTGTAATATTATTTGTCAAAGACCAGAATGTAAATCTATAATTTGGTTAGGTAATTAATAAGTTGGGACTTAGGAATATTTGTAATTAGAGTTTACACAAATAGAACTTATTATATAATAAATAAATAAATAAATTTTTTTTACATCTAAATGTTCTTAATATATAAACAATAATAAAATAAATAAAATACTTTTACATCTTAACGTGAGGTGGGTTAGTAAGTCTAGATTTAATCATTTCTTAACATTTATGGTATTGAAATATAACTTAATGTTTTAAGATAGAATCATTAAAAGGATTATGATATAATCTATATTAAACGATGATTTGGAAATTTATCTAAATAATTATCCTTAAGTTTCTTGGCATTAGATAAGCCATATAAAATACATTTATAACATTTATTATTAATACTTAGGAGGTGAGTTTACAGTTAAGTGAGGTATTTAGTAGTGAGAATTTATAGGAAGGTTTTTAAATAGGAATTTGATACTTAAAACCTTTGAACCTTTTGTCAGATAAAACTAAGTTACATAAGATATTATATTGATATACTTTACGGTAATGGGACGTAATGATAGGTTGTTTGAATATAAGATATGAGAATTTTCATAATAGATTATCTATTAAATAACTAACAATTTCACTTATGAACCAGAATTTAATTCTCTGATAAATTCTATTCTATGTAGATATATTGTCCATCCTAAATACAATAAAGGAAATTAATTTATTAGGTTATTCCTTTGAAACTTTAGGTTTTGTAAAACAATTTAAAACGTATTTAAGGCTTAAGTTTATTGAAGGTTAGTACAAAAGGATTATACATAGTCTATAGAGTGTATGTGTGTAAAAATAAAACATTTAGGAGATTAAAGGTAAGTAAGGATACATAAAAGGTTATATTTAAACACCTTATTATATAGGTAATAATTAAGCAAATAATGTACCTTGTGAATACTAAATGTGAGGGTTCGATAAGTCTAAGTTAACTATAATATAGTTGAAGAGGGCAAAAATATGACGAGACAGAAGAACCAAGGTGGCCCAGACCCCAGGTCCCGACTCAGACCCCAGGCTTCTTCAAGACCCTGTTCAGGCTCCAGCTTGGGCGCCAGGCACCAGATCCGGGCCCTGTCTGACCCTTGCTTTGGAAGCTAGATCTCATAACCGGGCGCTGCATCCCGCACCTCGCGCTCTGTGACCGGGCATTCAGTGACCGGGCGCTGAAGAGGGGAAAACATGGTCAAGTACCAAAAGGTGTGAAGAGGCTGAGGTAGCACCGAAAGCCCACACCAAGAAGAGGGAATAAAGAAAGAGCGGTGTAGCGACCGGTCGGCCGCGACTGGTCGCAAAGTATGGAGCAAGTGTAAGGGAACGACCGGTCGCCTGTGACCGGTCGCCGAAACTGTGAAATAAGCCAAGATAGTGACTGGTCGTCTCCGACCAGTCAGGTAACTAAGAAAAAGAAGTAGATGGCGACCGGGCGCCTGTGCCCGGTCGGATAGCTAAGGAACGGGAGATGTAGAAATCAGGATAAGATATTTATAGTGACAGCCTGGTAAGATATGACAGGTTGGCAAGCCTAGGAACCCTAAAAAAAAGGTCTATAAATAGAAATAGAGGAGCTCATTTGAAGGGGGCACAACATCAGAAGAGAGAGAAACCTCTAGAAAAGCTCTCTAGTGCTGTAACGCTAAAGAAATGAATAAAGAGATTGTCTAGAAGTGGATGTAGGCCAGATTATTGGCTGAACCACTATAATCCTCGGTGTTCTATTCATTCGTGAGAGGTGAGAGACAAATTACTGTTCTATTCATCACGAGAGACTAATTATACGTTTTCATTTGGCGCCGTCTGTGGGAAACGAACATCAACCACGATTCATCCACAGATCGAAAGAAATGTTGCGATAAACTTCGTGCTTTTTTGAGTATTGACGAGAGACGATCCCGGGGAAGAAAGGACGCAATCAAGGAGAACTATCAACAACGAAATAAGGCGGAAGGAATTCTTCAAAGATCATCGGAGAAATTCATTCGCACAATAAAAATCTTAAAAATAGGTTACCGCGATCTGGTTTGAGAACTCGTAATTGACTGAGGTAGTCGCTCCTGAGGACGTTGCCAAAATTAAAGAGCAGTAGATCTCAGATCCGTCGAAGCATAGGAGCGAAATGCGGTCGCAAAGTCTGTATTTACGCCTCTCACTGAAGGTCGAAGAGCAACAGGGAGATCGAAAATCAGAAAAGAAGAAGTTATCGTCGAGGGATAGTCGGCAATGCCAATCCCCATTTCAATTGAAATTGTCGGATTATCCTAAAATTCGGTGTGGTAATCGGTGCCACAATTCATTTCATAAAATGATTCCAATTTCAAGGAAGAAGCAGTTGGCAGAGAAATCTCAATCGGGGATGAGAAGGGGCAGCTGTTGACCAAGTTACGAAGATGGAGCTACAGGCCGAACAATTGAAGGCCATGGAGAGGTTGAAGCGGAGAAGCTAGGGATTAAAATCGTCGAAAAGCACCAGGGAGCAGGAATCAAGTCTCGAAAATCTTCACCACCCGGTCATTTAGCCAAGAAGTCACCTCCGTCTTGAGATTCCCCTCGACCAAGCTGTGTTCAAGCATTCTCCTAGGCAGGCGAAAAAAAACCCGGAAGCACGCTCACTCGGATCGAAGAGATGAACATGCAATCACGCGATGTCCGCGCTCGACCTACAACACCCACGCTATGACCAACCCCGAAGGATAGGCCTGGGCGGCACTTCAATTTACAAAAGAGAAAGAGTCCAAATCATCCCGTCGATCCAGGCGCGGTATCAATCGACCGGGAGATGAACTCAAAGCGACCGGGAGGTGGAAATTCAGCCAGGAACTCGGCGGGCAGGAGATGACCGGGCGATATCAATCAAGCTTGGGCGACATCCGAGTTCGGCCAACATTTAGGCCCAGGCAACAAGGAGTTGGGGAGAACAAATTCCTCAAGATCGTTCATCAGAGGAAAGCAAGTTGGATATGAAAAGATCGACCTGGCGGCGTTCCCCTTCGAACAACCGGGCCGCATTCTCCCTCAATTCAGGCGACCGGGTGGCCTCGAAGTAAGCATAAGCTCTGATCGACCGAGAAGTTTTCTCAACAGGGCGTTGCGAGCATTGAGTCCAAAGCCCGACGGCAAGACCGGGCGGTAATATTCAAGCGACCGGGCGATGACTTTCAAACAACCAGACAACGACCAGCCTCGATTCAAGACCCGGCGGTGCATCGCGTAAAGCCAGGGGCAAGCTAACCAAGCTACTTCATTTTCAACGACCGGGCAATGTTCTACTCCAAGGACTGGGACACGTTTTTCCTTCAAGCGATCGGGACCTCCAAGCGACCAGGTCCTTCAAGCGACCGGGCGATCTTCAGTTCATGACCGGGCAGCATTTCATTTAACGACCGGGCGGTGTCTCAAGCCGCGACCGGGCACCATCCCTTCAACACCGTCGTTCGTTCTGGTTTGTGACCGGGCGTATCATCTGGCAAGGCCATCGGTAAAAGCACAAAGTTGCCATCATGAATCGAGAGCAGCATCTCAGTCTCCGGTCTAGGCAACGCCTCGCCATCACTCCGCTATAATCAGCAAAAAACGATGTGACTTCGGTTAAGGGGGAAACCAGACACCAAAAACAAGTCGAAGAGGATCGAATATCACCCCATAACCAAGTCAGAGCGCTCCAAATATTAAAAGGTACGCGAGGTTTCACTCAGGACGTGCGAAGGAGCAAAGAAAGGATGGAGGACTCTGGAGGCGGCCGAGGCTACAAGGAAATGCCAAGAATTAAATATCAAGATAAGTTCAATACCTTTTCGTATCATATCACTTTATGCATAAGACTCATTGGCACTAGGTAAAATCGCCTATATCCTTGTCGAAAATCTTTATTATGCAATTCAAGTTTGGGTTGATCGTCTGGAGAGGTTTACATGCCACCTGCAGTGTCTTTTTCTAAGGTTTGCAATTATTCTGCTTCCTGGATACAACTGTTTTTCAAATTTAGAAAAATAAAATTCGTCTAGTACCTGTATTGTCAAGCTAGACTTCGATTCAACTTCCTCGATAGCTAACTCAGTACCTTCCTTAGCCCACTGTTCAAAAAGTAATAAAATTTTGGCAACAATGATTCAAGCTGATCGAGATTTAATCTCTTATAAGAGACTGATGTACAAGTTCAGTCGCGATTGGCTCTACGGAGCTTGGGTTTATATCTGTTTAAGTTTAGAACGTAATTTAAAACACTGGCTTATTTCTGACTTAGTTTTATGAAATCTTAACTTCAAACATTTTCTCTGATTTTAACGCTAATTTTGTTACTGGAAGTTGTTTTCTCAGACTCAATCGACTTTGCTGCAAGTTGTCTTCTTATATTCTAAAGTCACTCGTACCATCCACTTTTCTATCATTCAAATTGACTATCCACATGCTCTAGAGAGGACATGCTTTAGCACGCTTTCCAGCTGAATTCGTACCCCACTGCATAGTTCACCTAACCTTTGCTGTTGTGATTAATGAAAGCCTTTTAAGGCGGCTGCTATCTTGAGTTTTGCTGTTACTTCATCCATTTTGATTACAACTTAAACCTGTTCCAACCTGGAAAGTTGTGTGTTACTATGTTTAGATGATGCATTTTCTCTGTGTTATTTTTTACTACTACTTTTACACTTCTATCACCAGATTAATTTCAGATACTCTATTTTACTTTGAATTGTTCAGATTCAAAATCTGTTAAAAAATCATGCTGCTGTTTGCATCTGTAATGAAACAATTAGTTAACCAAACTGAATTGATCTGTTGTTTATGGTCAATCTTGGCCTGATTTTTAGACTATTACACTAGCCATTAACAGTGTGCTTCATATAAGCTATCATTAAAAAGAACTATGTTTCTGCTATAGTAAAAACCACCACATTACTATTGCTAAGCGCTCTCACAACAAAAATCTGGTTTCGCATTAGCTTGATTCTGTTAAGATAGAGGTTATGCTCTAAATGTTGCCTCTAGTTTGTGGTGCAATTGGTACAGGTTTATAAAGCGTTTTCTGCTTGCACATTCTAAAAATACTCTACATCGAGCATTATACATTTTGTACTAAACAAAAACACAACCCGAACCTCTCATCCACTTCACTTCATCAGGGTGGTTGTTATATTATGTTTCTGACACACTTGATACAATCAAAATCTGTTACTACAGGACAAAGAACCGAGTGTGAAATATACTACCGTGCATATCTATTTTGAATCACGTTATTAGACTCCACATAGCTTGCTAATGGCTATTCAAATCTAAACATTGTTCTTTAGCAGTTTTTTTTTTGCTGTCAGCTCCCCCAGTTCATCTCAACTTCCGCCCCTACCTAAATACGCACATGTGTGGTTTTAACCCACTGTGTGGTTCTCAGTCCCTGTTAAGTACTTTTCTAAATTCATGTGTCCAAACTGCTGCTGTTATCGGTGCATGCTTTCTAAAATCCTAAACCTTCAGGTCTACCCATTGTCCAAATTATTAAATAATCATTAGCAGCAATCGGCAACTGTGCAGCAATAAAATGACACTATTACGGTTGCATGGATGAGATTAGGCTATTGTGTCTACGCATACTTTTTCTTCTACATTCTTCTGTTCACACGTGGTGTATCTTAGGATGCTTCAAAATCTGATTTTGCAAATTCAGTTTTCCATTTACTGTTGTGCTGGTCTTGTTATACCCCTTTTCTTCCCTCTCGCATTCTAATTGTTTGTTATCTGCACTTCAAAAACTGATATACAGCAAAGGCACATTGTTTAGTGAAATTCCTAATCCAATCAATTACTTGTGCTTGGTTGATTTTGTGCACAAGCCATTCTGGTTAATTAAATTAAACAGCAATAATGCTGTACCTTTTTGTGCTAATATTCTCTGTTCCCAACTACGGTTAGTTTTGATCAAGCAATTAGTAACTGTTTTACACTACCAGACGTGCATTCAAACGAACTATGTTAAATTAGCATCTGTTTCCTAGCCAAAGGCTAATGATTCCCTGACTTTAGCTTTTGCCCATCTTAGATTGTGCTTAGTTATGATAGTACTATGAGATTGTAATATGTAAACATTGCTCATTACTCCTAAATTCTGTATGGACTGCAGCTGTTAATGCACTATACTTCTGTCAACTCAAATTAAGCTGCTGAAACTGCTTGTTTAAAGGTTATTGGTACTGCAGATTAATTTCATAGTTTATATATCACATCAGCCGGTCTTCATTTTCGAAACCTTGTGATTATGACAGGATGTTTTATAACTGCTTACTTTCAGATACACATAGCGTAATCTTGAACTGTTCTTTATTTAAAACTGTCTTGATAACTTGTAGTGTATCCAAGCACTTTGCAATATGTGACTATGCTCTCCGCACTATTTTATTGAAAACAATGAATTGAATGCCATATAGATAGATTATTGGGCAAACTTACACGTGTTCACACACTTTTAATAAGTATCTCCTGCATACCTCGATTATTGTATAAACCATTTTTTGGAATACTTTGCTTCTGATTCATTGACAAAAACTGATTAGGTTAATAATTGTTTAAATTTGTTTTACTGATTTAATTCAAGGTTTTTTACACTGCATAAATACACTGATTATTTCTTCTTCTTGATGTTTCTCTCTTTGGTGTTCAAGTAGTTTTTAAGTTGTCAATTATAAACTACTATTTTGTACTCCCGTTTCTGCATCTGAGCCTGCATTTCTTTCTCATATTCGGTGACAAAAATCACCTCCGAAGGCAAAACCTACCGATAATGACCTAAGGTATAAAGTAAGAATCTGCTTATGCGATAAAAAATCCTCCTTTGTCGATATCTTCCTGCTGTGCTTATTACAAATTTTGTCCAACCTATATGTTTTGGCTGATTACTCAAACTTTCCATACAGATCATCAAATTGTTCATAGCATTTCAAGAGCTATTTTCAGAAACCATATAGTATCAGTTTTTTGCGATTCCTTTCTAAGGGTAGGCGGTTAATACTCTGTCGTAGGCCCAATTGCATATAAGGTTGTTGAAGAACCAATTCATTATCTCGACAAGATTGTTGACCTTGGTCATTACTTTGTATATTTCCGTTTTGACCTTTGATAACACTGTGATTATCACTCATGACCGAAAATATGAAACGTCACCATCTCTTCAATTCCCTACCAGCTGTTTTAAATACGTAGAATAATAATGCATATTCTGTTTACTTGCACTGTTTCATTACTCACTATATGAACTACTTCTCAGATATTTTGTTTCTTGTTTCATTCATACATGATCTACTTCTTCCTTACTACTAGTTTATTCTCTTTCGAGACTGCTTAAAAATGCATTAGTGATCAGTTTGCAATATCTCGTGAATCCTTTGAAATTTGGTTCTACAACTCCGGCTTTCATTTTTTCCATTTTTACTAGTTTCCTTTACCATGCTATGCCTTGACCTTTGGTCAAGCAACTTGGTTTCTAACAATTTTGGTTTAAAAAGAATCTACCATCTAAGAAAGTCCAAAGCGAGGGACTGCAACCTGAGACTATGGACGGTTTTGGAATGCTTGCTCTATACAAATCAGAGACCAAGAGAAATGCAAGATATCAAAGAAGGCTGTGAGGACATTTCAAAGAGCTGCAGAATAACAAAGGCGGTACCGCAAGGATGAGAACAGAGGCACCACAAGAGAGGTGCCCGAAATGCAAGCTTGATTTCAATAACAAATCCTTTCTACCCAAGGATTCAAGGTACGTTTCTAAAACTAAATCAAGCTCATGACGATCATGAAAAGTAAAGAATCATTAGAGGATGAGCTAGAGGTTCGTAAGTTGCCTTTTCGTCTGAATTGATGGTATAGTTATGCTGGCTTAAATTACTTATCGATAGTTTTACCCTTGCTTTATGCTCTGATCCTACCAATAATTTACGCTGTTGCTGATGAAGATAAACAAGAACAGTCTTTAACTCAGTTTTCCTCTCTTGCTGTATGTTTTAGCAGCTGAAGCGCATGAACTGTTAAAACTGTTGCAATTCCTTCATTTGCCAAAAGATTCACTAGAATAAAAAACATTGATGTCATACTTTCCATGCTCTGTAATCGCTTCAAAATATCAGTTGTCATACCATGCTATGTTTGACAGTTTTGAACAGCGACAAAATTGTGAGGCGGTCGGCGTTCTTTAACATTATTCCATACTGAATTCTATACACAATATAAGCAGATTCACCTGTATTCACCAAATTCTTTGAACGGATTGTTTATATTCATCCTGCTTATATCTACTGGCCAAACTTCAATTATAAACCATCATATGCTAGTTAAAATCTTAAGGTAATGCCTGATGATGAGCAGTTCTTTCTTGCTTTTAAATAAATTGCTACTGTCAAACACATTGTGGCTTTCTCGGATAAACATTCTATTGTCATTTCCGTAAAAAATTTACTCTTACTAAGGACTTACTCATCTGTACAGTAAGCTATTTGGTATTTGCCCCTATTTTTTCTGTTTAAACTTGAATATTGCTCAAACTACTCGAGGTCAAAGATGTTAAGATGGTACCTTTGCAATTTAGTAGATTTTTTGCTCCCATATGTAAGCGTTATTGCTGTTGCATAGTTGCAGCAATTTCTTATTTTTTAAGCTAGTAGTTCTCTCCAACCAAGAATAATGGTATCTTCCTGACAGATACTATCTTGTTGTTTCAACTATTATGCTGCTATCACCACTTATCGGATGGACTCATGGTTTAACTTCGCTTTGTTTGCCTCTGTTTGACATATGAAAATCCGACAATATCAGGATTTAATAAATCCAGTATGTTTCTGTATTAACAGTAAGGGAATGGTGTCATACCAAGACCGTTAATTGCTTCCGACGTCATTCATAACCAGCAAGTTTATTTGATTATAGTATGCTCATAATTGCAAGTTCATTTGATATCCTCATTTATTGCTACCCGCTCAAAAGTACTAATGAACTTTTGAGGAAACCACAGGTACTTTTATCAGGGGACTGATCACCCCCTGAGGTATTAAGGAAAGTATGAAAAAGAAGGCCATAGAGCTACCTTGGGTTGAGACTTATGCCCGGCAAAGTCACAAAGAAATCTACAACCAACTGTGACAGCAAAGATTCAAAGGTATTATCAAAATCCATGGCGCTTTCACAGGCCCTCTGGTCGTCTCATCAGAGACGAAAATCCATGGCGCTTTCACAGGCCCTCTGGTCCATGATGCTTTCATAGGCCCTCTGGAAAAAAGTAACACCATGGGTTGAAATGAAACCCGGCCAAAAAGTAACACCATGGGTTGAAATGAAACCCGGCCATAAAGAAACACCCGGGCTATGTCCCGTAGAAAGAAACACCTGGGCTATGTCCCGCAGGATGCAATGCCCTGAAACACCTTGGCTTGGGTTGTCGCACCCGGTCAAGAGTGAAAACAAAAGAAACCCATCTCTGGCTCCATCAGGAGCTCTGGTCGCCTGTAATGGGTGAATCATTAGGTGTGGGACGCCACACCGTACCTCGATCCAATGCCTTCTAAAAAGAAACACTTTAGAAGGGTATGATCATAAGTACCATCCTTTGGCTACCACAAGCAAAGTTGGGAAATATATATTAAAAGGAAGTACCATTCTTTGGCTAACATAAGCAAAGATGGGAAAATATATTCTCTCTCTTCTCCCTTTCAGGAAATCATCGTCTTTTGGCTAAAACGAGCAAGGAGTGGATCATTATATTATCTTACCCTTCAAAAGGGAATGGTTGGTCTTCTGTATGAAGACCTTATTATGGACTTCCGGACTTCTAGCATTCCTACATATTGTATATCAGAACATCGGGGGATTCATCCATCAAGACATGTTATCTTGAAGATTTATGTCCCAAAAATTTCCAATTTGTTAGATTCAGCGGAAAAGACACTTGTGGGACTTTTGATTGTACCAAATTGTACCAACTTTTTGTAAGTTCATTTTCCTTTGTAAAAACTAAAGAAAAAGAACTTGTGGGACTAGGAGATAGGAGAAGGGAGAGGTAGAAGGCATGCAATTTTTTATCTTCTTTTTTGTAAGTTCCACTTTTTAAAGTTCCAAAAAGTAGAACTTGTGGGACTGATGAAGAGGGCAAAAATATGACGAGACAGAAGAACCAAGGTGGCCCAGACCCCAGGTCCCGACTCAGACCCCAGGCTTCTTCAAGACCCTGTTCAGGCTCCAGCTTGGGCGCCAGGCACCAGATCCGGGCCCTGTCCGACCCTTGCTTTGGAAGCTAGATCTCATAACCGGGCGCTGCATCCCGCACCTCGCGCTCTGTGACCGGGCATTCATTGACCGGGCCTGAAGAGGGAAAACATGGTCAAGTACCAAAGGTGTTAAGAGGCTGAGTCGCACCGAAAGCCCACACCAAGAAGAGGGAATACAAGAAAGAGCGTGTAGCGACCGTCGGGCCGCCCGACTGGTCGCAAATTCAAATTAAGGAACTACCCGGTCGCCTGTGACCGGTCGCTGAAACTGTGAAATAAGCCAAGATAGTGACTGGTCATCCGACCAGTCAGGTAACTAAAAAAGAAGTAGATGGCGACCGTGCGCCTGTGCCCGGCGATAGCTAGGGAGGTATAAATCAGGATAAGATATTTATAGTGACAGCCTGGTAAGATATGACAGGTGGCAGCCTAGGAACCCTAAAAAAGGTCTATAAATAGAAATAGAGGAGCTCATTTGAAGGGGGCACAACATCAGAAGAGAGAGAAACCTCTAGAAAAGTCTCTCTATTGCTGTACGCTAAAGAAATGAATAAAGAGATTGTCTAGAAGTGGATGTAGGCCAGATTATTGGCTGAACCACTATAATCCTCGGTGGTTTATATATTCGTGAGAGGTGAGAGACAAATTACTGTTCTATTATCGCGAGAGACTAATTATACGTTTTCATTTGGCGCCGTCTGTGGGAACTAAAAGAAAAACTAAAGAAAAAGAACTTGTAGGACTAGGAGATAGGAGAAGGGGTAGAAGGCATGCAATTTTTTATCTTCTTTTTTGTAAGTTCCACTTTTTAAAGTTCCAAAAGTAGAACTTGTGGGACTGATGAAGAGGGCAAAAATATGACGAGACAGAAGAACCAAGGTGGCCCAGACCCCAGGTCCCGACTCAGACCCCAGGCTTCTTCAAGACCCTGTTCAGGCTCCAGCTTGGGCCCAGGCACCAGATCCGGGCCCTGTCCGACCCTTGCTTTGGAAGCTAGATCTCATAACCGGGCGCTGCATCCCGCACCTCGCGCTCTGTGACCGGGCATTCAGTGACCGGCGCTGAAGAGGGGAAAACATGGTCAAGTACCAAAAGGTGTGAAGAGGCTGAGGTAGCACCGAAAGCCCACACCAAGAAGAGGGAATAAAGAAAGAGCGTGTAGCGACCGGTCGGCCGCGACTGGTCGCAAGTATGGAGCAAGTGTAAGGGAACGACCGGTCGCCTGTGACCGGTCGCCGAAACTGTGAAATAACCCAAGATAGTGACTGTCGTCTCCGACCAGTCAGGTAACTAAGAAAAAGAAGTAGATGGCGACCGGGCGCCTGTGCCCGGTCGGATAGCTAAGGAACGGGAGATGTAGAAATCAGGATAAGATATTTATAGTGACAACCTGGTAAGATATGACAGGTTGGCAAGCCTAGGAACCCTAAAAAAAAGGTCTATAAATAGAAATAGAGGAGCTCATTTGAAGGGGGCACAACATCAGAAGAGAGAGAAACCTCTAGAAAAGCTCTCTAGTGCTGTAACGCTAAAGAAATGAATAAAGAGATTGTCTAGAAGTGGATGTAGGCTAGATTATTGGCTGAACCACTATAATCCTCGGTGTTCTATTCATTCGTGAGAGGTGAGAGACAAATTACTGTTCTATTCATCGCGAGAGACTAATTATACGTTTTCAATAGTAGTTTCAATATGAGAGGTAATTCAACAACTTATGGCAAGATTATTAGACGGTTATAATAGGAAGTCATTCTGAAATAAGGATATGATAATTGAGTGTAGTGGCTCAATTAAGTTATAATAAATTGTATCTACAACATTATGATTCCAATATACAAGATGTAGATCTTAATTAAGTTAAGGGAAAGACTTAATCATAATGGGTTGTCTAGTAGATATTGTTTAAATACATAATCTTTACATTGTGAGATAATAGTATAGTATTCTGAGATGAGTCCATCATAGGTCATAATACAATGTTTATTCAAAATTAAGAATAAAGGTATTGAGCTTAAGATTATTATCAAAATTCTTAGATTTAATTATATAACATAAACACATTTATGATATAGAGGTCTCAAAAGTCTTGAATGTGAGGATTGTGGTTAAGTATGAATAAAGTGGATAGGAGTGGACAATTAGCAAATGTTGATCGAATACATTCCTTGATCTTGCCACCTTGGGCTATACAACGTTCTCAAATAACTCAAAGATTATACATAACACATGAGTGAGCGCTTAAAAGACAATTGAGACTTTGGAATAAGAGTAAGGAGTTTATTTAAGCTTAACTTAGGCTACAAGTGATTGATGATAGACTACCTTTAATATTCTTCAAAGTACTGTTGATTGTTTGTGCAAGTTGACTAGAACTGCTACAGTGTTACCCAGGTACGATTTCTCGTACTCAGCTTGTTGTGTTTTGGACTCTATGGAATGTTTTGTATGATTTCTCGTACTCTGATCTTTTTGCTGATTGACTTGTGGAATGTTTTGGAAAACGCTAACTGACATAAAGAGGAATTTCTAAAAAGGAATTGGTTGTGTGACTAACTCAGCTTGTGTGACTAACTGAGCCTTGGATGCGAAACTCTCTTGGGTATTGGTTCCTTCTATTTGGTTGTTCCATTAGACATTGACTACTTAGGGTTTACGCTTCTGCACTCTGTAGGACTGAGTGTTTTGGTATTGCTCTGGGTAGTTAGTGATCTGGTGGGAATTTGGAAAAGGTCAATCTTGGAATTCTTCTTTCGACTCTGGATATCGTTTCATCCATGAGCTGGTTCTTGAGGTCTCGACGTGCGCGTGTCTTCAATGGTAACAGAGAGGGGTTGTATATCCCCTGTCCCAAAAGGGGCGTAGTTAACAGAGAGGGGCTGTATATCCCCTGTCCTTAGTGGACGTGGTAAACAGAGAGGGGTTGTATATCCCCTGTCCCAGAAAGGGACGTGATAGACAGTGAGGGGCTGTATATCTCCTGCCCTTAGTGGATGTGATAGACAGTGAGGGGCTGTATATCCCCTGTCCTTAGTGGACGTGATAGACAGTGAGGGGCTGTATATCCCCTGTCCTTAGTGGACGTGATAAACAGTGAGGGGCTGTATATCCCCTGTTCTTAGTGGACGTGATTGGCGGTGGGGGCCATCTCTCCCAGTTAAAATTATTCCATTCTTGAGTATATCTTGTCTATGGGATTCAGCTTTCTGAAATTGTGGGGACATAACTGTCTACCACGGGTTATGGGTATTCATATCATTCCTAGTCCCTTGTGACTACTTGAGTCTGTCTCTTCTTAACCAGAATTGGTTCTAACATCAACAATGGATGCTTACTAACTATGTGGTGTGACTACTTAAGTGGACGACTTGGTTTGGAAGTTCTCTGTCTCTATCTTTGTCTTGTTTTCTTTTCTCTTTAACTTGATTGTTTTGAAGTGCTTTATCTCTGTTTTACTTTTAAAAGTTTGTTTTCATGTTACTGTTTATTTTGAAGAGTTATGTTTTATAAGTTTGTTTTTGGAGAATTGTACCAGTTCCATTCTAGGGAACTGACTCACCCTTCTCGGGGTGGGCTGCTTGGTTTCATCTTGCAGGTACAAATTGATTTACAGGTGGCCACGACGAGCATGAGTGATTGGGATGGGATAAGGTTTATGGAGAGTGAACGTGTTTTATTATTGTTATGTTTATGTTAAATTTTCTCGAAGTTCAGACCGTAACTTAGTTAATTGTAATGGTTGTAATTGGTGAGGTTGGTACCGGGTGTTTGGAGCCTGATGGTCTGTAGCACCTTTAGTTTATTTTCCGCTGTTGTTTTATTATTATAGGGGTGTTACAGAAAGTGGTATCAAAGCGTAGTTACGCTCTGAACCCGAGAAAACAAGCCGAGTGAAATACTTAGATTATAGGTGCACTTAAAACTGGGGAACTAGGGTAGAATTGGGAAGTGAGGACTCCAGTAAGGCACGACTCCTAACCCTTTTTGGAATTGTGAACGATTCTTTTACACACTTTTCTTTGTGAATGTCTGTTGAGTGTGATGTGTTGTTATACCGTTCCAACAATAAACTACAAATATATATATATATATTATATTTATAAGTTTGGAACATCCTATATTAAGTACGATAAGATTTTGGTTGACATAAACCAAATATTAAGCTATATTTCAAAAGCATACTCATGGAGAATACATTGCTAAAAATGAAATCCTTTAAAAGCTAGTACACAAATTCCTTGAATTTTAAAGAATACTTTTGGTTGAAAACAGTATACAAATAGAACTTTACATAACTAAATTAGTATTGATATTATGTGAAAGTACTTCAACTCCTTTAAAGTTTGAAAATAAATCTCATGAACTAAGTATCAATTTATTATCTAAAGATAATGTTTAAGATAAATCTTAAGTCTCGAAAATTATTAAGCTAACAAGAACTAGTAGCGTATTAGAAAAGATCAATATCTGAACTTGTAAAACACATTAAAACTCTATGTTAACTTTAGAAAGAAAACACATAAACCTAACACCCTACGGGAAGTGCCTGGTGCGACGAACTCCTAGGCTGAAAGTAGTGGGGGTGCACACCCACTTCTAGAAGTTTAGGGGCTAGGAAAACCTTGTCATCTAACCGTAAATAAACTTCTACGCAAGTGATGGATTGGGTTGAACTTGAGGGGAAGTGGTGGTAAGACGTTACCATCATGAAATCTTGAGCTAGGCATATTTCATTACTAGCCACAATGAACAATTCAAAACTTATATATTAAGATCCAGTACTAAACTCATACATGTAAAGAGTTTACCGAGTTAAATCTTTGGCGAAAAACACTTACCTAAGGAGTGAAAACACATGAGTAATAATAAACTAAATGTTATTGAGCCTTAAATACTTGGAGTATTGAGTGTCTAGTGAAAATTTGAGAGTTACTTAAAGATTTGGAAATCCTCATGTTTATTTAGAAGTTTAACCTTATACATAGATAAAATCTTAGAAGTCACACTAAGAGTGATAATTACAAAAGCCACCATTGACTAAGGGAGTACTAAGATTTAATAATCAGGAGAATACTTACATAGAACAAACCTTAAGAAAAATAATTACCAAGAGTGAGTGAGTTTTCATTAGACTAGCTCATTTGACTTAAAATTTTATATAGAGTCCCTACCTTAAAAAAAATATAATATATAAATTTTAAGATAAAGGAATCAGATTTCGGAAGAACTTCCTAAAATTCTGCCTTGAGTGAAGCTATATAATAAGTAAATTTTATAAAGTAAACACTGAATGAATCGTCTAAAATACGATAGTTAATTATAAAAAAAACAATTGAAACTTGAAAAGTCACAGGAAATATTTATCTTATAGAGTTTTAACATATGGTTGACTATTAAACCTTTGAAGATAATTTTGGAAGATTATTGAGGATTATTAAATGATCGGGAATATTATGTTAAACTACTCAAGTACGTTACACCTGGTTTATAGCTTGGTAATATAATTGATATGATAAATGATCATATATGGACATATAATTCGTATCAGTCATTAAATGAACGGATAATAATGTGATACCCAGTGTAGGGGTCACCTCCCACATCGATCGGGAGAGAGCACGAACCACACCTTATAGGTGTGGGGATACTCTCCCCTTGTGAGACGCGTCTGGAGAGGTGTGAGTACATCACCCTCTGGAACAAAACCCCAAGTATGGGAACAATTTCCACCATGGGTGAGGGCTTCCGCTTCCGCTGGGCCACTCTGGTGAGACGCGGTTTGAGTGGTGTGAGTACATCACCCTCAGAAACAAATCCGTGCGGGCTGCGGCCCAAAGCGGACAATATCTCACATGTGGGTTAAGACTGGGGATGTTACAGTTGGTATCAGAGCCAGGCTCAGGTCGGTGTGCCAGCGAGGACGCTGGGCTCCCAAGGGGGGTAGAGTGTGATACCCAGTGTAGGGGTCACCTCCCACATCGATCGGGAGAGAGCACGAACCACACCTATACTCTCCCTTGTGAGACGCGTCTGGAGAGGTGTGAGTACATCACCCTCCGGAACAAAACCCCAAGTATGGGAACAATATCCACCATGGGTGAGGGCTTCCGCTTCCGCTGGGCCACTCTGGTGAGACGCGTTTTGAGTGGTGTGAGTACATCACCCTCAGAAACAAATCCGTGCGGGCTGCGGCCCAAAGCGGACAATATCTCACATGTGGGTTAAGACTGGGGATGTTACAAATAATCATAAGATAAAATCTTATAACCACCAAGGAAATACAATTACATAACAATCAAGAGATACAGATATATGTAACGATCATAGATAAAATCAACGGTGCAGTAAATTCACAACAAAGCTGGTTAATAAGGTGTTGAATTCTTTGAATGTGCCGTTAGTAGCGGTACGAGGGCGTACCTTAGCTCTTTTAAGGGGGATATGCTGGCATACTCCTCCTTCGTTATCTCATTCGGATTATGCCTCGTTGCATTGTTAGTAAAAGGAGAACAGTATTAGCAGAATGAGAGGTGTTTGTATGTGCTTGGTTTTTACATTATGACTCAGTTATGACTCAGTATGTGACTTTTGGATTTTCATCATGGTATATCCTGGTTCAGTTTGATTTTTGAGTAATCTTGGGTGGAATGTTGTTATGGAAATGGATGGAAATAAAGGATTGGTTTGGTATGGAATTTCATTGGAATTATTATTATTGTCTCAGCACACCCGACGCGGTGTGAGTGCCTATTAGTTGATTTTTAAACTTCGAGGTGAAGTTTCTTTTAAGGGGGATATACTGAAATACCCCTAAATTAATTTAAATTAATTTAGGGGATTTCTTTTATTAAACCTTTAATAATACTATTAAGTATTAAATTATTATATGGAATTATGAATATTAAATTATTATATGGCATTATGAATATTAAATTATTATATGGAATTATGAATATTAAATTATTATATGGAATTGTGAAATTTATTTTGGGGTTTTCTCCTATTTAACCCTAATTATTATATATTATTATATAGTATTATGAATATTAATAAGATTTATAAGTCAATAAATCTTGGGAAAAATTTTAAACACTCCAATTATATATAAAGATTTTAGGAAGTGTTGGAACATTGTTTTGAAACATAAAAGTCAATATAAAATTCTAGAAACCTTAAAGCTTATTAAGCCTTGTAAGAGTTGACTTTTTGAGAATGGTCAAACCAGGTCATGAAACCTATACCAATAAATAGGTTATGGAAAACCATGAAGATCGATAAAAAGAACGTCAAAACGGATCATCCTAGCCAAAGTTATGCTAGATTGAAGTTTTAAGTCAAAAATTTGAAAGATGCCACGTGTCACTCTGTCACGGGTCGCCAACACTTAGCCAATTTATCCCTTGAATTTCGGTAACAGAATTCTTGATTTTGCCCTAACTTTAGAAGGCTATAACTTTTTCATATCCCCATATTTTTCAATGCCGTCTTCTTTTTTGTCTTCTCCTACATTCCCTTTAAACAACTATAACTCATACAAACCCTAATTCATTCTGAATCAACCGGAAAATCGAGTCAAAGTAGCCACCCTGCAAAAACTGAAACTGCAATTCTAGTTTTCTCTTCGAATCAGGTAACTTCGATCAGCCATAACTTCTTCGTTACTCATCCAAATTCCATGTTCTTTAGCTCGTGTTGAAGAGCTCTAATTCCTTAAAACTTTCATGTTTATGGTCTAAGTCAATTCTCAACCGATTGGAAGGGAAAGGTGTCTAAAGTTTCGGTCTCGCTAGAACATAAAATAATACCGAAACAGAGAGGTAAACTCGTGATTTGCGACTTCAATTTCTTTCTGTGTGGTGCGAGTTAGGATTAGTTCTTGCTATCATTGTGTAGAGCTATGTTTCTTCTTTCTAATGAGCCCAAGAACATGGCCTAACTAGATCTAGAACGTATTTTATAGATCTCCAAAGTTCACTACTCGAACAGCTCAAGTTCGGATTTTTCCAGATTTCCCGAAATCGAATTCCTCCGTTTTTGCAACTCCGGTGAGTTTCCGGTCAAATTGCTCCATTATTGCTGTTAGTAATCATGTATCTGACCTAACCCAACAACCAATTGAGGTTATTATGCTCTGTATGTGTAGAATTTTGCAAGATTGTAATCGAATCGAACTTTGAACCCTAACTTCGATTTGAATTCGAATCCCATCGTATACTGCATTATAATTGGGGAAATTAGTATCATTAGAACCGAAATTTGATTTCTAAACCATAGAAACAAGAATCACTCGATTTTGTTCTGTAGATTGTGAGAAAATCGAGATTTAGTACTCGAGTCGATTTGGGGGCGGATGAAGAACTGGGCTTTCAGCAGCCGTCCGATTGTAGTTATAAGAAACGGACGGCTGAGATTAGTTCGTTTCAAATTAAAAGATTAAGTTTTTATTATGATTTCAATAAATAACCCTAACTTTTTGAGTTAATTTAAATAATTTCCCGAATGTGTTTTGACTTGAATTAATATGGTTTTGGAGTTTATTTTGATGTAAATTAATATGGTTTTGGAGTTTTTAAACATAAGTTATGATTTTTGCAAGTTACGGGTTTTCTGGAATTATTTGGCTAAATTAAAAATATATTTTTATGAAATAAATATTTTATAATATGTCTAAAATGTTATAGTTATTGTATATTAAATTTGGGAATTTTTGGGCAATGGTAAAATGTTTTAAAAATTGTGTTTATGAGTTTTTCATAAGAATAACCTATAATATAAGGTTTTTAATGTAACCAAAAATTAAAGTATGGTTTGTTAATGAACTTTTTAAGCTGGGAAAAATATGGAACACTAAATTAACACTTTATCAGTAAGGTATTAGTTTTTATGAGAAGTGAAATTATTTACATATATGTATATATACTTATATGGTAGATTTAAAATAGAAACTTATGTTAAATCAAGGAATTTAATTATTCTACATTTTATTTATTTATTATATTATATGGGAGTTAATATTCTTAATTAAAACTAAGGAATATATATATATATATATTTACACATATATGTAAAAGAAATAAAATAGTCACTTAGGTTAAATCAAGGATCTAAATTAATCTACATTTATATTAATTATATAATATGGTGGTTAATATACTTAATTGAAACTAAGGAAAATACTTTATTTTGTAAACTATATTTTGGATGTAGGTGTGTGTAAAAGTTAATATAAATAATTAGATGTAATTAAACTACATAAAGAATGTCTTGAATAAATCCTAGTATACATATACGATAAATAAATAAATAAAGGACATAAAATGCCTTATAGCAAATAGAATATGAAGGAATTAATAAGTTGAACTGAACATATACATAATACAATTAAAAGAATATTATATGAGGTAGTATTGAATTGTGGTTATGAAATTTAGCTTAAAGAGTTATCTTGGATTTCTAAGATTTATATAAACCATATTAAAATACGTGTGTAATATTATTTGTCAAAGACCAGAATGTAAATCTATAATTTGGTTAGGTAATTAATAAGTTGGGACTTAGGAATATTTGTAATTAGAGTTTACACAAATAGAACTTATTATATAATTAATTAATAAATAAAATATTTTTACATCTAAATGTTCTTAATATATAAACAATAATAAAATAAATAAAATACTTTTACATCTTAACGTGAGGTGGGTTAGTAAGTCTAGATTTAATCATTTCTTAACATTTATGGTATAGAAATATAACTTAATGTTTTAAGATAGAATCATTAAAAGGATTATGATATAATCTATATTAAATGATGATTTGGAAATTTATCTAAATAATTATCCTTAAGTTTCTTGGCATTAGATAAGCCATATAAAATACATTTATAACATTTATTATTAATACTTAGGAGGTGAGTTTACAGTTAAGTGAGGTATTTAGTAGTGAGAATTTATAGGAAGGTTTTTAAATAGGAATTTGATACTTAAAACCTTTGAACCTTTTGTCAGATAAAACTAAGTTACATAAGATATTATATTGATATACTTTACGGTAATGGGACGTAATGATAGGTTGTTTGAATATAAGATATGAGAATTTTCATAATAGATTATCTTATTAAATAACTAACAATTTCACTTATGAACCAGAATTTAATTCTCTGATAAATTCTATTCTATGTAGATATATTGTCCATCCTAAATACAATAAAGGAAATTAATTTATTAGGTTATTCCTTTGAAACTTTAGGTTTTGTAAAACAATTTAAAACGTATTTAAGGCTTAAGTTTATTGAAGGTTAGTACAAAAGGATTATACATAGTCTATAGAGTGTATGTGTGTAAAAATAAAACATTTAGGAGATTAAAGGTAAGTAAGGATACATAAAAGGTTATATTTAAACACCTTATTATATAGGTAATAATTAAGCAAATAATGTACCTTGTGAATACTAAATGTGAGGGTTCGATAAGTCTAAGTTAACTATAATATAGTAGTTTCAATATGAGAGGTAATTCAACATCTTATGGCAAGATTATTAGACGGTTATAATAGGAAGTCATTCTGAAATAAGGATATGATAATTGAGTGTAGTGGCTCAATTAAGTTATAATAAATTGTATCTACAACATTATGATTCCAATATACAAGATGTAGATCTTAATTAAGTTAAGGGAAAGACTTAATCATAATGGGTTGTCTAGTAGATATTGTTTAAATACATAATCTTTACATTGTGAGATAATAGTATAGTATTCTGAGATGAGTCCATCATAGGTCATAATACAATGTTTATTCTAAATTAAGAATAAAGGTATTGAGCTAAAGATTATTATCGAAATTCTTAGATTTAATTATATAACATAAACACATTTATGATATAGAGGTCTCAAAAGTCTTGAATGTGAGGATTGTGGTTAAGTATGAATAAAGTGGATAGGAGTGGACAATTAGCAAATGTTGATCGAATACATTCCTTGATCTTGCCACCTTGGGCTATACAACGTTCTCAAATAACTCAAAGATTATACATAACACATGAGTGAGGGCTTAAAAGACAATTGAGACTTTGGAATAAGAGTAAGGAGTTTATTTAAGCTTAACTTAGGCTACAAGTGATTGATGATAGACTACCTTTAATATTCTTCAAAGTACTGTTGATTGTTTGTGCAAGTTGACTAGAACTGCTACAGCGTTACCCAGGTACGATTTCTCGTACTCAGCTTGTTGTGTTTTGGACTCTATGGAATGTTTTGTACGATTTCTCGTACTCTGATCTTTTTGCTGATTGACTTGTGGAATGTTTTGGAAAACGCTAACTGACTTAAAGAGGAATTTCTAAAAAGGAATTGGTTGTGTGACTAACTCAGCTTGTGTGACTAACTGAGCCTTGGATGCGAAACTCTCTTGGGTATTGGTTCCTTCTATTTGGTTGTTCCATTAGACATTGACTACTTAGGGTTTACGCTTCTGCACTCTGTAGGACTGAGTGTTTTGGTATTGCTCTGGGTAGTTAGTGATCTGGTGGGAATTTGGAAAAGGTCAATCTTGGAATTCTTCTTTTGACTCTGGATATCGTTTCATCCATGAGCTGGTTCTTGAGGTCTCGACGTGCGCGCGTCTTCAATGGTAATAGAGAGGGGTTGTATATCCCCTGTCCCAAAAGGGGCGTAGTTAACAGAGAGGGGCTGTATATCCCCTGTCCCAGAAAGGGACGTGATAGACAGTGAGGGGCTGTATATCCCCTGTCCTTAGTGGACGTGATAGACAGTGAGGGGCTGTATATCCCCTGTCCTTAGTGGACGTGATAGACAGTGAGGGGCTGTATATCCCCTGTCCTTAGTGGACGTGATAAACAGTGAGGGGCTGTATATCCCCTGTCCTTAGTGGATGTGATTGGCGGTGGGGGCCATCTCTCCCAGTTAAAATTATTGCATTCTTGAGTATATCTTGTCTATGGGATTCAGCTTTCTGAAATGGTGGGGACATAAACTGTCTACCATGGGTTATGGGTATTCATATCATTCCTAGTCCCTTGTGACTACTTGAGTCTTTCTCTTCTTAACCAGAATTGGTTCTAACATCAACAATGGATGCTTACTAACTATGTGGTGTGACTACTTAAGTGGACGACTTGGTTTGGAAGTTCTCTGTCTCTATCTTTGTCTTGTTTTCTTTTCTCTTTAACTTGATTGTTTTGAAGTGCTTTATCTCTGTTTTACTTTTAAAAGTTTGTTTTCATGTTACTGTTTATTTTGAAGTGTTATGTTTTATAAGTTTGTTTTTGGAGAATTGTACCAGTTCCATTTCAGGGAACTGACTCACCCTTCTCGGGGTGGGCTGCTTGGTTTCATCTTGCAGGTACAAATTGATTTACAGGTGGCCACGTGTAACACCCCTAATACGCACATGATACTAAATGAAATCGCAGCGGAATTAAATAACTAAACGGTAACTAACGCTTCGGTGCTACAACGCCGTCAACCACCCACGTGGTTGACAAGGCAGAATAAATACAATTGTACCGGTCTGATGATCAGACTCCCGAGCATAAAACTAAACCATAAATACTTATATACAATACCGAGTACTACATACATCCTTCACTGTATATATCACTGTATACTTACAACAACCAAAAGTATAACGCCACAGGAGCACAGGCGCATCCCGGGCCAACATCCAAAAGTATACAAAAGTAAACCTGCATCCTAGGATCTAAAGCCACTCCGCTTCCTCGATCCTCATCCTGCAGTATAAGAATATGGATCCCCCGAGGGGGTCAGCAACCCTTGGCTGGTATGGCTAACGCGCAGCCCATCGGCTACCGGGATACGCGCAGCTAATTGTCATGATAACATGGCATTCATTTACATACATAACATAACATAACATGGAGCATAGCATCAATAGTGCACAGCTCATCATCACATACACGGTGGATCTTGGTTCCACAATAACAAACCACAAGGGTCAAATAACATAAGAGCCTAGAGAGTGATTCACCCTCATGTTAAGCTCGTTAAACACACTCATTACCGTTCTGTTAGACGAACGAGTAACTTAAGTCACAGATGGTTCGGATTTAGTGACCCGAACACACCACACAAACACAGGTTCCCACTAAACCGATCATAAGTCAGAATAGGTAAGCTTTGGAAGAAGCTAGCGGGAGATCGAACGCCAAATTAAGGAGAACAATCTTAACAACATAAGAGTCGAATCTGATTCAGATATCTACTCTTAACTTACATGCATGACCGGACAACCGGATTCCTCACTTCCCAGTTAACACTTGTTAGAAGTTCATAGTGGAACTTAACAACCAACACACAATAGGTGGTAAGTCATGTTAGACACACACAAGGGAAATGAGTCACAACATCACATCACAATAATATGAACAACTGTAAACTCATTACATGTTTAAATCTTATAACGTTGTAAACACACAGAAAAACATACAACACACAAACCGGTGTAAACCGCTAGACAACAGACTGCAAGAAAACCATACCTTGGTCCTTGCCTCGTTTGGTTTCCTCCGTAGGTCACTCCTATACATAATTCAAGAACGTCGGTTAATTAACTTACTTAACCTCCAAATTTACTAAGTGTTTAACATAGTTATGACATGTTTAATGTCTAACTTACCCTAGGTTACCTTCATTATACACCCTAGGGTTAACTACATAAGTCACATTCTTTTCTGTTTTTTTTTTTACAAGTTTAGGTCCGACCGGACTTGCCGACCGGACTTGTCCATGTCCGGTCGATTCCAGAACATATTTCCGTCAAAATTTTCTACTCCGACCGACCTTGTAAGTCCGGTCGCATGTCCGGTCTATTCCAGAGAGTTTCTCCCCTTTGAAAATTTAGCCCGACCGGACTTGCCAAGTCCGGTCCTATGTCCGGTCGATTCCAGTAACTCAATCCGTACACAAATTACAAGCCCGACCGACCTTGCAAGTCCGGTCCCAAGGTCGGTCCATTCCAGAAGCCAATTCTCGCAGGGTAAACTGGGCCCGACCGAACTTGCAAGTCCGGTCGCAAGTCCGGTCTGCCCCAAATCTTTGTTTTCCTTTTTACATTCAACTCCAAACTTCACCCCATATAACCTAGTACCCCCTAACCTCATTTGGGCACTTCAAACACAACTTAAGCCATCCTTAAACACTCACAAAACTCTTTTTCTAATTCCTTAAATCTTTACTTATTTCCTTGTAAATTCCTTAACACTTACAACATTTTACACTAGGTTTCTAAATGGTGTTTCTCACCTATGATAACTACTATCCCAAAATGTTTTCTCCTTATCTTAACATCATCTCCCAAGCATCATCTCTCACAACTAACTCCTTATATCATTACTTCAAATCCTTTTTCAAGTTCATACTTTCTCCTTAATTTACCAAAGTTTGCCTAAGTCTTTACCTAAGTCCCAAAATGACTTTGGTACATACTAAAATCTCAAGCTCATGCCTAAGTCCTTGTTACATCCTAAATCACCTTAATGCATGTTTCCTACACAAGAACAACACTTAACCATTTTAAATACTCCTTAACTTATCAAACTCATTTTAACACTTAGAACTTCACATTTGTTACCTAAATTTCGACATAGGTTCTCCTAGAACATTACTAAACCAAAACACATTGTTTTTACCAACAAACAACCAAGAACACTAAAAATCCATCAAGTACTTATTATACACAAACTCCACTCACAAAGCACTACATCACAATATAGTGCATAATTTAAATTGCATGGCACTTAGGCCCTTAAATGACATGGCTCTTAGGCCCTTAAGATGCATAAATCATAAACACTGAATTTCCACAATATATTTGCCTTTAACCTGCAAATACACTCAACAACACATATGCCTTTTACTAAGCTCTTGAGAACACTTTACTAAGTCATTCACCATTTGCTCTTTAGGTAGTTTTAATAAGCATTTATAAGCTCATTTCTCCTAAGGCATTTAAACAACATTTGGTTAGTAGATTTACCTCTTTTCCAAACAACTTCTTTCTTGTTTCCTTTAGAAAACCGGTAGGGTATTTGATTCTTTGACAAGTTCTAAACAATATACAAACATTATAATGAGTATTCAAGCTATAAGCTCCATCTCATTGTAAACCCTAATTTTACATTGTTTCAAAAACATTAATGTAGTTGTTTTACCTTGCTCTTTGAAGAGAGTTTGAATATCTAGCAAGAGAGGACTCCACCTAGTCCATGAAGAGTTGGAATGAAGCTAGAACAAGGTCACACAAAGAGCTCCTTCAATATGTATTTTCGGTTACCACAAAACATGAAGGAAATGAAGTTTTTATTTGAGATTCCTTACCTAGAAGCAAAGGAGAGTAACAATATGTAAAAATACAAGCTCAAGCTCCTTCAATGGAGAAACTCCATGGCACCGAAATGGTGGTCTTGGACTTTTAAGAAGATAGGAATGAAGAGCTTGATGAGAAGAGATTGGTGGTGTTTGTTTTTGATTTGGACAAGTGAGCAAGATTTTACAAGAGATCAAAGTGGAGTTTTAATGGAGGTGTGTATTACCGTGAGAGAACAGCAAGAAGAAGGAAGAAGAGAGGTGGGAAACCGTGTGAACAAGGAAAGAAATGAGAGAATGAGATAGAATTTGCTTTTTGAAGATATTTATACTTTGTAAAGTAAAAAGGGTACTTAAGTAGTTTGTTTATTTTCTTAACAAGCTAACAAGGGTGGTGTGTCACCAACCTTAAAAACCGGCCCCAAATAGTAGTATGAGGGTAATATAGTCTTTATTTGTCAATTTAATTACTTATACAAATATGTTACAAAATAGCTTAAAAAATCACTATTCATGAAAACAAGGCACATAGAAGTGAAATTTTGATTTCCCATTAATATAGACACCCAAATGTGATATTATATAGTACACTATATATTTAAGAGTAATGATGGACATCTAGCCACTCAAAACTCATTTACAAGACAATTTTTCAAAAATGTGCTTTAAGACTCCTTAAAGCACATTTTGTGTTTAAACTTGTTTTCAAGCTTGGTTTTCTTTGGTAATTGATTTAATATGTTCATTAGTGTATAAATGAGGTCTTGGTAAGTTCATTAGGTCTTAACCAAGTTTATCCCAAGCTTAGAGCACATTTTGGCTCTTATTGACTTTAAAGCACATTTTGTGTTTTCTTTGTTTAAATTTGTTTACTAATGTTTCTAAGACTCTTTTTAGTCTTAATACACCTTATTCAAGTGTTTAAACAATATATTAAGGTTTGGGGTATTTCAATCTACCCCCCTTAAAAGAACTTTGTCCTCAAAGTTCATACTTCCACATATCCTAAATATTAGCACACGGGAATACTTATAAACAATACTTCCATACATCATTAACAACACACTTACACAACATTGGACACCAGGTCCATACAACATAACATCGGGTACATAACATTGGACACAAGGTCCATACAACATTATCCACATCACTCAAACACAACGGTCTGTAACATAACAACATAACATAGACGATGTATTCAAATACACGTCGTACACACATAACCGAAACGGCTCTACCCCCCTTAAAAGGGGGTACGCCCCGTACCCTATACACATAAGTACTAAGAAGTAAACAATGACGGGTACTTCGCCTTCATCTTATCTTCCAGCTCCCAAGTGGTCTCCTCAACGTCCTGGTTAGACCAAAGAACTTTCACCAGTCTCACAGACTTATGGCGAGTGTCTCGAGTCTTAGCATCCAGAATCCGTACCGGAGTCTCCACAGATCGCATGGTCGGCTCTAAGGTTAGCCTTTCAGGCTGAAGCACATGAGACAGATGAGACATATACTTCTTCAACTGGGACACATGAAATACATCATGTACCTTGCCCAGCTCGGCGGGTAGATCTAGTCTATAGGCTACCGGGCCGATCCGCTCCGTCACAACATAAGGCCCCACATACTTTGGGCTCAACTTGCCCTTCTGGCCAAAACGAAATACTCCCTTCATGGGGGATACTCTCAAAAATACCAGATCGCCCACGGCGAACTCCAGGTCACGTCTGCGCACATCTGCGTACGACTTCTGTCTATCCTGAGCTGCCTTCATGTTAGCCCGGATCTGGCGAACTTCTGCCTGAACTTGTTCAAGATACTCTGGTCCTATAATGACCGTCTCACTCGACTCATCCCAGCATAATGGTGTGCGGCATGGTCTACCGTACAAGGCCTGGAAGGGAGACATCTTGATCGAAGCGTGGTAACTGTTGTTGTAACTAAACTCGATCATATGTAACTTATCAATCCAGCTGGTCTGAAAGTCAAGTGCACAAGCACGTAGCATATCCTCAAGTGTCTGAATGGTGCGCTCACTCTGACCATCGGTCTGTGGGTGAAACGCTGTACTCAATTTCAGTTCTGTACCCAATGCCTCTCGTGTAGACTTCCAATATCTGGATAAGAATCTGGTATCTCTGTCAGATACAATCGTTTTCGGTACACCATGATGTCTTACAATCTCTTTATCAAACAGTTCTGCCAATCTTGCCACTTTCCAAGTGTCCTTCATCGGAATGAATCGGGCCACCTTGGTCAGTCGGTCAACTATCACCCATATCATATTCAGACCTCCCCTTGTAGGCGGAAGCCCTACTACAAAGTCCATGGAGATATCATGGAACTTCCACTCAGGCACTGGCATTGGCTGTACCATACCACCAGGCCGTCGGTGCTCAAACTTGACCTTCTGGCAAGTGAGACACCTCAACACATAATCACTAACATCTTTCTTCATTCTAGTCCACCAAAAATACCTTTTTATACTCTTATACATCTTTGAAGCTCCGGGGTGAATCGAAGTAGTAGAACAATGGGATTCACTCAATAGCGCTCCTTCAACTCAGCGCCACTCCTAGGTATACACAATCGGCCATTCAGCCTAATCAGGTCATCATCGTGGAGTCTGAAGTCGTACTTCTGACCCTCGAATGTGCCATCAATAAGCTTCTGCCGGATCTCCAGCATATACTGATCCGTCATCTGAGCACTCCGCACCTCTTCAACCAAGCCAGTATGAGAGACTAGCGAATGGAGAGAGTGTGCTCGGCGACTCAGTGCGTCAGCTACCACATTTGCCTTACCCTCTTTGTATTGCAGATTAATATCGTAGTCATTCAGAAACTCAACCCACCTTCTTTGCCTCATGTTCAACTCTTTCTGAGTGAACAAGTACTTTAAGCTTTTATGGTCAGAATAGATTGTCACACTTACCCCATACAAATAATGTCGCCATATCTTCAATGCGAAGACAATGGCACCCAATTCTAAGTCGTGGGTAGGGTAGTTCTCCTCATGCTTCTTCAGCTGACGGGAGGCGTATGCCACGACCTTCCCGTGCTGCATCAATACACAACCCATACCTCTGCCTGATGCGTCGCAGTAGACCTCAAAACCATCTGGACCGTCTGGTATAGTCAGGACTGGTGCAGATGTCAGAGCATCCTTGAGACTCACGAACGAACTCTCACAGTCGACTGTCCACTCGAATGGTGCATCCTTCTTCATTAAGGAAGTCATCGGCTTCGAGACACTGGAGAAGTCCTTCACAAACCTCCTATAATAACCCGCCAGACCGAGGAAGCTCCTGATATCAGTGACTGTCTTCGGCCTAGGCCAGGTGCGCACTGCATCTATCTTTGCCGGATCAACAGCGATCCCGGCCTCAGAAATCACATGTCCAAGGAAGGATACTTGGTTCAACCAAAATTCACATTTCGAAAACTTTGCATACAACTGGTTCCTCCTCAGAGTTTGTAACACATTTCTCAGGTGGCTTTCATGCTCACCCCTTGATTTAGAATACACAAGAATATCATCGATGAAGACTACCACTGATTTGTCCAACTGATCTTGGAACAAACGGTTCATTAAGTCCATGAACTTAGCTGGTGCATTTGATAAGCCAAACGGCATAACTGTGAACTCATAATGCCCATACCTAGTTCTGAAAGCTGTCTTTTCGATATCACTATCACGGATGGCAATCTGATGGTATCCGGAACGTAAGTCTATCTTGGAGAATACTGATGCACCCCTCAGCTGATCAAATAGATCGTCGATGCGTGGTAAAGGGTAACGGTTCTTCACCGTAACAGCATTCAGCTCCCGATAATCAATACACAGGCGGAGGCTACCGTCCTTCTTCTTCACGAAGAGAACCGGCGCTCCCCATGGTGAAACACTAGGGCGGATAAAGCCCTGTCGAGTAGGTCTCTCAGCTGCTCCTTGAGCTCTGTCATCTGCTGGAGCCATACGATAAGGTGCTTTCGCAATGGGTCTAGTGCCCGGAACTAAGTCGATCTCAAACTCAACCTCTCGTGCTGGCGGCATGCCCGGCAGTTCCTTAGGAAATACATCAGGAAACTCCGACACTAGGCACATCTGGGCTAAACTCATGGTCTCTCTCTATGTCCTGGACATAGCAGAGGTATACATCACTCCCTCGTCGTAACTCACGATACATGGCCATGGCGGTGATGATCTGTGTCGAAGGCTCCCTGGGCCTCTGGCGGTATGATATGGTAACCCCAGATGGACTCCGAAGAAGCAGTCGATGCTCGGCACACAGGATTCTGCCCTTGTACCGCTCCAACCAGTTCATCCCGACAATCACATCAAATCCAAGTCCGTCGAACTCTATCAGGTCGATCGGGAACTCTTCACCTCTGATTCGTACAATGACATCTCGGTGGTAGCGGGTACACCTGATCCGCTCTTTCGATGGGAGAGTGACCAAGAAGTCTGGCATCTCCTCTCCATCTAACCCCAGCCTCTTCGCAAAAGATAGCGAAACAAATGTGTGTGAGGCTCCAGAGTCGAACAAGATCGATGCATCCACGCCATTCACTGGAAAGGTACCGGTGAGGATTGTGCCGCTCTTGCCGGCTTCTGCCTCATTGCAGACACTCAATGTACCTCCCGTTCCGAGTGCACAGCCTAATTCATTGGCAAACTAATAAGTACTGGGTAACAACACGGTTGATATACTTCAATAACTCCACTTTATTCATTAATACTTCCTCTTTACAACATTGGTTTACATGGTTGATATAACTTAACACATACATAACTCCCTTAACATATACTGGCTTAACACATTACAAAAGTATACAAGGCTTTAGAATTGTCTGAAGGTCAAATTCAAACGTCCGGGTTTCATGTGTGTGGCATTGATCACTGCCGACGGTGCGGTATTCAGTTTGATCTTCCTGATGCCGTGATATATCATCCTTGACTGCCCACCCATGATTAACACATCTCCTGACTTTAGTATTAACTTCCTTGCGAGATCAGCACACTTCTGCTCGCCATACACAAATACTGCGGTGTCACCAATGGACCAAGACACCACGGGTACTCCCTTACTTAGAGACTCGGGTGACTCGTCCTTATCTTGGTGTAAACCTAACCGTCCACCTTTTGGTAGAAGTTCACAATACACAAATCTGCTTCCACATTTGGAATTGAATCCGTTTCAACTTGTTGAGCAATTCCCACGGCGTGATTAACGACCGCACGAACTCCTCAGGTATACTTGGTACTATTGCTCCATCTTCAGCTCGCACTTCTTGATATGACTTGGTGTAAGGGTTCCAGTCCTTACCCATGCACATCATCTTCAATTGCATTCTTGATCCGTTCGGATATTCAGGTGTGTAGAAACCTCCAGGTTTAGCTCCAAGTTCGTCGCATCGTCTGATGACATGGACTTGTGCTTCCGGTGTCAGGTATCCATTTAAAAGTATCATACCTGGCTGGATAACCTGACATTGCTCCATTGGAAAGTCGGTGATGTTGATGATGGTTTCTTCAGGGTTTGGTGTGGGTGGGATTGGATAACATATATTGATGGTTCCTTTAAGTTTAGAATTATCTAATTAGGTGTCTTTTACACTACACTTTGACTCCTTACTCACATGATAATATACTTGAACTCACTAATACACATAAGCATGAAATGCGGTATGCAATCACTTATTACATTCAACAGTTTAGGCGGTACCTGGTATAGAAGAGGGCCCTGGCGCCTCAGACCGGTCCACCACATTCAGGGTGGCCTTGCTAGGTCCCGACCCCTTCCCCTTCTGGGAATCGGTGTGCCTCTGATCAGTGGGTGGCTGGTTAGCCGTCTTCGGGCCATCAATAGCTGCTGTGGCCTTACCCTTCCACTGCCCCTTGGGCTTGTTGACTCTGCTGTTGGGGTTCCGGTAACACTCGTGGTCACGGTGACCCCACTTCTCGCAGTATCGACACTGCACCTCATTCCCTTTGCAGTCCTTGCCGGGATGGTCTCCATTGCACCACTTACAGTAATAGTGGCGCTCCGGTCCAGAGCCCGTGCTAGCTGCTAACACAATACACACTCAGTACTTGCATCACAACTTATCAATATACACATCAACTTATCACACAAGATTAAACAATTACCCTTTGGTGGGTAAGAGCGTAGGGGCTTCGCCGCATAAGCATATGTGAGCTTCAGTGGCTCCTCAGCTGTTGTGGTTTGGGCTTGGCCCTTGTCACCCTGGTGCTGACTCTTCTGGGGCTGGGGATAAGGTTTCTTCTTCTTCTTTCCTCCCCCGTACCCCTGCGAACTCTGGCCCTCGCTCGTGGCCTTGCGCTTGTGCGCATTCTCCTCGTCCCTCAGACGGACGGTGATCTCCACCTTAGCAGCGGCATGATAGCACTCCTGAATTTAGGATGATCAGTCATGCCCCGCAATACATACTCACAACTCACATTATTACTCACTTGTAGACTACACATATTCACATCACTCTTTATTTAAATTACCTGCAAGGTAGTATACTCAGCTGGCCCCATCCCATAGCGAAGACGGTGGCTGAGACCGTTATAGAAACGGTTTACCAGCACCCGGTTCGAGTATCCCAGGTCCGGTAACAGGTGGACAAGGCCGGTGAAGGCAGTGTAGTACTCATCAACCGACACCTTGTCCCCCTGCCTCAGACTATCCAGCTCAAGGCGCTTGGCCTCTTGAACGTGCACAGGGTAGTATTTGGCTCGCAGCAGAGCCGTGTACTCCCTCCATCCAAACTGAGGATCCGCCATCCGGTCCTCTCTCACAAGCTTCCACCAGTTTTGTGCCGAACCCTTCAGATAGTAAGCGGCAAGACGGACCTTAGCCTCTGCGGGTACAGCCAAGGTCTCGTAGGCGGTATCCAACTCGGAGATGTACGCCTCCAGCTTACGTGGGTCGGTCTCCCCATGCAATGAAGGGGGTCTCAGATCTGCCAATGCCTTGACCCAGTTGGTCTCTCGTGGCGGTGGCGGTGGTGGTTGAACTCCGGGCATCTGCCCCTGCTGGATCGCAGCTACAAGCTGGGGTACCATCTGGGCCACAGCGGCTGCTACAGCCTCAGCCATAACCTGAGCCGTAGTATTCATTAGCAATATGCTTGCACACTTATCGGTCCAACGGTTGTAACGCTTCCCGACAATAAGGTATCTCCACACTTAGTTAGTGGTTAACCTTTCCATAACTGATCACTTAGGTAACTGTAGTTAGGTTTCCTAGCTCGGTATATTCCTAAGCTCGGTATTCTAGTCATCAGAGCGATACTTCGCTCTGATACCACTTTTTGTAACACCCCTAATACGCACATGATACTAAATGAAATCGCAGCGGAATTAAATAACTAAACGGTAACTAACGCTTCGGTGCTACAACGCCGTCAACCACCCACGTGGTTGACAAGGCAGAATAAATACAATTGTACCGGTCTGATGATCAGACTCCCGAGCATAAAACTAAACCATAAATACTTTATATACAATACCGAGTACTACATACATCCTTCACTGTATAATATCACTGTATACTTACAACAACCAAAAGTACGTAACGCCACAGGAGCACAGGCGCATCCCGGGCCAACATCCAAAAGTATACAAAAGTAAACCTGCACCCTAGGATCTAAAGCCACTCCGCTTCCTCGATCCTCATCCTGCACTATAAGAAATATGGATCCCCCGAGGGGGTCAGCAACCCTTGGCTGGTATGGCTAACGCGCAGCCCATCGGCTACCGGGATACGCGCAGCTAATTGTCATGATAACATGGCATTCATTTACATACATAACATAACATAACATGGAGCATAGCATCAATAGTGCACAGCTCATCATCACATACACGGTGGATCTTGGTTCCACAATAACAGACCACAAGGGTCAAATAACATAAGAGCCTAGAGAGTGATTCACCCTCATGTTAAGCTCGTTAAACACACTCATTACCGTTCTGTTAGACGAACGAGTAACTTAAGTCACAGATGGTTCGGATTTAGTGACCTGAACACACCACACAAACACAGGTTCCCACTAAACCGATCATAAGTCAGAATAGGTAAGCTTTGGAAGAAGCTAGCGGGAGATCGAACGCCAAATTAAGGAGAACAATCTTAACAACATAAGAGTCGAATCTGATTCAGATATCTACTCTTAACTTACATGCATGACCGGACAACCGGATTCCTCACTTCCCAGTTAACACTTGTTAGAAGTTCATAGTGGAACTTAATAACCAACACACAATAGGTGGTAAGTCATGTTAGACACACACGAGGGAAATGAGTCACAACATCACAACACAATAATATGAACAACTGTAAACTCATTACATGTTTAAATCTTATAACGTTGTAAACACACGGAAAAACATACAACACACAAACCGGTGTAAACCGCTAGACAACAGACTGCAAGAAAACTATACCTCGGTCCTTGCCTTGACTGGTTTCCTCCGTAGGTCACTCCTATACATAATTCAAGAACGTCGGTTAATTAACGTACTTAACCTCCAAATTTACTAAGTGTTTAACATAGTTATTGGACATGTTTAATGTCTAACTTTACCCTAGGTTACCTTCATTATACAGCCTAGGGTTAACTACATAAGTCACATTCTTTTCTGTTTTTTTTTTTTACAAGTTTAAGTCCGACCGGACTTGCCGACCGGACTTGTCATGTCTGGTCGATTCCAGAACATATTTCCGTCAAATTTTCTACTCCGACCGACCTTGTAAGTCCGGTTGTATGTCCGGTCTATTCCAGAGAGTTTCTCCCTTGAAAATTTAGCCCGACCGGACTTGCCAAGTCCGGTCCTATGTCCGGTCGATTCCAGTAACTCAATCCGTACACAAATTACAAGCCCGACCGACCTTGCAAGTCCGGTCCCAAGGTCGGTCCATTCCAGAAACCAATTCTCGCAGGGTAAACTGGGCCCGACCGAACTTGCAAGTCCGGTCGCAAGTCCGGTCTGCCCCAAATCTTTGTTTTCCTTTTTACATTCAACTCCAAACTTCACCCCATATAACCTAGTACCCCCTAACCTCATTTGGGCACTTCAAACACAACTTAAGCCATCCTTAAACACTCATAAAACTCACTTTCTAATTCCTTAAACCTTTACTTATTTCCTTGTAAATTCCTTAACACTTACAACATTTTACACTAGGTTTCTAAATGGTGTTTCTCACCTATGATAACTACTATCCCAAAATGTTTTCTCCTTATCTTAACATCATCTCCCAAGCATCATCTCTCACAACTAACTCCTTATATCATTACTTCAAATCCTTTTTTTTTTTCAAGTTCATACTTTCTCCTTAATTTACCAAAGTTTGCCTAAATCTTTACCTAAGTCCCAAAATGACTTTGTACATACTAAAATCTCAAGCTCATGCCTAAGTCCTTGTTACATCCTAAATCACCTTAATGCATGTTTCCTACACAAGAACAACACTTAACCATTTTAATACTCCTTAACTTATCAAACTCATTTTACACACTTAGAACTTCACATTTGTTACCTAAATTTCGACATAGGTTCTCCTAGAACATTACTAAACCAAAACACATTGTTTTTACCAACAAACAACCAAGAACACTAAAAATCCACTACTTATTATACACAAACTCCACTCACAAAGCACTACATCACAATATAGTGCATAATTTAAATTGCATGCACTTAGGCCCTTAAATGACATGGCTCTTAGGCCCTTAAGATGCATAATCATAAACACTGAATTTCCACAATATATTTGCCTTTAACCTGCAAATACACTCAACAACACATATGCCTTTTACTAAGCTCTTGAGAACACTTTACTAAGTCATTCACCATTTGCTTTTTAGGTAGTTTTAATAAGCATTTATAAGCTCATTTCTCCTAAGGCATTTAAACACATTTGGTTAGTAGATTTACCTCTTTTCCAAACAACTTCTTTCTTGTTTCCTTTAGAAAACCGGTAGGGTATTTGATTCTTTGACAAGTTCTAAACAATATACAAACATTATAATGAGTATTCAAGCTATAAGCTCCATCTCATTGTAAACCCTAATTTTACATTGTTTCAAAAACATTAATGTAGTTGTTTACCTTGCTCTTTGAAGAGAGTTTGAATATCTAGCAAGAGAGGACTCCACCTAGTCCATGAAGAGTTGGAATGAAGCTAGATCAAGGTCACACAAAGAGCTCCTTCAATATGTATTTTCGGTTACCACAAAAACATGAAGGAAATGAAGTTTTTATTTGAGATTCCTTACCTAAAAGCAAGGGAGAGTAACAATATGTAAAAATACAAGCTCAAGCTCCTTCATGGAGAACTCCATGGCACCGAAATGGTGGTCTTGGACTTTTAAGAAGATAGGAATGAAGAGCTTGATGAGAGGAAGAGATTGGTGGTGTTTGTTTTTGATTTGAACAAGTGAGCAAGATTTTACAAGAGGTCAAAGTGGGAGTTCTAATGGAGGTAGTAGTATTACCGTGAGAGAACAGCAAGAAGAAGGAAGAAGAGAGGTGGGAAACCGTGTGAACAAGGAAAAAATGAGAGAATGAGATAGAATTTGCTTTTGAAGATATTTATACTTTGTAAAGTAAAAAGGGTACTTAAGTAGTTTGTTTATTTTCTTAACAAGCTAACAAGGGTGGTGTGTCACCAACCTTAAAAACCGGCCCCAAATAGTAGTATGAGGGTAATAGTCTTTATTTGTCAATTTAATTACTTATACAAACATATGTTACAAAATAGCTTATAAAAATCACTATTCATGAAAACAAGGCACATAGAAGTGAAATTTTTGATTTCCCATTAATATAGACACCCAAATGTGATATTATATAACATATATATTTATGAGTAATGATGGACATCTAGCCACTCAAACTCATTTACAAGACAATTTTTCAAAAATGTGCTTTAAGACTCCTTAAAGCACATTTTGTGTTTAAACTTGTTTTCAAGCTTGGTTTTCTTTGGTAATTGATTTAATATGTTCATTAGTGTATAAATGAGGTCTTGGTAAGTTCATTAGGTCTTAACCAAGTTTATCCCAAGCTTAGAGCACATTTTGGCTCTTATTGACTTTAAAGCACATTTTGTGTTTTCTTTTGTTTAAATTTGTTTACTAATGTTTCTAAGACTCTTTTTAGTCTTAATACACCTTATTCAAGTGTTTAAACAATATATTAAGGTTTGGGGTATTTCACCACGACGAGCATGAGTGATTGGGATGGGATTAGGTTTATGGAGAGTGAATGTGTTTTATTATTGTTATGTTTATGTTAAATTTTCTCGAAGTTCAGACCGTAACTTAGTTAATTGTAATGGTTGTAATTGGTGAGGTTGGTACCGGGTGTTTGGAGCCCGATGGTCTGTAGCACCTTTAGTTTATTTTCTGTTGTTTTATTATTATAGGGGTGTTACATGGATGGAGACGATACCGTGACCGGTATACATTAACCAAAAAATTGCCTACCCGCGCACTTGCCCAGGGCAAGTGCAGCAGAGGCAAGACAATGGGAAGACTTCTAATGACCAACAAGTACCTACTAAAGTACCACCATGAGGATGGAAGTAGATACAGGATCACTAATCCTAAGGAATTGAAACATTAAAACCTTGGAAAGGCCTAACGGCCCGACCATTGTATTAAGAACATACCGGTCAGCGAGAAGCTGGACTTGGTCAAGACCTCAATCATGGCAGCGCCATGAAGAATTTCTTTTTACACCGAACTATTATTTCAAAACTCAAATTTTCTTTCAAAGCCACAAACCCTTCTTTTTAAACCTTGGATTTTTAAAAACCAAACCAATGGAATTACGGTGAGTATCATAGAATGATACAAGAGGAGTTGACAATAGAATACTTCACCTAGGCGTGTGACGAGCACTACGAGTGTACCCAAATACGAGATGTGGGACAACCGCACTCCGAAGGAGCTTGCGGGCCTGACAGATAGTTAGGTAAGTGGTAACGTGCCAATAAGGTACCCCACGTATGTATACATGTAGTGTACGAAACCCGGGAAGTAATCAACTCCGTTCTACGAACCATAAGTAAATTCAAAACAAAACAGTTGGATACCTTGAACGAGCAAGGGGAACTCAGATAAGCTACAAGCTAAGGAGTCAGAAACTCATCCCAGGAGAACCATTAAGAGTTGAAAGTGCGAGAAGCACTAGCAACGGAATAAGACTTTGGATGTCTCGAAGATATCTAAGTAAAGCATGATAACTGGAAGGAATAACCAGTCTAAACACTTTAAGGCAAATGCCGAAACATTAACACATCAATGTTTAAGGAACGGGATGGAATTCCCAGGACAACTACCATAAACACACAGGATGATCATATAAGGTACCGGGAGATACCATGCATCACCGAAGAGAACATCAAACCAGTTGTGACATGAGGAAAAACACCAATGGTCTACCCTAAGAACGGGAGACGTTATAACCCTCAACGGATAACTCAGATCTAGAACCGCAAGGTAGGATAACAAACTGCACATACTCATAAATGTCAGCTAGATGCTACCGTATAATCAGTAATACCCAGGATCAATCCATAAAGGGTATCAAGTCAACACAGTTGAACGAGATGTCGTGGTAAGAACACCACAATCGGAACAAACATCCGGTTAGAACACCGAGGGGATCCCACTTGACAGGGGATACCCCGAGTTAATGAATGGTATCGATCAATACCAAGACACAAAAAGGGACTCCAACAAACGGAAGCGTGATGCGACGATCTTATCATGGAGCCCAGTATCACCTACAAACCCAGCGATGGCTTACAGAGAAGTAATCACTTGGAAACAGCCTATGATGAGCAGAGCTCTAGGCGATATGGCTAGTATGCCATGAAACTGTTACCATACACAACCCAACGGTTGCGAAACCCATTGTGAATCATACGGAAAGTGGTCAAGGACGACACCAATAAAAGGTTAACGACCAACGAGCAAGGATACCCCTTATAAATGTGAGACCGCGAGAGCGGTGAACACATGGATTATAAAGAAGGGGATACCATCACATATATCTGATAGCACACCCCTTTCAGAACTACTAATGTAGTGACGCTTAAGCATGTAATTACTGCCAAGCGATGTCAAATAAGCTTAAATAACAACTGTTGACAACTAAGGAGTAACCAGTTCAGAACGAACACGATATGTGGGAACATAAGGTATAAGTAAATAACGCTCAAGGAGCTCAGAAGTATAAACACCAAACCATGGTATAAATGGTGGAAATGCACGAGCTGAAGCTAGCAACAGCGGATGCCATGTAAACCAATACTGTAGAATCAGTAAGAACATGGTGCGCAGCAGGCGACCAGTGTATGTGAATAATCACCCAATGCTACGGAATTGTTAATACGAGATAGGGGACAGACCGGGCAACAAGCCCAGAGTCTGCACCAAATGACGAAGCAACACACGAAGAAGTAGTACTCATTCCTATTGCGATCATATAAGAGAGTTACTGCCAAGGGCTCACGCCTCTACACTCTGTAGGACTGAGTGTTTTGGTATTACACTTGTGTAGTTAATGATCTAGTGGGATAGCTAGGAATATGGGAAACGTAAGTAGTGGTAAATTCTTCCTTTCACCAATGAACATGGCATAAGCTAGTTAAGCAAAAGCTTAGAAACAAACCGTGCGGCCTAAGGCCAAGGAAGCATGAAGAGTGTCAAACACCAACAATCACAAGACGTGAATTCCATTAGAATAAAAGTGAAAGGAGACTTAAGAAAGTCACAAGGACCGACGCATAGAAAATGTAAGGTCATACAAGTAAAGAACACTTGTCCCAAACAAAATAGTGGACATAATTTAGAACTTACTGACAACAGAGGAAGCACTACAACTAAGTAATGGCTCAGCCTCAACCGACAATAAGTCGGAGGAACCAAGTGAATGATCACTATAGTACACAACAACATGTATGCCATATTCTGGATAGAGAATCCGAACCTCAGTGTACTCGCGTGCGGTAAAGGAAATACCATGCTTAATGGGATAAACCTTATTCCCATAATAAGAGGGATAAAAAGGTGATGTGTAGCACACTAAGGAGAACGAGAAGGGCGAATAACCCAAGTTATCAGGGTCGCGCAGCAGAAGCTAGTGGGCCCAGAATTCCAAGTGAAATACACCTAATGAATAAGAGGTTAATCATCAATGCCTTAAAGCCATTTAGGCTAGAACCGAACCCAGTTAAGAGTTAAATAAACTCCGATGAAAATTCTTGATGTTGGGACTAACTGGTAATACGGTTAAGACCCATTGATCAAGGAACATTGTATAATAGACCGCATGGAAGCTGAACCACTCTATGACGGCTGAATGCCTTTGACCAATGTTCAACATTGACACATGGTAGATTAAGTAGGCGTAATCCCTTTTAAGGGGGGTAGAGCGAAAACCGCGAAATGTACTTTTTACGTGATACGTGCGTAAACTACAATGCGCATAGCACAAAAGAATTTGTTTTGATGATTGATACTTATGTTACATAAACATTTGTATTCACTCATCATGTAATTGTGGTAATTTGGGAAATAAGAATAGGAAAGGAGTAGAGAAACTCCAGGGGAATGAGAACCCCAATTGGTAATAGTATGAGGAATGAGTATGTATGGGAGACTTGAGGAGTATAAATCGGTATAAAACCGATGTATTTTATGAGTATAAATTGGAGTATAGTAAATTAATGGGATATTATACCCATGAATTTCTTAAGTATAGTAGTTGGAGATGATGTAGTAATAATTGATGAGATGACTAGTAAATCAGTAAGTGAATTATATAAATTGGAAAATGTATGTGTGTGATTATGACTAGCAAGATTAAAAAGATAGAAAATGAAATAATGTTTGACGAGTTGTCTGTTTGAATGGAGGTGGGAGGTGGAACTTGATTTGCTAGCGATCAAGGGAAACCGAACACAAATTGGGGTGGAAGGATAATTCAACATCAATGCTGATCACATTGGGGTTGAAGGACTCTGGAAGCTTTCCTTTAAGTGGTCACAGTAATAACACTAGTAATAGGTATAATCATCATAAATGGAATTTGGGAGATGTATGCAAGTTCTCAAAATGAATTTCCAAAACTAGTTTTGTACAATGTTTTCTTCAAACTTGAGAACGAGGATCGGTTTTGAAACCGCTCCCACGGGCGCTAGTGGATCTTCCATGCCTAGGCACGGGTATCCGGTCAAAACCATGGAGGTGAAGCTAGTTTTGAGTCTGTGAAAGTGTTGATTAGTTTTGAAACCACTACACCGTTCGTGCAGCGGTCCTAAGTGGCCGGTTGGGTGCGGAGACAGTGTGTGTTTTGTATTTTTCCAAGGGCACTGGGGCAGCGTAATCCCAAGTAAGTATGAGTAAGTATGAGTAAGTATGAGTAAGTGCCTGAGGATCTCTATATGTGCAAATGAATTTGATCTGAACCAAAGGACCGTAGAGCCAGAAAGAGTAAGTACTCAAAGTCATGACGGCCGTGAACCAAAAAGCGTATGTGTTCAAACGTGACCGGTACCTGAGGGATCGCTTGACATGGGAGAGGATGGTACCTCATTTATCTACGGACGGACCCCATGGAGAGCTTGTAACGGATATTTTTGATTGCTATGCATGCAGTGACATGCTGTTTGGATGTGTAGTATACATCGAGTCAGACACTTAGAGTTTGAAAAGTTATATGTAGAGGTCATAACCTTAGCATAGACTATTTATACAAGTAACATTATTAGATTCACCAACTTTAAGGGCAAAGTTCTTTAAGGGGGGTAGATTGAAATACCCCAAACTTAAATATGGTGATTAAATTATTCAAATATGGTATTTTAGGGCCTAATAATGCCTAAGTAATTTTGGTAAGGAAAATAAATCCAAAAGAAATAAATAAACGCTTAAAAAGCGAAAACACTAAATAAGCGTTAAATAACCATAGGAGGTATGAGACCTCGGTTAGCGTATTATGTGGATTCCTAGGGCTTAATAAGACGAAAATAATATATGGGAACAACTCCCGAAGAAAACGGATCCAAAGAACGAATTAAAACGCTAATAGAGCTTTAATGCATGTTTTTTCGAGAAAACTCGAAAACGTGACTTTAAGTGGTAAAACGAACCCGTAAAAATTATAAATCAATAAATAACAATAATTAAGCATTAATGGATGCTTAGTAACCAGTAAAAATTAAAAGAACGAGAAAATTCTGGAAAACGGGCCCGGTTGGTGAATAGTACCGAAACCGGGTAAAATAACGAGCGTTTTCTGTAAAAGTCGAAAAACGCTCCAACTGGTAGTAATAGTGGGGGCCGGTTTTTATAATATATCCAACTCACACACACACACCCTAAGCTAGCTAATTAAATGAGGAGCCAAAAAGTAGAAAAGTACAAAAGTAAAGTAACACTCTCTCACCACTTATTCTCACTTTTCCCTCTTCTCTCTCCCATTTCTTTTTCTCTCACTGTCTCCTTCCTCCCTTCTCTGATCTGGGCGATTTTGGAGTTCTCCAACCAGCTCCCATGGCAGCCCCTCTTCATCCTCATGCTCAAGCCACATAAATGCTCCAAATTAAAAACAAAACACATATTTGTGTTCCTCTCACCAAGGGCTACACTTCCCTCTGCTCGAAATTTCAAAATGGTGAAGTTGACCACCATGGGTATACCTCCATTCATGAAGAAAATGGCATTTTCTTGGAGCTTGGAGTCTCCTTACTGTCTTAAGGTAAGAAAAATCACAAAAGTTCACCTTCTCCTTCATTACTTAGTGTAGCCAATTTTACCCCCATTGTAATGCTCTGTTTTTCTCTCTCCTTTGAGCACTATTCCAACCTTCCAATGGTGGTGGGATCACCTTCTTGAACCAAGGGCTAAAACCCCTCCTAAAACACTCCACAGGTAAACCCTAGAAATATTGCTTTAGACATTTCAATGGACTAGCATTAAACTAAGGGTTAGTATGTTAATTATATCATTTTTGTGTTCATTGGGTGATGGGAATGGAGTTTGGCAACTCCATTCCCCATATGGCTGGTTGTGTGCAAGAAAGAGAGGAAGAGGAGAATTGGAAAAGAAAGAAGGAAATTATAAGCTCAAGGTAAGAGCTCCTTCTTAATGCTCAATTTTAATGCATTAGAGTAATGGGAATGGGTAAACAAATAAAAGAACCTAAAATATTGTATTAGCAGTGTAGTTGTTGAAGTTTTAGTATTTGTGAGCAAGTATGTGAATTGTAGGCCTTGAAGCCAAGTAAATTGTGTATGAGTATTAGTATTGTTGTTTAATGGAGCATTGATTTATTAAGATTTCTTTGATTGCTGGTAGGACCCTTGAATGGGTGTGGCTAGATTAGGAATGAATTTGATGAAAAGTGAGTATGTGGTTATGTGGAAATTGTAGGTGAGCTATGGCAAAATTTTGGTGGAAATGTACATTTATGGATGACTTGGTGAATGGGAGAACCAAGGTATATATTGGATTGAGTAGAGATGTTTAGTAACTAGGGAATGGTAGTTGTAGTATGAGAAATAAGAAGGTAAAAATCTATAGCAAAGAGTATCAAAATGCATTGTAGAAACTAGGAAGAATTAGTGTGCAAGATTTGGTAAAAAGAGAGTTGGACTTTGGCATAGGTAGTGTAGTTGATTGGAAAGGAATTGGAATGGTAAGATGAAGTTGGGATAAGAGGCAAAATGCAACGAGGAGTGTAGGAAATGCACAAGTGTGCTAACTGTAACAGCGAGGAAGAAAAATCTGTAGAAATGGAGCAAGTATTGGGTAAGGTTTTGACTAATGTGTTGAGAAGGTTTGGAACCGGATTAAGGCATGTTTTAGGGTGCTTAAGCATGTAGGAAATATGTGGAAAGGTTAGGAAATGATTAGAGGTGAATTAGGGGTTCAAAACTGGTCAAAAACTGTAAATTTTGACAGTTCCAGGGTTGGTCCGGGTTTGCAAATCGGTACACAAACCCGGACCATAGCAAAAACACGCCAGAAAGACTTCCCAGGGGGTGGTCCGTGTCTGTATACCCTGACACATACCCGGACCATAGGTAAAAGTGGCCAGAACTTGATTTCAGTGTCTGGTCCGGGTTTGTAGACCCGGACACAAACCCGGACCATGCTAATTTTGTAACAGAATGTGTTTTTAAGGTGGCTAATGATGGGGAAGTGAATGGTATTGGTTTTAGGAGTTGTTAAGGCCTTGTTTGGTGATATTTAAAGGCCCTAAGAAGTGTAAACAAGTTTGCAAAGTCATTAAGAAAGTTGTAGGTTTAAGAACATTAAGTTAAACCGAAACAACGGGACAACGGGGTAAGTACGGGAGTAGTAGTTATTGATGTACCGTATGAACATAGCATTAATAACAATGTTTGAAACATTACCAGTGGAACAAATGTGAACCAAGGAACAAGGGAACACATGGTAAAGCTAACTCTGGTGAAAGGTATGATTTTCTCATGCCCCGTATGCTAACCGAGTTACGTTGATTTGTGTGCTGTATGCAGGCTAATCAAGACTAAAGCATGAAAACGGTTTATTGCCTTTCATTGTATGTCTTGCTGTATGTTGTATGAGCTAACCCTTCTTGATTGATTGTGTGGCTTCACTTAGTGCGTAGACCGACTCATAGATGAGTCTTGTGTTTAGTGACTCGTAGTAAGAGTCATGTTGTGAACTAACAGGAACGTAGGAACGCACTAAACTAACGAACCAACAAACGTTAACGTAAACCAATGAACTCACTAGAATGTGAGAGAGTGCACGGGAGTAGTAACCTCCCGATAACGGTAGGAGAACCAAAATGAACAATCCACAAACAATAAGTAGTGGAAGTATATAAATAAACCCTAATAGAGGAATTAATGTTGGTGCAAGTCATGAACCATGAGAGTAGTAAAGAATGATGAGGGATCCTCAAACCCCTTAGCAACTAGTCGATCCACTATGAGAGGACCCGACTGATGTAAGTAATGTCCCGAACATGAGAGTATTCGATACGTTGGGGAAACCCTTAAATCTGAGAATACTAGGCGGTGGTGATTACTTAAGCTAGTGGAGGTTATCCAGAGAGATATTTCTAGGCTAATCCATGAGATTGTAAGATACTCCGAGAGAGGAGTGTTGGGAATTTGAGTAGTCCGGTAAAAATGGACATTCGTATATTGAGGAGCTGAGTGTATAGCCCTTTGTATTTGTATGCCCGGTGGCGAGTCTTGTGTATGACGCCGCCGGAGGCCAAAAGTAATGAGTATTGCGTAAGTATGAGTAAAGTAATGAGTATTGAGTAATGAGTAAGTATGAGTATGTAATGAGTACCGAGCAATGAGTAAGTATGAGTAAGGAGAAGAGTATGGGTACTGAGTATGCGAGAGCAAGTGATGAGTACTGAGTAGGAGTAAGTAATAGTAGTAGTGAGTGCTGAGTAGAGCATGAGTAAATAATGAGTAAGGAATGGGCGCAACGTGAGTAAAACAACGAGTAAGTAAATTAAGCTTTGTGGAAACTCTGCGAAAGAATAAATAACGAACGGTTGACGGACAACTTGTCTTCCTTGGTAGGTAAAGAACCTTGTATATGTATGTAGGTATGGTTGATTGTATTGCTATAGCATGAGTATGTATGTATGCATGTAAAACGAACTCCATGTATATCCGACCCCAAGTAGTCAGCGTACCGTGGTTAGCACGCGGTATATGCGAGTTTCATATGCAGCAATTTTGCTGAGCCCCTAGGGGCGCCGTTTTTATTTTTACAAGTATTCAAAGCTGACCGCCGTTCGAGAGAGTAGGACGGGGTTGCTATGTAAGCATGGGTAGTTGAGTAATAAGGATGGTATTTGTAATGTATTGCAAATTTGGAAGTCCAAATTGTATCGGTAATTTAAGGATTGTAGTAGACTCGGTATAGTATTGTATTGGAGTTGTAATTGAATTATGGTTGAGTATGCAAGGGAAAGTAATGTATTGAGTAGAGTACTCAGTATGATCAATTCATCAGACCGATAGTATGTAGTAGTGTAGCTGGCCTTGTTAGTCACGTGGGTGACTAGCGGCATTGTACACCCGCCGTTGTGTATGTATTATCCGCTGCGAAGGTAAGCATTTGTACAGTAATGACTGTATTAGCGGTAGGGGTGTTACATTAAGTCATGAAATGAGTTTAAAATTATTATTATTGTTGTGTCGTGAGAGTACCGATACCGTTAACCTCGGATACGTGCTAACCCGTAGTTAACTAAACTAAGATACGTAAGAGAGCGGTACCCGGTTATAACGTTTCCACATAAGGAACGTTCTAACCCCGGCTATGTATGAACTAGTTGTGGTTTATGTTGTTAAGCTATGTCCCATCTCCCTTGTGTGTCTCACTGGACTTAAACACTTACTTGTGAATTAATTTACTAAGTTTCAATAATGGGGCTTCTAACAAGTGCTAACCGGGAAGTGAGGAGTCCGGTTGATCCGGCCACGCGTGTGGGTATGGTGGTCGATGTCATAACTGGTTCGATTCTCTCTGTATGTTATGGTTGTTTTCCTTTTTGGTTTCCAACCTCCCTTTAGCTTATCCAAGGCTATTTTACTGACTCACGTCGGGCCATAGGGGCATACTATGTTCGGTGTGCTTGGATTACTATATCCGATGCACCTTTGGGTTAGGTTAACCGTTCATCTAACAGGACGGTAACGAGTTATGTAACGAGCTTACAATGAGTTTGGCAACAATCTCTAGGCTCTCCAGGCAAACTGACTATGTTTTGGTTCGGTTCCTAAAGAGAACCGTACTTGTTATGATATGTACTAATGTTGTGATGTGATTCTTGTTGCTATGTTATGTTATTTGTATGTTAAAAATCAATGCCATGTTATCATGACAATTGGTTGCGTGTATCCTAGTAGCCGACGGGCTGTACGTTAGCCATACCAGCCATGAGTTACTGAGCCCCTCTAGGGCACCATATTTTTCTATGTTGCAGGATGAGGAGATCGAGGAGGTGGAGTGGCTCTAGATTCTAGGTTTTATGAAATACTTTTGATGGTTTTTGGAGGTTTGGACCCGGGATGCGCCTGTGCTCCCGTGGTGGTATATTATGGTTGACAGATATACAGTTATGGATGTAAATATAAATACTTGATTGTTGGTTGTAATTATGGTTTAGTACTTATGCTTGGGAGTCTGTTCATCAGGCCGATACGTTTTTGTATGTATTCTGCCTTGTTAGCCACGTGGGTGGCTAACGGCGTGTAACACCAAACCGTTTAGTTAATGTTAAGATATCAAATATTACCGCTGCAATTCGATTTGTTGTTTAAGTATAGTAGGGGTGTTACACCGTCTAATCGACTGGTACATGGTGCTCAACAAAGCGACCATTATAATGGCTATTAACCATATTATGTTGGTGAGAAGTAGAGTGAGGAAGATCAGATAAACCAATGGATTCCCCTAATAGAGAGTAGGGATAAACCGTATGTGTGTAGTAAAATACTAGCACACGAGGGATACGAGGTCACACCAATAAAAGAGACAACTACTGCAAGCACTAGGTGCTAGAGCATAGCTCGACAAACCTTACACCGAAGGTTAGTTTGGTAGGGTGGCATGAACTCTTAGGAATATACCATGAGCATGTATAGAATTCAGAAAGATTGAATAAAATAGCTAGTCAAAATAATAAGCGTGTGTGACAAACGATACCACACAGTGAAATAATTTTCCTCCATTCCCATAATTATGGAAGACCGTGTAGAAAACACCGTCACGTGGAGTTGAAACCGGCATGAAACTACAACTTAAAAGGGTAAACTAGCCCTAAGGTAGTTGGGGGTACTGCGTACATAGCGAGTGGGCCCATATTGCTTAAGTTTGACATACCTGGCAGGTTGGGAAAACAATGATGTGTTTACATCTCCCGATCAAACCGTATATGAATATACATACACCTAACCAAGATAGGCAGTATAGCTTGAATGGCTAAAGCCCGGCCCTTGAAAAAGGAGTAATGTAATATGTAGCACATTAGTGCACGAATATTCCACATGAGTGGAACATCTTGAACTTATTACTTCAAGATGATATATTCGTAGATTACATGGGCGTAATCACTTTTAAGGGGGGTAGAGCGATTTCGCGCGTTTAAAATATACCGTACGTAGGAGTATGCAGCGCATGGTACACATGCTGCAATGGATTATTGTACATAGAGTACAAGTCTTATGATTGTATTATATTACTTGATGTAATATTGTGATGTATTATATGTATGAACATATATATATTTTAGTTCACATTAGTTATGGCGAATAGAAAAGGGAGAACAGATAGAGTGTTCTTACCCTAGTTCCGATTATTTACGCAAACGTTGCGAACATTAAACACATAAACGCCTAGCATGTTAGCTCCGGTTTGAGTGTTCAAGTAGGTCTATCTTGTAGCTCCGATGAGAGATTTCAAATAGAAGGAGTAGAAAGCTCCGTACTATATGATTTGTGACTCAGTATGAAACCGATTATTGAAATGCGATGAGTGAATCGGCATGAGACCGATGTGTAACCTAGTGGAGGTAAAACCTCTAGGAGGTGTATGAATAATTATAAGTCGAGAGAATGTGGTTCATGGTTAGGATACATGATCCTATATGCCAATGACTCGATCAATTACACTAGTTGACTTGTGTATCTATAGAACACAAGGTGGCAAATATCAAGAGGAAATAAGATTAGAATTGGCAAAGTAATTAATTGATTAAGATTGACGTGGGAAGTTAAACTTGATCCTGGTCCGATCAAGGGAAACCGAACACAAATTGAGGTGAGAGATAGTTCAACACTGACGCTGACCACGTCGGGGTTGAATGACTCTCGAAACTTCCTACAAGTGGACACAGATATGAATAGAAATTGGAATTTAGGGCGTCACTCGAAGAGCCGTAGACTGTGGAGTCCTTTGTCATTAGACCGGTGTGTCTGCGAGTGACATCACCCAAAGAGTCGTGGACCGTAGAGCCCTTTGTCATTAGACCAGTGTGTCTGCGGGTGATTAAGGAAAATTAGGTGATACTATCCGAGGAGCCGTGGACCGCAGTGCCCTTCGTTATTAAACCGGTGTGTCCATGGGTAGTAGACGTTGGTTAGCATGGGGTTGGGGATCGTCAAGTCCTGGTCTTTAAGTCTGCTTCCCTAAGATTTGCCATTGTTAAATATATGTGCACACATACATGCGGAGTGATGTGTGAGTATTCTCGCGAGATACTAACATGTAGATAGGGATGCGTGGAGTATCCCTTGCAAAGCACCTTTGAGTACTCTGTTTAGTTTTGCACCTTGTCTAGTGCTGTGTATGAATGAGTTTTGCACCTTGTCTAGTGCTGTGTATGAATGAGTTTTGCACCTTGTCTAGTGCTGTGTATGATTGGGTTTTGCACCTTGTCTAGTGCTGTGTATGAATGAGTTTTGCACCTTGTTTAGTGTTTATGAATGAATGTGTCATGATTGTTGACTATATGGAATGAGATTAATGCTGTATCAAATATGATACATATAGACTAGGTCTGAACGTAGTGGGATGTACTCCCTAGTCTGTCTGTGATTACTTAGTGGAACTGGATTCCTTAGGTGAACTGATTATGAATAAGGACTTCGGGATGAAGCCTTTTTAAGGGGGGTAGATTGAAATACCCCTAACCTTAAAAACTTAATTAAATGATCTATTAAGTATCTAAGAAGGTTAATAATCATCTTAATACCATTGTGGAACAATCTAAGATCTCAACAAGGCAAAAACATGTCTTAAGATCGGTAAAGCCAAAAATGTGCTTTACGAAACCATAGAGATTGTATGACCTCAATTAGGATCCAAAGTGGATTACTAAGTATTATAATTAAGTAATGAACACTATAAAACTATTCTCAAAGGAAACCAAGCTCAAAAACATGTTCTAACACAAATTGTGCTTTAAAAGTCCTTAAAGCACGTTTTTGAGAAAATTGACTTTCTGAGTGGGTTTTGAGTGGTGTTAGGCATTGGTTTAGACCTTGTTATACTAATGTACTATAATGTACCACATTAGAAGGTCTAATTCCAAGATTTTCAAAAAACATCACAAATATGGCATTCATTTGTGAACAGTAACCGAAATAGTACATTTTTAAGTAATGTTGACCAAGTCTAGTCAATGGTCAAGACTTGACCCATTTTTATCCATGTTGAGGTGGCAGCATTAAGGGAGGAGGACAGCACATCAGCCTTTAATCAAAATATCTTGCCAATTTAGTGAATAATCACTTTACTATTCCATTTCTTACTTTTCATTCCTTAAAACACAAAATCTTTCTTTCTCTTTCCTCTTGTCCCATTCCAGCCGAGTTCCTAGCAGTTCCTAAAGCTCTCAAGCTGTGTTATTGTATTCAAGGCAAATACAACTTATTTCCACCTAAGGTAATGGTTTAAGGCATATTTTAGCTCTTTTTCTTCATCTCTTCATCACTTACACATGGAACTTATAATCTATCACTTTCCATGGCTTAATCTCAGTATTTTAACCCTTGAACAAGAGCTATTCTCGGCTGAAGCAACCCTTGGGACCAAGGTGGTCAAAATTTCCATTATAAGGTAAAAACATACCTTAAGGAATTCCTTTCTTCATCCGGTTTTCTTGGTCTGATTTCTATGAGTTTATATACTCATAATATTCATATTTTCATGTTGGTTCAGTGTGTTAACCTCTTGGAGCAAGAGTGGCTAAAAACAAGGAGAAAAATCATACTTTAAGGCATTTTGCCAAGGTAAAATCTATTACCATAGCACCTTGCTGTTGTCTAGGTATTCCCCATGTTTTATGGTGATTTTAACACCTTATGGTGTTATTTATTCTGGCCAAAAACACTTTGAGCTAGCCTTCCCATTCTAAGGTAATTTTTGCCTTAAATCTTACATTAATTTGTTCCTTATGGTTAGCTCATGCTTGGAGTGTAATCATATCTTATTTTGGTGTATTAAACATGCCTAAGTGCTGGGTTGAATTTTCCTCCAAGCTGTCGTGAGGGTATAAGGTCATTAAGCACCTAAATCAAGGTATAAATACCTTAAACTTATGTTATTATGATATTTCAGCTCATATAAAATATTGCCATGAGAGGAGTTAATTTAATGGTTGATTTTAACCTAAGTATGGGCATAAATGACTTAGATAAATTAAGCTAGTCATTTAAGTGGTTTAATTAACATAATGGTCAAATTATGACATTATGTGGAAGAATTATTATGTTAAAGTAAGGCCGAGAGTTTATAGTAAATTTTAAGCTATTTACGTGTAATTTTATGTTATAAAGCAAAGTTGTAATAAGGCCATGTCATTAGGCCATTTTAATTTAAGTTTAAAAGCTTATTTAATTTTACTTATGCATATTGCATTAAGTTTGGGGTCAAATAGTAATTACTAATAAAATATAAAGTCGTGCGCATAAATAAAAGGAATTTAGGGTTTTTAAATGAATTTGATAAAATTATAACATTTTATAAAGTTTTGTGTCAAAATTGTAATTATAGGAAAGTTTAGGGTATATATTGTAATTACTGAGAGTTTAGGCTCAAATTGGAATTTAGAAGTCAAGGTTGACTATATAGGAGACTTTGACCAAATTTGGGAATTTATTGAATTAAATACTAGCTTATAATAAGTTAGGTATTAAATTATAAAAGATAAATAATTATTGGGGGTGGATTGGTAATTTCCCAAAAATCTGGGTACCAAATGGGGTTTAGAATAGACCTTGGTTTATTAGGAATTTTTAGGAATTTATTTAGTTAAATTTGGAGTTATTATGGATTATATAAGTATAATATATGATATTTAATATCATTGTTACATATAGGTAATATGTGTGGTAGAAACCATAAATATTGAGAGTATAAGGTTAGGAATGATGTTTATAACCTTTTGGTATAGTTTGGTAATTTTTGGAATTATATATGAGGTTTAAATAAGATATATGTATAACATATAGTTTTAATGACGTTAGAAACTATATGTTATAAAATGGGGTTATTTGGTGAATATGGAAAGTTAGTGGGTTGGAAATTAATTTAGAACAGACCTAGGGTTTGTTCGGTTATTTTTGGGATTTTATAACCATAGGTTATAATATTATTAAGGTTTAAGGATTATAATATAAGGTATATATTATAAGTGTGACAATGGAATATAATTTGGGGTTGATTTGTAAATTCTGAAAGTATAGTGGAATTTAATAAAAACTGAGAAGAGTATGGTATGTTTGGTATTTTGTAACAACTTATAACTATAGGTTATAATTGTTTTAATGACATAAATGTCATAATATATGTTATATTACTATAATATAACATTATATAAATTATGTGGTGGATTTTGTAAATATTTAAGAAAACAAGTGTTGTTCGGTAATAATCGGCATTTTAGAATAAGAATTTATAATATGGTTTTTAATGTTATAAAGGTTGTAACATTTATTATATAAGAAATATTCATTAAAAGAGAATGAATATGTTATAAAGATTTACCATATAATAAATGGTCCCATAATACATATATATAAATAAATATATGTTATGGAGTGAAAAATGCAATATGTTCAACTACCATATAATATCATAATTAAAATGATATAGGGTAAGAAGAAAAGAATTATAAACATTGGATGAGGAAATTCTAATTTTATGTTGTTCATGAAATAATAAGGAGTTATATACTTCAAAGTATTTTCAAATATGAATTATACAACAATACACTTGGAAAAACTAACCTTAGGAAATAAATACTAGGTGAGATGTATAATATATGATTAAGATTATACATGCAATATAGTGATAAACTATAAGATATACAAATGGGTATTAAATTACATGCGATAACAAATGTTTAAAGTTAAGTATATTAATATACTCAACGTAACCACGCATGTAATATGGCGTTTTTCCTAATCCCGAGTTAAACCAAAAACCCGACAAACGTTGTTAGTACATAACAGGGAATGAACCGGGAGGGATTAGTGACAGTACGGGGTACCGTAGAGTAATGTTGTTATACATGATGCTAATCTGTAGCGTTATGTATTATTAGACTGTTAGAGACATCACGTTGGAGCTTCAGATCTAGCTGATTCATACTCCACGGTCTCATAATCCCGGTGCACGGTATGTTATTTATGTGGCTTGACTGTCTCTGAGGATTTCCTCGGTTCAGACATTGTGTGAAAATCTGTGTTAAGATTGAACGTCTGCTTGTGTGAATTAATATGCCTGAGTTGTGTATTAATGCTGCCTTATTAATATTACTGTTGTACGATAACAGTACTGTTCGTATATATGAACATATTAAAAATCGAACTAGTGGCAATGATGCTATCTTATATGTGTAATATAAGGAACGTAAATAAAATGTTGTAGCATTAGGAAATAGATAACATATATATATATATAATATATATATATATATTATATATATATATATATATATATATATATATATTAACTGAGATTTATATACGAAGCATTGGCCTGTTTAACGCCGCTATCGTATCTAACACTAGATCCCGAGTCGACATACTCAGGATTGGACTAACGACCTTAGTCTGCTGTGTTAGGAAAATAGTAAGACGATGCGATGGTATAGATAAGTTAACCAAGAGGATGTGACTCTTGCTGTGAATTGTGATCAATTGACGATACTAGGATGTCGTGTGCGTATCTGTAAGTATCAAGATAAATTTCCAATGGACTACAGATGGTTCGTCGGTGGGAGACTCTACCGCTGGAGTGGCTACTGCCGTGGGTGACCCGCCATAGGAGATGGGTAACTTAGAGACATGTCGTTTTAACGAGACGCTATCATTAGGCATAACTAAACAATTACGAACAATTATATTAGCTCGTACAGTAGGCAAACATTATTTGGGCTTGTAAGCCAAAGACGAGAATCTATACTTGTTTATAATCCTCATTGTTTCGCCTTGTTGTTTAATGGTTATGCTATGTGGTTATGTGATATATGTTGGTGGATTTGTTGAAATGAGTCGTTGTGCTCATATGTGTGTTGTGAATTGGTTTAATTGAGTCGTTGTACTTATATCTATGTTGTGAACTGGTTGAGTCGAGTCGCTGTACTCGTGTGTGGATTGTTGTGGATTGATTGGTCGAGTGAGTCGCCGTACTCAATTATGAACTATTAAGTGTTTGTTGAAGTGGAGTCTTCGTACCCATATAAGCGTTGTAACGCTTTCAGTTGGTTTATTGCGATGTGATGTGTGAAGCCGGGGGCTTGTTTGCTATTTGAGTTTACTGCAATATATTTGTTGCTTTACAGTTTTTATATTAAACTACTTGCATGAAAATGAATTGCATGCTCTCGACCAATTAATTGAGGGTCTGAGGGGGCATGACAGTCGTGTAGTAACATACTCAGCAGGGGCTGATTCCATATCACAAACAAATATTTTGCAGGTATGCAGCTTCCGGTGTCGACAAAGAGCGGGACGCGCTGGGTAGTTTAGTCACAGTTGTTTAAATATGCACTGTTGTATTTTGATACAAACATAAAACATGTATAGGATTGGGGTACTTAGAATGCTCACTATGATTGTATTTTATATTGGAATGGAAGGATAGATCTATATCTTGTTGTCACTGTGGGAAATTGTTTCGTATTTATGAATATATCAGTAAGCACGTTATTACTCGTATGGGCGAGTGAGAACGGTGACACCAGTAGTTCAATTGTTTAGATTACCGCTGCAATTACTATGTTAAGTAAAACGATTAGGATCCGATTAGAGTAGGGGTGTTACAACAACAGTTATGTGGTACATTTATACCAAGGTAAAAGATGAAAGTTTCTAAGGAAAAATGCTGATTTTATACTACTTTTTGATCCAATTTTTGGCCCTACTTGTGCCATGAGTTTAGCACTGGATTTGATTGATTTAGGTGGTAAATCCATCCCCATTTAAGATTCCCAACTCGTGGCTCCTCAAAAACTTCAAGGTAATAGCGTAGAACGAGTTTTATGGCACCCGAAGGTGCGTTTTGTGCTTTAAGGATATTCTAGAAAATAAGTAGTCGCTACGAGTTCCAAGTGTTTATAAACATTTTTATGGTCAATAATGATATATTAAGGTGTTACATTGAGTTATATGGGGTTATATCAACTCATGACACAATTCCCGGGGCAAAATAGAAGCGTTAAGAATTTCCCCCGAGCAGTTTATGTATTTTTAAAAAATTAGCTCGAGTATTCTCTTTGGAATGATGAATAATGATAATAGGAACTCTAAGAATGAATTATATAGGAGTTCGTGCCACTTCGGCACCTCTCCGGGGCATTCCCGGGGGTTTTTGGGGCCCCCAACGGGTACCTCCGAGCACTTTACGTTTAATTGAGAACTTAGCATGAGGACTTCATCTTAAATGTTTAATAAATTGTTATGGTGCATTTAGAATGAAGTGTAATGATCTATTCCATCATGTAGTATTTCTGGGTGTTTCCGGGGCTCTTCGGGCCTTAAGGGAGATGTGTTGACTCTCCCGGGCATTTTGCATTTTTACTTTGTTCTAGCTGAGGTCCTATGTTTTAAAGGTCATATAATGATCCTTAGTTGACTTGGTATGAGTTTTATAGTTTATATAACATAGTTAGCTTAAGGTTCGGCTTAGCCCACGTTGTTGACCTTAAGGAATTTCGGTGCATTTTTAATGCCTAAGTGTTTATATATTTTTCTTAGGGTTTCATAATCCCCCAAATAATACTTATTTCTCATTTTTTAATTATTTAATAGTTAGGGGTATTTCACACACATGGTTCACGGATGATTCAATTTTGTTAGCATCAATTGTAGTATGCTGAAGATTTTGAAGAGTTGCTTTTGCAAGGTTTTATAAAGGAGATAGCTATGAATATCTAGTTATATTCATTGCTAACACATTGATCAAGAGTCAAAAGCGAGATAGTAGAGTTGGTGTGAAATACCCCAAACTAATAAAACATGGATTAAACATCTAATCACATTGATTAAGGCCTAAACATGCCTTAAAAGTCAATTGAGAACAACAGTGGTCAACACAAAGCAAGATATTGCACCCTTTGACTGTTTAGGGTAAATAAATACCCAAATGAACTACTTAGGACCTAAAAATTTGTCCTAAGCTTATTAAAACATTACTAAACATATTAAAATTGTTGGACAACACTCCAACATAAAGAACAAGCATTTTCATGCTTCAAGGTCAAGTAGGGCAAAAACGTGCTCTAAAAATACCTTAAAGGTCTAATGACCTCTAAATGATATAAAACTGGATTCCATGATCAAATATCATGTAAGGAACACAACAAAACCGTTCTCAACAAAAACAGAGCTCAGAAACACCCTACGACTCAAAATGTGCACTAAAATTCCTTAAAGCACGTTTTTTTGTGTATGAGCTCTAAGATAATGACTTTTTGTCACTGTAAAGACTATATTAAGTTCTTTATAACATTAATGTGACATGATAGACTATATTATAAAGTCTAAATAAAATTTTGAAAATAAAATCAAAATGTGCAATTTAGTATGAATAGTACAAAAAAAAACATTTAAGTACCTAATATTAACTATGGTCTAAGTCACCCATTGACTTGACCAAGGGCTGCCGACTTCATACAGCTGCCATGCCCATTCATTAAGCTACTTCCAATCAATTAACTAGCTAATTAAGTGACTCACCTATTACTATTCCTAAAGTAAGATTAAAATAACATTAATTAACTTATAAGCAAATTAAGCTTACCTTTCTTCATTTGCTGCATACCCAGCCGACACCAGCAGCCTTCAACCTCCCTTTGGCTTCTCCAAACCGTGGGTAACTCACCATTTTCAGAGATGAACACCAATTGATCTTGGTAAGCTAAATAAGCCTTTAAATGTTCATTCTCTTCACAATTCTTACTTCTTTCAATGGAGCAAAGCATCAACCATTTCCATCAATGTTCTTAGGTTGATTTGGAGGTTAAATGGAGGGTATATCTCGGCATTAACAAGGGAAGAAGGTGGAGAAATGAAATACCCCAAACTTAGATATGGTGTTTAAGTGATAAACTAAGGTATAAGGAGGCTAAATAATTGTAACTCCCCATCCAACAACAACACACTTAACAACAATCTGCAGCGGAAATATACTTCATCACATTAATTAACCCGTTGGTGTTACACGCCGTTAACCTCCCACGTGGCTAACAAGGCTATTACATATACATTGTATCGGTCTGATGGACTAGATTCCCGAGCGACTACACATTACTAACCCTTTCCATTAACAACTAAACATACACATACCTTCCAATTGTACCGAGTATTTACAAACCAATGCCGATAACAATTTCAGCCTTACTACACCTACTGTACAAATATAACTTAGATGATTACCCATGTACAAATGACTACCCCGTCCTACTCTCGAACGGCTTCTAGCTTCTTGTACCTGAAAATAGGAAAAGAAGAGAAAAGGGTGGCCCCCAAAGGGCTCAGCACCTTTGCTGGTATGGTAATCCCGCAGCCCGCATGCTACCGGGCCACGCACAACTAATTGTCGTCTTAGCATGCGGTTGATTATATTTGAATCATGCATGTAAACTGTAAACACACAACACATAACATTCCACCTCAATGGGCTCAACAAACAGGTAACACATCCTTACTTGATAAGTCACTCATGGTGTTCATTACCCCTAGAGTGTTTCTCCTCTAATGGAGCTACTTCCTTAATAGACGACACTTACCCATTAATCGGGTTATCCTTAAATGTCTCTTATCACAAACTGGAATTCATATCCATGAACCACATACTCCACATTTCACTACATATATATACACTACATAACAACACTTTTCACGTTTCAACGTGCACATAACAACATCGCAATGGGAATTGCAGTACAACAACAATACATAACATAACGGGAACGGTTCTCTTAGGAACCGACCCAAACATAATTAATTCACTGGTGAGCCTAGAGAATGACATCACCCTCATGATAAACTCGTTATACAACACTCATAACCGTCCTAAAAGTCGGACAAGTAACTTAAGTTAAGATGGTTCGGGTTTAGTGACCCGAACACACCACACAAACACATGTTCCCCCTAAACCGATCATAAGTCAGAATAGTTAAGCTTTGGAGTAAGCTAATGGGAGATCATAACCCATGAGGGAAACAACCATAACAGAGAGAAGGGTAAGGCTAAAAAGGATACCCACTCCCAAAAAACGCGCGACCGGCCTAACCGGATTCCTCACCCCCGTTAGTACACATTTACTTGTAGATAAATAGTTAGAGCCCTACTATGGGGCCTATCACATCCACACACCAAGAAGGTATTTCGACTGGGTTAAACATACGAGGGAGGTCCATACATTCACACACAACATTACACAATTAACTCACGCATAGCCGTGGTTAGAACATCCCATGGTTCGGGTCATTAAGTCCGAATACCGATCTCTCATGTGATCCTAGACTCAGTTAGCTAAGTTTAACACTTCGAGGTTAAATGGTATCGGAACTAGACACGCCACATATATGAATTACTGTAAAATCATTACATGTTTTATCTTTCAACGTGGCAAACATACAGAAAAAACACATTGGCATACAAGCCGGTGTAATCCGGTAGGACACAGGTTACAAGAAAACCATACCTGTCATCGGAGTCCACTCTATCATGTCCACTTATGTTCCTCGAACAATTCTCGAACAACTGGTAACATTACATGTACTTTTATTAACACTGGGGTAACATGATTGTTTAAAGTCTAATGCTCATAACTTATCCCCGTTAACTTAGTTGAATAACTTCACATTTTAAATTGTTTTACTTTTACATTTTAATACAACTTTTCCCCCACTAAATTGTCATTATAACTCACTAGGGTTTACTACTTAAACCACACTTAGTTTGTTTTTTTTACAGTTTTGGGCCGTCCGACCCACCGTCCGACCCACAAACTGGGTCGGACCGTTCCAGAAACTTTTCCCGTCTTTCAAATCCACCCGTCCGACCCATGTCCGACCCAAGACCTCTGGGTCGGACCATTCCAGAAACATCAACGGGCGAATTAACAGGGCTGTCCGACCCACCCTGGGTCGGACCACTGGGTCAGACAACATCAGAACTTGTCCAAAACTTGTCAAACTTCTTCCCAACTTTTCCTCAAGCCTCCTAATGTGTTCTAACATCACTTGGCACATTTAACCCTTCGTATAACATCCACAAAACTCATTTTATAACTCCTTAAACACTTACTCTTTTCTTACCAAAATTCCTAACACTTATAATGTTTTCTCCTTAGTTTCTCCAAGTGGTATTTCATACCTATGATAACCACTATGCCAAGAATGTTTCCTCACCATCATAACATCATCTCTCAAACATCTTTTCTTACTAACTAAATCTCCTTTTCCACATCTTACCTAAACATCATATATTCCTTGTACATCCACATTCCTAAACCTTAAACAACTTCTCCAAGGCTTTAATACATCCTCAAAAACACTCATTGAATTCCTAGAACTTCCAAGATAATACTTAAATCCTTGTAATACTCTAAATCAACTTAATACATGCTTTCTTCCCTAGTAAAACACTTGTTCATTATAACACTTCCTAGTTCACCAAAACTCATTTAAAACACTTAGAACTTCTTATACATTTTCCAAATTTTGCCATAGCTTCTCTTGTATATTCTCACATCCAAACACTTAGGTTTTTACCTTATTTCATTCAAGAACACCTAAGTCCACCAAAACTTTCTCACACATAAAACTTCGCCAAATTTACACTACATCACAATATAGTGCATAAACTTAAATTGCATGGCACTTAGGCCCTTAAATAACATGGGTCTTAGGCCCTTAAATTGCATAAACCTTAAACACTGAATTTCCCACACATATATTGCCTTTAACCTGCAATTACATACAACAACACATATGCCCTTTAATAGTTTCCTTGAGAGCATTTTACTAGGTCATTCACCATTGGCTCCTTAGGTATTTTATTAAGCAAATCAAGCTCATTTTTCCTAAGGCATTTAAACTACATTGAGATAGTTTGTTTACCTCTTTTCCTCTCAAACTTCTTCCTTGTTTCCTTGGACCGAAAATCAGCAAGGAGTTTGATCACTTGTCAACTTTCTAATCAATATACATATAAGGGTAATGAGCTTAAGAATTCACACTTAAACTCATATACAAACCCTAGTTTAACATAAGTGTTTTAATACACTAAAATGATATTTACCTTTGAATTTGAAAGAGAACTTGAATATGTGACAAGAGAGGTTTCCACCAAGCCCTTGAATGTTTGGAGTGAAGCTAAAACAAGGCAAAAGAAAACACCATGAAGAAGGTGATTTCAGTCACTTATGAAAACAAAAGGAAATGAAGTTTTTCTTTGACTTTCCTTACCTTGAAGCAAAGGAGAGTAACAAGGCATGAAAAGGTAAGCTCAGGCTCCTTTAATGGAGAATCTTCATGGCACCAAAATTGAGTTCTTGATGATTTGAAAAGAGAGAAGTGTAGAGCTTGACCTAACTAAGACAAATATGGTCTTGGAATTTGATTTGGTGCATGGAGCTAGAAGTTACAAGCTATGGAAGTTGAAGATGGTGTGGTTTGCTATAGAAAAACCGATGGATCTTGGGAGAAGATGAAGAAATCGATGGTGAGTGAAGGAGAATAGGAGAATGAGGTGAGAGGGTACACTTTATTAAGATATTTATGTTTAAAAGCAAATAGTTCTTTTGCTTTATTACTTTCCTTAGTTATTTGATTGGCCAAGTGTGGTGAGTCACACATGAAAAACCGGCCCCTTAGTGTTTTAGGCCAAATCATGGTCTTTGTTGACCAATTAACTTACTTATATTGACTTATGTCATAAACTAGCATTTTTTGTTACTATTCACAAAAATAAGGCACATTCTTGTGAAATTTTTGATTTCCCATTGATTTAGACCTCCAAATGTGATACTAAATAGTACACATGTTAATTAAAGAGTAATGATGGACATTTAGCCATTCAAAACTTATTTACAAGACAATTTTTTAAAAATGTGCTTTAAGACTCCTTAAAGCACATTTTGTGTTTTAACTTGTTTTCAAGCTTGGTTTTCTTTAGTAATTGATTTAATATGTTCATTAACATATTTATAAGGTATAGGTATGACCTTTAGGTCTTATACAAATTTATCCCAAGCTTAGAGCACATTATTGCTCTTATTGACTTTAAGGTATTTTCTTGTGTTTTGTTTGGTTTAACTGTCTACCAAAGTTTCCTAAGGACTTAATTAGCCTTATTAAATCATAATTGAATATTATTTAGTCTTGGTAGGTTCTTTGGGTCCCAACCAAGTTCACTCCAAGTTTAGAGCATGTTTTTGCTCAAACTATATTTATGGTACTTTATTGTTCTCACCATGGTTTAAATTGTACACCGATGTTTCTAAGGCACTTTTTAGCCTTTAAATATTATAGTTTGGTATTTAAACAACATATCAAGGTTTGGGGTATTTAAATCTACCCCCCTTAAAAGAACTTCGTCCTCGAAGTTCACACTTCACACACATTATTTGGATTGAAACACGGGGATCACTTGGAAATAAACTTCCATAACCAAACATACTTTACATCACAACCTCAGACTTAACGGTTCGGGTACATATACACATCCATACATAACATAACATATTCACATGATAACCTCGGACTCAATGGTCCGAGTATCTTAATAACATTTGCACATACATACAACCCTTAGACTCTTGGGTCTGGGTACCATAACAACATTTAGACCCATAGGTCTTGATAACATAACAGCCTTTAGACACATAGGTCTATGTAACACAACCACATTTAGACTCATAGGTCTTGATAACATACACTTCTGGAAATCAAGGTCAAAATAATCTTTATTACACATACAACACAACATGTCTTAGCATGTATGGCAACCCAAATATCTTTGGACATACACTGGATCCCGCAGAACCGGTCGCGATGGACACCTTCTGGTCCCCGTCCTTGGGAGATCAAAACAATCAACTTATTTTTTAACATATATACTTCTCATGTCACCGGTCCGAAGATAAAGGCTCATGCGTCCTCGGTCGTGAGCAAGTTTACAAAAATATGTCTTTACTAGGTTGAGTATAAGGGAACCTTTATTCCAAATTTAACCGACTGTTTTGAAAACACCATTGAAAACCCTTTTGAAAACACACAAACTCCAAGTCCAACTTATGCTCTTTGCTTCTTTTCATAGCGTGGTTATTTGACCACTTACAGGGCTTTAAGAATCATCCAACCCTGATGTGATCCAGCTCAGTGTTGAACTATCCTTCCACCCCAATTTGTGTTCGGCTTCCCTTGATCGCATGCAAATCAAGTTCCACTTTCTCACTTCATTTTCAAGCATCAAGTAATACACTCATTTACAATTTTCTATCTTTTTAATCATTCTAATCATGATCATAACATCTCCAAGGGATAGAACTCCGTCTATCAGTTACCTCCATTTACTTTAATCTGTTGCCCAGGGAATCTATTCTCACTAGGTTCTATGTCGTTTCATACCCTTTCATGAATAACTATATTACATATTACATAGACTTTTATCAAAATACAACACCACAGTTCACATTTATACACTGTCGGGGTTTTTGTTCCCCGGAGTTTCTTACTCCCCACACTTGTACTACACACATAATGTTAACGAAATAAAAACACACTTATTGATGGAGAAATATGTGACTACTTCTACCACATAGGCAGTGTACCTATCGTTTTGCGGGTATAGTGATTAAATGGGGTTGTCGATCTCAGGGACCTCGTATAATTAATTGACAAATATTTGATTAACTGGGAAATTAAGTTAAACTAAAGAAAACAGGAAATATCACTTTTTCGGTTTTGATTGATTAATTAAAAAGAAACTAAACTACAAGGACAATTAAGACAACTTAAATAAACACAGAGGGATTTAAAGAGTGGTGAATGTGATAAATAGAAAAGCGCACCCCGGGTTGTTTGCTTACCTATTCCTTTTATATCTGTTAGTAAATTCTTCCTTTAATTTTACTGCAATAACTCAGAAACTTTAATTAATTCATTAACGACTAAGTATAATGAATCCTAACCAATTGTTAGACCTAGCAGCAGGCTAATGCTCTAGACCGGACACAATTAATCGCATAAAGAGCAGTTTCTATTGGAGTCTAATTAACCTATAGGCCGGATCAGGCTTCTAGCTGTTAATTAGGTTCAACTTCCTTCGTCTAGTTATTTATCTCAGCTCTCGCATTTTAATAAAATAACTACAAGGGTTGTTATAATTACCGGCCAAATAATTAAAACACTTGAAGGACAGGAATTGAACTGTTGCAGTTAACTAAATTTATTTAAAGAAATACATAACAGAATTTAGGAAATAGGTTCGCTTCCCAACCCGGGAAGCTAAAATACTTACTCGCTCATCGTTACAGAAACAACGATAACAGAAAAGGAATGCATTAAATAAATTAAAGTAAGGGTAAGAGATAACTCCAGTTTAGAAGTTCACTCCGGTTCCTCGCTTCAACTTCGTCTTGCGTTGCCCCGTCTGCTAATTTATTTCTGTAGAGCTGGTGCGTAATAGTGGAAATAAAATAAAAGTGGGGTGTATGTATTACGTGGGAATTTAATGGAGTGGATGGGTGATTATTTTGATGAAGTGAATGGAGTGCGATCGTGGGAGATGCGTGGGTGAACGGATTAATTCGTGGACTGATAAATGAATGGATGACTGGATGATGGATTGTGGATGTGTCTGTTTTTAGCTTCCAGTAGTGTGGGTTTATATAGGCGGAGGACATGGGAAACAGACAAAGGAGAAGTGACAGGGTGAATCAAGATAGTCGGAGGAGTTGGTGCAGATCCGTGAAGATTGAGATTTCATCGGGCAGTGCAATTGATTTCAGACAGATTTAATTGATGATCTGCAGCAGCCATTGATTGAAGAGCCGGCGTCACGCTCGCGCAAATTAAGGTGGGCGATCGCAATTAATGAAGTAGTTCGACTGCGGCGCCTGAACAAGGAAGAAGAAAACTCTGTTCGGAATTCGTTCCGTGCGCTGAAATGCTCTTGTCCGCCTCGCGCCTAGCTCAGTCCGCCTCGCGGTCGTCTCTACCTTGTCCGCGCGTGTTGGTCCCGTCCGCCTCGCAGTCATCTGTGTGCTGTCCGCCTGATAAGAGGCGGTAGTCCTGTTGTTGTCCGCGACCAAACCAGGCGGGACTTCTTTGTCCGAGATAAGAGGCGGACCTCTAACTTGACCGCGAGATAAGAGGCGGACGCCTCTGTTGTGTCTGCGCCTCTCCTGTCCGCCAGTTATGCTATATATATGTGTAGTCCAATCTTGAATCGGCTCCAGATTATTCGTTATAAGTCCGTTTGACTCGCCGTTTGTTGCGTTGGAAAGCTTGTGAAGTAAACTACTTGATTCCAACACTTTTTCCTACATTTAACACATAAAATATATCAATTCATATCAAAACATAAACCTAGGAAAATCGTCAGATAAGTGAGAAATATTACTTAAAATACTGCAAATTATAAGGTAATTAAACCCTTAAAAGTCTATATATTTCGCACTTATCAAACTTCCTCACACTTATCTTTTGCTTGTCCTCAAGCAAATAAAGAACAAACTTTCTCTAAGGTTACAGTATCAAACTCCGGGATTCAACAATCGTGGAAGGAAATCAAGCTAAATGGCAATCAAAAGAATAATCCTGCTCTTAGATGTAGGTTTTTGTAAACAGTGAAACAGAAAATTTTTAATAAGAGCATGGATAAGTCAGATTGTAAAAATTGAACATAGATTAGCTTGGAACCTTCCACCAATTTCTTTTCTCTAACCTTTGGATGACAAGGGGTGTGAAGTAACACCTTATTCCGTGATACCTTTCAACACCACATACTCATGATCAAAATATGAAAAATTGTGACAATTATTCAGCATTAAGAGTTTTGCATGTTCATTTTTTTTCTTCTCTTTTGTTTTTTTTTTCATTGTTTGCACAATTTTTTCATCCCCCAGACTTTTCTCTTCACCCATGTAGCGGTTTTGGGCCTTCTATCCCAGATCACAAGACCTTAGGTAGATGGGTGATAAGGCACCCCAAGGACTTAATAACCGAATGAACGAGGCCTGTTTTGGTTCAGAAAACTTCATTATATGATCAGAGGAGTACCTTGCCTTATCCTTTCCATACCAAACTCTCACTTAGTCCCATGATTGCCAAGCTAAGGTAACTCAATTTCCACAATCAGCTTATCCACCAGATTTCAGTGAAAATAGATTAAATTTTGAAGAAAGAAATTGATACATACAAACAACGTCAAGCAGAACGATTCTTGAGGTTGTCATCAGGCTCGATTTCAAAAACTTCCACAAAAATTTTAGCCCGAAAATTCAACATGTATTGGCCTTTAGAGAAGCTTACTATAATAATAAAAATCAAGTGTGGCATTAGGTACTACTGGCATATTTTCAGGGAAAGGTCTAAACTTCCTCACACTTAAGAGGAGCAATGTCCTCATTGTTCATAAAATAATCAAGAAAAGACCTTTCAAAATATGCCAGACTCATGAATCAACAGTTAAAGCTCGAGTGGCTGAACATAAATATTAAAATAAAGGAACTGAGACTCCCCTGATATCGTGAGATTGAGGAAGGTGCCCTTCCTCACACTTAAAGCATTGGCGGTGGGGTCGATGTTCCTCACACTTGAGTCTAAGCAAGGGTTCAGCTTGGAGTGATTGCAACAAACGGTTTACCTACACACACTGTCAAATACCAAAATAACGCTAGGAAGCGTTGCGTTAATAGCACAGGTACAATTATCTCCTTCCTCTTCTTTCTTCCTCGCCCTTTTTTTTTTTTATATATATATATCACAAAATATTAGAGAGAAATAGATGCGTAGCTTATAAAACATGAATTTGAAAATTACCCCTGGGTTGCCTCCCAGTCAGCTGCCCTCTTTATAGTCATTGGCTGGACTTTGTGAAGTAGCTAACCTGCAGTTGGATCTTTAAGAGTATTTCATATGTAGCAGCTTGATCCAGTGTAGTACCCAGAAATTTCTTGACTCTTGACCCATTGACTTTAAATGTTTCCCCCTTTGCATTGGCGAGTTCAATCGCACCGAATGGGGAAATGCTAATAATAGGGTAAGGTCCTGACCAGTATGATTTCAGCTTACCTGGGAAGAATCTGAGCCTGGAGTTGAAAAGTAAAACTTGGTCCCCCACCTTGAGTTCCCGATTGGCAATCATCTTGTCATGCCAGCGCTTGGTACGTTCCTATATATTACAGCATTCTCATAAGATTCGTTCCTGAGTTCCTCCAACTCTGTCAGCTGGAACTTACGTTTATCACCGGCTTGCTGTAGGTCAAAATTAAGAGCTTTCAGGGCCCAATATGACTTGTATTCTAATTCCACAGGCAAGTGGCATGCCTTCCCAAAAACCAACTTGTAGGGAGACATGCCAATTGGTGTCTTGAAAGCAGTGCGGTAGGCCCAGAGTGCTTCATCTAATCGAAGTGACCAATCCTTTCGAGAAGAGTTCACCGTCTTTTGCAAGATCCACTTGAGCTCTCGGTTCGTCACTTCGGCCTGCCCATTTGTTTGAGGATGGTAGGGTAAGGAAACCTTATGTCGAACCCCATATTTCTTTAATAGTGCTTCAAACTGGCGGTTACAGAAATGGGAGCCACCGTCACTGATTATGGCTCGAGGAACGCCGAATCGAGTGAAAATATTTTTCTTCAGGAACTTCACAACAATTTTAGCATCATTAGTAGAACAGGCAAGGGCTTCCGCCCATTTTGAAACATAATCAACAGCTACTAAGATGTAAAGATTACCGAAAGAGTTTGGGAAGGGACCCATAAAATCAATACCCCAGACGTCAAATAGCTCAACTTCTAACATGTTATTCAGTGGTAGCTCATTCGACGAGATAGATTACCTTGCCTTTGACACCGATCACATGTCGAAACAAACACATGACAATCCTTGTGAAGGGTGTTCCAGAAAAAACCTGATTCTAGTATTTTTGCAGCGGTTCGAGTGGCGCCATGATGTCCACCGGCTTCTCTGGAATGGCAATGGAGGAGAATATTTCTGACCTCTGACTTCTGGACACATCTCCTAATGATACCATCTGCACAGACTTTAAACAGATAAGGGTCATCCCAAAAATAATGTTTGACAATGGAAAAGAACCTCTTTCTCTGCTGATAAGTCATATCAGCTGGAACAATCTTCCTAACAAGGTAGTTAGCGATATCAGCAAACCATGGATCCTCAACATCTTCAGCTGCAAATGCTGACTCATCGGGAAGGACTCGTTGATGGGAGTCCCGTCATCAGATGCTCCATTCTGGACAGATGATCAGCTACCACATTTTGTGTTCCCTTTTTGTCCCTGATCTCAATATCAAATTCTTGCAATAGGAGAATCCACCTAATAACCTGGGTTTAGACTCTGCCTTAGCAAACAAATACTTAAGAGCAGAGTGGTCAGTATGCACAATAATTTTGCCACCCAGTAAATAAGATCGAAACTTATCTAGAGCAAAAACTACAGCTAGTAATTCTTTTTCTGTGGTCGCATAATTTTTCTGGGCATCATTTAAAGTTCGACTTGCATAATATACTACCCGAAGAATTTTATCAACCTTCTGACATAACACGGCTCCCACAGCGTAATCACTAGCGTCACACATTATCTCAAAAGGGAGTGACCAATCAGGAGACACAACGACAGGTGCAGAAATTAGCTTTTCTTTTAATGAATTAAAAGCTGTCAGACATTCTTCAGAAAAATGGAACTTAACATCCTTCGCCAAGTAGATCACACAGAGGTTTAGAGATTTTGGAAAAATCTTTGATGAATCTTCTATAAAAACCTGCGTGTCCAAGAAAACTACGAATATCTCTAACAGAAGATGGTGGTGGGAGCTTTTCAATTACCTCGACTTTAGCCCGATCTACCTCAATACCTTTTGAAGAAATTTTGTGGCCCAGGACGATTCCTTCTCGAACCATGAAGTGGCATTTTTCCCAATTTAATACCAGATTGGTTTCTTCACACCTGGACAACACAAGATCAAGGTTTTCTAGACAGGATTCAAATGTTAGACCATAAACAGAAAAATCGTCCATAAAAACCTCAATGCATTTCTCAATATATTCAGCAAAGATGGCCATCATACAACGTTGAAACGTAGCAGGAGCATTACATAATCCAAATGGCATTCTTTTATAACTATAGGTTCCATACGGACAGGTAAAAGTTGTCTTATCCTGATCCTCAGGAGCTATAGGGATTTGAAAATAACCTGAAAAGCCATCCAGAAAGCAGTAGTAGTCATGTCCAGCTAGTCTTTCCAACATTTGATCAATGAAAGGTAATGGAAAATGGTCCTTACGAGTGGCATCATTTAACTTTCTATAATCAATACAAACCCGCCAACCTGTAGTGGGACGCTGGGTAATCAGCTCACCCTTTTCATTAGGAACCACAGTGATTCCTCCTTTCTTTGGTACTACCTGAACTGGACTTACCCATTTACTGTCTGAAATAGGTAAATAATGCCTGCATCGAGTAGTTTGATTACCTCTTTCTTAACTACCTCTTTTAGGACTGGGTTAAGACGTCGCTGAGGCTGAGCCAATGGTCGGTAGTTATCTTCCATATAGATTCGGTGAGAACACAACTGAGGGCTGATTCCTTTAATATCTGCTATCGACCAACCAATAGCTGATGTGTGATTGCGCAACACCTCCAGTAGTTGCTTCTCTTGAGTTCCTGTCAAGTCAGAAGAGATTATAACAGGTAATTCCGATGGTTCATTAAGAAAAGAATATTTCAAATGAGAGGGAAGAGGTTTCATCTCCACTGTAGGAGGTTTTTCAATAGATGGTCTTGGCCGGTCAGCACTTCGCTCAACTTTCTCAAATTGCTGCTGGTACTTGTGGAAGTGTGGCCGCCTTTTGTTTAACTCCTCAGCCATGAGGGCCATATCTGGATCCTCATCATCAGCTTCACAAGATGCCATAAGACATCTTTCCAGGATTTCCTCTTCTTCTTGCTTAAAATAGTTTCCTGCACTAAAGAGTCAATAATATCTATAGCAAAGCAGGATTGAACAGTGGCAGGACGCTTCATGTTGCGTGTCATGTCGAAAACAACCTGCTCATCATGAAATCTTAGAATAATCTTCCCTCCTTCCACATCAATGAGAGTGCGGGCAGTTCTCATAAACGGTCTGCCCAAAATTAGTGGTACATCTGTATCTTCCTCCATATCAATGATGATAAAATCAGCAGGGAAGATAAATTTATCAATAGAAACTACCAGGTCCTCAACTTTTCCTTTAGGATAATTATGGAACGGTCTGCTAGTTGTAACTGAACAGATGTGGGAGCACATTGACCTACACCTAATTTCTTGAAAATAGATAAAGGCATCAAATTAATACTTGCTCCTAAATCACATAAACCGTTACCGCAATCAACCTTCTCGATAGCGCATGGAATGATGGGAAGACCCGGATCTCCTAACTTGGGTGGCAGTTTCTTCAGGAGAACTGCAGATACTCTTTCTGTCAACTTGACTGTGTCAGACTCTAGCAAAGAACGCCTGTTAGACAAAATATCCTTCATAAATTTAGCATACATAGGCATTTGAGACAAAGCATCAGAAAAAGGGATATTAATAGTTAATTTCTTAAAGATATTAAGAAATTTCCCATATTGCTCGTCCATGTTCTTTTTCTTTAGTCTGTTAGGGAATGGAATAGGAGGATTATAAGAGAGTTGAGAAGGTTTAATAGTGAGAGATTCAGGAGACTCCTTCTCCTTGGGATTTGTTGTTTCCTCCACTTCAGGTTGAGATTCAGCTGGCTTATTAAAATCTTCTTCAACTTCTGGAACATCAGAAACTAGTTCCTTGCCGCTTCTCAGAGTTACTGCTTTTGCATGCTCCCTTGGGTTAGGGTCAGGCTGACTGGGAAGTGACCCCGTCGGTCGCTGTGCCAGCTGTTGTGAAATTTGACTCATTTGCCTCTCTAGGCTCAGGTTGATAGAAGCTTGATCAGCGTTTTTAGCGGCTTGTTCAGAAAGTTTAGCTTCTATTTCGGCAATCCTGGAGTTTGTAGTTTGGCCTTGTTTGAGGATTTCTGCCAGCATATTCTCAATTTTACCACTGCCTCCTTGAGAATTTTGGGATTGCTCCTGCTGTCTAAAGTAAGGTGGTCTATTTTGATTGAACCCAAAATTACCTAAAGACTGATCATTACCCCTCCATGGAGGTTGTTGATTGTTCCTCCAATTATTCTGATTGAAATTGTTAGGATAGGGGTTACCTGGTCTGTTGTTGATCGATTTTAGCTCTTCGGGGTTACCTGCAAAGCTAGGACCTTCACAGTTGAACGTTTCGTGGGCTCCTCCACAATTCTCACAGCAAGGATTCAGGAAAGGCGAAGAAGTAGCTGCCTTCGCGGTTTGCTGTTGCGTCTGGTTTACAGCTAACTTTTCCACAACTTTAGTAAGAGCTGTTAGTTGAGCGGATAAATGATCCTGTGGGGGAATATTATACATACCTGCTTTTGGCTCACCTCTCCCCTTGTTCTTGCACCACTGTCTGGTACTAGCGGTCATGGTGTCCAAAAGCTCCATCGCTTCATCCCCAGTTCTTGCCATAAAGTTTCCTCCAGATGAGGAACTTAGTACCATTTTGTTTGAATCATTTAATCCCTTAAAGAATGACAGTACTAGTTCTTCGCTACTCATACCATGGTGTGGGCATTGAATCTGCAGCTCCTTGAATCTATCCCAAGAATCATACAGGGACTCACCTGGTTCTTGACAAAAGTTTGTGATTTCAGCGATCTTTTCCCTTGTCTTTGACGGTGGATAGTACTTCGCCAGGAACTTGTTTGCCAAGTCAGCCCAAGTGTGGATGCTACCCGGTTGCAGACTCCTTAGCCACCTGGACGCTCCGTCTTTCAGAGAATAGGGGAACAGCTGTAGACGAATGCGCTCGTTCAGGTTCCCCGTCTTGTTGAATGTATTGCAGAAGTCCAGGAATGCAGAGATGTGGTGTGGGGCATCATCTGAGTCAAGTCCGCTGAATTGTCCCTGGTGGTACAACGTGGTGATGAAGCTCGTCTTGAATTGCCAGGCGTCGAGCTCAGTTTGCGTCACTTGAGGGAGGACGATAGCAGGATCGTCCTTCTACTGATGGTTGCTGGTACTCCCCCAGAGTTTGTCTGGTCGTCATGGCAAACTGTAGTTGTCGCCTGCTGTGGAGAACTCTTTCGATCTCTGGCTGAAATTCAGCTATAGGTTCTCCTGCAGATCGGGTCCGACGCATAAGAGACGAGTTGGTATGAATATGGAAAAACTAGATTAACTATATACGTGGCAAAAATAAAGAGAAAATATTAAACAAAATAAAAATAAAAGAATGAAAATTTAACTTATCCCAATTAAATAATAATTGTCAATTAACCGTGCCGGAGGTCCCCGGCAACGGCGCCAAAAACTTGATGGAGAAATATGTGACTACTTCTACCACATAGGCAGTGTACCTATCGTTTTGCGGGTATAGTGATTAAATGGGGTTGTCGATCTCAGGGACCTCGTATAATTAATTGACAAATATTTGATTAACTGGGAAATTAAGTTAAACTAAAGAAAACAGGAAATATCACTTTTTCGGTTTTGATTGATTAATTAAAAAGAAACTAAACTACAAGGACAATTAAGACAACTTAAATAAACACAGAGGGATTTTAAAGAGTGGTGATGTGATAAATAGAAAAGCGCACCCGGGTTGTTTGCTTACCTATCCTTTTATATCTGTTAGTAACTTCTTCCTTTAATTTTACTGCAATAACTCAGAAACTTTAATTAATTCATTTACTACTATAATGAATCCTAACCATTGTTAGACCTAGCAGCAGGCTATGCTCTAGACCGGACACAATTAATCGCATAAAGAGCAGTTCTTATTGGAGTCTAATTAACCTATAGCCGGATCAGGCTTCTAGCTGTTAATTAGGTTCAACTTCCTTCGTCTAGTTTTTATCTCAGCTCTCGCATTTTAATAAAATAACTACAAGGGTTGTTATAATTACCGGCCAAAATTAAAACACTTGAAGGACAGAATTGAACTGTTGCAGTTAACTAAATTTATTTAAAAATACATAACAGAATTTAGGAAATAGGTTCGCTTCCCAACCCGGGAAGCTAAAATACTTACTCGCTCATCGTTACAGAAACAACATAACAGGGAATGCATTAAATAAATTAAAGTAAGGGTAAGAGATAACTCCAGTTTAGAAGTTCACTCCGGTTCCTCGCTTCAACTTCGTCTTGCGTTGCCCCGTCTGCTAATTTATTTCTGTAGAGCTGGTGCGTAATAGTGGAAATAAAATAAAGAGTGGGTGTATGTATTACGTGGGAATTTAATGGAGTGGATGGATGATGAATTTTGATGAAGTGAATGGAGTGCGATTGTGGGAGACTGCGTGGGTGAACGGATTAATTTGTGGACTGATAAATGAATGGATGACTGGATGGATGGATTGTGGATGGATCGTCTGTCTTTTAGCTTCCAGTAGTGTGGGTTTATATAGGCGGAGGACATGGGAAACAGACAAAGGAGAATGACATGAATCAAGATAGTCGAGGAGTTGGTGCAGATCCGTGAAGATGAGATTTCATCGGGCAGTGAAATTGATTTCAGACAGATTTAATTGATGATCTGCAGCAGCCATTGATTGAAGAGCCGGCATCACGCTCGCCAAATTAAGGGGGCGATCGCAATTAATGAAGTAGTTCGACTGCGGCGCCTGAAGAAGGAAGAAGAAAACTCTGTTCGAAATTCCGTTCCGTGCGCTGAAATGCTCTTGTCCGCCTCGCGCCTAGCTCAGTCCGCCTCGCGGTCGTCTCTACCTTGTCCGCCGTTTGGTCCCGTCCGCCTCGCAGTCATCTGTGCTGTCCGCCTGATAAGAGGCGGTAGTCTCTGTTGTGTCCGCGACCAAACCAGGCGGTTGTTTCTCTCTTGTCCGCGACTTATGAGGCGGACGCCTCTGACTTGACCGCGAGATAAGAGGCGGACGCCTCTGTTGTGTCTGCGCCTCTCCTGTCCGCCAGTATGCTATATATGTATATATATTGTAGTCCAATCTTGAATCGGCTCCAGATTATTCGTTATAAGTCCGTTTGACTCGCCGTTTGTTGCGTTGGAAAGCTTGTGAAGTAAACTACTTGATTCCAACACTTTTTCCTACATTTAACACATAAATATATCAATTCATATCAAAACATAAACCTAGGAAAATCGTCAGATAAGTGAGAAATATTACTTAAAATACTGCAAATTATAAGGTAATTAAACCCTTAAAAGTCTATATATTTCGCACTTATCACTTATCACAATGGTATTCGCATCTTCAGTGCGCAATTACCATAATTAAACCATGAATGAATGTGTATGCTTACGTAACACACATACCAATCATCAAAACAAATTATTTTGTGCTATGCACAACATAAGTCACGTACACTTGTACGGTAATACACACTAAGTGGTTTTGCGCTCTACCCCCCTTAAAAGGGATTACGCCCACGTAATCAATCACTTAATCATTGGTTTAAAAAGTTCTACCGTCGTGAAGTGTTTTAACTTCCACGCGGTCTGTTATACAATACATTCCGATTAGAGGATCCTAACCATATTATCGGTTTAGTTCTTAAACCAAGAATTCTCATTGGAGTTTGCTTTAACTCTTATCTGGTTTCGGTTCTGGCCTGTGAGGCTTCTAGGCATTAATAATTAGCTGTTCACTCATGTTCACCATGCACATTCAACACTTGAATCACTGGCTCACTAGTTTCTGCTGTGACACTCTAATAACTGTAGGGCTTAGTTTGCCCAATTCGTTATTCTTACTGTATTGTACATCCCCCATTTATCACCTTTGTCTTGGTAACAATGGTTTCTCAACCGACGCGTGGTATCTCTTACCGTTAGCAAACTCGGTGAGTTACAAAACTTTCCATCCACTTCTCTAATAATGAAATACCCCAAACCTTGGCATGTTGGTTAAACATTAAAACATGATTTATTAAGACTAAAAAGAGTCTTAGAAACCTTGGTAAACAAATCTAAACAAAAGGAAACACAATATGCTTTAAAGTCAATAAGAGCCAAAATGTGCTCTAGCTTGGGATAAACTTGAGTAAGACCTAATGAGCTTACCAAGACCTCATTTATATACTAATGAACATATTAAACCAATTACCAAGAAAACCAAGCTTGAAAACAAGTTAAAACACAAAATGTGCTTTAAGAAGTCTTAAAGCACATTTTTGAAAATTGTCTTGTAAATGAGTTTTGAATGGCTAAATGTCCATCATTACTCTTAAATATATGTGTACTATATAGTATCACATTTGGGTGGCTATATTGATGGGAAATCAAAATTTCACTTCTAAGTGCCTTGTTAGGTGAATAGTGATTTTTATAAGCTATTTTGTAACATATGTTGTATAAGTAATTAAATTGACAAACAAAGACTTAAAACCCTCATTATAATATAGGGGGCCGGTTTTTCTAGTGTGGTGACTCACCACTCTCTAATTAATTCCATAAGTAAGTAAAGAAACTAAGTAAAACTTGCTTTTTACTTTATAAGTATAAATATCTCTTAAAAGCAAATTCTATCTTCATTCTCTCATTTCTTTCCTTCATCCACACGGTTTCCCACCTCTCTTCTTCCTTTCTTCTTTGTTCTCTCACGATAATACCATCACCACCATTAGAGCTCCACCTTTGACCACTTGCTAAATCAAGCTCACTTGTCCAAATCAAAAACAAACACCACCAATCTCTTCCTCTCATCAAGCTCTTCATTCCTATCTTCTCAAAACTCCAAGAGCTCCATTTCGGTGCCAAGGTGTTCCACCATTGAAGGAGCTTGAGCTTGTATTTTGACATATTGTTGATCTCCTTTGCTTCTAGGTAAGGAATCTCAAAGAAAAATCATGTTTCCTCCATGTTTTTACCTTGACCGAAAATACACATTGATATAGCTCTTTGTGTGACTTTGTTCTAGCTTCATTTCAACTCTTCATGGACTAGGTGGGGTCCTCTCTTGTTATATATTCAAACTCCCTTCAAAGATCAAGGTAAAATAACTACATTAATGTTTTTGAAACAATGTCAAATTAGGGTTTACAATGAGATGAAGCTCAAAGCTTGAATACTCATTATGGTGTTTGTATATGTCTAGAACTTGACAAGGAATCAAATTATCATACGGTTTTGTAAGGAATCAAGGAGGAAGTATTTTGGGAAAAGAGGTAAATCTACTAACTTAAATGTTGTTTAATGCCTTAGGAGAATGAGCTTATAAATGCTTATCAAAACTACCTAAGAGCAAATGGTGAATGACTTAGTAAAGTGTTCTTAAGAGACTAGTAAAGGGCATATGTGTGTGTTGAGTGTATTTGCAGGTTAAAGGCATATATTGTAATACCCCAACCCGAAATCCAATAAACTGAACGGTGATCACTCCCGAATAAAATACAACTGCAGCGGAAATAAATACAACAACCGGGCGGTATTACAATGCCGTTGGCCACCCTTGTGACCAACAAGGCTAAGTCCAAATACAATCCTCAAATGTCACGGTCTGGAATACAGATACAACCGAGATACTAGGAATCAAACTCAAAAGTACTATATTGAAATAAAACAAATAACTAATAGTAGACTCCCAAAGCTTGGTCTACCCCACCTACACTCAGTGTAGTGAACTTCTCAATCTTCAGGTACCTGAAAAATGGGGGTGCCCCCAAAGGGGCTCAGCAAACAATGCTGGTATGGAAAACGTGCAGCCCATCGTCTACCGGGCCACACCAACTACTTTGTCGAATACATGCAGTTCATTTTTTATAAAGCTGTAAACAAGCATAGTCGGATAATAACAAGTATCCATACAAGGACAATAATGTCACATAGAACAAGACACAGAAGGTCGAGTTAGCTGAACTGAAATTCTTTACTGATAGTCGGTCCACACAATGGGACTGACAGTTATAACTGAATATCTGAAATAGTGGAGGTATAGTGACCTCGTTATAAAGAAAGGTTGGGTATAAAAACCCCAGGAGATGACGTAGTCAAACCCTGAACTGAATGGCGTGGGAAATAAGAACCCACTAGAGGAATAAAGTCTTCCTCGAACTGAAGGGCATTTGAATTCCGTTGCGACGTAGTAGGAGATGACCTGAGACAGGTACAACTCCCGTAGCATGCATGGCCAGATCCAACTGGGCTCCTCAATCTCGAAGTATATAATTGTTAAGTGTCATATAAAGACGTTAAACAAGAATACAATGTGTATTGTCAATTATCACGTTTAGGATAATGACGTATGTTATCAAGTGAAGTTAGTGAGAGACTTGAGTACAAGTCCTCGGTATACTGAAACGCAGGTATTTAATCCACTGGTATAGTAGTGTTTGTATGCGTGGGACATACACGTTGTAGTCAGCAACAATCACGCACATAAAACAACACAACAGTGCACAAGAGTAAAACAACATTTTACATTAATTATCTTGGTCGTTATTACAAACAACAGATAGCACACAAGCCAGTGTAATCCGTTAGAAAACAGGTTGCAAGAATCCCATACCGTTCACCGTAGACTGTTACTTGTAAATTCCCGGTCAACGTCTGGTCAAACAAAGTCCTAGAATAGGATTAACTGAGAGGGTTAATTTATGTTACCCTTATAATGATCCTATTGGATCTTTCAACAAATCTCTTATTTGTTATTTCATTTGAGGTTTATTTCTTTTAATTACCTCATGATTTGTATAACTTATTTGTTTTCCTTTTTGATTTATTTATAGATCCTTTAATGTACATATATGTATTCATATATTCATGTACTATATTTGTTGTTTATTTTAATTGTCTAAGTGACAAAACAACTTATAATTTTCTTAACTATATTTAAATGTCTTACAATGACATAATTTCTTATAATCTCCTTATTCTCCTTTTAGTCATAAACAATACTTATTGTTTCTTTTAACTTCCTTATAACAGCATAAACCATAGTTCTAATTCCATAATTCCTTTAATTAAAATTCTTTCTTCTAATTCCTCAAATACCCATATAGGACCTATATTTATTTAAATCTAAATTATTACCCTTATATTTCGGTTATTTATAAATCAACCACATTAATTCATAAACTTTATATTTAAATTCTAATCTCTTTATATTATAGAGTTTTAACTTCTTATTTAGCTAAATTGCAAAGCCATCCCTAATATTTTGGTATATAGCTTTTAAATATTATAACTCTCAGAAATTACAACTTAGCCCCTTAAATTCTCGGCTTTAATAATTTATTTCTTATAATTACAATCTAACCACAAAATCTTATAACTTTTTCACAATGTCATGTAAACTATAGTTCTAATTTTAATTCTCCATAAATGCCGAATATATATTTATAAATTCCTAAATTACCAAACTAACCCCAAAGAATTCGGCTTTGGTCTTGAACTTTCCATTAATTACATTTTCACCCCAAAACTTTCTATTAGTTACTTAATAACTTATAAACTATAGTCTAAATATTTAATCCTTCAAAATTTCGAAAGTGAACTCAATGATTCTCTTAATTATCAATTCGCCCACTAATAATTTATAAACTTACATCTCAACTTTTATAAATTACATAATAGCCCAAAACTTTATAAAGTGTTACTTAAACACATGTTTAAATTATCTAAAATTCATAAACTTAATTCTTAACCTTATATTATTTCATAATTACACTAAGTACCCCTTTAGCTCTCGGTTTTTATACTAAACCCACTAAACTTTGTAAAAATTATACTTAAGCCACATAACTTAATTAATTAGCCATTTAAGCTCTAATAAAGTATTTTTAACTCACAAAACTTTATGATATAAGTTTATATACCTAAGTAGGTCATTAATACCTATTTAACACTTAGGTAATTCGGCCATATTTATTTAGTGACCATATAGTATATAAAGTGGATTTATATGTCATAATATGTACATAAATTCATATGAGTCATATAACTCATGTATAAATTATTGTAATGTCTTATATTTATTCTTAGCTCAAAAATAAGCATTTTTGCCCAAGACATTTCGGCCTTAATTAATTTGTAACATAAAAAATTTTGTGACACAAAAATGTGTCTTAAGGTAAATATTTTCTATATATGTTATAGATTATATTTTTGGCATATAAAACCAAGTAGTTTCGGTATTAATTAACCTAGGAGGTGTACATAATTTTTGTACAATTTTTAGAAGCTTAACAAAGCTTATAACATAAAGATTTACTTAGTAAACTTACTTCTTAACAAAGGTGGTTAAGTGCTTGAACTTCTTCTTGAATCTCCAAGCTTTCTCTTAGGTAAACTTGATGCTCCTCTTCGGTTTTATGCAAGAGGTGAAGGTGTTTAGGAGTTAGATAAAGATCTTAAGTAGATTTGGAAGTAGTTTTACAAGACTTTACCTTAGACTTTTCTCCTTATAAATTTGCCACTCCTAAGGTAGAAATGAGAACAAGTTTCCCTTCATCAAAATGAAGAAGAAAAGAGACTTAGAAGAGGTAGAACTTGGTTACACACAACATGGTTTTTAAGGATTTCCAAGCTTTAAAACCTACCTTAAAGATCCTTGAGATGCTCCTTGGTTTAATGTTGGTTTGGACAATCCCCTTGGAGAACTAAATGTGGCCGAACCCACCTTGATATGCTAGAAGAGTTTTGCTTCAAGACTGCCAGAAATGCTAGAAATTACCTTAAAGATGAAGATAGAAGTTAAACTCCATTAATGGACTTAAGAGCTTCAAAGGAAGAAGATGAAGCTAGAAGAGAGGAGGGAGCCTTACCAAACCGTGGGAAATGTGCAAGGAGGGAAATGAGACCTAGCCTCACGTAATGAAAGAAGCAAATTGGATTTGATTTGTTTTGTCAATTTTTAATGTCATTGACAATTCTTTTTCCTTAGTTTATTACCTTGATTATTGGCTCAATAAATGCCTCCTTTCAGCATGAAAACCGGCCATTGGGTGTGACTAAGCAAGAGTTGGAAAGACATTTTGGCTAGAGACAAGGTAAGAAAAGGTGAGTATATTCCTTTGATTTTTCAATGCTACTTGGCTTGTCTTCTTCTTCATGTGGAGTCACGAAAATGGAGGTCTGAATGGGGTTCAAAAACGGCCATGAAGAGCCAAGGAAGAAGCAAGGAGGTTACTTGCTTAAGAAATCAAAAGGCAAAAAGAAAAAGGAATCACTTTTTGCTTTTAGCATTTGTTTGTATCTAGCTCACATGGCCTTGTTCCAGACCTAATTTCGACAGCTCTCTGGTCAAATGAGACCTAACATACTTAGACATAAGGTAATAACACATGGGATGATGAGTCATCATGTTTTAATCCTTTTATAAAATTTTAAAGCAAATTTATACTAGTTTTTGCCCTTAAAATCGGCCCCTATAGAGAGCCTTGTTGACTAGTCACACCAACTGATTTAAAGGTCATTTGAACCCTTTTTAAGATTACCAATTCGTGGCATGTCAAAAACTACAAGGTAATTGCGTAAAACGCATTTTCGTGACACCCGAAGGTGTGTTTTTGTGCTCTAAGGAAATTTTGGGAAACCAATTGTTCTTATGAGTTCCAAGTGTTTAAACACTTATTATAGTAAATAAACATATACTAAATGTTCATTGAGTTATATGGGGTTATATCAACCCGTGACATAATTTACGGGCCATCGGGACACTCCGGGCCAAAAAGGAGCGCTAAGAAACCCTCCTTTGTTTTGCTGAATTTTGAGAAACCACTTCGTGGGTTCTCTTTAGAATGATAAATAATGATGTTAGAAACTCTAGGAATTAATTTTATAGGAGTTCGTGCCACTCGGCACTCCTCCGGACTTTTCGTGCTTTAAGGAGCGGTGTGAGCACTCCCGAGCATTTTGCGTATTTGACTGAATATAGCTTAGGGAATATATTTGTATATTCATATAATAATTGTATGACCATTTAGTTTGAATATTAGAGGGTCATACAAGGTCATGTTTGACCATATGCTTCTAAGGCGCTTTAGCGTTTATGGTGAAACGACTGTTTTTACGTAACGTTTTCATGCATGGGTTTGCATGCGTACGTGAAATGATTTATATTTGGATTATATTCCAATAAATAATGATTAAATAATATTATTTAGATTTGGGGTATTTCATATATTTTTGGAATTCAGTGTTTATGATTTAAGCACTTTAAGGGCCTAAGAGCCATGCATTTTAAGGGCCTAAGTGCCATGCAATTTAAATTATGCACTATATTGTGATGTAGTGTAAATTTGGTGAAATTGCATATGAGAGTGTTCTTGGTGATTTTGGATGTTCTTGTGTGTTTAAAGGAGAAGGTAAAGTGTTTAGGCTTAGTAATGTTCTAGGGGAACCCATGTCAAAATTTAGGTAGGAAGTAAGAAGTTCTAAGTGTTTACATAAGGTTTGGTGAGTTAGAAAGTGTAGGAGATAAGAAGTTCATGATGTTCTTAAGGAATTTTGATGTACTAGGAAGTACTCTAGGGTGTAATAAGGACTTAGACATGATCTTAAGATTTAGTGAGTACCAAAGTCACTTTGGGACTTAGGTAAATACCTAGGCAAACTTTGGTAAAAAAGGAGAAGTGTACACTAGGAAAGAGTTTCAAGAAGGAGATAAGGAATTAGTTGTGAGATGATGCTTGGGAGATGATGTTAAATAAGGAGGAAGCTTTTGGTATAGTAGTCATCTAAGGTGTGAAACACCATTTGAAAAACTAGGAGAAAATGTTGTAAGTGTTAGGAATTTTGTGAAGGAATAAGTAAAGGCTTAAGGAATTAGAAAATGAGTTTTATGAGTGTTTAAGGGTGTCTTAAGTTGTGTTTAAAGTGCCCAAATGAGGTTAGGGAGTACTAGGTTATATGGGGTGAAGTTTGGAGTTGAATGTAAAAAGGAAAACATAGATTTGGGGCCGACCGGACTTGCGACCGGACTTGCAAGCTCGGTCGGGACCTGTTTACCCTGCGAGAATTAGTTTCTGGAATGGACCGGGCATAGGACCGGACATGGACAAGTCCGGTCGGGCTCAATTTACAAAGAGAATAAACTCTCTGGAATGGACCGGACATAGGACCGGACTTACAAGTCCGGTCGGAGTAGAAAATTTTGTACGGATTGAGTTACTGGAATCGACCGGACATGGGACCGGACTTGACAAGTCCGGTCGGGCTGAATTTCCGAAGGGGAGAAACTCTCTGGAATCGACCGGACATGGACAAGTCCGGTCGGCAAGTCCGGTCGGACCTAAAACTTGTAAAAAAAAAAACAGAAAAGAATGTGACTTATGTAGTTAACCCTAGGATGTATAATGAAGGTAACCTAGGGTGAGGTAGACATTAAAACATGTCATACAATCATGTGAATACTTAGTAAGTGTGAAGTTAAATAAATAATTAACCGACCTTACTAATGTGTATAGGATTCTCTCAAGGTGGGAACGAAACAAGGCAAGGACCAAGGTATGGTTTTCTTGCAGTCTGTTGCCTAACGGTTTACACCGGCTTGGGTGTTGTTTTTTCTGAGTGTTTACGACCTTATAAGATTAAGGCATGAAAAGAGTTACAGTTGTTATAATTATGATGTTGTATTATGACTCCTTTCCCTTGGTGTCTAACAAGACCTAAGTTTGCTTGTTGTGACTTAACAAAATGTTGTGTCACTAACAAGTGCTAACCGGGGGAGAGAGGAGTCCGGTTGTTCCGGCCACGCGTGTGATGGATGGGGGTCGATATCATATCCGGTTCGGCTCTCTTGGTGTATGTATAGGTGGTATTCCAATTTGGTTTCTACCTTCCCTTAGCTTATCCAAAGCTAGTTACTGACTCACGTCGGGCCATAGGGGCATACGTATGTTATTTCGGTGTGCTTGGGATTACTATATCCGACACACCTTTGGTATAAGTTAACCGTTCTACATAACCGGACGGTAACGAGGATGGTAACGAGCTTAACATGGGATTGGTAAAAATCCCTAGGCTCTCATGGTATACTAACTATGGTGGAAGGTTCCTTGTGAGGACCGAGTTTATGGTGTTATGTATTGGTGTTGTGATGCTATGCAATTTCCCTTGCTATGCTATGGTATAATATATATGTTGGATGTTCTAAAATGAATGCCATGTTATTATGACAATTGGTTGCGCGTATCCCGGTAGTCGATGGGCTGCGCGTTAGCCATACCAGCAAAGGTGCTGACCCCCTCGGGGGCTCCATATTTTTATTGCAGGATGAGGATCGAAGAGGCAGAGTGGCTCTAGGTCCTAGGTTGTTATACTTTTGGATATGTAGGTTGTGAGCCCGGGATGCGCCTGTGCTCCCGAGGCGTACATTTTGGTACTGTTGTTAAACTGATGGATGATTATGGTTGTGGATGTGTTGTAAATTAAATACTCGGTATGGCTGGTTATGTTTATATATGATGTTAGTTACTATGCTCGGGAGTCTGATCATCAGACCGATACACTTGTATTTATTCTGCCTAGTTAACCACGTGGGTGGTTAACGGCGTTGTAACACCAAAGCGAATAGTTATTGTTGGTTGATTATTTCCGCTGCGATTTCGGTAGAGGTAGGGGCGTTGTAGGGGTGTTACAAAAAGTGGTATCAGAGCGAAGTATCGCTCTGATGACTAGAATACCGAGCTTAGGGATATACCGAGTTAGGAAACTAACTACAGTTACCTAAGTGAACAGATTTGGAAAGGTTAACCACTAACTAAGTGTGGAATTACCTGGTTGTCGGGAAGATGCTATAACCATTGGACCGATAAGTGTGCAAGCATAATGCTAATGAAATGTTCATATAATTCAGATGGCAGGTAGACCACGAGGGAGAGGCCGCGGGCGCGGTACTGGAGATTTGGGAACCAGGGCGATGATACGGGCACAGACTATGGCTGAGGCAGTTGCAGCCGCCGTAGCCCAGTTGGTACCCGATCTGGTTGCTGCTATTCAGCAAGGGCAACAGCCCGGAGTTCAGCCACCACCACCACCGCCACGAGAGACCAATTGGGTCAAGGCGTTGGCTGATCTTAGACCGCCATCATTCAATGGGGAGACTGATCCTCGAAAGCTGGAGGCGTACATCTCCGAACTGGAGACCGCCTACGAGACCTTGGCAGTACCTGCTGAAGCTAAGGTCCGTCTTGCTGCCTACTACTTGAAGGGTACGGCGCAGAGTTGGTGGAAGTTGGTGAAGGAGGACAGGATGGCTGATCCTGACTTTGGTTGGAGGGAGTACACGGCTCTACTGCGAGCCAAGTACTACCCGGTACATGTGCAGGAGGCCAAGCGCCTCGAGCTGGACAGTCTGAAGCAGGGGGATAAGATGTCGGTTGATGACTACTATACCGCATTCACCGGCCTTATCCACCTGTTACCAGACCTTGGGTATTCGAACCGGGTGTTGGTGAACCGGTTCTACAATGGACTGAGCCACCGTCTCCGCTATGGGATGGGGCCAGCTGAGTATACCACCTTGCAGGTAATTAGAGTACCTTGTTGTGAATCAATTTATACCATGAGTGAATGTTAATGTGAGTTGGTAAGTTGTTCTTGCGGGGCATGACTGACATCCTAAAATACAGGAGTGCTATCATGCCGCTGCTAAGGTTGAAATTACCGTCCGTCTGAGGGACGAGGAGAATGCGCACAAGCGCAAGGCCACCAACGAGGGCCAGAATCAGCAAGGGTATGGGGGAGGAAAGAAAAAGAAACCCTACCCTCAGCCCCAGAAGGGCCAGTACCAGGGTGACAAGGGCCAAGCCCAGACCACCACAGCTGATGAGCCACTGAAGCTCACGTACGCGTATGCGGCGAAGCCTCTACGCTCCTACCCGCCTAAGGGTAATTACTTAACCATGTGTATCTAGTTGAGGTGTGTGTTGTTAAGATGGAAATGAGTATTGATTGTGTGTTGTTATAGCAGCTAGCGCGGGTTCTGGACCGGAGCGCCACTTTTACTGTAAGTGGTGCAATGGAGACCACCCCGGCAAAGACTGCAAGGGGAATGATGTGAGGTGCCGCCTGCCAGAAGATGGGGCACCGTGAGTTTGAGTGTTGGACGAACCCCAACGGCAGAAACTACAAGCCAAAGGGGCAGTGGAAGGGTAATACTACCACGACCACTGAAGGCCCGAAGGCGATTACTCAGCAGACTTCTGACAAGAAGTACACTGAATCCCAGAAGGGGAAGGCTACGGGGTCCGGCAAGGCCACCCTGAATGTGGTGGACCGGTCTGAGGCACCAGGATCCTCTTCGAGACCAGGTACCGCCTAAACTGATAAATGAAAAAGTGATTGCTTACCGCATTTCATGCATGAGTGTTAGCAAGTCTAAGGGTATAAACATATAAGTAAAGAGTTAGAATATAATGAGGAAAACACCTAAAGATAGGCAATTTGAAACTTAGGAACCTTCAATATCTGCTATCCAATCCCGCCCACACCAAACCCTGAAGAAACCGCCATCAACATCACCGACTTTCCATTGGAGCAATGTCAGGTTATCCAGCCAGGTATGATACTCTTAAATGGATACCTGACACCGGAAGCACAAATCCACATCATCAGACGATGCGACGAACTTGGAGCAAAACCAGGAGGGTTCTACACCCCGAATACCCGAACGGAGCAAGGATGCAATTGAATGATGTGCATGGGTAAGGACTGGAACCCTTACACCAAGTCATATCAGGAAGTACGAGCTGAAGATGGAGCAACAGTAGCAAGTATACCAGAGGAGTTCCACGCGGTCGTTAACCACGCCGTGGGAATTGCTCAGCAAGTTGAGACGGAATCAATTCCAAGTGTAAAGCAGCAATCTATGCATTGAACTTCTATAAATACCAGAAAGGTGGACGTTAGGTATACACCAAGACAAGGACGAGTCACCCGAGTCTCTAAGTAAGGGGTACCCGTGGTGTCTTGGTCCATTGGTGATACCGCAGTGTTTGTGTATGGCGAGCAGAAGCGTGCTGATCTCGCAAAGAAGCTACTTCTGAAATCGGGGGATGTATTAATCATGGGTGGGCAATCAAGGATGCTATACCATGGCATCAGAAAGATCAAACTGAATACCGCACCGTCGGCAGTGATCAATGCCACACACATGAAACCTGGACGTTTAAATTTGACTTTCAGGCAGTTTTGAGCCTTGTGTAATCATGTAATGTATTAAGCCAGTGGTTTGACAAAGGAGCTATATCTAGCAATGTCTACAATGTAACCAATTTATGGTGTAAAGACTGTGTTAATGAATAAAGGAATGTTGTTTTGGAGTGTATCAACGTGTTGTTACCCAATACTTATTAGTTTGCCAATGAATTAGGCTGTGCACTCGGAACGGGAGGTATACTGAGTGTCTGCAATAAGGCAGAAGCCGGCAAGAGCGGCACAATCCTCACCGGTACCTTTCCAGTGAATGGCGTGGATGCATCGATCTTGTTCGACTCTGGAGCCTCACACACATTCATTTCGCTATCATTTGCGAAGAGGCTGGGGTTAGACGGTGAAGAGATGCCAGACTTCGTGGTCACTCTCCCGTCGAAAGAGCGGATCAGATGTACCCGCTACTACCGAGATGCTGTTGTTCGAATCAGGGATGAGGAGTTTCCGATCGACTTGATAGAGTTCGACGGACTAGGTTTTGATGTGATTGTCGGGATGAACTGGTTGGAGCGGTACAAGGGTAGAATCCTATGTGCCGAGCATCGACTGCTTCTTAGGAGTCCATCTGGGGTTACTATATCTTACCGCCAGAGGCCCAGGGAGCCTTCGACACAGATCATCACCGCCATGGCCATGTATCATGAGTTGCGACGGGGAAATGATGTATACCTCTGCTATGTCCAGGACATAGAGAGAGACCCTGAGTTTAGCCCAGATGTGCCGGTAGTGTCGGAGTTTCCTGATGTATTTCCTAAGGAACTGCCGGGCATGCCGCCAGCACGAGAGGTTGAGTTTGAGATTGATCTAGTTCCGGGCACCGGACCCATTGCGAAAGCACCTTACCGTATGGCTCCAGCAGAGATGACAGAGCTCAAGGAGCAGCTGAGAGACCTACTCGACAAGGGCTTCATCCGCCCTAGTGTGTCACCATGGGGAGCGCCGGTCCTCTTCGTGAAGAAGAAGGACGGTAGCCTCCGCCTATGTATTGATTATCGGGAGCTGAATGCTGTTACGGTGAAGAACCGTTACCCCTTACCACGCATCGACGATCTATTTGATCAGCTGAGGGGAGCATCAGTATTCTCCAAGATAGACCTACGTTCCGGATACCACCAGATTGCCATCCGTGACAATGATATAGAAAAGACAGCCTTCAGAACTAGGTATGGGCACTATGAGTTCACCGTTATGCCGTTTGGCTTATCAAATGCACCAGCTAAGTTCATGGACTTAATGAACCGTTTGTTCCAAGATCAGTTGGACAAATCAGTGGTAGTCTTCATCGATGACATACTTGTGTATTCGAAATCGAGAGGTGAGCATGAAAGCCACCTGAGAGATGTATTGCAGACATTGAGAAAGAATCAGCTGTATGCTAAATTTTCTAAGTGTGAATTTTGGTTGAACCAAGTATCATTCCTTGGACATGTGATCTCTGAGGCCGGGATCGCTGTTGATCCGGCAAAGATAGATGCAGTGCGCACCTGGCCTAGGCCGAAGACAGTTACCGACATCAGGAGCTTCCTCGGTCTGGCAGGTTACTATAGGAGATTTGTGAAGGACTTCTCCAGCGTCTCGAAGCCGATGACTTCCTTGATGAAAAAGGATGCACCATTCGAGTGGACAGTCGACTGTGAGAGAGCTTTCACGAGTCTCAAGGATGCTCTGACATCTGCACCGGTTCTGACACTACCAGACGGTCCAGATGGTTTCGAGGTCTATTGCGACGCATCAGGCAGGGGTATGGGTTGTGTGTTGATGCAACACGGGAAGGTCGTGGCTTACGCCTCCCGACAGCTGAAGAAGCATGAGGAGAACTACCCTACCCACGACTTAGAGTTGGGGGCCATTGTCTTCGCACTGAAGATATGGCGACATCATTTATATGGGGTAAGTGTGACATTATTCTCGACCATAAAGTTTGAAATACTTGTTCACTCAGAAAGAGTTGAACATGAGGCAGAGAAGGTGGGTTGAATTCTTGAATGATTATGACATCGATTTACAGTACAAGGAGGGTAAGGCAAATGTGGTAGCTGACGCATTGAGTCGCCGAGCACACTCTCTCCATTCGCTAGTCTCTCATACTGGCTTGGTTGAAGAGGTGCGGAGTGCTCAGATGACGGATCAGTATATGGTGGAAATTAGACAGAAGCTTATTGATGGCACATTCGAGGGTCAGAAGTATGACTTCAGACTCCACGATGATGACCTGATTAGGCTTAATGGCCGGTTGTGTATACCGAGGAGTAGCGAGCTGAAGAGCGCATACTGAGAATCCCATTGTTCTACGACATCGATTCACCCCGGAGCTTCAAAGATGTATAAAGGTATGAAAAGATATTTCTGGTGGGCTGGAATGAAAAAGGATGTGAATGACTATGTGTTGAGGTGTCTCACTTGTCAGAAGGTCAAGTTTGAGCACCGACGGCCTGGTGGTATGGTGCAGCCAATGCCAGTGCCGGAGTGGAAGTTCCATGACATATCTATGGACTTCGTGGTAGGGCTTCCGCCTACAAGGGGAGGTCTAAATATGATTTGGGTTGTGGTAGACCGACTGACCAAGGTGTCTCGATTCATTCCGATGAAGGACACCTGGAAAGTGGCAAGGTTGGCAGAATTATTCGATAAAGAGATTGTAAGACATCATGGTGTACCAAAGACGATAGTATCTGACAGAGATACCAGATTCTTATCCAGATATTGGAAGTCTACACGAGAGGCACTTGGTACTGAACTGAAATTGAGCACGGCGTTTCACCCACAGACCGATGGTCAGAGTGAGCGCACCATACAAACACTTGAGGATATGCTACGTGCATGTGCACTTGACTTTCAGACCAGCTGGATTGATAAGTTACATCTGATCGAGTTTAGTTACAACAACAGTTATCATGCATCGATCAAGATGTCTCCCTTCCAGGCATTGTACGGTAGACCATGCCGCACACCATTATGCTGGGATGAATCGAGTGAGACGGTCATTATAGGACCAGAGTATCTTGAGCAAGTTCAGGCAGAAGTTCGCCAGATCAGGGCTAATATGAAAGCAGCTCAGGATAGACAGAAGTCGTACGCAGATGTGCGCCGACGTGACCTGGAGTTCGCCGTGGGCGATCAGGTATTTTTGAGAGTATCCCCCATGAAGGGAGTATTTCGTTTTGGTCAGAAGGGCAAGTTGAGCCCGAAATATGTAGGTCCTTATGTTGTGACGAGCGGATCGGCCCGGTAGCTTATAGACTTGATCTACCCGCCGAGCTGGGCAAGGTACATGATGTATTTCATGTGTCCCAGCTGAAGAAATATGTCTCATCCGTCTCATGTGCTTCAGCCGGAAAGGCTAACCTTAGAGCCGACCATGCGATCAGTGGAGACTCCGGTACGGATTCTGGATACTAAGACTCGAGACACTCGCCATAAGTCCGTGAGACTGGTGAAGGTCCTCTGGTCTAACCAGGACGTTGAGGAGGCCACTTGGGAGCTGGAAGAAAAGATGAAGGCGAAGCACCCGTCATTGTTTGCTTCTTAGTGTTTATATGTATAGGGTACGGGGCGTACCCCTTTTAAGGGGGGTAGAGCCGTTTCGGTTATGGTTGTGTACGACATGTATATGTATACATTGTCTATGTTATGTTACAGACCGTTGTGTCTGAATGGTATTATATGGTTTGGACCTCGAGTCCGTTGTGGTATTGTGTGGTTTGGACCTTGAGTCCGTTGTGGTGTAAGAATGATGGTAAGGTTGGTAATGATGGTTGGAAGTATTGGTGTTATAAGATGTTTCCCGTGTTCTAATAGTAAGATATGTGGGAAGTATGAACTTTGGGGACAAAGTTCTTTTAAGGGGGGTAGATTGAAATACCCCAAACCTTGGCATGTTGGTTAAACATTAAAACATGATTTATTAAGACTAAAAAGAGTCTTAGAAACCTTGGTAAACAAATTTAAACAAAAGGAAACACAAATATGCTTTAAAGTCAATAAGAGCCAAAATGTGCTCTAAGCTTGGGATAAACTTGAGTAAGACCTAATGAGCTTACCAAGACCTCATTTATATACTAATGAACATATTAAACCAATTACCAAAGAAAACCAAGCTTGAAAACAAGTTAAAACACAAAATGTGCTTTAAGAAGTCTTAAAGCACATTTTTGAAAAATTGTCTTGTAAATGAGTTTTGAATGGCTAAATGTCCATCATTACTCTTAAATATATATGTGTACTATATAGTATCACATTTGGGTGGCTATATTGATGGGAAATCAAAAATTTCACTTCTAAGTGCCTTGTTTAGGTGAATAGTGATTTTTATAAGCTATTTTGTAACATATGTTGTATAAGTAATTAAATTGACAAACAAAGACTTAAATACCCTCATTATAATATAGGGGGCCGGTTTTTCTATGTGGTGACTCACCACTCTCTAATTAATTCAATAAGTAAGTAGAAAACTAAGTAAAACTTGCTTTTTACTTTATAAGTATAATATCTCTTAAAAGTAATTTCTATCTTCATTCTCTCATTTCTTTCCTTCACTCACACGGTTTCCCACCTCTCTTCTTCCTTTCTTCTTTGTTCTCTCACGATAATACCATCACCACCATTAGAGCTCCACCTTTGACCACTTGCTAAATCAAGCTCACTTGTCCAAATCAAAAACAACACCACCAATCTCTTCCTCTCATCAAGCTCTTCATTCCTATCTTCTCAAAACTCCAAGAGCTCCATTTCGGTGCCAAGGTGTTCCACCATTGAAGGAGCTTGAGCTTGTATTTTGACATATTGTTGATCTCCTTTGCTTCTAGGTAAGGAATCTCAAAGAAAAATCATGTTTCCTCCATGTTTTTACCTTGACCGAAAATACACATTGATATAGCTCTTTGTGTGACTTTGTTCTAGCTTCATTTCAACTCTTCATGGACTAGGTGGAGTCCTCTCTTGTTATATATTCAAACTCCCTTCAAAGATCAAGGTAAAATAACTACATTAATGTTTTTGAAACAATGTCAAATTAGGGTTTACAATGAGATGAAGCTCAAAGCTTGAATACTCATTATGGTGTTTGTATATTGTCTAGAACTTGACAAGGAATCAAATTATCATACGGTTTTGTAAGGAATCAAGGAGGAAGTATTTTGGGAAAAGAGGTAAATCTACTAACTTAAATGTTGTTTAATGCCTTAGGAGAAATGAGCTTATAAATGCTTATCAAAACTACCTAAAGAGCAAATGGTGAATGACTTAGTAAAGTGTTCTTAAGAGACTAGTAAAGGGCATATGTGTGTGTTGAGTGTATTTGCAGGTTAAAGGCATATATATTGTGGAAATTCAGTGTTTATGATTTAAGCACTTTAAGGGCCTAAGAGCCATGCATTTTAAGGGCCTAAGTGCCATGCAATTTAAATTATGCACTATATTGTGATGTAGTGTAAATTTGGTGAAATTGCGTATGAGAGTGTTCTTGGTGATTTTGGATGTTCTTGTGTGTTTAAAGGAGAAGGTAAAGTGTTTAGGCTTAGTAATGTTCTAGGGGAACCCATGTCAAAATTTAGGTAGGAAGTAAGAAGTTCTAAGTGTTTACATAAGGTTTGGTGAGTTAGAAAGTGTAGGAGATGAATAAGAAGTTCATGATGTTCTTAAGGAATTTTGATGTACTAGGAAGTACTCTAGGGTGTAATAAGGACTTAGACATGATCTTAAGATTTAGTGAGTACCAAAGTCACTTTGGGACTTAGGTAAATACCTAGGCAAACTTTGGTAAAATAAGGAGAAGTGTACACTAGGGAAAGAGTTTCAAGAAGGAGATAAGGAATTAGTTGTGAGGGATGATGCTTGGGAGATGATGTTAGAATAAGGAGGAAGCTTTTGGTATAGTAGTCATCTAAGGTGTGAAACACCATTTGAAAAACTAGGAGAAAATGTTGTAAGTGTTAGGAATTTTGTGAAGGAATAAGTAAAGGCTTAAGGAATTAGAAAATGAGTTTTATGAGTGTTTAAGGGTGTCTTAAGTTGTGTTTAAAGTGCCCAAATGAGGTTAGGGAGTACTAGGTTATATGGGGTGAAGTTTGGAGTTGAATGTAAAAAGGAAAACATAGATTTGGGGCCGACCGGACTTGCGACCGGACTTGCAAGCTCGGTCGGGACCTGTTTACCCTGCGAGAATTAGTTTCTGGAATGGACCGGGCATAGGACCGGACATGGACAAGTCCGGTCGGGCTCAATTTACAAAGAGAATAAACTCTCTGGAATGGACCGGACATAGGACCGGACTTACAAGTCCGGTCGGAGTAGAAAATTTTGTACGGATTGAGTTACTGGAATCGACCGGACATGGGACCGGACTTGACAAGTCCGGTCGGGCTGAATTTCCGAAGGGGAGAAACTCTCTGGAATCGACCGGACATGGACAAGTCCGGTCGGCAAGTCCTGTCGGACCTAAACTTGTAAAAAAAAAAACAGAAAAGGTGACTTATGTGTTAACCCTAGGATGTATAATGAAGGAAACCTAGGGTGAGGTAGACATTAAAACATGTCATACAATCATGTGAATACTTAGTAGTGTGAAGTTAAATAAATAATTAACCGACCTTACTGATGTGTATAGGATTCTCTCAAGTGGGAACGAAACAAGGCAAGGACCAAGGTATGGTTTTCTCAGTCTGTTGCCTAACGTTTACACCGGCTTGGGTGTTGGTTGTTTTCTGAGTGTTTACGACCTTATAAGATTAAAGCATGAAAAGAGCTTACGGTTGTTATAGATTATGATGTTGTGTTATTATGACTCCTTTCCCTTGGTGTGTCTAACAAGACCTAAGTGTTGCTTGTTGTGACTTAACAAAACATTGTGTGCTCACTAACAAGTGCTAACCGGGGGAGAGAGGAGTCCGGTTGTTCCGGCCACGCGTGTGATGGATGGGGGTCGATATCATATCCGGTTCGGCTCTCTTGGTGTATGTATAGGTGGTATTCCAACTTGGTTTCTACCTTCCCTTAGCTTATCCAAAGCTAGTTACTGACTCACGTCGGGCCATAGGGGCATACGTATGTTATTTCGGTGTGCTTGGGATTACTATATCCGACACACCTTTGGTATAAGTTAACCGTTCTACATAACCGGACGGTAACGAGGATGGTAACGAGCTTAACATGGGATTGGTAAAAAAATCCCTAGGCTCTCATGGTATACTAACTATGGTGGAAGGTTCCTTGTGAGGACCGAGTTTATGGTGGTATGTATTGGTGTTGTGATGCTATGCAATTTCCCTTGCTATGCTATGGTATAAATATATATGTTGGATGTTCTAAAATGAATGCCATGTTATTATGACAATTGGTTGCGCGTATCCCGGTAGTCGATGGGCTGTGCGTTAGCCATACCAGCAAAGGTGCTGACCCCCTCGGGGGCTCCATATTTTTATTGCAGGATGAGGATCGAAGAGGCAGAGTGGCTCTAGGTCCTAGGTTGTTAATTTACCTTTGGATATGTAGGTTGCTGAGCCCGGGATGCGCCTGTACTCCCGAGGCGTACATTTTGGTACTGTTGTTAAACGGTGATGGGTGATTTATGGCTTGTGGATGTGTTGTAAGTTAAATACTCGGTATGGCTGGTTATGTTTATATATGAATGTTAGTTACTATGCTCGGGAGTCTGATCATCAGACCGATACACTTGTATTTATTCAGCCTAGTTAACCACGTGGGTGGTTAACGGCGTTGTAACACCAAAGCGAATAGTTATTGTTGGTTGATTATTTTCCGCTGCGATTTCGGTAGAGGTTAGGGGCGTCGTAGGGGTGTTACAAATAACTTACTGCGTAAACTGCTACGTATTTCACAATGATTGACTTGTTTCCTTCCGACTTACTGTCAGTTGAGATTGAGCTACTACCTAGTGTGTAGTGCTCTCTCAGCTATTTCCCACACTTGAGGTATATTCCATACCGATATCTAGTATTCCGTGTTACTGCAGTCACATGTTGCTAATCATGCCTACAAATTTGGTTTTGTACATGTATTCTTTCATTGGTGCGGCCTTGCATTTCCTATGCATCCGTCACTATGTCGTTATAAGCCGCTTTCTATTTCCTCCACAATTAACATTCCCCAAATCCTAGCTATCCCACTCGATCATTTCTGCACAAGTGCAATACCAAAACACTCAGTCATACAGAGTGCAGAGGCGTAAACTCTTGACAGTAAATCTCTTATGCGATTCGCCATGGAATTCACACTGAGTTCCTTATCACATAGTACCAATTACTGGCTTATTGCCTAGTCTGTTTATCATCACTTACTGTTGTATCTTTATTGGGTTTAACTCATAACTGGTCTTATCTGCCACATTATTATTCAACAACACTTATACAACGGTCGCTTGCTGCGCATCGTGCTCGTACTCATTGCATAACACTAACTTACACCGTATTTAATGTCATATTAACTTCCACACATATACTTACATCCTTCGTATTATGATTCGTCATTCCTTTGGATGACTACTGAATGCTCCTTGAGTGTAGCTCACTCGAGTTACAAGCTGCTGTTATTCAGCTGGGTGTTTCACATGCTACTAAACTAACTGTTCTCTCGCAATATCAACATGATCAATCCTTAACATATTTCTTGAACTTGGTTCACATAACTACCGCTCCTGCAGTCTCACGATATCGAGAGGTATCCCCACTCTTAATGCAGTGGTTCGTTCTCCACTCTATTCACTTATACAATATAAACTTCTGCAATCACTCTAATTTACATAACACATTTTATTTGTGGCTTATGAGCCTTACTGCTTCGAGCTCTGTCCATTGTGGACGGTTCACACACATTTATTTCTCTGTACAACGTTACATAGTTTGGATATCATATTGAGCTCCATGACAAGGTCGTTGCATTCCGTTTCCTTTCATGGGATGCCCCTTAGGATTGTCAGTCCGTCTCCTGACAACTTATGACTAAACTGGGTGTTAGTTTCAACCCTTGTGCTTCTATCATGTCATTTCGTGCAACAATTGTTGATGCGAACACCCTTCAAGGATTTCTCCCGGGTGTTACTAAGTTATGCCTTTACATCTGGTTCACACTTATTGGTATATTCAGTTAGCCACGCCGTTTGCGTTCTTAACTGGCTTATTATCCTTTTCTGTGAAGATCAACATTTCCTGGTAGTGTAGGTACTCATTCAGGGAGTTTCATCCCGTTCATTGCACATTAATGTGTCCACATTAGGCATCTGCTTGGCATGCACAGGCTGGGTCTCCATTCCAGCTATCATGTTTATCCTTGAGGGTCCTCAAGACATATACGATGTCTTACATTACAGTTAGTGCACTTCGCACCTCCTGACTCTTTAACATTTCCTTGAAAGGAATTCACTAATTCCTTTAGTCTCGTTAACTTAACTGAGTTCCTTTACTTCAACCATTCATGGTAATCCTTAGCTCTTGTTTGACTTACACTGCTGACCGTAGTACGGAGTCGACTACTTCCCATGTTTCGGACGCTACTCGTATACATATGTGGGGTACCCTACTGATGCATTACTACTTACTCAACTAACCCATAAACAGGTCTGTCAGGCCCACAAGCTCCTATCGGAGTGCGGTCGTCCCACATTACAGTTAGTACACTCGTAGTGTCCGTCACACGCCTAGGTGAAGTATTCTGTTGTCAACTTCCTTATATTGTCCTGTGGCAATATGCATTCCTTGCTTCCCGAACTTAATCGAGGGAAAGTCTCTCCACCGTTGTATTATTATGAACCCAATCCATTCCCTCGGGTTGCTACCCTTGGGTTTACCGGTTTCCGTCCGGTTATTCAAAAGAATACTGGGTATGACTTACCTACCATGTGGCACTGAGGCCGGTGTAGCTCCTCTGGTTTGGTTTTTAAAAGAAGGTAGAAAATGAGTATGGGTTTGAAAGAAAATCGGGTTTTGAAAGAAAAAAGTTCGAAGTTTGAAAGAAAATTTGTCATGGTTTCACAACGTTTTCTTGCCTTAACCAAGTCTAGCTTCCCGCTGACTGGTGTACTTCCAATTACAAAGGTTAGGCTATCAAGCCCTTCCATGGTCATAATGATCTCATTTAACTTCATGGTACTTTACTAAGTACTTCGTATTGTTAAAGCTTCCCAAACAGTTCTATTATAGCAGCACTTGCCATGGCAAGTGCGCCATGCTAACTGGCTTATCGGTTAAACGCACACCGGTTGCGTTATCGTTCTCACCCGCGCTGTCATCAGTGGCCTTGTTGGCCCTCACTTGATCTTATAGTCTTGACAATGAATCTTCTGGGTACTTCTCACTGTCTTTACATGATGATCATTAACTGGGGTGTCTCCCATTCTTGGAGACCCCTTTTTAGTTAGTATAGTTTCCTCTTCATAGCCCGTTCCACGCATTTGTCGTGGTCACTCAGACTTGTCTCTTGTTTGGGCACTACGTTGTAGTTCCTTTGTCGGTTGGTATACCGGTGGTGTATCATTTAACAACTGTGGTCCCGTAGACACTCGTCTCGGGTTTCATCAATCCACTTCTTGCCTGTTGCACGGTTGGTGCGTTGCAAGCTGGTTGTTCTCGACTGCTCGGCATGTCGACCCAGGTTGTCGGAAATTCTATTCTCTTATACACAAAATTCTTCATTCTACGCTATTAATGCGGTTAACTTGTTTAGATGGGAACCGCCTCCGGGATTCCCACTCCTCGGGATCTACCGTATGACTGGTCCTCCTTACTTACAGCGATGTTTAATAACAGCCAGATCGGGCTTTTCCGAATATGAGAGGACTTTCATCTCTCTGGCGTTGTTTCCCAAGATATAAAACAGGGATTGTGGAGGGTGGGATGAATATTGTAGGTTTCCAGCACACACTGGTAATACCTAACTAGCGTATCTCTCACGCTATCACTCAACCCTTAACCCAAAGTACTAAAATCCTAACTCGGTACTTCCTAAGCTCGGTAATTCAGTCATCAGAGTGATACTTCGCTCTGATTCCACTTTTTGTAACACCTCATCCAACAACAACACACTTAACAACAATCTGCAGCGGAAATATACTTCATCACATTAATTAACCCGTTGGTGTTACACGCCGTTAACCACCCACGTGGCTAACAAGGCTATTACATATACATTGTATCGGTCTGATGGACTAGATTCCCGAGCGACTACACATTACTAACCCTTTCCATTAACAACTAAACATACACATACCTTCCAATTGTACCGAGTATTTACAAACCAATGCCGATAACAATTTCGGTCTTACTACACCTACTGTACAAATATAACTTAGATGATTACCCATGTACAAATGACTACCCCGTCCTACTCTCGAACGGCTTCTAGCTCCTTGTACCTAAAAATAGGAAAAGAAGAGAAAAGGGTGGCCCCCAAGGGGCTCAGCACCTTTGCTGGTATGGTAATCCCGCAGCCCGCATGCTACCGGGCCACGCACAACTAATTGTCATCTTAGCATGCGGTTGATTATATTTGAATCATGCATGTAAACTGTAAACACACAACACATAACATTCCACCTCAATGGGCTCGACAAACAGGTAACACATCCTTACTTGATAAGTCACTCATGGTGTTCATTACCCCTAGAGTGTTTCTCCTCTAATGGAGCTACTTCCTTAATAGACGACACTTACCCATTAATCGGGTTATCCTTAAATGTCTCTTATCACAAACTGGAATTCATATCCATGAACCACATACTCCACATTTCACTACATATATATATACTACATAACAACACTTTTCACGTTTCAACGTGCACATAACAACATCGCAATGGGAATTGCAGTACAACAACAATACATAACATAACGGGAACGGTTCTCTTAGGAACCGACCCAAACATAATTAATTCACTGGTGAGCCTAGAGAATGACGTCACCCTCATGATAAACTCGTTATACAACACTCATTACCGTCCTAAAAGTCGGACAAGTAACTTAAGTTAAGATGGTTCGGGTTTAGTGACCCGAACACACCACACAAACACATGTTCCCCCTAAACCGATCATAAGTCAGAATAGTTAAGCTTTGGAGTAAGCTAATGGGAGATCATAACCCGTGAGGGAAACAACCATAACAGAGAGAAGGGTAAGGCTAAAAAGGATACCCACTCCCAAACAACGCGCGACCGGCCTAACCGGATTCCTCACCCCCGTTAGTACACATTTACTTGTAGATAAATAGTTAGAGCCCTACTATGGGGCCTATCACATCCACACACCAAGAAGGTATTTCGACTGGGTTAAACATACAAGGGAGGTCCATACATTCACACACAATATTACACAATTAACTCACGCATAGCCGTGGTTAGAACGTCCCATGGTTCGGGTCGTTAAGTCCGAATACCGATCTCTCATGTGATCCTAGACTCAGTTAGCTAAGTTTAACACTTTCGAGGTTAAATGGTATCGGAACTAGACACACCACATATATGAATTACTGTAAACTCATTTCATGTTTTATCTTTCAACGTGGTAAACATACAGAAAAACACATTGGCATACAAGTCGGCGTAATCCGGTAGGACACAGGTTGCAAGAAAACCATACCTGTCACCGGAGTCCACTCTATCATGTCCACTTATGTTCCTCGAACAACTGGTAACATTACATGTACTTTTATTAACACTGGGGTAACATGATTGTTTAAAGTCTAATGCTCATAACTTATCCCCGTTAACTTAGTTGAATAACTTCACATTTTAATTTGTTTTACTTTTACATTTTAATACAACTTTTCCCCCACTAAATTGTCATTATAACTCACTAGGGTTTACTACTTAAACCACACTTAGCTTGTTTTTTTTTTACATGTTTTGGGCCGTCCGACCCACCATCCGACCCACAAACTGGGTCGGACCGTTCCAGAAACTTTTCCCGTCTTTCAAATCTACCCGTCCGACCCATGTCCGACCCAAGACCTCTGGATCGGACCATTCCAGAAACATCAACAGGGGAATTAACAGGGCTGTCCGACCCACCCTGGGTCGGACCACTGGGTCGGACAACATCAGAACTTGTCCAAAACTTGTCAAACTTCTTCCCAACTTTTCCTCAAGCCTCCTAATGTGTTCTAACATCACTTGGCACATTTAACCCTTCGTATAACATCCACAAAATTCATTTTATAACTCCTTAAACACTTACTCTTTTCTTACCAAAATTCCTAACACTTATAATGTTTTCTCCTTAGTTTCTCCAAGTGGTATTTCATACCTATGATAACCAATATGCCAAGAATGTTTCCTCACCATCATAACATCATCTCTCAAACATCTTTTCTTACTAACTAAATCTCCTTTTCCACATCTTACCTAAACATCATTTGTTCCTTGTACATCCACATTCCTAAACCTTAAACAACTTCTCCAAGACTTTAATACATCATCAAAAACACTCATTGAATTCCTAGAACTTCCAAGATAATACTTAAATCCTTGTAATACTCTAAATCACCTTAATACATGCTTTCTTCCCTAGTAAAACACTTGTTCATTTTTAACACTTCCTAGTTCACCAAAACTCATTTAAAACACTTAGAACTTCTTATACATTTTCCAAATTTTGCCATAGCTTCTCTTGTATATTCTCACATCCAAACACTTAGGTTTTTACCTTATTTCATTCAAGAACACCTAAGTCCACCAAAACTTTCTCACACACAAAACTTCACCAAATTTACACTACATCACAATATAGTGCATAAACTTAAATTTCTTGGCACTTAGGCCCTTAAATAACATGGCTCTTAGGCCCTTAAATTGCATAAACCTTAAACACTGAATTTCCCACACATATATTGCCTTTAACCTACAATTACATACAACAACACATATGCCCTTTAATAGTTTCCTTGAGAGCATTTTACTAGGTCATTCACCATTGGCTCCTTAGGTATTTTATTAAGCAAATCAAGCTCATTTTTCCTAAGGCATTTAAACTACATTGAGATAGTTTGTTTACCTCTTTTCCTCTCAAACTTCTTCCTTGTTTCCTTGGACCGAAAATCAGCAAGGAGTTTGATCACTTGTCAACTTTCTAATCAATATACATATAAGGGTAATGAGCTTAAGAATTCACACTTAAACTCATATACAAACCCTAGTTTAACATAAGTGTTTTAATACACTAAAATGATATTTACCTTTGAATTTGAAAGAGAACTTGAATATGTGACAAGAGAGGTTTCCACCAAGCCCTTGAATGTTTGGAGTGAAGCTAAAACAAGGCAAAAGAAAACACCATGAAGAAGGTGATTTCGGTCACTTATGAAAACAAAAGGAAATGAAGTTTTTCTTTGACTTTCCTTACCTTGAAGCAAAGGAGAGTAACAAGGCATGAAAAGGTAAGCTCAAGCTCCTTCAATGGAGAATCTTCATGGCACCAAAATGGAGTTCTTGAAGATTTGAAAAGAGAGAAGTGTAGAGCTTGACCTAACTAAGACAAATATGGTCTTGGAATTTGATTTGGTGCATGAAGCTAGAAGTTACAAGCTATGGAAGATGAAGATGGTGTGGTTTGCTGTAACAAAACCGATGGAGCTTGGGAGAAGATGAAGAAATCGATGGTAAGTGTAGGAGAATAAGAGAATGAGGTGAGAGGGTACACTTTATTAAGATATTTATGTTTAAAAGCAAATAGTTCTTTTGCTTTATTACTTTCCTTAGTTATTTGATTGGCCAAGTGTGGTGAGTCACACATGAAAAACCGTCCCCTTAGTGTTTTAGGCCAAATCATGGTCTTTGTTGACCAATTAACTTACTTATATTGACTTATGTCATAAACTAGCATTTTTTGTTACTATTCACAAAAACAAGGCACATTCTTGTGAAATTTTTTATTTCCCATTGATTTAGACCTCCAAATGTGATACTAAATAGTACACATGTTAATTAAAGAGTAATGATGGACATTTAGCCATTCAAAACTTATTTACAAGACAATTTTTCAAAAATGTGCTTTAAGACTCCTTAAAGCACATTTTGTGTTTTAACTTGTTTTCAAGCTTGGTTTTCTTTAGTAATTGATTTAATATGTTCATTAACATATTTATAAGGTATAGGTATGACCTTTAGGTCTTATACAAATTTATCCCAAGCTTACAGCACATTTTTGCTCTTATTGACTTTAAGGTATTTTCTTGTGTTTTGTTTGGTTTAACTGTCTACCAAAGTTTCCTAAGGACTTAATTAGCCTTATTAAATCATAATTGAATATTATTTAGTCTTGGTAGGTTCTTTGGGTCCCAACCAAGTTCACTCCAAGTTTAGAGCATGTTTTTGCTCAAACTATATTTATGGTACTTTATTGTTCTCATCATGGTTTAAATTGTACACTGATGTTTCTAAGGCACTTTTTAGCCTTTAAATATCATAGTTTGGTATTTAAACAACATATCAAGGTTTGGGGTATTTCAATAATGCCTTAGAAACATTAAGAAACCATTTTAATCAAAGAAAGCATAAGGAAACACCGAAAGAGCAGTTTAAGCAAAAACGTGCTCCAAGCTTGGAGAGACTTGGGTGAACACCCAAATATCATTCTTAGACCTTATTAATGTCCTAATGGTCATTTTAAACCAATTACCAAAGAAAACCAAGCTTGAAAACAAGTTAAAACACAAAATGTGCTTTAAGGAGTCTTAAAGCACATTTTTGAAAAATTGTCTTGTAAATGGGTTTTGAGTGGCTAAATGTCCATCATTACTCTTTAATTAACATGTGTACTAATTAGTATCACATTAGAAAGTCTAAATCAATGGGAAATCAAAAATTTCACAATTATGTGCCTTGTTTAGTGAATAATAACCAAATAGTGCTAGTTTAAGACATTAGTCAAAGCAAGTCAATCAAATGCTCAACAAAGACCACAATCTACCTTATTTGACCAAGGGGGCCGGATTTTAAGTGTGACTCACCACACTTATCTAGCTAAGTAAAGAGAAATCAAAAGTAAGTAAATTAACTATTCACCTTTTTAACATAATATCTCACCTTTAGTAGTCCTCTCTCCTCCTTTCTTCATTCTTCATCTTCTCCACCGATTTCTCTTGCTCTCTTTCTTCTCTTTCATGTAAGAAGCAACCTCCATGCTAGCTCCACCTTCTCTTGGCCACTACTTACTCATTTAAGCTCCAAAATCAAAACCAAGTACATATATCTCTTAGTTAGCTCAAGCTCTTCCTTTCTATCTTTTCAAAACTTCAAGAGCCTCATTTTGGAGCCAAGGCAAACCACCATTAGAGGAGGAAACTCAAGCTTGGAGACTCCATTAGCTTCTCCATTCTCTTAAGGTAAAGAATATGTAAGAAAATCTAGGTTTCCATCATTTCTTCCCTTGTCCGAAAATTTGTACTCATGGGACTCCATGTTTATGCCTTGTTCTAGCTTGTTTTCTACTCTCCAAAGGATAAAGGAGGTCCTTCTTGCTTCATATCCAAGCTTGTCTTGAGAAACCAAGGTAAACCAATCACCTTAATACCTTAAAGCACATTTTAACCTAGGGTTTGTTCCTTAGGGTTAATGTATTATCTAGCACTCATTGGAGTCATTGGATATTGGTTAGAACATTGGAAATGAGAACTTGGTTGGTGACCAAGTTTGTTCAAGGAAAAAGTCTAAGGAGGAAAGTTTGTGAGCTTGTAAAAGAACAAGGTAAATTACTTAGCTTAAGGTGTTTATTGTTTAAGGGGATGGGATTTAGATAGGTGATGAGTTTAGTGTAGATTTTACATTGGGAAAGAACTATATATAACCTAGGAGAAACAATGACTATGTTTGAGAACTTGTGACTAAGGAGCCAATGAGAAAAGAGATAGTCAAACAATGTTGAGATGAATTACAAGAAGCATTTTATTTCAATGGGAGCCTTGTTGTGTGTATTCGCAGGTTAAAGGAAAATATATGTGGAAATTCAGTGGTTAAGCCAAGTCATTTAAGGGCCTAAGGGCCAAGCATTTTAAGTTTATACACTATATGATGATGTGGTGTAGTTTTGGTGTAAATTGTGTGTTAAGATGTTGTAATGAGAATTTGAGTGATCTTGGTTGTTTTGATGGTGATAAACCAAGTGTTTAAGGTAACAAGTGTCCTAGAGAACCCATGTCAAAATTTGATGAAGAAATTTGGGTTTAAGATGTTTAGGAGATTCATGACTAAGATAATACTAGGAAGTTTAGAGGTTGTCTTGAAGGAAAAAGAGTGAGTTTAAGGTGTTCTTGTGAGTTAGAATGACTTAGGCATTATCATGAGAATCTTGGAGTTAAAAGAATGTTTAGGATGCACCAAGGGCAAGTTGAGAATGTGTTCAGGACTTAGGCAAACATTGGTAAAATAGTAGAAAAAGAAATAAGTATGGATGAAGGTGTCATGAACTTGTGTAGAACTATAAGTAGTTGCATAAAAGAGTTTTAGATGGTGAAAGATGCTTGGGGAGATGATGTTATAGTGGTGAGGAATCATTGGCGTAGAGGTTGTATTAGGTATGAACCACCATTAGAAACCAAGTGAAAAACATACAAGTGTTGGCATGATTACAAGGGAAAAGCATAATGACTAAGGTGGATGTTGGTGAGTGATCTAATGTGTTTAGTGGAAGTTTAAGGTGCATTTGAGGTGCCCAAATGAGGTAGAACATACTAGGATTGATAGAGGAGAAGTTTGGAGCAAATTAGGGGAATTAGAAACAAGGTTCTGGAGCGGAGACCTAGGGACGGACCTGCAAGGTCGGTCGAGCTCAGTTTACACTACCGGAAAGAGTTTCTGGAACCGACCGAACTTGGGGACCGGACTTACAAGTTCGGTCGGGCTTGTATTTTGTGTAGGAATTAAGTCATGAAGGACCGACCTTGGGACCGGACTTACAAGGTCGGTCATGCCTAGAATTTTGTATTGGAATTGGTCTCTGGAACGACCGAACTTGGGACCGGACTTGGCAAGTTCAGTCGAGCTCAAATTCCCACGAGGAAAACTTCGGGAATGGACGACTTGGGGCCGGATTGCAAGGTCGGTCGCGGGTAGAATTTTCAACGGTAATATGTCCGGAATGGACCGACCTTGGGTAAGGTCGGTCGGTAAGTTCGGTCGAGCCAAAAAACAAAAAAAAAAATAACTTAAATTAAAGATGTTAATTGGTAGAAGGTATGCCATTGGAAGGGTAATAATAATTGGGAACCTAAGAACCTAAGTAATTAAGTTAAGTTAAGTATAAACCTTAATGTTTAAAGTAAGTTTATAAAGTTAAGTGGCAAAGACTTAAGAGGGTATTTAATGGGAATTTTTAGGGACTAAGTGAGGTTAAGTAAGGTGCAAATGACTAATGGCCTAAACATGAATAATGTGTTAGGTTGTGAATTGGGACCCAGGAGAAGGTTAAACAAACAACAGTCGACGGTGAACGGTACAGTCTTTCTTGTGACCTGCTTGCTTAACGAGGTGTCCCGGCTGTGGCTATCTGTTTATTACTAGGACTAAGACAAGATAAAGCATGCAACGGATATTAATGTTCTCGTTGCGTTGTGTTTTCTTACACTAACCCACGAGGCTTAAGGATACTACTAACTAAGCTTGATTACTATTAAGTTAAGGAGAGGATTGGTACATTGGTGATTGTCGGTTAATACCGTCAACGGTTTACACTAGTACAAAAAAACGTCTATTTGGCGCCCCTTCGGCGGTTGTAGATATAAAACCGCCGAAATAGGAGCCCGAGAGTATTAGCTCTGTAAAGAGGGGTTCTATTTCGGCGGTTCCAGGATATGAACCGCCGAAATAGGCCATATTAAATTATTAAAAAATTAAAAGAGACCTTTCGGCGGTTCCTTACACGAAAACCGTCGAAATAGGTTTTTCTATTTTCTTTTTTTTTAATTTAAGGACCTATTTCAGCGGTTCTTTTGAGAAAAACCGACCGACCGAAATAGGTTCTATTAATTTTTTTTTGTAAATATGGCCTATTTTGGCGGTTTCTAACAAAGAAGAACCGCCCGAAATAGGTTGTTTAATTATACCCCCCAAGGCCCGCCCTGATTCCATTACAGTTTCATTAACCTAAATTAACCCTCTTCTCTCTGTTATCAACCGGCGATTTGGTAACCTCCGACGCTACCACCACTGCTCCCGTCGCACTCTCCTCCTCCCGCCTTCGCCGGACGTGCGCACCGCCGGTGGTTGTCGCGTCGGTGGTGTCGCCACCCTCCTCCGCCCAGCAAACAAACGCGCGAAGGTGAGAACCCTAACTCTCATTTCGGTTTGTTTAATTAATCGTTAATTGTGTTGTAAAATGATAGATTGTTGCACATTGTGATGTGTGGATGATGATATTTATTGTGTGTTGAAATCTTTGCAAGATTGGTTGTTAAAACTATTAAATTTATGTATGCACACAAGGTGTTCGACGAAATGTCCGAGGTGAATTTTTTTGCTGTTTTTGGCCCTTCTTTTATAGTTAGTAGTTGCTTATTTGGGCTAGATTATTATGCTTATATATGGGGGTTGGAACAATGTTTTGAGCATTATTTGTTTTTAAGTATAGTTAGGTTAGCTTATTTGTCCACTTAAAATTACTTGTTAATCACATTCATAAGTAAATATACATTGTAAATATACATTGGTGAGTGAGATCTCTGCTAGTTATATAAGTTAAGCAAAATTTGTACTAATCACAAATGTAAGTTTACTTGTTCGAACAAGTAATATAAGTTAAGCAATTAAGAGTTTCTCCTTGTCTCATAAACAATGTAGTCGAGTTGATGAGTTATCATCTTTGACACTAAGTTCCACCACTCTCTGTAGATTGTATTAGAGTTATACTAAAAAAAATTCTTATTGTGCTTGTTTGAATGAGTTAACGATAATGTTTATAATTTACATATTTGATTAGATATTATATTATCGTTAATACAAGAGTGCGATGCATAAGTGGTATTGAAATTAGGATACATGTTAAAACATGAAAAATACAATTTAGGTTGTGAAAGTTATAGTTTGATCTTGTCATTTATGAGTTGTTATGAACAACTTCATTCATTGGTAAAAAATACTATTAAATTCGGTAGTGTATATATATATATATGAGTATTGTAAATTCGTTAAGTTTAATATAAAATTATTCTAATTGATCTGAATGTTGTTCAATCTTTATGCGTTGCCTCTGTAGAGATTGGTGTTGCTACACGCGTCTCGCACGCCCGATTGAGAAGGGGGCTGAAAACAATTCATTTAGGAGGAACCGGTAAATTTTTGTAATTTAACTCTCATTCTCTTCGCTCACTGTAATTTGCACTCCTAACTGCATATAAGGAACAAACAAACTACTGAGTATCTCTTGTGTCTAACGTATTTGTGTCTACGATAAATACTTAAGAAGGTCTTTACCATTGATGGTAGATTGAAAGCGGAGCGGAGAACAATTCATTTTGAACCGGTAATATAAATCTAACTTATCATTTTCTCTTTGTACTTTGTATTTATTCCACAAATTATTGGAATTTCGTTTGATGAATAAATTTGGTATATATTAGTTTGGTTATGATAGAAATTTGTGTTGTTGAATAATTGGTGAATGCTTATAATAGCATGGTTGGCTTTTTTTACTTTGTATGTGACTTTTTTTTCTTTTGTTTTTCCATAATTATTAAATTTGGTTTGATGGATAAAGTTGGTTAGTTTGATTTGTGATGGAAATTTGTGTTGATGAATGGTTGGTGAATGTTAATAATAAGCATGGGATAGGTAAAATTATGCAAAAGTCATGCCGATTTTTTTACAATCTCTTCGTAATTAATATTGTTTGATGTATGGTAATGTCTAACAATATCTAATTTTTGTATCAGGTCTCACTACATTCAAGTCCATGAATCACCTCTTGTTTTCCCGCTTCTTCCATTACTGTTGCACTTCCTTCTCTGTGCACAAGTAAGTAACTAAACCTTATTTTTTGTTTACTAAATGCAATTATGTATTTAAATATAAGTGACAGTACATATTTAGCTTTATTCCATATTTGTTGATGCATTTCTTTTGTAATTTATTTTTTGTTGCTCCCTTGCAGAGACTGCAAACAGGTAAAATGTTCTACTAAAACTAAATTGAAAAACCTAGAAATTAATAAAATGAAAAGCCTGTCGGGTTGCAAAAATCCCGGTCGCAATAGTATAGCTAACAGAAGCAACCAGGTATCAATCCACGGGACTTGAAGAAATAAGCCTAATCCTAAGAAAACTAGAAGTTTAGGGGGGTTGTGAATTGTTTTTGTAACTGAATTAGTAAATGCAAATCAAAAACTAAATGAACGATTAATGAAAGTAACTTGATGAGTTCAGTAAAATGAATGGTACTCTGGGTTCGAGTTGTTCTTTACTGGATAAATCTAGCCAAACCTACAGTTAAATTATGAGAAACGGACAGGCCAATTTTTTTTTTTACTCTCTTCAATGCTAAATCCTAGTTCATTGAAGAGCTCACCTATCAGAACATGTCAACTCTAATCTAGAAGCTGGCAAAAACACATAAGGCGGAATACGTGCAAAGAATTATTAGCATTTGCAGAAAAATTATCTATCCGACTAATCTTCCTACAAATCTCTAGATTAATTTGAACTTCCTGTTAATCACTTATCTGATCAAAACAGGATTCGCAAAACAACTCTATAAATGCGCAAAATTTAATAGAGAAGATGAATGATTAGCATTAACCTAGAAACAATCCGATACAATCTCATAACCAAATTACAGAAATTCTAACTATCTTGTATCCATTGCGAACAACCCTTCCCCAGAGTTATCCTACTAGCCAAACATATTCACAAAACAGACAAAGAAAAGAGATTGAGAAATCATCTGGAATAGAAAACTTCTAAATTCGCTCCGCTGTCAGATTTGGAGTTCGCCGGGCTAGAGGTTGAAGATGATGGGTGTGATGGTGATGATCGATGATCATGGTGATGGAGCGAGGGGAGGCGTGATGTGAGAGCCTCTCTGAGGCATCTGGTGTGAATACCTCTGTTCTCCCAACCCTCGGTGACTTTTTATAACAAAATAGGCATTTTAACTCTTAAAACTGCATATTTTCGAATTCTTTACGCGGCGTCCGAACTTGGAAGTTCGGACGCATGTTAGGACAATTTTTCAGGAAGTTTCGACCTCTGTCCAAACAAAACAAAAGACGGACATAAGTTCGGACATGTCAGTATCCTGACGAGTGAAACTTGTTTCTGAAATACCCCAAACTTAGATATGGTGTCTAAATGATAAACTAAGATATAAGGAGGCTAAATAATGCCTTAGAAACATTAAGAAACATTTTTAATCAAAGAAAATATAAGGAAACACCAAAAGAGCAGTTCGAGCAAAAACGTGCTCTAAGCTTGGGGAGACTTGGGAGAGTACCCAAATATTATTCTAAGACCTTATGAAATATCCCTAAGATTTATTAAATAAATAAAGCTTAATTAAATAATCAATTAGGCTAAACTAATTAATTAAGGTTAAAAATGCTATTGAGATGAATTATTCAATTCATACACTTAAGGATTTACTTTATAAATAAACATAAGATTTAAAGAGGTTAATAAACCTCACATAAAATATCAAAACAAAAGAATATAATTAAAGACAAAATTAAATAATTAAATAAATGTACAATACTCCTAATTAGGTGACTAATGAGTACTCACCGATAAATTTAATTGAAGGAGATTTACTAAGTATGGGGGCGTATAACTTAAAGACGTTACATGAAATAACGAATTAATAAATGTAATTAAAGAAGGAAATTAAATAACAAAAAAATTAATTAACATTACATGTATTGTTCGTTAATACATACAACAATGAACTTACAAACAAGATTTAAGGAAGAAATCAAAGAATAAAATTGGCGAATAATATAATACGCGTCATCACATAAAATGATGACACTAAAATAATTAAGTGATAAATTAAACGATAAAGTTATATTAGCATGTAATATATACTGTTACTGAAATTACAATACCAATAAATAAAAAGACGAGCTTACCAATTTATTTAACAACTAACTATTAAGGGGTTAAAATAACAAGTTAGAAGAACAAATTATGTCAAAATTGGCCCAGTTGACCGGATGGGCCAACCAGGCCCTCTCCCCTCTCTTGAATTCGTTAGCCCATTAAAAAAAAAAATAGAGGCCAGCCCATCACGAGCCGGCCCTCTTCATTCCTTTCATTCCCTTATCTCTTGTATTTTTCTTACTCATAATTATCAACCCTAACTGGCACACGAACAGCGCCTCTCATCTTTCTCTTCTTGTAAAAGTTTGAAACCCTAACCTCTATTCTTTTCTTCTTTCTTGAAACGCCGCCCCACTTCCTCCTTCTCTAACACGTTTTCTGCATCTTCCTTAATCTTCATTCTCTTCTCTCGGTCGAACAACCCTAACTGGCGACTACTTGTGCCTCTCAAGTCATTCTTCTTCAACAATCTTTAATTACTGATTTATTCACCGCCGAACAAGGGACATCGACTACTTCATTTTCTTCTTGTGTTTCGAATCGAAAAAAAAGAGGTAAGGATATACTTCCACGGTTTCGTTTAGCCTTCTCCGAGTTATAGTTGCTTTGTCTTACTTCTTCTACTTGTTTTCTCTGTGTGGAAGTGCTTGGGACCCAAGATCCGGGAAGAAACTGTGAGGAAAACGTGGGGGTGCATCCATTCGGTCCAACCGAATACTAATGGTGAAAAATCGGTCCCTATCTTGTGTTCTTTTAGCCTATTTCCGAATACTGAAAACTAACCCAAACATTTCTCTTTGTTGGATCGAACTGAGGGCGTATTTGGGGCAAACAGGAGGTTAGGGAGAGCTAACCTTAACAAGAAGAAACCGAAAATAATAGTAATAATAATAATAAAAAAAGAAGTCCGAAGCTAAATGTAGATCTGATTTTATCTACATATTTCTGAGTTGTTTATATATACTAGTTCGATTTGTTGTAAGGACTTAGAACATTTTCTATATTCTGATGTTCTGGTAGCCCCGAATTAGGGCTTTGTTGGTATTCTTGATAGAACCGAAAAGTAGGGTTCTGGTTGGTGCATTTGAGTTCCGAAAATTTTGTGTTAGAAATTAGGGATTTTGACCTGGTAAAACCTAGGGTTCTGAGCAATTTGAAATTTAGGGTTTAATTGGGAATTTTCGGATTTAAGAAATAAATTAGGTGAAAAATCTGATTTAGGGTTTTCTGAGTGAAGTTAGTCAAAATAAAATTAGGGTTTTGGTCAAAATTAAGGGTGGTCAAAATCGGGTGTTGGTCAACCCGAAACTAGGGTTTCAAAACGTTAGAAAAAAAATTGGTTATGTAGAAAACGAAGATCTTAGGATTTAGAGTTGGAAAATTTGAAATTAGGGTGCCAAATTATATGAATTAGGGTTTCCGAATAATTTAGGTTAAAATTTGAGAATTCGGGTTCAATTGACGAATTAGGGAGTTCAATTAGGGTTTGATAGTTAAAATTAGGGTTTTGAAATTGGGGCAAAACGACAACTTGGGGTGCTGGATAGAAAGAAGTTAAGGCTTGAATTGGGGCAAACCTTTAAATTAGGATTTCTGGAATTTATTAGGGTAAAATCGGTAATTCAGAAGAAATAGAGTTAATTTGGGGAAAATTAAAAATTATGGTTTTGGAATGGGGGTTTCCGAAAAAGAGGGTTTTCAGATTGGGAAATTTGATGAATTAGGGTTTCTAGATGTAATAGAGGAGAAATGGTTTAATCGGAAGAATTTGGGTAAAAATTGTAACTTAGGTCAAATTGGGGTGAAAGTATAAAATGGAAAAGAATTGAGGGCATTGGTATAAATTCGGAATAATAATAATAAAAAAAAAACTCGGGCGCAAATATAGATTTGAAGATCCTAGGGGCAAAATAGAATTCCTGAAAAATCAGGGCGGAATAGCAATTGCAAAATTAGTTCCGATTTAGTAAATCCCAAAAAAAAATATTAGGGGCAATTTGGTAGTTTAAATTAATTAAGGGTTGAACCAATAATCTAGGAATAGAGAGTTGGGTTGGCCAAATTTAATTGAGCCTTATCAAACTTAATTGGGCTTAGGGACTTCATTAAATAATTTGGTTTTCAGAGAACAGACATAAATTCGTTAACGTAAATTAGGCTGTGTAAATCAACTAACAAAAATGGTAGTTGGGATAGGAAGTTGAATAAACTGAACAGGGCCCTAGGAATATGACCAAACAAAAACTGGGTTGGTAGATTTATCAACCGATATTGGGTTAAAAAAAAAAAAAAAGAGTTAACTTAGTTCTTAGATTGAGTTTTAGTCCGTAGAGAAGATTTAACAGTTCAAATGGCGTTGGGCTGGAAATTAATCAGAAACTGAGTTGGGCCTTAGCGGTTAGGAAGAAAAATGAAGTCGGACTAATATAGTCCACAGTAAGGAATTTAGAGTTGAAATAATCCTAATCTAACCAAAATTCTAGTAGTGGGCTTAAGCCCAAAATAAATTAGGGTCAACCCCAAACAACCAAACATAGCCTAATTAAGCTAGTAAAAACATAAAAGAGTTAATTAGAATAAATATATGAGACAAAGTTTAATAAATTTATGACTTAGTAAATATGACTTAGATAAGTTGGGGGACAATGTCAAAGTTGAAGCCTAACCTTAGATAAGCAAAATTTAATGGGCCTTAGATCAAGGGTAATTTAGAACTATGAAAACGAAGTTTAATAAACACTAGAAATTAAAAAGGATATTAGATTAGTGGTAAGTCTGGGCCGAAGGGAAGAGAAACCCGTAGGCTTATGAACATGAGGAAACTAAATAAAAATTAATGAAATTTAAGGAAAACATATACAAAGGAATTTGACGTGTTGGTTGAATTAAGGTGTTACTAAATTCGAGTAACCTCGGAATTTGAAATAAACTCGAACTTTGAGTAAGTGTTAAGGATGATTGTAAATTTCTTAAATTATGATATAAGCTCTGAAGAGAATCTGATTAAGAAAACTAGCAATCGGTATTGGACTATTCTGTTCAAATAAATTAGGCTTTTATTTGGGTCGCATTAAATACGATTAAGACTAAATAAAACTTTACTACAGAATACATGTATCTGATTAAATTAGACACACACAAATTAAGCTATCAAATATAGCTTAAGAAGCGGATATTCATAAGAGAATCTTGGTAGTAGTGATTACAGATTTCTTACTACTAGTTTGGTGGAACAGGCAAGAAAAGGGTTAGATTACTTTAAATAGGAAGACTACCCAAAGAATAATAATGATGAAGATGAGGAATTAATAATAAGTTTCTCTCATACTCTAGGATTCAGGAAATGGGAAGCTCATGACAAGTTGTGGATGGTGGTATACTCTCGGTTAGGACACATTATATAAGCTGCATATACCAGGTATGTTGTTGTGTGATCCGAATGGCCCGAAGGTTACCTCGGGTCCGGATAACTATGTGTTGTGTGACAAGAAGATATGAGTGTTAAATACTTCCTTGCAACATTATGCTGTTTACATATAGCATGCTGATTGGTGATGGTACTCTAATTACTTATCTTATGACATGATAGCACTACGACATCCTTGTGATTAAACGAATGAGAATGGGCTGTTTGCTAATTGGGTACTCTAATTCGTAAATGGGATAAAGATACATGTAGTATCAAGATATATACATTAAGAGAATGTGTTACCACTGGGTAACTTGGAAAGAAACGTGACATGGTGTTACAATATATGAGATGGAAAGCTTGGTTATGATGTTTATGGTATGCCTTCCTAAGAATGGCCTTTAGGAAGAAATTGGAAAGACCTTGATAATGCACTAACGCTTGATTATATGATCTATGTTTTATACGTATGACTACCCTAACCAACACTTGGCTAATGGGGTAGAACGGGGGTTATGAGAGTAGCTTAGGTACAAGAATACCTACGGGGTTCTTGGTCGCGCGTTATGGTGCACCGAGTGGATGCCGACAAACTGGCCCACTAAATATTGGTATTGGTATTGGTGATGGTTGATATTGGTATGATGGTATGATTCGATGAGGCCTATGTGCCGTTGATATTGGTATGATGGTATGATTCAATGAGGCCTATGTGCCGTTGATATTGGTATGATGGTATGATTCAATGAGGCCTATGTGCCGTTGATATGTTAAGGGCCACTGCCCAGGTTGACCCACCTTCTAATAGGGTACGTGACACTTCCTAACATGTGACACGTGTGAAACTATGTGAGGACACGCGCGATGGGAATTGGAGGATCTCTAACTAAGGCTAACAATCGCCAAAAGGCACTGACAACGACTGACTTGGTTTGATCTCTATGTGTGAAACTTGGTCATGGTGATTGAGATGTTCATGTTATGTCTGGTTTGTCTTGCTTGAACTTCATGCTTGGAACCTGAATATGGTGAATGTGTGGCTTATGTTATGCCTCGTTATACGATATGTTTATTGCTATGTTTAATTTGTATGTTAAGCATGTTGTTATATATTTATAAATCGGAATTTGCATGAAATGAACCTGCATGCTCACTTGGCAAATACCTGGGTTAATTCTGAGGGTTCAGGAAGATTGCATGATGACATACTCAGTAGCTGGGCTGACCCCTCCAGCAATGTTTTTTTCAGGTGTGTAGATTGGAAATTCGAAGACGAAGAGCGGGCTGGGGTAGACTGATGGTTGGGATTTCTGATGAAACTTGGGCTAAGCCCTGGGTTGTAGAGTTGCTCACAGTTATAGTTAGAATTTGAATTAGGCTGTTACATGGTAAGCTATCTCTGTCATCACAGCGTTGTTTGGTCGGTTATTGGTTTGGGTTTGGAGGCCTTGTCATGTGCGTTGGGTACGTGACGGCGGTAGCATCTCTTTTGGTTAAGCATTTGAATATTAGACTTCCGCTGTATATATCAATTATATGTATATACTATATGGTGTGTAGATGTTAATCGGGTTTATGGAAAAGGGATGTTACAAAAGTGGTATCAGAGCGTAGAAACGCTCTGATGACAGGAGATAGGGTTTGGAAACTGTGAGCATAGGATTTGGGATTGGGTGTGTGAATTCGTGTGTGAGGCACGTTAGCGTGAAAACAATTAGAGGCTTTCTAGCCGTTTACTGACATTAAATCAAATACTTTGAGCAAGAAATAAATATTCAAACTCAGAATATTGGACGGACAAAGAAAAGTCTGCTGTAAGGGCAAAAGTCTGTCAAGGTGGCGGGAAAGTGTAGGAAAAGAACATAATAACCCTGCAAAAAAATGGTAAACCCACGGCTCCTTACGTCGCCGAGATTGTGATGTTAACAATGACACCTCGAGAAAACCACTACGATGATGTGACCACTCCCTCCCACCACCGCCCTGAATCCTTAATGTCATCTAATAAAACTGAATTAAAAGAATAATGTGGTTGTTAAGCCACTAAACTGAACCCTTAAAACCAGATTCGGCAGTACTAAAGTGGTAGGTTGTGAGGGGAGCTAGATGGATGCATACGATGCTGAAATACCCTATTGAGTGCAAACTCGCATATACAGCCCATTACAGTAAGAATATTATTAATGTAAGATGAAAAATAGTTCAACATTAACACCCAACCATAACAGTTGCTAGCCAGATAACGTAGCAACTTACCTTGAGGAAAATATTACCTGAAGCATCTCAAGATCCAAGAAATACCGTAACCATTAAGTGTTGGTAGTGTGATTATGAGCTTAAACTGCACAACAATAAATGAACAATAGAGTTTTCTCCTTATTTAGTGCACACAGAAACATTAAGTAGAGATATTCCAGAAAAGCCTGTCTACCGCTTACTGATGGTTAGTGAAGTAGATAACCACTATACTATCCATAGGTGCCAATACTACTCGTGAATGAAACTAATACTTCTTAATACAAGTAAACACTCAAGAGGAAAGCGTAAAGAGCAAATAAAAGAAATGTAGTGGACAAAACTTTTCTCAAGAAAAGAATAGTAAGGGAGGGTAAAGAGGTAACTCTATAAGAGATTGTCAAGTGAATACTAATACAAATAAGTAAAGAAGGAAATCAATGGAATAAAGAAAAGTAAATGAACCCATCAAAATTGCGAAGATAAGATAAAGTTTCCTAAATTATTCCATGGGACGTATGAAACCCGACCATTGCAGTCTTTGCCCAATGGATGCAGTGATCTTACCTTCAATTTAAATAAAGTAACATTTACACCCCGTCTTTAACCACGAGTACAACACAAGTAAAATATTTAAAATTCCAGGTAATTGTATGAATATCAAGGTGTACGACAAAAATATAAAGAAAACAAAGTATTACAACGCTACTACTAGCGGACCAACCCCTCGTAGGTATTGAAACCCTTTCTAATTTGAAAGGAAAAAAAAATCAGATAGAGCAGTAGAGCATTATGAGTGTGGTAAATTGATTCATTGCCGAGACTAATGCACAGAGTAACATGAGAAATTTTGCCACGATGACTATGTATAAAATTACTTAACGAGTTCGTAACTTTTAATGTCCAAGCTATAGCTACGGGAAATATAGAGTCTTGGAATTAAGGTTAGAAAGACCTTATCCACTAGGGCATTTCATGGACTAAAATGAGAACCTACAGGAGAGAATTTTAGGAAAGGATGGAAACCCCAACTAGGGACGACAGGAAACGCGACTAAGATGAGTTAGAAGACCTCATAGGCCTGAAGGATTACGAACCCTAATAGGAATCATGGCTGGAATCGCCCTATAGCTTAAATCTAATTATGTGTTGGAAATACCTACTAACGTTTATAATAAAATTCTATGGAGAAAGGAACGTCTAAACTCAAACCTAGAACGAAATGAGAACCCTAAACCCATAAGCAAAAGGAAGTTTCGCTATGTCAGTTCCCATTCGATAGGATATTAGACTTTTCTGTGAGAATCAGGGATAACCAAATTATGAAGTTGGGAAAGGAAAACACACTAGTTGTATGAGGAGAGTCAAGGTAGTGACACCATTGGACTAAAGGGGTAAAACTGAGTGATGTTGTACTCACGCTAGCTAATGCTACTCAAGCGCGACTAAAACATTGAAAATAGACTCGGAGAAGTGTCAAACTGAGGGAAAAAAATAGGCGTGGAAGGTATTATAACATTGTTATAGTGAAATAATAAGGGACGATTAAACCTTAAGGGTATACATTGGAATGAACGTCAGAAGAACTTCATATTTTAGGCCAAGAATAAGACAAGAAAATACCAAAATTCAGGTGATGAAGCACAAATCAAAGATAATAATAGCGTTACCGTTGATATGACTTATACCAAAAGATAAAAATAAATAAATAAATAAATAAATAGCACACCAGGCTAAGAATGCTACTAATATAACGCGCGGTAATAAATACCTACCTTATAATGATTTTGGTGCATCCATACTATTCAGTTTTGGAATCTCTAGGTAATTGGTGTCTTTGTTTTCTGAAAGAAGTTGCAAACCACCCATAAAATTGTAAGTGGAAGTATAAAAGTAAATTACAATGCGCAAAGTGCAAACTACCACTTAAGAGCTAGAAGATAATGTTATTATACGGTATTTATAAAGAACCTACAAATAGAGTGGTATTATCCTGTAAGTATTTTGGGAAATGAATGAAGGTAAATAACATGCTCTTGCCGTACATACGATAATGACACAAGTATAGGATGAACCAAAAAGGATATAAGTAGTATTGAAGTTCATAAACGTAGCTTCAGATACATTATCAGGCAAGGGTTGGTGGTGAAACACTCTATCAGATGACTTCAAAAAAATTGAATAAATTAATACACAACCTTCGAGAATCATGTGAAATGTTTGAACAGAAGTTATTAGGAGGATAGATAGTGAATCCAATATGGAGTAACGATTGCCAAAGGCTATTGTTGGTGGAGGTCAACAACAACTACCTTATGCCATAAATTAACTGTAAGATTGATCAGTTAAGAGGAAATCAGTACGTTTTCAGAAACAGGCATCAAAATTTATAATAATATCAACTGCTCCAATAAAGTTCCCAATTTTATGCACCATCTATTAAGTAATAGTTGAATATCTCCTTTGTAGGCTCCTTTGACAGAGTTAGGATATATCTCAAGTTTGGAGAAATATATAAGGTAGTAACAATCGTTTACCCAGTCAGGAGCAAGTCCTCAAATGAGCGATCAGTCCTCACAGTCTGACAACCGAAAGTAAGTTGAAAGGAACTTAACCAAAGTAAATGTTGGAGTGTGTATCCGTAAGAACCGTCCAAGTTTAAGGAAGAAAATAATCTATCCGTAATACACCGTGTATCCTTACACACGCATCTAAGGTCCCTAGAAAAGTACTAAAAACATAAACATGAAATTTTGTTGGATTGGTTGGGATAACACATAATTAAATGTATGTTATAGAGCTTGATCTATCAAGAAGGTTGATTTAAGCATAAGAGACCTAAAGGGACTATTGTAACACATGTGTAATTTAGAATGAAAATTGTGAACATATTGAGAAAATTTGGCAGTCGTATGGCTGCTGGCTAAGGGGAACCAAAACCGAACTAGATTATTGTGGGCAAACTTGTGAAAAGAAAGAAAATTTCATTTATATAAAAGATGCACAAATCTATTCCACAAGAAGGTTATTGAACACCATGATATCTGATATGGATTCCTGATTATTCAATAGATTGTGAGAATAAGTACAGGAAGTATGAAGTACAAGGATGAAGCTACTACTATATGCCATCTTCGGATAGATGGTCAAACTAAGAGGACCATTTAGATATTAGAAGATATACTATATGCTTGTACTTAGAGTTTTTAAGACACTATTGTGTTAGAACAAAACCAGCCAAAGCGTGTCCCTAGACACAAATAGTAAGAACAAGTAATACAAAATACTCAAACGATTTGTTGAAATATGATATTTTAGATATCACAAAGAAGGACTAGAATTCACAATGAACGACCAAGCCTTCCTCGAGGTATAATTATGAAGAGCGTCTTGAGATTTAAGGAGAAGGGCAAATGAAGACCAAATTATGTAGGGTCATACATTGCACGAAGCGTGTGGGCCCATTGTTATACTGGCTAGACTTACCTGCCGAGTTAAGGAAATATATGACAATTTATACTCTTCGACTCAATGAATAGGTACCCCATTAATTCTACGTGTTAAAACCTAAGAATTAGAGTTGAATAGAGCTTGTGATATTTTGAGACCCCCACCTTGTATATGTGATTAAAGGACCAAATAAACTAGAGACATGATAATGACTGTAAGGGCTTAGTATCCAACGCTCAGATTTGAGCGTCTCTGGTATGTGGGGTACGTGGGCGTAACCCCTTTTTAAGGGGGGTAGAGCCACCTAACATTGTTGTGGCGTTGTGTTGTTGATTGTATTTTTAGTGATGAATTGGTATGTGTGGACATGCACTGTGACACCTTGATGCATGTTGATCGACTTGTATTGTTTAAGGCATTTTGATACCTGTGAGTGAGTTATTGTATCTTGACATACATTGATTGATTGGTAATGTTGTGGTTATATTCCACATTGGTTACTGTGGCTATGTCCCACACAAGGGTGCTTGATATGGTATGTGAGTGCTCATGGTAAAGATGACATGACGCACATTGGTATGGTGGTCGTGTATAAAGGAATTTGTGATGTTGTTGGTAATTGTGATTGTCAATGTACATGGGAATGTACGAATGAGACACGTGCATGATTAAATGTTACTCGGTATGAGACTGATGTGGGAATCAGCTGAACCTGGTTCCACAATTGTGTTGTGCTAATGGTGAATAAATTGTTATGATTGTGATTTGATTTATTATACTAGTTCGAGAATTGATTGCCAAATGACTAAAAGTGAGTAGGGTAATAATTGAAATTGGTTAAATTGTCTGTTTGTTGAATTGGACGTGCGAGGTTGAACTTGACCCTGGTCAGGTCAAGTGATACTGAGCACAAATTGGGGTGGAAGGATAGTTCAACACTTACGCTGACCACGTAAGGGTTGGATGATTCTTGAAGCTCTCTTCAAGTGGACACATAAATTGCAAATAGGTGTGAATTTCATAAGTTCAGACTGTGGATGTGATGGTAGTGGTGTAGATCTTGGGTGATGCAGTTGTGTATAGTACGTTGATATATGATAGGAAACAGGCATGTTATACTTAGTGGGTAAACACAGGATGGATACATATATGTGAGAACTTGATTCTCTAGATAGACTTGATTAGAGAACAATTGACTTCGGGACGAAGTCTTTTTAAGGGGGGTAGATTGAAATATCCCTAAGATTTATTAAATAAATAAAGCTTAATTAAATAATCAATTAGGCTAAACTAATTAATTAAGGTTAAAAATGCTATTGAGATGAATTATTCAATTCATACACTTAAGGATTTACTTTATAAATAAACATAAGATTTAAAGAGGTTAATAAACCTCACATAAAATATCAAAACAAAAGAATATAATTAAAGACAAAATTAAATAATTAAATAAATGTACAATACTCCTAATTAGGTGACTAATGAGTACTCACCGATAAATTTAATTGAAGGAGATTTACTAAGTATGGGGGCGTATAACTTAAAGACGTTACATGAACTAACGAATTAATAAATGTAATTAAAGAAGGAAATTAAATAACAAAAAAAATTAATTAACATTACATGTATTGTTCGTTAATACATACAACAATGAACTTACAAACAAGATTTAAGGAAGAAATCAAAGAATAAAATTGGCGAACAATATAATACGCGTCATCACATAAAATGATGACACTAAAATAATTAAGTGATAAATTAAACGATAAAGTTATATTAGCATGTAATATATACTGTTACATGAAATTACAATACCAATAAATAAAAAGACGAGCTTACCAATTTATTTAACAACTAACTATTAAGGGGGTTAAAATAACAAGTTAGAAGAACAAATTATGTCAAAATTGGCCCAGTTGACCGGATGGGCCAACCAGGCCCTCTCCCCTCTCTTGAATTCGTTAGCCCATTAAAAAAAAAATAGAGGCCAGCCCATCACGAGCCGGCCCTCTTCATTCCTTTCATTCCCTTATCTCTTGTATTTTTCTTACTCATAATTATCAACCCTAACTGGCACACGAACAGCGCCTCTCATCTTTCTCTTCTTGTAAAAGTTTGAAACCCTAACCTCTATTCTTTTCTTCTTTCTTGAAACGCCGCCCCACTTCCTCCTTCTCTAACACGTTTTCTGCATCTTCCTTAATCTTCATTCTCTTCTCTCGGTCGAACAACCCTAACTGGCGACTACTTGTGCCTCTCAAGTCATTCTTCTTCAACAATCTTTAATTACTGATTTATTCACCGCCGAACAAGGGACATCGACTACTTCGTTTTCTTCTTGTGTTTCGAATCGAAAAAAAAGAGGTAAGGATATACTTCCACGGTTTCGTTTAGCCTTCTCCGAGTTTATTGCTTTGTCTTACTTCTTCTACTTGTTTTCTCTGTGTGGAAGTGCTTGGGACCCAAGATCCGGGCAGAAACTGTGAGGAAAACGTGGGGGTGCATCCATTCGGTCCAACCGAATACTAATGGTGAAAAATCGGTCCCTATCTTGTGTTCTTTTAGCCTATTTCCGAATACTGAAAACTAACCCAAACATTTCTCTTTGTTGGATCGAACTGAGGGCGTATTTGGGGCAAACAGGAGGTTAGGGAGAGCTAACCTTCAAGAAGAAACCGAAAATAATAGTAATAATAATAATAAAAAAGAAGTCCGAAGCTAAATGTAGATCTGATTTTATCTACATATTTCTGAGTTGTTTATATATCTAGTTCGATTTGTTGTAAGGACTTAGAACATTTCTTATTCTGATGTTTCTGGTAGCCCCGAATTAGGGCTTTGTTGGTATTCTTGATAGAACCGAAAAGTGGGTTCTGGTTGGTGCATTTGAGTTCCGAAAATTTGTGTTAGAAATTAGGGATTTTGACTTGGTAAAACCTAGGGTTCTGAGCAATTTGAAATTTAGGGTTAATTGGGAATTTTCGGATTTAAGAAATAATTAGGTGAAAAAGCTGATTTAGGGTTTTCTAAGTGAAGTTAGTCAAAATAAAATTAGGGTTTTGGTCAAAATTAAGGGTGGTCAAAATCGGGTGTTGGTCACCCGAAAACTAGGGTTTCAAAACGTTAGAAAAAAAATTGGTTATGTAGAAAACGAAGATCTTAGGATTTAGAGTTGGAAAATTTGAAATTAGGGTGCCAAATTATATGAATTAGGGTTTCCGAATATTTAGGTTAAAATTTGAGAATTCGGGTTCAATTGACGAATTAGGGAGTTCAATTAGGGTTTGATAGTTAAAATTAGGGTTTTGAAATTGGGGCAAAACGACAACTTGGGGTGCTGGATAGAAAGAAGTTAAGGCTTGAATTGGGGCAAACCTTTAAATTAGGATTTCTGGAATTTATTAGGGTAAAATCGGTAATTCAGAAGAAATAGAGTTAATTTGGGGAAAATTAAAAATTATGGTTTTGGAATGGGGGTTCCGAAAAAGAGGGTTTTCAGATTGGGAAATTTGATGAATTAGGGTTTCTAGATGTAATAGAGGAGAAATGGTTTAGTCGGAAGAATTTGGGTAAAAATTGTAACTTAGGTCAAATTGGGGTGAAAGTATAAAATGGAAAAGAATTGAGGGCATTGGTATAAATTCGGAATAATAATAATAAAAAAAAAAACTCGGGCGCAAATATAGATTTGAAGATCCTAGGGGCAAAATAGAATTCCTGAAAATCAGGCGGAATAGCAATTGCAAAATTAGTTCCGATTTAGTAATCCCAAAAAAAATATTAGGGCAATTTGGTAGTTTAAATTAATTAAGGTTGAACCAATACTCTAGAATAGAGCGTTGGGTTGGCCAAATTTAATTGAGCCTTATCAACTTAATTGGCTTAGGGACTTCATTAAATAATTTGGTTTTCAGAGAACAGGCATAAATTCGTTAACGTAAATTAGGCTGTAACAACTAACAAAAATGGTAGTTGGGATATGGAAGTTGAATAAACTGAACAGGGCCCTAGGAATATGACCAAACAAAAACTGGGTTGGTAATTTACAACCGATATTGGGTATAAAACAAAAAAAAAAGATTAACTTAGTTCTTAGATTGAGTGTTAAGTCCGTAGAGAAGATTTAACGTTCAAATGGCGTTGGGCTGGAAATTAATCAGAACTGAGTTTGGGCCTTAGCGGTTAAAAAATGAAGTCGACTAATATAGTCACAGTAAATTTAGAGTTGAAATAATCCTAATCTAACCAAAATTCTAGTAGTGTGGCTTAAGCCCAAATAAATTAGGGTCAACCCCAACAACCAAACATACCGATATTAAGCTAGTAAAAACAAAAGATTATTAGATAAATATATGAGCAAGTTTAATAAATTTATGACTTAGTAAATATGAATTAGATAAGTTGGGGGACATGGTCAAAGTTGAAGCCTAACCTTAATAAGCAAATTTAATGGCCTTAGATCAAGGGTATTTAAACTATGAAAACGAAGTTTAATAAACACTAGAAATTAAAAAGATATTAGATTAGTGGTAAGTCTGGGCCGAAGGGAAGAGAACCCCGTAGGCTTATGAACATGAGGAACTAAATAAAATTAATGAAATTTAGGAAAACATATACAAGGAATTTGACGTGTTGGTTGAATTAAGTGTTACTAAATTCGAGTAACCCGGAATTTGAAATAAACTCCAAACTTTGAGTAAGTGTTAAGGAGATTGTAAATTTCTCTTAAATTATTATAAGCTCTGAAGAGAACTGATTAAGAAACTAGCAATCGTTTGGACTATTCGTTCAAATAAATTAGGCTTTTATTTGGTTCGCATTAAATACGATAAGACTATAAACTTACTACAGACTACATGTATCTGATTAAATTAGACATACACAAATTAAGCTATCAAACTATAGCTTAAGAAGCGGATATTCATAAGAGAATCTTGGTAGTATGATTACAGTTTCTTACTACTAGTTTGGTGGAACAGGCAAGAAAAGGTTAGATTACTTTAAATAGGAAGACTACCCAAAAATAATAATTGAAGATGAATTAAGAATAAGTTCCTCTCATCCTAGATTCAGGAAATGGAAGCTCATGACAAGTTGTGGATGGTGGTATAACTCCTGGTTAGACACATTATATAAGCTGCATATACCAGGTAGTTTTGTGGTGTCCGAATGGCCCGAAGGTTACCTCGTCCGGATAACTATGTGTTGTGTGACAAGAAGATATGAGTGTTTAATACTTCCTTTCAACATTATGCTGTTTACATATAGCATGTTGATTGGTGATGGTTACTCTAATTACTATCTTATGACATGATAGCACTACGACATCCTTGTGATTAAACGAATGAGAATGGGCTGTTTGCTAATTGGGTACTCTAATTCGTAAATGGGATAAGATACATGTAGTATCAAGATTATACATTAAGAGATGTGTTACCACTGGGTAACTTGGAAAGAAACGTGACATGTGTTACAATATTATGAGATGGAAAGCTTGGTTATGATGTTTATGTATGCTTCCTTCTAATAATGGCCTTTAGGAAGAAATTGGACAGACCTGATAATGCACTAACGCTGTGATTTATATGATCTATGTTTTATACGTATGACTACCCTAACCAACACTTGGCTATGGGGTAGAACGGGGTTATGAGAGTAGCTTAGGTACAAGAATACCTACGGGGTTTCTTGGTCGCGCGTTATGGTGCACCGAGTGGATGCCGACAAACTGGCCCACTAAATATTGGTATTGGTATTGGGATGGTTGATATTGGTATGATGGTATGATTCGATGAGGCCCTATTGCCGTTGATATTGGTATGATGGTATGATTCAATGAGGCCTATGTGCCGTTGATATGGATGATGGTATGATTCAATGAGGCCTATGTGCCGTTGATATGTTAAGGGCCACTGCCCAGTTGACCCACCTTCTAATAGGGTACGTGACACTTCCTAACATGTGACACGTGTGAAACTATGTGAGGACACGCGCGATGGGAATTGGAGGATCTCTAACTAAGGCTAACAATCGCCAAAAGGCACTGACAACTGGACTTGGTTTGATCTCTAGGTGTGAAACTTGGTCATGTGATTGAGATGTTCATGTTATGTCGGTTTGTCTTGCTTGAACTTCATGCTTGGAACCTGAATATGGTGAATGTTGGCTTTGTTATGCCTCGTTATACGATATGTTTTGCTATGTTTAATTTGTATGTTTAAGCATGTTGTTATATTTATAAATCGGAATTTGCATGAAATGACCTGCATGCTCACTTGGCAAATACCTGGTTAATTCTGAGGGTTCAGGAAGATTGCATGATGACGTACTCAGTAGCTGGGCTGACCCCTCCAGCAATGTTTTTTTCAGGTGTGTAGATTGGAAATTCGAAGACGAAGAGCGGGCTGGGGTAGACTGATGGTTGGGATTTCTGATGAAACTTGGGCTAAGCCCTGGTTGTAAGTTGCTCACAGTTATAGTTAGAATTTAATTAGGCTGTTACATGGTAAGCTATCTCTGTCATCACGCGTTGTTTGGTCGGTATTGGTTTGGGTTTAGGCCTTGTCATGTGCGTTGGGTACGTGACGGCGGTAGCATCTCTTTTGGTTAAGCATTTGAATATTAGACTTCCGCTGTATATATCAATTATATGTATATACTATATGGTGTGTAGATGTTAATCGGGTTTATGGAAAAGGGATGTTACACCTTAGTAATATTCTAATGGTCATTTTAAATCAATTACCAAAGAAAACCAAGCTTGAAAACAAGTTAAAACACAAAATGTGCTTTAAGGAGTCTTAAAGCACGTTTTTGAAAAATTGTCTTGTAAATGAGTTTTGAATGGCTAAATGTCCATCATTACTCTTTAATTAACATGTGTACTATATAGTATCACATTTGGAAGTCTATATCAATGGGAAATCAAAAATTTCACAACAATGTGCCTTGTTTTGGTGAATAGTGAATTAATTAAGCTAGTTTATAACATAAGTCTATATAAGTGAGACATTTGGTCAACAAAGACTTAAGTACCCTCATTATTAAAAGGGGGCCGGTTTCTTAGGAGGTGAGTCACCACCTTCATGAGTCATTAAGTAAATAAGAAAGCAAATAAGAGTTATAAAGCAAAAGCACTATTCACCTTTTACATAAATATCCCACTTTATTAGTTCTCTCTCCTCACTTCTTCATTTCTTCTTGTTTCCCACGGTTTCTTCAAGCTCTCTCCCTTCTCCATTAACGTGAAGAACAACTCCATGCTAGCTCCATCTAGCCTTGCCCACATCTTGCTCATTTTAGCTCCAAATCCAAAATAAAATACATATTCTTCTTAGTTAGCTCAAGCTCCTTCTTTCTATCTTTTCAAAACTTCAAGAGCTTCATTTTGGTGCCAAGCCAAACCACCATTGGAGGAGGAAATTCAAGTTTGGAGACTCCATTGGCTTCTCCATTCTCTTAAGGTAAAGAAAGTGTAAAAAATCTAGGTTTCCACCATTTTCTTCACATGTCCGAAAATTAGTACTCATGGGACTCCATTTGAATGCCTTGTTCTAGCTTGTTTCTACTCTTCAAAGGAGAGAGGAGGTCCTTCTTGCTTCATATCCAAGCTTGTCTTGAGGAACTAAGGTAAAGCAATCAATTCAAAACCTTAAAACACATTTTAACCTAGGTTTTATTCCTTAAGGTAAGTGTGTTGTTTAGTGCTCATTAGAGTTATTGGACATTGTTTAGAACATTGGCAAGGAGAACTATATTGGTGACCGAGATTTGGTAAGAGAAGTCTAAGGAGAAAAGCTTGTGAAGCTTGTGAGAGAACAAGGTAAAATACTTACCTTAAGATGTCTTGTTGTTTAAGGGAATGGGATTTAGGTATATGATGAGTTTAGTGTAGAGTTTATATTGGGAAGGTGTTATAAAACCTAGGAGAAACAATGAGCATATTTGTGAACTTGTGACTAAAGAGCAAATGAGAAGAAGAGATAGTTAAAACAATGTGGAGATGAATTACAAGAAGCATTTTATTTCAATGGGAGCCTTGTTGTGTGTATTCGCAGGTTGAAGGCAAATATATGTGGAAATTCAGTGGTTAAGATTATTGTCATTTAAGGGCCTAAGTGCCAAGCATTTTAAGTTTAAGCACTATATGTGATGTGGTGAAGTTTTAGTGTAAATTGTGTGTTAAGGTGTTGTGATGAGAATTTGGGTGATGTTGGTTGGATGGAGAAAAACCATGTGTTAGGATGTGCTATGTACTAGAGAACCCATGGCAAAAATTTAAAGGAGAACTTAAGTGTTTAAGATATTCTAAGGGGATTTAATGACTAAGGAAGTACTAGGATGTTCTAGAGGTTGTCTTGATGAAAAAGAGTGAGGATAAGGTGTTCTAATGACTTATAATGACTTAGGCATTACTATGAAGGATTTAGAAATCAAGAGAATGTATTTGAGTATTTAGGACTTAGGCAAATGTTGATAAACAACTAGGAAGGAAGCAATGTGTTGATGTATGGAAGTTTAAGTTGTGAAGGAACATTAAGAAAATGCATAAGAGAGTTTTAGATAATGAAAGATGCTTGGGAGATGATGTTACTGTGGTGAGGAAAACATTTGGCATAGTGGTTACATTAGGTATGAACCACCACCTAGAAACCTAGAGGAAAACATTATAAGTGTTAGCATTATTACAAGGAAAATGTATAAAGATTAAGGTGAATCTTGGTGAATGATTTAATGTGTTTTGAGGAGGACTTGAAGGTACCAAAATGATGTTAAGACATGCTAGAATACTTGTGGAGAGGTTGGGAAAAGATTGGCTAAGATTTGAGGTTGAACAGAGGTCAAAAATTTACATTCTGGGCACATTTAGTGTAGGTCCGGGTTTGCAAACTAGCACACAAACCCGGACCACACCAAAAACTATCCGGAGAATTTAGCCGTGGGATGGTCCGGGTTTGCATCCCAGTACTTAAACCCGGACCAGTCCTAAAATTGTCCAGAAACTTTTGCGATGTATTGGTCCGGGTTTACAACCTCGGACACAAACCCGGACCCATCAGAAAAAGCTACAGAATGTTGAAAAATGGGGTTTTAAGGTTGGGACTTGTTTGGTAATGATATTATAAGATTGTTAGGACATAATTAATGACATATAATGGTCATTAGGGGCATAAACAAGCTTAAGAAATAATGAGAAGTAAGTGGCTTTTGAGGTTAAGGTTAAACTATAAGGACTTAAGCGATTAATGGTGGGTAAACATCATCGGTTAAGTAAGTTAAGTAGGTTTGGATGCGATGAGTAACTAATAACCTAAAACTGAATGAATGCTTTAGGGTTTGAGAATTTGGACTCCGGAGGAGAGTAAGCAACCGAACGACCAACGGTGAACGGTACAATCCTTCTTGTGACCTGCTTGCTAACGAGGTGTCCCTCGGCTTGTGTGCTATCTGTTTAATTGCTATGACTAAAACAAGATAAAGCATGCAACCGGTTATATTGTTCTCGTTGTGATTGTGTTATATTTACACTAACCCGCGAGACTTGAGATTGTTACTAACCAAGTTTAGTACTTACTGAGTTAAGAATAAGAGTTAAGTTTGATGGTTGTTGGTTAATGCCCGTTAAGGCTTAGCTAGCACATGGTGTTTAAGATGTCTACTAACTGGAACTTGAGTGAGGAAACCCGGGACCGATCTCCGGTCATGCATGCTAAGGAAAAAGGGGGACGGTATCTGAATCAGATCCGCCCTCCGCTAAGGACTTGTCTTCGGACTTGTAGCCTAGGGCCGGTTGCCGGCTCAGCTACGCTGGACTCCCGTCCAGAGTAGGTGGCATTAAGATGGTGCGGTGGGATCACCTAAATCCCAGGTTTGAGTTAAGCTACAACCAATCCCTTCCAGGAAAGGTTTGTATACTGAGATTAAGATTAAGATTAAGATTAAGGTAAGGTAAGGAACTGAGATTAAGAAAATGAGGACTAAGGAGGGGATTACTAACCCACTTGTTAAGGGAACGCTTGAGTCGTTCATTCTTTGTGAACTATATATGTTCATCTGTGGTTATTGTTATTGCACTTCATATTATGCTTGTGTATGTAATCAATTTCCATGCTATCGACAATTAGTCGTCGTAGCCCCGTTAGCTTGGGGGCCATGAGAGGGTGTACCAGCATTCGTGCTGACCCCCTCGGGGGCTATTTTTACACTTGCAGGTAAGAGACCCATGAGGACGCACTACGAGAGTAGGAGTGGTTAGACTTAGGGTGGGATGTTTATTTTGAGTTCGGGTTGCGCCTGTGCACCCGACTGTTTATATTAAACTGATGTAAGATTGGGATTATGTTTAAGATACTTGTACTCGGTTGGTTATGGTATTGTGGTTGGTGATGTTTTGAGTTGGATAAGTATTGTAAATGTTAAGGCCGGTATATTCTAACGATCAGACCGTGGCAAGGTCCAGGTGTTATTTATTTCCGCTGCGACGTATTCGATTAAGTGTTCAGTTTTGCGATAACCACGAATGGCTTTGGATGGGGTGTTACAAAAAGTGGTATCAGAGCGTAGTTACGCTCTGATCAAGAAATACCGGACATGAGTAACCACCGAGTTAGGATATAAGTTAAGGAATAAGTGATGGGTTAAGGGTGTGAGAAGTTAGAGTGAGTAGAGTCAGATGACCACTAATAAGTGTGGATCGTCTTTATCGTCTATGGACGTTATAAATTCGCTAACCGAAACAGTGGTGAATACAATCTAATGTGAGTTATGCTTGTTCAGATGGCAGGACGTCCTAGGGGAAGCCGAGGTCGCGGCCAGGGTGAGGATACTTCAGGGATACCTGGAGGGCAGACGATCGCAGAGATCGTAGCTGCCGCATTAGGGCATATGGGCTATCAGCCTGGTGTGGGTGTACCACCTCCACCGCCACAACCTAGGGAACCAAACTGGGTGAAGAGTCTAGCAGATCTTCGACCCGCGCATTTTAAGGGGGAGACCGATCCCGCCAAGCTTGAGGCGTACATCTCCGAGCTGGAGACCGCCTTCGAGACCCTTGATGTCCCTGCTGGGATCAAGGTGCGCCTAGCTGCTTTCTATCTGAAGGGGGCGGCAGGCGATTGGTGGAAGCTGGTGAGGGCCGAGCATGTGGCCAATCCAGAGTTCGGCTGGGAGCAGTACACCCTTGCTACGAGCAAAGTACTACCCCGCCCATGTCTAGACAAAGAAGCGCTTGCAGTTGGATGCGCTTAGGCAGACGGACAAGATGACAGTGGATGAGTATTACTCAGAGTTCACTGCCTTGCTCCGTCTTCTGCCAGGTCTTGGATATTCTGACCAGATCTTGGTGGACCGCTTCTATGGCGGGCTTAGCCATCGACTCCGCTACGGCATGGGGCCGACGAGTTACACTACCTTGCAGGTAATAAGAATGATTGAGATTTGAGTAAGTAATGAGTAAGATTAAGATTATGAGAAATAAGAGTGACTAATACCATGGAAAAGCAGGAGTGCTATCATGCCGCTGCTAAGGTTGAGAAACCGTCCAGCTGAGGGACGAGGAGAATGCAAAGAGGAAGAGTGCTGGTAAGAGCTCAGAAAGTCAAGGGCAAGGAGGGTACAAGAAACAAAAGTACCAGCCTCAGGCCCAGAAAAATCAGAACCCAAAGGGGAGGGAGGAAAAGGAGAAGGCTTCGGAAGAGCCATTGAAGTTGACATATGCTATTGCAGCTACACCCCTGCGCTCTAAGGCGCCAAAGGGTAAGGAATCGATATTAAATGAGTTAAGAAACAAATTAGTAACCATTTGAGATGTGAGAATTGATTATGAATCATCAGGATCTGAGACTGAGAAGGGAGCCGGTGGTGGCTACCAGCGACGCTTCATCTGTAGATGGTGTCACAAGGACCACCCCGGGCTCGACTGTAAGGGGAATAAGGTGGAGTGCAACTTTTGTGGAGTCTACGGGCATCGAGGCATGAGTGTTACCGGAACCCTGCTAGCAGAGCCTATAGGCCCGATACCAGGGGCAAGGGCAAGACCGATCAGGGAGCTGGATCTGACGGTCAGAGGAAAGTGCAGCAGCCGGCGGACAAGAACCCACGGGTGACCCAGAAGACGGGACCCACTTTACACATGGTGGACCGGGACGATGAGCCTGAACCCTCATCGAGACCAGGTACCACTATAACCATTTAGTAATAAAAACTACCTGCTTACCGCATTATCATGCATGCTTGGTGAATAAATGAGTTAAGCAAGAATAAGATGAGATTAGAACTTAAGTAAGATATAACCTACTACCACTTTAGGAAGATTCAACATTTGCTACCCAATACCATCTACATAACCCGGAGCACACCGACATCGAAACCATAGACTTTCCAACCGAACAATGTCAGGTTATCCGCCCAGGTATGATTTTATTAAGGGGATACCTGACACCCGAAGCACAAATAGCCATCATCAGGAGATGCAATCAACTAGGAATGGGACCGGGAGGTTTTTACACACCGGAGTACCCAGGGGGAGCAAGGATGAAATTAAAGATGATGAGCTTGGGCAAGGATTGGAATCCGTATGCCAAGAATTACCAAACCATGAGGGAGCAAGATGGAGTCTCACCACCGGGAATACCCGAAGAGTTCCATCCAGTTATTACACAAGTCGTGGAAATCGCTCAGCAGTTGGAGGCTGAACCGATTCCAGACATCCAAGCAGACATTGCATTGTAAACTTCTACGAGAAGGACGGGAAACTGGGACTACACCAGGATAAGGACGAGACAACGGAGTCTCTCGAAAGAGGGATACCCGTAGTGTCTTGGTCCATTGGAGATGATGCAGAATTTTTATACGGCGAGCAGAAGCGTGCGGACCGTGCAGATAAGATAGTACTTAAGTCAGGTGATGTATTAATTTTGGGTGGAGAATCAAGGATGTTATACCATGGGATTAAGAGAATCAAGCTGAATACAGCACCATCAGCAGTAATCAATGCGACGCATATGAGACCAGGAAGATTAAACCTAACCTTTAGACAATATTAGCCATGTAATGTTAGAATGGAGTGAGGAATGAGATGTAAGATTGAAGCACATGTTGTAAACAGGATGGTCATGAATAAAATAACAGTGTTGTTCATATAAATTGTTACGACTCTTGTTATACCATCAATACTCATGAAGCTTGTGAACACAATTAGGTTATGGACTCGGTACGGAAGGTGCACTAAGCATACTTACAGAGGCACAGGCCGACGCCAGCGGTACTATCCTCACCGGCACCTTTCCGATTAATGGGATTGAGGCATCAGTTCTCTTCGACTCAGGGGCCTCACATACCTTTGTCTCGGCATCATTTGCGAGCAGGTTGGGGCTAGACGCTGATGAGCTACCCGACTTCACGGTTACGCTCCCGTCTAAGGAGAAGGTTCGTTGCACTCGTTACTACCGAGGAGCCACCATCAGAATTAAGGGAGAAGACTTTCCAGTCAGTTTCATGAGTTCAGTAAGCTAGGATTTGATGTTATTCGGGATGAACTGGTTGGAGCGGCACAAGGGACGTATCCTCTGCGCCGAGCATAGATTGCTGCTCAGGAGTCCGTCTGGGGTAACAATATCATACCGCCAGAGGCCCAGAGAGCCTTCGACTAAGATCATCACCGCCATGGCAATGTATAGAGAATTAAGGAGAAAGGAAGAAGTATACCTCTGCTATGTACAGGACATAGAGAGAGACCCTGAGTTCGACCCCGACTTACCGGTAGTGTCGGAGTTCCCCGACTATTTCCACGGGAACTGCCCGGCATGCCACCCACTCGGGAGGTAGAGTTCACCATCGAACTGCTACCTGGTACCGGACCGATAGCCAAAGCACCATACCGTATGGCTCCGGCAGAAATGACTGAGTTAAAAGAACAATTGAAAGATTTGTTGGATAAGGGATTCATTAGACCAAGTGTGTCACCATGGGGCGCAGTCCTCTTCGTGAAGAAGAAGGACGGTAGTCTCCGCCTCTGCATCGACTACAGAGAGCTGAATGCAGTGACAGTGAAGAATAAGTACCCACTACCCCGCATTGACGATCTGTTCGATCAGTTGAAGGGAGCATCTGTGTTTTCCAAGATTGATCTCAGATCGGGGTATCATCAGATAGCCATTAAGGAGGGAGACATTGAGAAGACGGCATTCCGGACACGATACGGCCACTATGAGTTTACAGTGATGCCGTTCGGTTTGTCGAACGCACCGGCGAAGTTTATGGATCTGATGAACCGCTTGTTCCGGGAGCAGCTGGACAAGTCGGTTGTGGTTTTTATTGATGACATTCTGATATATTCAAAGTCTAAAGTTGAACATGAGGAACATCTGAGGGGTATTGGAAATACTGAGGGAGAACCAGCTATATGCTAAGTTCTCCAAGTGTGAGTTTTGGCTTGACCAGGTCTCTTTCCTAGGTCATGTCATCTCAGATGCTGGGATCGCAGTGGATCCAGCAAAGATTGATGCCGTACGTACTTGGCCAAGGCCGAAGACTGTTACCGACATCCGGAGCTTTCTCGGTCTGGCAGGTTACTACAGGAGGTTTGTTAGAGATTTCAGCAAGGTCGCGAAACCGATGACCAGTCTGATGAAGAAGGACGCACCATTCTTGTGGACAGTTGACTGTGAGAGATCATTTCAGCGCTTGAAGGACTCACTGACCACTGCACCGGTTCTGACCATTCCAGACGGTACAGAGGGCTTTGAGGTTTATTGTGATGCATCCGGCAGAGGGCTGGGTTGCGTGCTCATGCAACATGGCAAGGTGGTGGCATATGCCTCACGCCAGTTGAAGAAACATGAGGAGAACTACCCCACACATGATTTAGAGCTAGGAGCTGTAGTCTTCGCTTTGAAGATATGGCGCCACTACTTATATGGGGTTAGTGTCACGATCTACACCGATCACAAGAGTTTGAAATACATATTCACTCAGAAGGAGTTAAATCTTCGACAGAGGAGATGGTTAGAGTTTCTGAAAGACTATGACATTGACCTCCAATACAAAGAGGGGAAGGCCAATGTTGTAGCAGATGCCCTGAGCCGTCGAGCACACTCACTCCATTCGCTAGTTTCTTTCTCCAGCTTGGTTGATGAGGTGCGAGAGGCTCAGAGGACAGATGAGTAAATGAGAGAGGTCAGACAGAAGCTGACAGATGGTACCTTTGAGAGTCAGAAATACGACTTCAGACTTCATGATGATGATCTGATCAGACTTAAGGGCCGGTTATGCATACCACGAGGCAACACGGATCTGAAAGACCGTATACTTAGAGAATCACACTGTTCTTCAGTTTCCATCCATCCGGGAGCCTCTAAAATGTATAAAGACATGAAGAGATACTTCTGGTGGTCGGGGATGAAGACAGATGTTACCGAGTTCGTCTTGAGGTGTCTCACATGCCAGAAGGTGAAATTCGAGCACCGACGACCGGGCGGAATGGTACAGTCGATGCCAGTTCCGGAGTGGAAGTTCCATGACATCTCCATGGACTTCGTAGTTGGGCTTCCACCTGCTAGGGGAGGTCTCAACATGATATGGGTGGTGGTGGATCGCCTTACCAAAGTAGCCCGATTCATACCGATGAAGGATACTTGGAAGGTGACCAAATTAGCTGAGTTATTTGAGAAAGAAATCATGAGACATCACGGCATACCAAAGACCATAGTGTCAGATAGAGATACCAGATTCCTTTCGAGGTACTGGAGAGCTACCAGAGAAGCGTTGGGTACAGAACTCAAGCTGAGTACCGCGTTCCATCCTCAGACAGATGGTCAGACTGAGCGTACTATTCAGACACTCGAGGACATGCTGAGAGCATGTGCCTTAGACTTCCAGGGCAGTTGGATTGACAGATTGCATCTGATCGAGTTTTCATACAACAACAGCTATCACGCTTCGATCAAGATGGCACCTTTTCAAGCGTTGTACGGTAGACCATGTCGTACACCGCTCTGCTGGGATGAGTCGAGTGAGACGGTCATTATAGGACCAGAGTACTTAGAACAAGTTAAGGCTGAAGTTCAGCAAATCAGGGAGAACATGAAAGCTGCTCAAGATAGGCAGAAGTCGTATGCTGATGTTCGACGACGGGACCTAGAGTTCACAGTGGGCGACCAGGTATTTCTGCGAGTTTCACCGATGAAGGGTGTATTCAGGTTTGGGCAGAAGGGCAAATTAAGCCCGAAATTTGTTGGTCCTTATGAGATTACGGAGCGGGTGGGCCCGGTTGCTTACAGGTTGAATTTACCTGCTGAGCTGGGTAAAGTGCATGATGTTTTTCATGTTTCACAGCTAAAGAAATACATGCACCACCCCTCCCATGTGTTAGAACCTGAGAGGTTGACTTTAGAACCGAATATGAGATCCGTGGAGACTCCTCAGAGAATCTTGGACAGCAAGACTATGGACACTCGCCACAAGTCAGTGCGACTGGTGAAGGTTCTCTGGTCTAACCAGGATGTCGAAGAGGCCACGTGGGAATTAGAGGATAAGATGAGGGCGAAATACCCTTATTTATTTACTGACTAGATCATCTGTATAGGGTACGGGGCGTACCCCTTTTGGGGGGTAGAGCTTCCTCGCTTTTGAGTTAGGAAACTATCATGTTTGTCGTTTGTTTGGTTGTTTAAGATGTGAATTTGTGTAAGTTGCTACACTTCGGTGTAAGTTTGAGTTATGTATAATACTTATGTATTGTATTTGAAAATGACCTTTGAGTCTTGAGATGTGTGAATGTGAATATAAGATGTGATATTAAGATTAAGAGAATTGTGTACCGTGAATGGCTAAGCACATGTGTGAACTTTGAGGACAAAGTTCTTTTAAGGGGGGTAGATTGAAATACCCCAAACTTAGATATGGTGTCTAAATGATAAACTAAGATATAAGGAGGCTAAATAATGCCTTAGAAACATTAAGAAACATTTTTAATCAAAGAAAATATAAGGAAACACCAAAAGAGCAGTTCGAGCAAAAACGTGCTCTAAGCTTGGGGAGACTTGGGAGAGTACCCAAATATTATTCTAAGACCTTAGTAATATTCTAATGGTCATTTTAAATCAATTACCAAAGAAAACCAAGCTTGAAAACAAGTTAAAACACAAAATGTGCTTTAAGGAGTCTTAAAGCACGTTTTTGAAAAATTGTCTTGTAAATGAGTTTTGAATGGCTAAATGTCCATCATTACTCTTTAATTAACATGTGTACTATATAGTATCACATTTGGAAGTCTATATCAATGGGAAATCAAAAATTTCACAACAATGTGCCTTGTTTTGGTGAATAGTGAATTAATTAAGCTAGTTTATAACATAAGTCTATATAAGTGAGACATTTGGTCAACAAAGACTTAAGTACCCTCATTATTAAAAGGGGGCCGGTTTCTTAGGAGGTGAGTCACCACCTTCATGAGTCATTAAGTAAATAAGAAAGCAAATAAGAGTTATAAAGCAAAAGCACTATTCACCTTTTACATAAATATCCCACTTTATTAGTTCTCTCTCCTCACTTCTTCATTTCTTCTTGTTTCCCACGGTTTCTTCAAGCTCTCTCCCTTCTCCATTAACGTGAAGAACAACTCCATGCTAGCTCCATCTAGCCTTGCCCACATCTTGCTCATTTTAGCTCCAAATCCAAAATGAAATACATATTCTTCTTAGTTAGCTCAAGCTCCTTCTTTCGATCTTTTCAAAACTTCAAGAGCTTCATTTTGGTGCCAAGCCAAACCACCATTGGAGGAGGAAATTCAAGTTTGGAGACTCCATTGGCTTCTCCATTCTCTTAAGGTAAAGAAAGTGTAAGAAAATCTAGGTTTCCACCATTTTCTTCACATGTCCGAAAATTAGTACTCATGGGACTCCATTTGAATGCCTTGTTCTAGCTTGTTTCTACTCTTCAAAGGAGAGAAGAGGTCCTTCTTGCTTCATATCCAAGCTTGTCTTGAGGAACTAAGGTAAAGCAATCAATTCAAAACCTTAAAACACATTTTAACCTAGGTTTTATTCCTTAAGGTAAGTGTGTTGTTTAGTGCTCATTAGAGTTATTGGACATTGTTTAGAACATTGGCAAGGAGAACTATATTGGTGACCGAGATTTGGTAAGAGAAGTCTAAGGAGAAAAGCTTGTGAAGCTTGTGAGAGAACAAGGTAAAATACTTACCTTAAGATGTCTTGTTGTTTAAGGGAATGGGATTTAGGTATATGATGTTTAGTGTAGAGTTTATATTGGGAAGGTGTTATAAAACCTAGGAGAAACAATGAGCATATTTGTGAACTTGTGACTAAAGAGCAAATGAGAAGAAGAGATAGTTAAAACAATGTGGAGATGAATTACAAGAAGCATTTTATTTCAATGGGAGCCTTGTTGTGTGTATTCGCAGGTTGAAGGCAAATATATGTGGAAATTCAGTGGTTAAGATTATTGTCATTTAAGGGCCTAAGTGCCAAGCATTTTAAGTTTAAGCACTATATGATGATGTGGTGAAGTTTTAGTGTAAATTGTATGTTAAGGTGTTGTGATGAGAATTTGGGTGATGTTGGTTGTTTGATGGAGAAAAACCATGTGTTAGGATGTGCTATGTACTAGAGAACCCATGGCAAAATTTAAAGGAGAACTTAAGTGTTTAAGATATTCTAAGGGGATTTAATGACTAAGGAAGTACTAGGATGTTCTAGAGGTTGTCTTGATGAAAAAGAGTGAGGATAAGGTGTTCTAATGACTTATAATGCCTTAGGCATTACTATGAAGGATTTAGAAATCAAGAGAATGTATTTGAGTATTTAGGACTTAGGCAAATGTTGATAAACAACTAGGAAGGAAGCAATGTGTTGATGTATGGAAGTTTAAGTTGTGAAGGAACATTAAGAAAATGCATAAGAGAGTTTTAGATAATGAAAGATGCTTGGGAGATGATGTTACTGTGGTGAGGAAAACATTTGGCATAGTGGTTACATTAGGTATGAACCACCACCTAGAAACCTAGAGGAAAACATTATAAGTGCTAGCATTATTACAAGGAAAATGTATAAAGATTAAGGTGAATCTTGGTGAATGATTTAATGTGTTTGAGGAGGACTTGAAGGTACCAAAATGATGTTAAGACATGCTAGAATACTTGTGGAGAGGTTGGGAAAAGATTGGCTAAGATTTGAGGTTGAACAGAGGTCAAAAATTTACATTCTGGGCACATTTAGTGTAGGTCCGGGTTTGCAAACTAGCACACAAACCCGGACCACACCAAAAACTATCCAGAGAATTTAGCCGTGGGATGGTCCGGGTTTGCATCCCAGTACTTAAACCCGGACCAGTCCTAAAATTGTCCAGAAACTTTTGCGATGTATTGGTCCGGGTTTACAACCTCGGACACAAACCCGGACCCATCAGAAAAAGCTACAGAATGTTGAAAAATGGGGTTTTAAGGTTGGGACTTGTTTGGTAATGATATTATAAGATTGTTAGGACATAATTAATGACATATAATGGTCATTAGGGGCATAAACAAGCTTAAGAAATAATGAGAAGTAAGTGGCTTTTGAGGTTAAGGTTAAACTATAAGGACTTAAGCGATTAATGGTGGGTAAACATCATCGGTTAAGTAAGTTAAGTAGGTTTGGATGCGATGAGTATCTAATAACCTAAAACTGAATGAATGCTTTAGGGTTTGAGAATTTGGACTCCGGAGGAGAGTAAGCAACCGAACGACCAACGGTGAACGGTACAATCCTTCTTGTGACCTGCTTGCTAACGAGGTGTCCCTCGGCTTGTGTGTTATCTGTTTAATTGCTATGACTAAAACAAGATAAAGCATGCAACCGGTTATATTGTTCTCGTTGTGATTGTGTTATATTTACACTAACCCGCGAGACTTGAGATTGTTACTAACCAAGTTTAGTACTTACTGAGTTAAGAATAAGAGTTAAGTTGATGGTTGTTGGTTAATGCCCGTTAAGGCTTAGCTAGCACATGGTGTTTAAGATGTCTACTAACTTGAACTTGAGTGAGGAAACCCGGGACCGATCTCCGGTCATGCATGCTAAGGAAAAAGGGGGACGGTATCTGAATCAGATCCGCCCTCCGCCTAAGGACTTGTCTTCGGACTTGTAGCCTAGCGCCGGTTGCCGGCTCAGCTACGCTGGACTCCCGTCCAGAGTAGGTGGCATTAAGATGGTGCGGTGGGATCACCTAAATCCCAGGTTTGAGTTAAGCTACAACCAATCCCTTCCAGGAAAGGTTTGTATACTGAGATTAAGATTAAGATTAAGGTAAGGTAAGGAACTGAGATTAAGGAAATGAGGACTAAGGAGGGGGTTACTAACCCACTTGTTAAGGGAACGCTTGAGTCGTTCATTCTTTGTGAACTATATATGTTCATCTGTGGTTATTGTTATTGCACTTCATATTATGCTTGTGTATGTAATCAATTTCCATGCTATCGACAATTAGTCGTCGTAGCCCCGTTAGCTTGGGGGCCATGAGAGGGTGTACCAGCATTCGTGCTGACCCCCTCGGGGGCTATTTTTACACTTGCAGGTAAGAGACCCATGAGGACGTACTACGAGAGTAGGAGTGGTTAGACTTAGGGTGGGATGTTTATTTTGAGTTCGGGTTGCGCCTGTGCACCCGACTGTTTATATTAAACTGATGTAAGATTGGGATTATGTTTAAGATACTTGTACTCGGTTGGTTATGGTATTGTGGTTGGTGATGTTTTGAGTTGGATAAGTATTGTAAATGTTAAGGCCGGTATATTCTAACGTCAGATCGTGGCAAGGTCCAGGTGTTATTTTTTGCTGCGACGTATTCGATTAAGTGTTCAGTTTTGCGATAACCACAAATGGCTTTGGATGGGGTGTTACAGTTTCGGGGTATATTCTTCGTTTGGACTCCGTTTTGCTCCCCGTTTGTTGCGTTGCGAAGCTTGTGAAGTGAAGAATGCAATTCTATGACTTTTACCTGCATTTGATACATAAAATACATCAATTCTTATCTAAACATAAATCATTGGAAAAACACATGATAAGTGAGAAATATTAGCCAAACCAATATGAATAATCAGCAAATTAAACCCTTAAAAGGCTCTATATTTCAGACTTATCAAACTTCCTCACACTTAGCTTTTGTTTGTCCTCAAGCAAATAAAGAACAAAACTCACTCCATGGTCGTAGTATCAAACCTCAGGATCAAACAAGTGCAGAAGGAAATCAAGCAAAATGGCAATCAAAAGAATAATCCTACTCTCAGTTGTAAGTTTTCGCAAACAGTGAAAAAGAAAAATTTATAAAAGCATGGAGAAGTTAGATTGCAAAAACTAAACATAGAATAGCTCAGGATCTTCCACCAATTTCATTCCTCAATCTTTGGATGACAAGGGGTGTGAAGTAATGCCATATTCCGCAATACCTTTCAACACCACGCACTCATGATCAAAATAGGAAAATTGCAATAAGCATTCAGCTTTTAAGGGCTTTCCTATCTTTGCATTATTATTATCTTATTTTCCGCACAATTGTTTTTGTTCCCCAGACTTTTCTCTTTATCCATGTAACGGTGTTGGGCCTTCTATCCTAGATCCCGAGACCTTAGGTAGATGGGTGATGAAGCACCCCAACGACTTAATAACCGGATAAACGAGGCCTGTTTTGGTTCAGAAAATTCATGATCAGAGGAGTACCTTGCCTTATCCTTCATACCAAACTTTCATATCATTCCCAGTCACCAAGCCAAATTAGTTTAATTTGAGCAATCAGTTAATCCACCAGATTTCTGTGAAAATAGAACTAATTTGAAGAAAACAATACATACAAACAACTTTAAGCAAAAATATTCTTGAGGTTGTCATCAGGCTCGATTTTAAAAACATCCACAAAAATTGTCACCCAAAAATTCAACATTTACTGGCACTAAAAGAAGTTTATCCTTCGTAGCATGAGAACAATAAAAAACTAGTGTGGCATTAAGTACAGCTAGCATATTTTCAGGGAAAGGTCTCCACTTCCTCACACTTAAGAGGAGCAATGTCCTCATTGTTCACAAAATAAAATCAAGAAAAGACCTTTAAAATATGCAGACTCACGAAGGATCCATTCAACACTCCGCATATATTAAACATAAAAGCATAAAAGGCTAAACATAAGCAATAAAGATTGAGAAACTAAAACTCCCCTGATATCTTTAGATTGAGGAAGGTTCCCTTCCTCACACTTAAGCTTGAACAGTGGGGTAGAAGCGTTCCTCACACTTGCGTCCAAACAAGTGTCCAGCCTTGGAGAGTTAGGAATACCAAAAACAATTGCACCTACACACACTTTGTAAAACACCAAATAACGCTAGAAGCGTTGCATTAGTAGCACGGGCACCACCGTCATTCTAACTGAAATTAAACTAAAATAAACCTGGAAACAAAATAAAACTAGAAAAAACCAATAAAAATAAACTTTACCACCGGGTTGCCTCCCATTAGCTGCCCGTCTTTATAGTCTTTGGCTAGACTCTCGCTTCGTTATCCCGGATCAAAAATAAAAGTTGACAATGGTGTCAACGGGAATAAGAAGTAGACTACAATTAGTAATAAACCACCTGGATCAAAGCAAAATGTTTCCTCAACATATAAAATAGGAAAATAAGTACTCCACGAAACCTGATGTTTGAGGAAGTATTGACGGTAATGGGTCTCAAGTAGAAGACCAGGTGTTGATTGTTGTTCTTCTTCAAATTGAAGGATGTAAACATCCTCCTTCTGTGGGTGAGGCTCAAAGAAACTTTGATGATGGCAGGGCAGTGGTGGCTCCTCCCTTACAAAATATAGGATGTGGACATCTTCTTTGTCTAGAACCAAGGGTGGAGAGGGAGGGCAACTTGAGAATTCAACAGGTTGCTCCACTACATTGTTCAAGATTGAAGCCTGCTGCAGAAGAGTGATTTTCTGTAGGTAGTCTGGTTGATCCTCTAACCACAATTGCTCTTGAAATTCGAGACAATCATCGATCTCATGAGGTCCCCCACAATACGAGCAATAAATATCCTGTGAATAAAATGATTCCTGTTCGAATTGCTCCTCAATCCGCCTCATCTCTTCAATTTTGGGGCAATCTTTGAACTCGTGATACCCTCACACTGCGAGTGATAAAGGTCATTAGAACTGAAGACACCTGCCCATTGTCGAATAGGTGTATGTCCTATAGTTAGCTGCTCTAGCCTCTTCACCATACTGCTCAATGTGGTTTTCAATCGTGCCTGGTCAGTAGCCATCTTGCCCAACATGGATTTCGAAGCCTGGGAAGAACTAGCACCCAACAGAATAATGACCACCATTGAGGCTCCATTGTGCCATTATCAAAGTAGTTAGAAAATTAAAAACAAAGTAAACTAAAAGGCGAAAATAAAATAAAATAAAAACAATTGAACATCCACACAATTCAAATTGGAACTAAAATAAAACAAGAAGTAAACTAAAAAAATGAAAAATAGCTAAAACAAAATAAAACTACAATAGATATAAATAGAGTCAAATAAATAACATAAATAAAAATAATATTTAAATAATGAAAAACAAAATAATAGTAAATAAAGAATAACAAAAATGAAACAGATAAAAAAAACTAAGTAAAAAAACAAATAAAAACTGACAAACTATCAAATAAAAGAATCAAGATAACTAGAAACACAATATCTACCATAAAAATAAAACTAAATAAAACAATAAAATTAAGAAAACAAATAAAACAAAACAAGACAAATAAAATAAAATAAAAAATAACCAAACTAAGAATCACCAAATTAAAATTATAAATAAATAAAAAAGAAATAAAAAATATAATAAACTGATGAAACTAAAATAAATAACTAAAAATAAAATGAACTCAAAGTAAAACAAAAATTAACCAAACAAAATAAAATAAATAAAATAAAAACAAAATATAATAGACAAACGAAACTAAAATAGAAATAAAAAGAAATGAACTAAAAGTAAAACTAAAATGAACCAAAAAATTAAAACAATCGAAACCAAGCTAAGGACTAGACAAAGTCAAGTCCCGGCAATGGCGCCATTTTGCAAAAAGGTAAAATTCTAATAAAACTAAATTGAAAAACCTAGAAATTAATAAAATGAAAGCCTGTCGGGTTGCAAAAATCCCGGTCGCATAGTATAGCTAACAGAAGCAACCAGGTATCAATCCACGGGACTGAAGAAATAAGCCTAATCCTAGAAACTAGAAGTTTGGGGGTTGTGAATGTTTTGTAACTGAATTTAGTAAATGCAAATAAAAAACTAAATGAACGATTAATGAAAGTAACTTGATGAGTTAGTAAAATGAATGGTACTCCGGGTTCGGTTGTTCTTTACTGGATAAATCTAGCCAAACCTAAGTTTAATTATGAGAAACGGACAGGCCAATTCTTTTTTTTTACTCTCTTCAATGATAAATCCTAGTTCATTGAAGAGCTCACCTATCAGAACATGTCAACTCTAATCTAGAAGCAGGCAAAACACAAATAGGGGAATACGTGCAAAGAATTTTTGCATTGCAGGAAAATTATCTATCCGACTAATCTTCCTACAAATCTCAGATTAATTGAACTCTGTTAATCCACCTTGATCAAAACAGGATTCGTAAAATAACTCTATAAATGCTCAAATTTAATAGAGAAGATGAATGATTAGCATTAACCTAGAAACAATCTGATACAATTCATAACCAAATTACAGAAATTTTAACTATCTGTATCCATTGCGAACAACCCCACAGAGTTATCCCTACTAGCCAAAACATATTCACAAAACAGCAAAGAAAAGAGATTGAGAAATCATCTGGAATAGAAAACTTCTAAATTAGCTCCGCTGTCCAGATCTGGAGTTCGCCGGGCTAGAGGTGAAGATGATGGTGGTGATGGTGATGATCGATGATGATGGTGATGGAGCAAGGGGGGCGTGATGTGAGAGCCTCTCTGAGGCATCTGGTGTGAATACCTCTGTTCTCCCAACCCTCGGTGACTTTTTATAACAAAAAATAGGCATTTTAACTCTTAAAACTGCATATTTTCGAAACTCTGTACGCGGCGTCCGAACTTGGAAGTTCGGACGCATGTTAGGAAAAATTTTCCGGAAGTTTCGACCTCTGTCCAAACAAAACAAAAGACGGACATAAGTTCGGACATGTCAGTATCCGACGAGTGAACGGGTTTCGGGCGTATTATTCTTCGTTTGGACTCCGTTTGCTCCCCGTTTGTTGCGTTGCGAAGCTTGTGAAGTGAAGATGCAATTCTATGACTTTTACCTGCATTTGATACATAAAAATATCAATTCTTATCTAAACATAAATATTGGAAAAAACATGATAAGTGAGAAATATTAGCCAAACCAATATGAATAATCAGCAAATTAAACCCTTAAAAGGCTCTATATTTCAGATTTATCAGAGCCATATCAGAAGTGGTATTGCTGCATCTCTTGTAACACCCCTAAACTTAAACTGTAATGACGTCATAACTCGTAGCATAATAAATAGCAAATCGCAGCGGAAAATAAAACTATCTAACCTTGGTGTTACACGCCGTCACTCACCCTTGTGAGTAAAAGGCATCCTTACTCTTCCAACATTACAACTTCCAACGCTGTGATGAACGATACTGAGCACTCTAATTATTACAAACCAAATCCAACTAAATGAGCAACAATGAAACACAACAACAAACTCCAAAATAATACATAACAATCCACAAGTATTTATAAAACACAGCAGCTACCCTGTTCCCGCACTCCGGCTTGTGTATCCTCAGGGACCTGAAATGTTTGGCCCAATGAAGGGCTCAGCAAACATGCTGGTATGCTAAATGTAGTCCTAAGGCCTTCTAGATTCTAAGTCGTTTTTAGCCATCTTGATATTAGATTCATTACAAGATAATCCGTTTACAAGAATAACAGTAATACAGTAGACACAGAGTAATCACATAACAATTTACCTGCAACATTTAGTGCATAATAATACACATCAAACAACAAAAACACCAACAACCCATACGGTGCACATAATAAACAAGTTCTTGTTAGTAGGTCATGACCCTAACCTCTTAACCTTTCCATAATTTTTACCTTAGGCGTCCTGTCAGGAGAACCCTATTAACCTGTGAAAATGGACAGTGTGTCCCATGGGTTCCAAAGGAACCGACACCAGTGACCTTATGGCCTGGATAATATATACATTGACCGATCCGGTCGAAACTGTGCACCAACGGCAGTGCATCCGCCATCCCCGAATGTGGCTGATGGATTTGGAGTGACTCCCTTCTTGAGTCTCTCATAGTGATCACAATGCGCAACAGAAAGTCAAAACGTCTGGATTCCTCTCTTTATAAGTAGCCCTTTTGTCAGTGACATAATAACCAAAACTTGAAATAAGACTATCACATTTGACCCTTGTTAGGTTCATTAATACCTAAAGGTCAGTTAGTCTTTTTCCAGTTTAGATGTATAAACTTAGTCACAAGACATTCGCGTACAAAATACACGCAACAGTTTGAGCAATCCCATACAAATCATTCACATAAATCATAGATAATCGTTCTTAAACATTAAAACACACAATGCCTGGACCTCAGGATAATCCTTAGGACATTCAGACACACAATTAACATACGTTCACCAGTAACTGCTAGCTGACACAACTCTGTTCTGTAACACCCATCAACAACAATACATAACAACAATCTGCAGCGGAATAAACAACTCATCAAATAATTCAACTCGCTGGTGTTACACGCCGTTAACCACCCACGTGGCTAACAAGGCTAATACACATACATTGTACCGGTCTGATGGGCTAAATTCCCGAGCGACTACACATTACTATCCCTTTCTATTAACAACAACAACAATGTACACCTTTCAACTATACCGATATTTATAAATTGATGCCGACAACAACTTCGGTCTTACTACACCTACTGTATATATATATACTTAAATGAATACCCATGTACAATGACTACCCGTCCTACTCTCGAACGGCTTCCAGCTCTCTGTACCTGAAATAGGAAAAAAAAGAGAAAGGGTGGCCCCCAAGGGCTCAGCACCTTTGCTGGTATGGTAATCCCGCAGCCCACATGCTACCGGCCACGCACAACTAATTGTCGTCTTAGCATGCGATTGATTATATTTAATCATGCATGTAACAGTAACCACACTACACATAATCATTTCGCCTCACGGGCTCGACAAACGGATAATACATCCTTACTTAATAAGTCACTCAAGGTATTCAATATCCCTAGAGTGTTCCTCCTCTAATGGAGCTACTTCCTTAACAGACGACACTTACCCTTAAGTCGGGTTAACCTTAAACGCCTCTTTCCTCGAACTGGGATTCATATCCATGATCCACATACTCCACATTTTACAACATATAACATACACTACATAACAACACTTAACAACACTTTGCACGTTTCCACGTGCACACATAACACCGTAATAGATATTGCATCACAACCAAAAATACATAACATAACCGGAATGGTCCTCTAGGAACCGACCCAAACATTGTTTATACACTGGTGAGCCTAGAGATGTTGCCAGTCTCATGATAAGCTCGTTATACAATAACAACAACACTCATTACCGTCCTAATAGTTTGGACGAGTAACTTAAGTTAAGGCGGTTCGGGTTTGGAGGCCCGAACACACCACACAAACACATGTTCCCCCTAAACCGATCATAAGTCAGAATAGCTAGCTTTGGAGTAAGCTAATGGGAGATCATAACCCGTGAGGGAAACAACCATAACAAAGAGAAGGGTAAGGCTAGGAAGGATACCCTCTCCCAAACAACGCGCGACCGGCCAAAGGATTCCTCACTACTGTTAGTACATACTTACTTAGATATTAGTTAGAACCCCACTATGGAGTCTATCACATCTACACATACAGATTACAACTGTGTTAGACACACAAGGGAGATTCCCTACATTCACATACACATGTCACACATTTAAACACGCATAGCCGTGGTTAGTACGTCCCATGGTTCGGTCGTTTAATCCAATACCGAACTCTCATGTGATCCTAGACTCAGTTAACTAAGGTTAACACTGCCGAGGTTAAATGGTATCGGAGTTGAACACGCCACATATATGAATTACTGTAAACTCATTACATGTTTTAATCTTACAACGTGGCAAACACACAGAAAAACACATTGGCATACAAGCCGGTGTAATCCGGTAGGACACAGGTTGCAAGAAAACCATACCTGTCACCGGAGTCCACTTTACCACGTCCACTATGTTCCTCGAGCAATTCTCGAACAACTGTTAAACATCACATGTGTTTTTATTAACATCGGGTTGCTTGGTTATTTAATGTCTAATGCTCATAATTTTTTTCCCCGTTAACTTAATTACATAACTTCACTTTTTAACTTGTTTTACTTTCACATTTTATTACAACTTTTCACACCACTTAATTGTCATTAAAACTCACCTAACATGTCCTTAACAACCTTATAACATCATTACCTATCATCCCCATCATCCACATATCATTTCATAATCTTAAACCATGTTTTTTGGTCCGACCGGACTTGCCGACCGGACTTGTCCATGTCCGGTCGATTCCAGAACACATTTCGTCAAAATTTTCTACTCCGACCGGACTTATAAGTCCGGTCCCATGTCCGTCCATTCCAGAGAGTTTCTTCCCTTTGTAAATTTAGAGCCCGACCGGACTTGCCAATCCGGTCCTATGTCCGGTCCATTCCAGAAGCTAATTCTCGCAGGGTAAACTGGGCCCGACCGAACTTGCAAGTCCGGTCGCAAGTCCGGTCTGCCCCAAATCCTTGTTTCCCTTTTTTCATTCAACTCCAAACTTCACCCCCATATGACCTAGTACATCCTAACCTCTTTTGGGCACCTTAAACACACCCCTTAAGACATCCTTAACACTCATAAAACTCATTATCTAATTCCTTAAGCCTTTAACCCATTTCTTCACAAAATTCCTAACCTCACATGTTTTCTCCTAGTCTTACAAGTGGTGTTTCACACCAATAATGACCACTACAAACCAAGGTGTTCCTCTACACCTTAACATCTCTCTCAACTTATTTCTTACTAACTAAATCTCATCTCTTTTTCACATTGTACCTAAACATCACTTATTCCTTGAACATCAACCTTACCTAAACCTTAAACAACTTCTCCAAGACTTAAATACATTCTCAAGTCACACATTGCATTCCTAGAATTTCTAAGATAACACCTAAATCCTTGCATCACTCTAAATCACCTTAATACATGCTTTCTTCTCAAGTAACATTCATTCACCTTTAACCCTTCCTAGTTCACCAAACTCACTTAAAACACTTAGAACTTCTTACACATTTCCCAAATTTGGCCATAGCTTCTCTTGTATATACTCACATCCAACCGCTCAGGTTTTTACCTTATTTCATTCAAGAACACCTAAAATCCATCAAACACATTTTTATACACAAACTTCACACATTTAGCACTACATCACAATATAGTGCATACTTAAATTGCTTGGCACTTAGGCCCTTAAATTGCATAAACCATAAACACTGAATTTCCCCATACTAATGCCTTTGACCTGCAATTACACCCAACAACAATACATATTCCTTTAATAAACTCCTTGAGAGCATTTTACTAGCTCATTCACCATTGGCTCCTTAGGTATTTTATTAAGCAAATCAAGCTCATTTCCTAAGGCATTTAAACTACATTAAGATAGCTTGTTTCCTCTTTTTCCTCACAAACTTCTTTCTTGTTTCCTTGTAAAACCGATGGGGTGTTTGGTTGTTTGTCAACTTCTAAACAATGTACAAATAATAGAATGAGTATTCAAGCATTATGCTTCATCTCATTGTAAACCCTAGTTACACATATTGTTTTAACACATTAAGGTAATTGTTTTTACCTTGGAATTGGAAGAGAACTTGAATAAGTATCAAGAGAGGACTCCTCCTAGCCCTTGGAAGATTCAATGAAGCTAAAACAAGCAAGGTAAATACACCATGGTGGTGTGAATTTCGGTCAACATGAAAAATGGAGGAAACATGGATTTTCTTTGAGATTCCTTACCTAGAAGCAAAGGAGAGTAATAATATGTGGAAAGACAAGCTCAAGCTCCATCAATGGTGGAACTCCATGGCACCGAAATGGGGTTCTTGAAGTTTTGAGAAGATAGAAATGAAGAGCTTGATGAGAGGAGAGAATGGTGTGTTTGTTTTTGATTTGGTTAAGTGAGCTAGGTTTACAAGGGTTCAAAGGTGGACTTCCATGGTGGTGGTGCTGTATGAACGTGAGAGAACAGCAAGAAGGGAGGAAGAAGAAGTTGAAACCGTGTGAAATGGAAGGAATGAGAGAAATGAGATAAGATTGCTTTAAGAAGATATTTGTAACTTATAAAGCAAATAGTACTTTACTTTAAGCTTAACTTTACTTATTTGATTTCTTTTACATGTTGGTGACTCACACCATGAAAAACCGGCCCCCATATGCCTAGGAGGGTATAATAGTCTTTGTTGACCAATTTAATTACTTATAACATTATATGTTACAAACTAGCTTATAAAAGTTACTATTCACAACTAAGGCACATAGAAGTGAAATTTTTGATTTCCCATTGATATAGCCACCCAAATGTGATACTATATAGTACACATGTTAATTAAAGAGTAATGATGGACATTTAGCCATTCAAAACTCATTTACAAGACAATTTTTCAAAAACGTGCTTTAAGACTCCTTAAAGCACATTTTGTGTTTTAACTTGTTTTCAAGCTTGGTTTTCTTTAGTAATTGGTTTAATATGTTCATTAACACATTTATAAAGTATAGGTATGACCATTAGGTCTTATACACATTTATCCCAAGCTTAGAGCACATTTTTGCTCATATTGACTTTAAGGTATTATTTGTGTTTTGTTTGGTTTCATTGTCTTCCAAAGCTTCCTAAGGACTTATTTAGCCTTATTAAATCATAATTGAATATTATTTAGTCTTGGTAGGCTCTTTGGGTCCTAACCAAGTTCACTCATAGCTTAGAGCATGTTTTTGCTCAAACTGTGTCTTAGTGCTTTATTGCACTTTACTATGTTTTAAATTGTCCACTGATGTTTCTAAGGCACTTTTTAGCCTTTATATAACATAGTTTGATATTTAAACCACATATCAAGGTTTGGGGTATTTCAATCTACCCCCCTTAAAAGAACTTCGTCCTCGAAGTTCACATTTCCACACATCATTAGATTAGAACACAGGAATCACTTGGAAATAAACTTCCATAACCAAACACACTTTACATCACAACCTCGGACTTAATGGTCCGGGCAACACATTCACATCCACACATAACATAACATATCCACATGATAACCTCGGACTCTTTGGTCCGGGTATCTTAACAACACTTACACATACATAACAACCCCTTGGACTCACTGGTCATGGGTAACATCACAACATTTGGACACATAGGTCCCCATAACATAACAGTCTTCAGACACTTAGGTCTATGTAACACAACACATTTAGACTCATAGGTCTCAATAGCATACACTTTTAGGAGATCAAAGTCAAAATAACATTTATTACACATACCACACAACATGTCATAGCATGAATAACAATCAAAAATATCTTTTACATACACACTGTGATCCCGCAGAACCCGGTCGCGATGGACACCTTCCGTCCCCGTGCCTTTGGGAGATTAAAACAATCACTTAAGTTTAAAATTTCCTTGTGAGGTTAAGTAAGAAGACTTTAATTACGTAAAGTATCCATCAACGTTTTATAACTACCAATTTAAAATCCTTTTGAAAACACACACAACTCCAAGTCCAACTTAAGCTCTTTGCTTCTTTTCTTAGCGTGGTTATTTGTGACCACTTATAGGGAGCTTCAAGAATCATCCAACCCTGATGTGATCAGCATCAGTGTAGAACTATCCTTCCACTCCAATTTGTGTTCGGCTTCCCTTGATCACATGCAAATCAAGTTCCACCTCCCACTTCATTTTCAAGCATCAAGTAAATCGCTCATTTCCAATTTTCTATCTTTTTAATCATTCTAATCATGATCATACATCTCCAAAGGATAGAACTTCGTCTATCAGTTACCTCCACTCACATTAATCCTGTTGCCCAGGGAATCTTATTCTCACTAGGTTCTATGTCGGTATCATGCCCTTTCTTGAATCACTATATAGTATGTATATACACATATATTTTATCAAAATACACACACAACTTCACATTTATACACTGTCGGGGCTTTTGTTCCCCCGGGGGCTTCTCTACTCCCCACACTTGTACTATCACACACAACTGTTAACAAATACACACACTTATCACAATGGTATTCGCATCTTCTGTGCGCAATTACCACAATTAAACCATGAATGAATGTGTATGTTTACGTAACACACACACCAATCATCAAAACAATAATATAATTTTGTGCTATGCACAATATAAATCACATACACTACGTACACTTGTACGGTAATATACACTAAGTGGTTTTGCGCTCTACCCCCCTTAAAAGGGATTACGCCCACGTAATCAATCACTAAACATTGGCTTAAATGTTCTGCCGTCGTGAAGTGTTTTAGCTTCCACGCGGTCTATTACACAATGGATTCTGATTAGAGGATCTTAACCATATTGGCGGTTTAGTTCCTAAACCAAGAATTCTCATTGGAGTTTGTTTAAACTCTTAGTTGGTTTCGATTTTGGCCTGTTAGGCTTCTAGGCGTTAATAATTAGCCATTCACTCGTGTTCACCATGTACATTCAACACTTGAATCACTGGCTCACTAGTTTCTGCTGCGAAACTCTAATAACTGTAGAGCTTAATTGCTCCATTTGTTATTCTTACTGTATTGTATATCCCCAATTGTCACCTTCATCTTGGTAACAATGGTTTCTCAACCGACCGTGGTATCTCTTACCGTTAGCGAATTCGGTGAGTTATAAACTTTCTATCTACTTCCATAACGATTTACTGTGTATACAGCTATGTATTTCACAATGATTGACTTGTTCCCTTCCGACTTACTGTCGGTTGAGATTGAGCTACTACCTAGTGTGTAGTGCTCTCTCAGCTATTTACAACATTTGGGGTATATTCCGTACCGATATTTAGCAGTTAGTGCTACTGTAGTCACTTACTGTTAATCATGTCTCCACATTTGGTTTTGTACAAGCACTCTTTGTTGGTGCGGCCTTGCATTTCCTATGCATCGGCCATTATAACATTATTGCTCCACAATTAACATGTTTCCAATTCCTAGCTATCCCACTCGATCATTACTGCGCAAGTGCAATACCAAAACACTCAGTCATACAGAGTGCAGAGGCGTAAACTCTTGACAGTAAATCCCTTATGTGATTCGCCATGGAATTCACACTAAGTTTCTTATCACCTAGTACCGACCATTAGCTTATTGCCCAGTGTGTGTATCATCACTTGCTTGCATATCCATTGAGTTTAACTCATAACTGATCTTATCCGCCACAACACTTATACAACGGCCGCTTACTGCGCACCGTACTTATTGTATAACACTAACTCACATCGTATTTACTGTCACATTAACTTCCACGCATATACTTATATCATTCGTATTATGGTTCATCCTCATTTGGATGACTACTGAATGCTCCTTGAGCATCGATCATTCGAGTCACAAGCCGGCATTATTCAGCTCGGTGTTTCACTTTATACACACATACTATTAAGCTAACTGCACTTTTTTAGCAATAACGTCGTCCATCCTTAAATATTTCTTGAACTTGATCCACATAACTACCGCTTCTGCGGTCTCACAATATCGGGAGGTATCCCCACTCTTAAAGCAGTGGTTCGTTTACCACTCCATTCACTTATACATCATAAACTTCTACAGTCAATCGAATTTATATAACATATCTTGCTTATGGCTTATAAGCCTTATTTGCCTTGAGCTGCGCTCATTATAGGCTGTTCACACACATGTACTTCTCTGTACAACATTATATGGTTTGGATATTATACTGAGCTCCATGACAAGGTCGTTGCATTCCGTTTCCTTTCATGGGATGCCCCTTAAGATTGTCAGTCCGTCTCCTGACAACTTACGTCTAAACTGGGTGTTAGTTTCAACCCTTGTGTTTCTGTCATGTCATTTGGTGCCATTATTGTTGATGTAAACACCCTTCGAGGATTGCTCCTGGGTGTTGCTAAATTATTCCATCACATCTGGCTTACACTTATTGGTATATTCGGTTAGCCACGCCGTTTGCGTTCTTAACTGGTTTATTATCTTCTTCTGTGAAGATCAACATTTCCTGGTATTGTAGGTATTCATTCTGGGAGTTTCATCCCGTTCATTGCACGTTAATGTGTCCACATTAGGCATCTGCCTCGCCATGCACAGGCTGGGTCTCGTTCCAGCTATCATGTTTATCCCTGAGGATCCTTAAGACATATGTAATGTCTTTACATAACAGTTTGTGCCCTTCGCACTTCCTAACTCTTAAACATTTCCTTGAGAGGAATTCACTAATCCTTTTAGTCTCACTAACTTAACTGAGTTCCTTAGCTTCAACTATTCCTTGTAATCCTTAGCTCTTGTTTGATTTATACTGCTGACCGTAGACGGAGTCGACTACTCCCCGTGTTTCGGACTCTACTCGTATACATATATGGGGTATCATACTGATACATTACTACTTACCCAACTAACCCATAAGTAGGTCTGTCAGGCCCACATGCTCCTATCGGAGTGCGGTCGTCCCACAACACAGTTGGTACACTTGCAGTGTCCGTCACACGCCTAGGTGAAGTATTCTGTTGTCAACTCCCTTATATTGTCCCGTGACAATATTCATTCCTTGCTTCCCGAACTTAATCGAGGGAAGGTTTATCCATTGTTGTATCTCATCAACTGCTCTTGGTTTTACTGGATTGGTTTAAAAGAAGGTTGGAAAGAAGTGTTGGTTTGAAAGAAAATCTGGTTTTGAAAGAAAAAGGGTTTGAGTAAATCTGAGTTGAAAGAAAAATTTTCATGGCTTCACAACATCTTCTTACCTTAACCAAGTCTAGCTTCTTGCTGACTGGTATACTTCCAATTACAAAGGTCAGGCTGTTAAGCCCTTCCATGGTTATAATGTTCACACTTAACTTCATGGTACTTTACTAAGTACTTGTAGTGGTTATAAATTTCCCGAACAGCCCTGTTTAGCAGCACTTGCTATAGCAAGTGCGCCATGCTAACTGGCTATCGGTTTAACACATACCGGTTGTGGTATTGTTTTTATCCGCACTGTCATCAGTGGCCTTGTTGGCCCTCACTGATCTTACTGCCTTGTCAATAACTCTTCTAGGTGACTTCTCACTGTCTTCACATGACGATCATCAACTAGGGTGTTTCCCATTCTGGGAGACCCCTTTTTTTTTCTTAGTATTGTATTCTCTTTGTAGCCTGTTCCACGTATTTGGGCACTACGTTGTAGTTCCCTTGTCGGTTGGTATACCGTTGGTGTATTATTTATCAGCTGTGGTTCCGTAGACACTTGTCTCGGTTTTCAGTAATCCAATTCTTGCCTGTTGCACGGTTAGTGCGTTGCAAGCTGGTTACTCTCGACTGCTCTGCATGTCGACCCAGGTTGCCGGAAATTCTATTCTCCTATACACAAAATCCTTCATTCATTGCTATGAAATGCGGTTAACATTGTTCAGATGGAAACCGCCTCCGGGATTCCCAGTTTTCGGGATCTACCGTATGACAGGTTCTCCGTACCTTTGGAGGTACTTAATAACAGCCAGATCGGGTTTTCCGAGTAAGAAGGACTTTCATCTCTCTGGCGTTCTTTCCCCAAGTTATAAAACAGGGATTGTGGAGGGTGGGAAGGATATTGTAGGTTTCCAGTACACACTGGTAATACCTAAATAGCGTATCTCTCACACTATCACTCAACCCTTAACCCAAAGTACTAAAATCCTAACTCGGTACTTCCTAAGCTCGGTAGTTCAGTCATCAGAGCGATACTTCGCTCTGATACCACTTTTTGTAACACCCCATCCAACAACAAATACATAACAACAATCTGCAGCGGAATAAACAACTCATCAAATAATTCAACTCGCTGGTGTTACACGCCGTTAACCACCCACGTGGCTAACAAGGCTAATACACATACATTGTACCGGTCTGATGGGCTAAATTCCCGAGCGACTACACATTACTATCCCTTTCTATTAACAACAACAACAATGTACACCTTTCAACTATACCGAGTATTTATAAATTGATGCCGACAACAACTTCGGTCTTACTACACCTACTGTATATATATACTTAAATGAATACCCATGTACAATGACTACCCGTCCTACTCTCGAACGGCTTCCAGCTCTCTGTACCTGAAATAGGAAAAAAAAAGAGAAAGGGTGGCCCCCAAGGGGCTCAGCACCTTTGCTGGTATGGTAATCCCGCAGCCCACATGCTACCGGGCCACGCACAACTAATTGTCGTCTTAGCATGCGATTGATTATATTTAAATCATGCATGTAACAGTAACCACACTACACATAATCATTTCGCCTCAACGGGCTCGACAAACGGATAATACATCCTTACTTAATAAGTCACTCAAGGTATTCAATATCCCTAGAGTGTTCCTCCTCTAATGGAGCTACTTCCTTAACAGACGACACTTACCCTTAAGTCGGGTTAACCTTAAACGCCTCTTTCCTCGAACTGGGATTCATATCCATGATCCACATACTCCACATTTTACAACATATAACATACACTACATAACAACACTTAACAACACTTTGCACGTTTCCACGTGCACAACATAACACCGTAATAGATATTGCATCACAACCAAAAATACATAACATAACCGGAATGGTCCTCTTAGGAACCGACCCAAACATTGTTTATACACTGGTGAGCCTAGAGAATGTTGCCAGTCTCATGATAAGCTCGTTATACAATAACAACAACACTCATTACCGTCCTAATAGTTGGACGAGTAACTTAAGTTAAGGCGGTTCGGGTTTGGAGGCCCGAACACACCACAAACACATGTTCCCCCTAAACCGATCATAAGTCAGAATAGCTAAGCTTTGGAGTAAGCTAATGGGAGATCATAACCCGTGAGGGAAACAACCATAACAAAGAGAAGGGTAAGGCTAGGAAGGATACCCTCTCCCAAACAACGCGCGACCGGCCAAACCGGATTCCTCACTACTGTTAGTACATACTTACTTAGATATTAGTTAGAACCCCACTATGGAGTCTATCACATCTACACATCATACAGTATTACAACTGTGTTAGACACACAAGGGAGATTCCCTACATTCACATACACATGTCACACATTTAACACACGCATAGCCGTGGTTAGTACGTCCCATGGTTCGGGTCGTTTAATCCAATACCGAACTCTCATGTGATCCTAGACTCAGTTAACTAAGGTTAACACTGCCGAGGTTAAATGGTATCGGAGTTGAACACGCCACATATATGAATTACTGTAAACTCATTACATGTTTTAATCTTACAACGTGGCAAACACACAGAAAAACACATTGGCATACAAGCCGGTGTAATCCGGTAGGACACAGGTTGCAAGAAAACCATACCTGTCACCGGAGTCCACTTTACCACGTCCACTTATGTTCCTCGAGCAATTCTCGAACAACTGTTAACATCACATGTGTTTTTATTAACATCGGGGTTGCTTGGTTATTTAATGTCTAATGCTCATAATTTTTCCCCGTTAACTTAATTACATAACTTCACTTTTTAACTTGTTTTACTTTCACATTTTATTACAACTTTTCACCCACTTAATTGTCATTAAAACTCACCTAACATGTCCTTAACAACCTTATAACATCATTACCTATCAATCCCCATCATCACATATCATTTCATAATCTTAAACCATGTTTTTGGTCCGACCGGACTTGCCGACCGGACTTGTCCATGTCCGGTCGATTCCAGAACACATTTCCGTCAAAATTTTCTACTCCGACCGGACTTATAAGTCCGGTCCCATGTCCGGTCCATTCCAGAGAGTTTCTTCCCTTTGTAAATTTAGCCCGACCGGACTTGCCAAGTCCGGTCCTATGTCCGGTCCATTCCAGAAGCTAATTCTCGCAGGGTAAACTGGGCCCGACCGAACTTGCAAGTCCGGTCGCAAGTCCGGTCTGCCCCAAATCCTTGTTTCCCTTTTTTCATTCAACTCCAAACTTCACCCCATATGACCTAGTACATCCTAACCTCTTTTGGGCACCTTAAACACACCTTAAGACATCCTTAAACACTCATAAAACTCATTATCTAATTCCTTAAGCCTTTACCCATTTCTTCACAAAATTCCTAACACTCACAATGTTTTCTCCTAGTCTTACAAGTGGTGTTTCACCAATAATGACCACTACACCAAGGTGTTTCCTCTACACCTTAACATCTTCTCTCAACTTATTTTCTTACTAACTAAATCTCCTTTTTCACATTGTACCTAAACATCACTTATTCCTTGAACATCAACCTTACCTAAACCTTAAACAACTTCTCCAAGACTTAAATACATTCTCAAGTCACACATTGCATTCCTAGAATTTCTAAGATAACACCTAAATCCTTGCATCACTCTAAATCACCTTAATACATGCTTTCTTCTCAAGTAACATTCATTCACCTTTAACCCTTCCTAGTTCACCAAAACTCACTTAAAACACTTAGAACTTCTTACACATTTCCCAAATTTGGCCATAGCTTCTCTTGTATATACTCACATCCAACCGCTCAGGTTTTTACCTTATTTCATTCAAGAACACCTAAAATCCATCCAACACATTTTTATACACAAACTTCACACATTTAGCACTACATCACAATATAGTGCATAACTTAAATTGCTTGGCACTTAGGCCCTTAAACATGGCTCTTAGGCCCTTAAATTGCATAAACCATAAACACTGAATTTCCCACATACTAATGCCTTTGACCTGCAATTACACCCAACAATACATATTCCTTTAATAAAACTCCTTGAGAGCATTTTACTAGCTCATTCACCATTGGCTCCTTAGGTATTTTATTAAGCAAATCAAGCTCATTTTCCTAAGGCATTTAAACTACATTAAGATAGCTTGTTTACCTCTTTTTCCTCACAAACTTCTTTCTTGTTTCCTTGTAAAACCGATGGGGTGTTTGGTTGTTTGTCAACTTCTAAACAATGTACAAATAATAGAATGAGTATTCAAGCATTATGCTTCATCTCATTGTAAACCCTAGTTACACATATTGTTTTAACACATTAAGGTAATTGTTTTACCTTGGAATTGGAAGAGAACTTGAATAAGTATCAAGAGAGGACTCCTCCTAGCCCTTGGAAGATTCAAATGAAGCTAAAACAAGCAAGGTAAATACACCATGGTGTGGTGAATTTTCGGTCAACATGAAAACATGGAGGAAACATGGATTTTCTTTGAGATTCCTTACCTAGAAGCAAAGGAGAGTAATAATATGTGGAAAGACAAGCTCAAGCTCCATCAATGGTGGAACTCCATGGCACCGAAATGGGGTTCTTGAAGTTTTGAGAAGATAGAAATGAAGAGCTTGATGAGAGGAAGAGGTGGTGTTTGTTTTTGATTGGTTAAGTGAGCTAGGTTTTACAAGGGTTCAAAGGTGGACTTCCATGGTGGTGGTGCTGTATGAACGTGAGAGAACAGCAAGAAGGGAGGAAGAAGAAGTTGAAACCGTGTGAAATGGAGAAGGAATGAGAGAAATGAGATAAGATTGCTTTAAGAAGATATTTGTAACTTATAAAGCAAATAGTACTTTACTTTAAGCTTAACTTTACTTATTTGATTTCTTTTACATGTTGGTGACTCACACCATGAAAAACCGGCCCCCATATGCCTAGGAGGGTATAATAGTCTTTGTTGACCAATTTAATTACTTATAACATTATATGTTACAAACTAGCTTATAAAAGTTACTATTCACAAACTAAGGCACATAGAAGTGAAATTTTTGATTTCCCATTGATATAGCCACCCAAATGTGATACTATATAGTACACATGTTAATTAAAAGTAATGATGGACATTTAGCCATTCAAAACTCATTTACAAGACAATTTTTCAAAAACGTGCTTTAAGACTCCTTAAAGCACATTTTGTGTTTTAACTTGTTTTCAAGCTTGGTTTTCTTTAGTAATTGGTTTAATATGTTCATTAACACATTTATAAAGTATAGGTATGACCATTAGGTCTTATACACATTTATCCCAAGCTTAGAGCACATTTTTGCTCATATTGACTTTAAGGTATTTATTTGTGTTTTGTTTGGTTTCATTGTCTTCCAAAGCTTCCTAAGGACTTATTTAGCCTTATTAAATCATAATTGAATATTATTTAGTCTTGGTAGGCTCTTTGGGTCCTAACCAAGTTCACTCATAGCTTAGAGCATGTTTTTGCTCAAACTGTGTCTTAGTGCTTTATTGCACTTTACTATGTTTTAAATTGTCCACTGATGTTTCTAAGGCACTTTTTAGCCTTTATATAACATAGTTTGATATTTAAACCACATATCAAGGTTTGGGGTATTTCAATCTACCCCCCTTAAAAGAACTTCGTCCTCGAAGTTCACATTTCCACACATCATTAGATTAGAACACAGGAATCACTTGGAAATAAACTTCCATAACCAAACACACTTTACATCACAACCTCGGACTTAATGGTCCGGGCAACATTCACATCCACACATAACATAACATATCCACATGATAACCTCGGACTCTTTGGTCCGGGTATCTTAACAACACTTACACATACATAACAACCCCTTGGACTCACTGGTCATGGGTAACATCACAACATTTGGACACATAGGTCCCCATAACATAACAGTCTTCAGACACTTAGGTCTATGTAACACAACACATTTAGACTCATAGGTCTCAATAGCATACACTTTTAGGAGATCAAGTCAAAATAACATTTATTACACATACCACACACATGTCATAGCATGAATAACAATCAAAAATATCTTTTACATACACACTGTGATCCCGCAGAACCCGGTCGCGATGGACACCTTCCGTCCCCGTGCCTTTGGGAGATTAAAACAATCACTTAAGTTTAAAATTTCCTTGTGAGGTTAAGTAAGAAGACTTTAATTACGTAAAGTATCCATCAACGTTTTATAACTACCAATTTAAAATCCTTTTGAAAACACACACAACTCCAAGTCCAACTTAAGCTCTTTGCTTCTTTTCTTAGCGTGGTTATTTGTGACCACTTATAGGGAGCTTCAAGAATCATCCAACCCTGATGTGATCAGCATCAGTGTAGAACTATCCTTCCACTCCAATTTGTGTTCGGCTTCCCTTGATCACATGCAAATCAAGTTCCACCTCCCACTTCATTTTCAAGCATCAAGTAAATCACTCATTTCCAATTTTCTATCTTTTTAATCATTCTAATCATGATCATACATCTCCAAAGGATAGAACTTCGTCTATCAGTTACCTCCACTCACATTAATCCTGTTGCCTAGGGAATCTTATTCTCACTAGGTTCTATGTCGGTATCATGCCCTTTCTTGAATCACTATATAGTATGTATATACACATATATTTTATCAAAATACAACACACAACTTCACATTTATACACTGTCGGGGCTTTTGTTCCCCCGGGGGCTTCTCTACTCCCCACACTTGTACTATCACACACAACTGTTAACAAATACACACACTTATCACAATGGTATTCGCATCTTCTGTGCGCAATTACCACAATTAAACCATGAATGAATGTGTATGTTTACGTAACACACACCAATCATCAAAACAATAATATAATTTTGTGCTATGCACAATATAAATCACATACACTACGTACACTTGTACGGTAATATACACTAAGTGGTTTTGCGCTCTACCCCCCTTAAAAGGGATTACGCCCACGTAATCAATCACTAAACATTGGCTTAAATGTTCTGCCGTCGTGAAGTGTTTTAGCTTCCACGCGGTCTATTACACAATGGATTCTGATTAGAGGATCTTAACCATATTGGCGGTTTAGTTCCTAAACCAAGAATTCTCATTGGAGTTTGTTTAAACTCTTAGTTGGTTTCGATTTTGGCCTGTTAGGCTTCTAGGCGTTAATAATTAGCCATTCACTCGTGTTCACCATGTACATTCAACACTTGAATCACTGGCTCACTAGTTTCTGCTGCGAAACTCTAATAACTGTAGAGCTTAATTGCTCCATTTGTTATTCTTACTGTATTGTATATCCCCAATTGTCACCTTCATCTTGGTAACAATGGTTTCTCAACCGACGCGTGGTATCTCTTACCGTTAGCGAATTCGGTGAGTTATAAACTTTCTATCTACTTCCATAACGATTTACTGTGTATACAGCTATGTATTTCACAATGATTGACTTGTTCCCTTCCGACTTACTGTCGGTTGAGATTGAGCTACTACCTAGTGTGTAGTGCTCTCTCAGCTATTTACAACATTTGGGGTATATTCCGTACCGATATTTAGCAGTTAGTGCTACTGTAGTCACTTACTGTTAATCATGTCTCCACATTTGGTTTTGTACAAGCACTCTTTTTGGTGCGGCCTTGCATTTCCTATGCATCGGCCATTATAACATTATTGCTCCACAATTAACATGTTTCCAATTCCTAGCTATCCCACTCGATCATTACTGCGCAAGTGCAATACCAAAACACTCAGTCATACAGAGTGCAGAGGCGTAAACTCTTGACAGTAAATCCCTTATGTGATTCGCCATGGAATTCACACTAAGTTTCTTATCACCTAGTACCGACCATTAGCTTATTGCCCAGTGTGTGTATCATCACTTCTTGCATATCCATTGAGTTTAACTCATAACTGATCTTATCCGCCACAACACTTATACAACGGCCGCTTACTGCGCCCGTACTTATTGTATAACACTAACTCATCGTATTTACTGTCACATTAACTTCCAACGCATATACTTATATCATTCGTATTATGGTTCATCCTCATTTGGATGACTACTGAATGCTCCTTGAGCATCGATCATTCGAGTCACAAGCCGGCTTATTCAGCTCGGTGTTTCACTTTATACACACATACTATTAAGCTAACTGCACTTTTTTAGCAATAACGTCGTCCATCCTTAATATTTCTTGAACTTGATCCACATAACTACCGTTCTGCGGCTCACAATATCGGAGGTATCCCCACTCTTAAAGCAGTGGTTCGTTACCACTCCATTCACTTATACATCATAAACTTCTACAGTCAATCGAATTTATATAACATATCTTGCTTATGGCTTATAAGCCTTATTGCCTTGAGCTGCGCTCATTATAGGCTGTTCACACACATGTACTTCTCTGTACAACATTATATGGTTTGGATATTATACTGAGCTCCATGACAAGGTCGTTGCATTCCGTTTCCTTCCTTTCATGGGATGCCCCTTAAGATTGTCAGTCCGTCTCCTGACAACTTACGTCTAACTGGGTGTTAGTTTCAACCCTTGTGTTTCTGTCATGTCATTTGGTGCCATTATTGTTGATGTAAACAACCCTTCGAGGATTGCTCCGGGTGTTGCTAAATTATTCCATCACATCTGGCTTACACTTATTGGTATATTCGGTTAGCCAGCCGTTTGCGTCTTAACTGGTTTATTATCTTCTTCTGTGAAGATCAACATTTCCTGGTATTGTAGGTATTCATTCTGGGAGTTTCATCCCGTTCATTGCACGTTAATGTGTCCACATTAGGCATCTGCCTCGCCATGCACAGGCTGGGTCTCGTTCAGCTATCATGTTTATCCCTGAGGATCCTTAAGACATATGTAATGTCTTTACATAACAGTTTGTGCCCTTCGCACTTCCTAACTCTTAAACATTTCCTTGAGAGGAATTCACTAATCCTTTTAGTCTCACAACTTAACTGAGTTCCTTAGCTTCAACTATTCCTTGTAATCCTTAGCTCTTGTTTGATTTATACTGCTGACCGTAGACGGAGTCGACTACTCCCCGTGTTTCGGACTCTACTCGTATACATATATGGGGTATCATACTGATACATTACTACTTACCCAACTAACCCATAAGTAGGTCTGTCAGGCCCCATGCTCCTATCGGAGTGCGGTCGTCCCACAACACAGTTGGTACACTTGCAGTGTCCGTCACACGCCTAGGTGAAGTTTCTGTTGTCAACTCCCTTATATTGTCCCGTGACAATATTCATTCCTTGCTTCCCGAACTTAATCGAGGGAAGGTTTATCCATTGTTGTATCTCATCAACTGCTCTTGGTTTTACTGGATTGGTTTTAAAAGAAGGTTGGAAAGAAGTGTTGGTTTGAAAAAAATCTGGTTTTGAAAGAAAAAAGGGTTTGAGTAAATCTGAGTTGAAAGAAAAATTTTCATGGCTTCAAACATCTTCTTACCTTAACCAAGTCTAGCTTCTTGCTGACTGTATACTTCCAATTACAAAGGTCAGGCTGTTAAGCCCTTCCATGGTTATAATGTTCACACTTAACTTCATGGTACTTTACTAAGTACTTGTAGTGGTTATAAATTTCCCGAACAGCCCTGTTATAGCAGCACTTGCTATAGCAGTGCGCCATGCTAACTGGCTATCGGTTTAACACATACCGGTTGTGGTATTGTTTTTATCCGCACTGTCATCAGTGGCCTTGTTGGCCCTCACTGATCTTACTGCCTTGTCAATAACTCTTCAGGTGACTTCTCACTGTCTTCACATGACGATCATCAACTAGGGTGTTTCCCATTCTGGGAGACCCCTTTTTTTTCTTAGTATTGTATTCTTTTGTAGCCTGTTCCACGTATTTGGGCACTACGTTGTAGTTCCCTTGTCGGTTGGTATACCGTTGGTGTATTATTTATCATGTGGTTCCGTAGACACTTGTCTCGGTTTCAGTAATCCAATTCTTGCCTGTTGCACGGTTAGTGCGTTGCAAGCTGGTTACTCTCGACTGCTTGCAGTCGACCCAGGTTGCCGGAAATTCTATTCTCCTATACACAAAATCCTCATTCATTGCTATGAAATGCGGAACATTGTTCAGATGGAAACCGCCTCCGGGATTCCCAGTTTTCGGGATCTACCGTATGACAGGTTCTCCGTACCTTTGGAGGTACTTAATAACAGCCAGATCGGGTTTTCCGAGTAAGAGAGGACTTTCATCTCTCTGGCGTTCTTTCCCCAAGTTATAAAACAGGGATGTGGAGGGTGGGAAGGTATTGTAGGTTTCCAGTACACACTGGTAATACCTAAATAGCGTATCTCTCACACTATCACTCAACCCTTAACCCAAAGTACTAAAATCCTAACTCGGTACTTCCTAAGCTCGGTAGTTCAGTCATCAGAGCGATACTTCGCTCTGATACCACTTTTTGTAACACCCCATCCAACAACAAATACATAACAACAATCTGCAGCGGAATAAACAACTCATCAAATAATTCAACTCGCTGGTGTTACACGCCGTTAACCACCCACGTGGCTAACAAGGCTAATACACATACATTGTACCGGTCTGATGGGCTAAATTCCCGAGCGACTACACATTACTATCCCTTTCTATTAACAACAACAACAATGTACACCTTTCAACTATACCGAGTATTTATAAATTGATGCCGACAAACAACTTCGGTCTTACTACACCTACTGTATATATATACTTAAATGAATACCCATGTACAATGACTACCCGTCCTACTCTCGAACGGCTTCCAGCTCTCTGTACCTGAAATAGGAAAAAAAAAGAGAAAGGGTGGCCCCAAGGGCTCAGCACCTTTGCTGGTATGGTAATCCCGCAGCCCACATGCTACCGGGCCACGCACAACTAATTGTCGTCTTAGCATGCGATTGATTATATTTAAATCATGCATGTAACAGTAACCACACTACACATAATCATTTCGCCTCAACGGGCTCGACAAACGGATAATACATCCTTACTTAATAAGTCACTCAAGGTATTCAATATCCCTAGAGTGTTCCTCCTCTAATGGAGCTACTTCCTTAACAGACGACACTTACCCTTAAGTCGGGTTAACCTTAAACGCCTCTTTCCTCGAACTGGGATTCATATCCATGATCCACATACTCCACATTTTACAACATATAACATACACTACATAACAACACTTAACAACACTTTGCACGTTTCCACGTGCACACATAACACCGTAATAGATATTGCATCACAACCAAAAATACATAACATAACCGGAATGGTCCTCTTAGGAACCGACCCAAACATTGTTATACACTGGTGAGCCTAGAGAATGTTGCCAGTCTCATGATAAGCTCGTTATACAATAACAACAACACTCATTACCGTCCTAATAGTTGGACGAGTAACTTAAGTTAAGGCGGTTCGGGTTTGGAGGCCCGAACACACCACACAAACACATGTTCCCCCTAAACCGATCATAAGTCAGAATAGCTAAGCTTTGGAGTAAGCTAATGGGAGATCATAACCCGTGAGGGAAACAACCATAACAAAGAGGGTAAGGCTAGGAAGGATACCCTCTCCCAAACAACGCGCGACCGGCCAAACCGGATTCCTCACTACTGTTAGTACATACTTACTTAGATATTAGTTAGAACCCCACTATGGAGTCTATCACATCTACACATCATACAGTATTACAACTGTGTTAGACACACAAGGGAGATTCCCTACATTCACATACACATGTCACACATTTAACACACGCATAGCCGTGGTTAGTACGTCCCATGGTTCGGGTCGTTTAATCCAATACCGAACTCTCATGTGATCCTAGACTCAGTTAACTAAGGTTAACACTGCCGAGGTTAAATGGTATCGGAGTTGAACACGCCACATATATGAATTACTGTAAACTCATTACATGTTTTAATCTTACAACGTGGCAAACAAAAAAACACAAAAACACATTGGCATACAAGCCGTGTGTAATCCGGTAGGACACAGGTTGCAAGAGAAACCATAACCTGTCACCGGAGTCCACTTTACCACGTCCCTAATATGTTCCTCGAAAGCATTCTCGAACAACTGTTAACATCACATGTGTTTTTATTAACATCGGGTTGCTTGGTATTTAATGTCTAATGCTCATAATTTTTCCCCGTTAACTTAATTACATACTTCACTTTTTAACTTGTTTACTTTCACATTTTATTACAACTTTTCCCCACTTAATTGTCATTAAAACTCACCTAACATGTCCTTAACAACCTTATAACATCATACTATCATCCCCATCATCACATATCATTTCATAATCTTAAACCATGTTTTTGGTCCGACCGGACTTGCCGACCGGACTTGTCCATGTCCGGTCGATTCCAGAACACATTTCCGTCAAAATTTTCTACTCCGACCGACTTATAAGTCCGGTCCCATGTCCGGTCCATTCCAGAGAGTTTCTTCCCTTTGTAAATTTAGCCCGACCGGACTTGCCAAGTCCGGTCCTATGTCCGGTCCATTCCAGAAGCTAATTCTCGCAGGGTAACTGGGCCCGACCGAACTTGCAAGTCCGGTCGCAAGTCCGTCTGCCCCAAATCCTTGTTTCCCTTTTTTCATTCAACTCCAAACTTCACCCCATATGACCTAGTACATCCTAACCTCTTTTGGGCACCTTAAACACACCTTAAGACATCCTTAAACACTCATAAACTCATTATCTAATTCCTTAAGCCTTTACCCATTTCTTCACAAAATTCCTAACACTCACAATGTTTTCTCCTAGTCTTACAAGTGGTGTTTCACCAATAATGACCACTACACCAAGGTGTTTCCTCTACACCTTAACATCTTCTCTCAACTTATTTTCTTACTAACTAAATCTCCTTTTCACATTGTACCTAAACATCACTTATTCCTTGAACATCAACCTTACCTAAACTTAAACAACTTCTCCAAGACGTAAATACATTCTCAAGTCACATTGCATTCCTAGAATTTCTAAGATAACACCTAAATCCTTGCAATCACTCTAATCACCTTAATACATGCTTTCTTCTCAAGTCATTCATTCACCTTTAAACCCTTCCTATTCACCAAAACTCACTTAAAACACTTAGAACTTCTTACACATTTCCCAAATTTGGCCATAGCGTTCTCTTGTATATACTTACTCACATCCAACCGCTCAGGTTTTTCACCTTATTTCATTCAAGAACTACCTAAAATCCATCAAAACACATTTTTATACACAAACTTCACACATTTAGCACTACATCACAATATAGTGCATACTTAAATTGCTTGGCCTTAGGCCCTTAAACAACTGGCTCTTAGGCCCTTAAATTGCATAAACCATAAACACTGAATTCCCACATACTAATGCCTTTGACCTGCAATTACACCCAACCAATACATATTCCTTTAATAACTCCTTGAGAGCATTTACTAGCTCATTCACCATTGGCTCCTTAGTATTTTATTAAGCAAATCAAGCTCATTTCCTAAGGCATTTAAAAACTATTAAGATGCTTTTTACCCTTACCTCTTTTTTCCTCACAAACTTCTTTCTTGTTTCCTTGTAAAACCGATGGGGTGTTTGGTTGTTTGTCAACTTCTAAACAATTACAAATAATAGAATGAGTATTCAAGCATTATGCTTCTCATCTCATTGTAAACCCTAGTTACACATATTGTTTTAACACATTAAGGTAATTGTTTTACCTTGGAATTGGAGAGAACTTGAATAAGTATCAAGAGAGGACTCCTCCTAGCCCTTGGAAGATTCAAATGAAGCTAAAACAAGCAGGTAAATACACCATGGTGAGGTGAATTTCGGTCAACATGAAAACATGGAGGAAACATGGATTTTCTTTGAGATTCCTTACCTAGAAGCAAAAGAGTAATAAAGTATGTGGAAAGACAATCTCAAGCTCCATCAATGGTGGAACTCCATGGCACCGAAATGGGGTTCTTGAGTTTTGAGAAGATAGACAATGAAGAGCTTGATGAGAGGAAGAGAATGGTGGTGTTTGTTTTTGATTTGGTTAAGTGAGCAGGTTTTACAAGGGTTCAAAGGTGGACTTCCATGGTGGTGGTGCTGTATAACGTGAGAGAACAGCAAGAAGGGAGAGAGCGTTGAAACCGTGTGAACTGGAGAAGGAATGAGAGAATGAGATAAGATTGCTTTAAGAAGATATTTGTAACTTATAAAGCAAATGTACTTTACTTTAAGCTTAACTTTACTTATTTGATTTCTTTTACATGTTGGTGACTCACACCATGAAAAACCGGCCCCCATATGCCTAGGAGGGTATAAGATCTTTGTTGACCAATTTAATTACTTATAACATTATATGTTTACAAACTAGCTTATAAAAGTTACTATTCACAAACTAAGGCACATAGAAGTGAAATTTTTGATTTCCCATTGATATAGCCACCCAAATGTGATACTATATAGTACACATGTTAATTAAAGAGTAATGATGGACATTTAGCCATTCAAAAACTCATTTACAAGACAATTTTTTCAAAAACGTGCTTTAAGACTCCTTAAAGCACATTTGTGTTTTAACTTGTTTTCAAGCTTGGTTTCTTTAGTAATTGGTTTAATATGTTCATTTAACACATTTATAAAGTATAGGTATTGACCATTAGGTCTTATACACATTTATCCCAAGCTTAGAGCACATTTTTGCTCATATTGACTTTAAGGTATTTATTTGTGTTTTGTTGGTTTCATTGTCTTCCAAAGCTTCCTAAGGACTTATTTAGCCTTATTAAATCATAATTGAATATTATTAGTCTTGGTAGGCTCTTTGGGTCCTAACCAAGTTCACTCATAGCTTAGAGCATGTTTTTGCTCAAACTGTGTCTTAGTGCTTTATTGCACTTTACTATGTTTTAAATTGTCCACTGATGTTTTCTAAGGCACTTGTTTTAGCTTTATATAACATTAGTTTTTGATATTTAAACACCACATATCAAGGTTTGGGGGGTATATTCATCTACCCCCCTTTAAAGAACTTCGTCCTCGAAGTTCACATTTCCACACATCATTAGATTAGAACACAGGAATCACTTGGAAATAAACTTCCATAACCAAACACACTTTACATCACAACCTCGGACTTAATGGTCGGGCAACACATTCACATCCACACATAACATAACATATCCACATGATAACCTCGGACTCTTTGTCCGGGTATCTTAACAACACTTACACATACATAACAACCCCCTTGGACTCACTGGTCATGGGTAAACCTCACAACATTTGGACACATAGGTCCCCATAACATAACAGTCTTCAGACACTTAGGTCTATGTAACAACACATTTAGACTCATAGGTCTCAATAGCATACACTTAGGAGATCAAAGTCAAAATAAACATTTATACACATACCACACAACATGTCATAGCATGAATAACAATCAAAAATATCTTTTCATACACACTGTGATCCCGCAGAACCCGGTCGCGATGGACACCTTCCGTCCCGTGCCTTTGGGAGATTAAAACAATCACTTAAGTTTAAAATTTCCTTGTGAGGTTAAGTAAGAAGACTTTAATTACGTAAAGTATCCATCAACGTTTTATAACTACCAATTTAAAATCCTTTTGAAAACACACACAACTCCAAGTCCACTTAAGCTCTTGCTTCTTCTTTTCTTAGCGTGGTTATTGTGACCACTTATAGGGAGCTTCAAGAATCATCCAACCCTGATGTGATCAGCATCAGTGTAGAACTATCCTTCCACTCCAATTTGTGTTCGGCTTCCCTTGATCACATGCAAATCAAGTTTCCACCTCCCACTCATTTTCAGCATCAATAAATCGCTCATTTCCAATTTTCTATCTTTTTAATCATTCTAATCATGATCATACATCTCCAAAGGATAGAACTCCGTCTATCAGTTACCTCCTCCACTCACATTAATCCTGTTGCCCAGGGAATCTTATTCTCACTAGGTTCTATGTCGGTATCATGCCCTTTCTTGAATCACTATATAGTATGTATACACATATATTTTATCAAAATACACACACAACTTCACATTTATACTGTCGGGGCTTTTGTTCCCCCGGGGGCTTCTCTACTCCCCACACTTGTACTATCACACACAACTGTTAACAAATACACACACTTATCACAATGGTATTCGCATCTTCTGTGCGCAATTACCACAATTAAACCATGAATGAATGTGTATGTTTACGTAACACACACCAATCATCAAAACAATAATATAATTTTGTGCTATGCACAATATAAATCACATACACTACGTCACTTGTACGGTAATATACACTAAGTGGTTTTGCGCTCTACCCCCCTTAAAAGGGATTACGCCCACGTAATCAATCACTAAACATTGGCTTAAATGTTCTGCCGTCGTGAAGTGTTTTAGCTTCCACGCGGTCTATTACACAATGGATTCTGATTAGAGGATCTTAACCATATTGGCGGTTTAGTTCCTAAACCAAGAATTCTCATTGGAGTTTGTTTAAACTCTTAGTTGGTTTCGATTTTGGCCTGTTAGGCTTCTAGGCGTTAATAATTAGCCATTCACTCGTGTTCACCATGTACATTCAACACTTGAATCACTGGCTCACTAGTTTCTGCTGCGAAACTCTAATAACTGTAGAGCTTAATTGCTCCATTTGTTATTCTTACTGTATTGTATATCCCCAATTGTCACCTTCATCTTGGTAACAATGGTTTCTCAACCGACGCGTGGTATCTCTTACCGTTAGCGAATTCGGTGAGTTATAAACTTTCTATCTACTTCCATAACGATTTACTGTGTATACAGCTATGTATTTCACAATGATTGACTTGTTCCCTTCCGACTTACTGTCGGTTGAGATTGAGCTACTACCTAGTGTGTAGTGCTCTCTCAGCTATTTACAACATTTGGGGTATATTCCGTACCGATATTTAGCAGTTAGTGCTACTGTAGTCACTTACTGTTAATCATGTCTCCACATTTGGTTTTGTACAAGCACTCTTTATGGTGCGGCCTTGCATTTCCTATGCATCGGCCATTATAACATTATTGCTCCACAATTAACATGTTTCCAATTCCTAGCTATCCCACTCGATCATTACTGCGCAAGTGCAATACCAAAACACTCAGTCATACAGAGTGCAGAGGCGTAAACTCTTGACAGTAAATCCCTTATGTGATTCGCCATGGAATTCACACTAAGTTTCTTATCACCTAGTACCACCGACCATTAGCTTATTGCCCAGTGTGTGTATCATCACTTGCTTGCATATCCATTGAGTTTAACTCATAACTGATCTTATCCGCCACAACACTTATACAACGGCCGCTTACTGCGCACCGTACTTATGTATAACACTAACTCACATCGTATTTACTGTCACATTAACTTCCACGCATATACTTATATCATTCGTATTATGGTTCATCCTCATTTGGATGACTACTGAATGCTCCTTGAGCATCGATCATTCGAGTCACAAGCCGGCATTATTCAGCTCGGTGTTTCACTTTATACACACATACTATTAAGCTAACTGCTTTTTTAGCAATAACGTCGTCCATCCTTAAATATTTCTTGAACTTGATCCACATAACTACCGCTGCTTCGGTCTCACAATATCGGGAGGTATCCCCACTCTTAAAGCAGTGGTTCGTTTACCACTCCATTCACTTATACATCATAAACTTCTACAGTCAATCGAATTATATAACATATCTTGCTTATGGCTTATAAGCCTTATTTGCCTTGAGCTGCGCTCATTATAGGCTGTTCACACACATGTACTTCTCTGTACAACATTATATGGTTTGGATATTATACTGAGCTCCATGACAAGGTCGTTGCATTCCGTTTCCTTTCATGGGATGCCCCTTAAGATTGTCAGTCCGTCTCCTGACAACTTACGTCTAAACTGGGTGTTAGTTTCAACCCTTGTCTTTCTGTCATGTCATTTGGTGCCATTATTGTTGATGTAAACACCCTTCGAGGATTGCTCCTGGGTGTTGCTAAATTATTCCATCACATCTGGCTTACACTTATTGGTATATTCGGTTAGCCACGCCGTTTGCGTTCTTAACTGGTTTATTATCTTCTTCTGTGAAGATCAACATTTCCTGGTATTGTAGGTATTCATTCTGGGAGTTTCATCCCGTTCATTGCACGTTAATGTGTCCACATTAGGCATCTGCCTCGCCATGCACAGGCTGGGTCTCGTTCCAGCTATCATGTTTATCCCTGAGGATCCTTAAGACATATGTAATGTCTTTACATAACAGTTTGTGCCCTTCGCACTTCCTAACTCTTAAACATTTCCTTGAGAGGAATTCACTAATCCTTTTAGTCTCACTAACTTAACTGAGTTCCTTAGCTTCAACTATTCCTTGTAATCCTTAGCTCTTGTTGATTTATACTGCTGACCGTAGACGGAGTCGACTACTCCCCGTGTTTCGGACTCTACTCGTATACATATATGGGGTATCATACTGATACATTACTACTTACCCAAAACCCATAAGTAGGTCTGTCAGGCCCACATGCTCCTATCGGAGTGCGGTCGTCCCACAACACAGTTGGTACACTTGCAGTGTCCGTCACACGCCTAGGTGAAGTATTCTGTTGTCAACTCCCTTATATTGTCCCGTGACAATATTCATTCCTTGCTTCCCGAACTTAATCGAGGGAAGGTTTATCCATTGTTGTATCTCATCAACTGCTCTTGGTTTTACTGGATTGGTTTAAAAGAAGGTTGGAAAGAAGTGTTGGTTTGAAAGAAAATCTGGTTTTGAAAGAAAAAGGGTTTGAGTAAATCTGAGTTGAAAGAAAAATTTTCATGGCTTCACAACATCTTCTTACCTTAACCAAGTCTAGCTTCTTGCTGACTGGTATACTTCCAATTACAAAGGTCAGGCTGTTAAGCCCTTCCATGGTTATAATGTTCACACTTAACTTCATGGTACTTTACTAAGTACTTGTAGTGGTTATAAATTTCCCGAACAGCCCTGTTATAGCAGCACTTGCTATAGCAAGTGCGCCATGCTAACTGGCTATCGGTTTAACACATACCGGTTGTGGTATTGTTTTTATCCGCACTGTCATCAGTGGCCTTGTTGGCCCTCACTGATCTTACTGCCTTGTCAATAACTCTTCTAGGTGACTTCTCACTGTCTTCACATGACGATCATCAACTAGGGTGTTTCCCATTCTGGGAGACCCCTTTTTTTTTCTTAGTATTGTATTCTCTTTGTAGCCTGTTCCACGTATTTGGGCACTACGTTGTAGTTCCCTTGTCGGTTGGTATACCGTTGGTGTATTATTTATCAGCTGTGGTTCCGTAGACACTTGTCTCGGTTTTCAGTAATCCAATTCTTGCCTGTTGCACGGTTAGTGCGTTGCAAGCTGGTTACTCTCGACTGCTCTGCATGTCGACCCAGGTTGCCGGAAATTCTATTCTCCTATACAAAATCCTTCATTCATTGCTATGAAATGCGGTTAACATTGTTCAGATGGAAACCGCCTCCGGGATTCCCAGTTTTCGGGATCTACCGTATGACAGGTTCTCCGTACCTTTGGAGGTACTTAATAACAGCCAGATCGGGTTTTCCGAGTAAGAGAGGACTTTCATCTCTCTGGCGTTCTTTCCCCAAGTTATAAAACAGGGATTGTGGAGGGTGGGAAGGATATTGTAGGTTTCCAGTACACACTGGTAATACCTAACTAGCGTATCTCTCACACTATCACTCAACCCTTAACCCAAAGTACTAAAATCCTAACTCGGTACTTCCTAAGCTCGGTAGTTCAGTCATCAGAGCGATACTTCGCTCTGATACCACTTTTTGTAACACCCCATCCAACAACAAATACATAACAACAATCTGCAGCGGAATAAACAACTCATCAAATAATTCAACTCGCTGGTGTTACACGCCGTTAACCACCCACGTGGCTAACAAGGCTAATACACATACATTGTACCGGTCTGATGGGCTAAATTCCCGAGCGACTACACATTACTATCCCTTTCTATTAACAACAACAACAATGTACACCTTTCAACTATACCGAGTATTTATAAATTGATGCCGACAACAACTTCGGTCTTACTACACCTACTGTATATATATATACTTAAATGAATACCCATGTACAATGACTACCCGTCCTACTCTCGAACGGCTTCCAGCTCTCTGTACCTGAAATAGGAAAAAAAAAGAGAAAGGGTGGCCCCCAAGGGGCTCAGCACCTTTGCTGGTATGGTAATCCCGCAGCCCACATGCTACCGGGCCACGCACAACTAATTGTCGTCTTAGCATGCGATTGATTATATTTAAATCATGCATGTAACAGTAACCACACTACACATAATCATTTCGCCTCAACGGGCTCGACAAACGGATAATACATCCTTACTTAATAAGTCACTCAAGGTATTCAATATCCCTAGAGTGTTCCTCCTCTAATGGAGCTACTTCCTTAACAGACGACACTTACCCTTAAATCGGGTTAACCTTAAACGCCTCTTTCCTCGAACTGGGATTCATATCCATGATCCACATACTCCACATTTTACAACATATAACATACACTACATAACAACACTTAACAACACTTTGCACGTTTCCACGTGCACAACATAACACCGTAATAGATATTGCATCACAACCAAAAATACATAACATAACCGGAATGGTCCTCTTAGGAACCGACCCAAACATTGTTTATACACTGGTGAGCCTAGAGAATGTTGCCAGTCTCATGATAAGCTCGTTATACAATAACAACAACACTCATTACCGTCCTAATAGTTGGACGAGTAACTTAAGTTAAGGCGGTTCGGGTTTGGAGGCCCGAACACACCACACAAACACATGTTCCCCCTAAACCGATCATAAGTCAGAATAGCTAAGCTTTGGAGTAAGCTAATGGGAGATCATAACCCGTGAGGGAAACAACCATAACAAAGAGAAGGGTAAGGCTAGGAAGGATACCCTCTCCCAAACAACGCGCGACCGGCCAAACCGGATTCCTCACTACTGTTAGTACATACTTACTTAGATATTAGTTAGAACCCCACTATGGAGTCTATCACATCTACACATCATACAGTATTACAACTGTGTTAGACACACAAGGGAGATTCCCTACATTCACATACACATGTCACACATTTAACACACGCATAGCCGTGGTTAGTACGTCCCATGGTTCGGGTCGTTTAATCCAATACCGAACTCTCATGTGATCCTAGACTCAGTTAACTAAGGTTAACACTGCCGAGGTTAAATGGTATCGGAGTTGAACACGCCACATATATGAATTACTGTAAACTCATTACATGTTTTAATCTTACAACGTGGCAAACACACAGAAAAACACATTGGCATACAAGCCGGTGTAATCCGGTAGGACACAGGTTGCAAGAAAACCATACCTGTCACCGGAGTCCACTTTACCACGTCCACTTATGTTCCTCGAGCAATTCTCGAACAACTGTTAACATCACATGTGTTTTTATTAACATCGGGGTTGCTTGGTTATTTAATGTCTAATGCTCATAATTTTTCCCCGTTAACTTAATTACATAACTTCACTTTTTAACTTGTTTTACTTTCACATTTTATTACAACTTTTCACCCACTTAATTGTCATTAAAACTCACCTAACATGTCCTTAACAACCTTATAACATCATTACCTATCAATCCCCATCATCACATATCATTTCATAATCTTAAACCATGTTTTTGGTCCGACCGGACTTGCCGACCGGACTTGTCCATGTCCGGTCGATTCCAGAACACATTTCCGTCAAAATTTTCTACTCCGACCGGACTTATAAGTCCGGTCCCATGTCCGGTCCATTCCAGAGAGTTTCTTCCCTTTGTAAATTTAGCCCGACCGGACTTGCCAAGTCCGGTCCTATGTCCGGTCCATTCCAGAAGCTAATTCTCGCAGGGTAAACTGGGCCCGACCGAACTTGCAAGTCCGGTCGCAAGTCCGGTCTGCCCCAAATCCTTGTTTCCCTTTTTTCATTCAACTCCAAACTTCACCCCATATGACCTAGTACATCCTAACCTCTTTTGGGCACCTTAAACACACCTTAAGACATCCTTAAACACTCATAAAACTCATTATCTAATTCCTTAAGCCTTTACCCATTTCTTCACAAAATTCCTAACACTCACAATGTTTTCTCCTAGTCTTACAAGTGGTGTTTCACCAATAATGACCACTACACCAAGGTGTTTCCTCTACACCTTAACATCTTCTCTCAACTTATTTTCTTACTAACTAAATCTCCTTTTTCACATTGTACCTAAACATCACTTATTCCTTGAACATCAACCTTACCTAAACCTTAAACAACTTCTCCAAGACTTAAATACATTCTCAAGTCACACATTGCATTCCTAGAATTTCTAAGATAACACCTAAATCCTTGCATCACTCTAAATCACCTTAATACATGCTTTCTTCTCAAGTAACATTCATTCACCTTTAACCCTTCCTAGTTCACCAAAACTCACTTAAAACACTTAGAACTTCTTACACATTTCCCAAATTTGGCCATAGCTTCTCTTGTATATACTCACATCCAACCGCTCAGGTTTTTACCTTATTTCATTCAAGAACACCTAAAATCCATCCAACACATTTTTATACACAAACTTCACACATTTAGCACTACATCACAATATAGTGCATAACTTAAATTGCTTGGCACTTAGGCCCTTAAACAACATGGCTCTTAGGCCCTTAAATTGCATAAACCATAAACACTGAATTTCCCACATACTAATGCCTTTGACCTGCAATTACACCCAACAATACATATTCCTTTAATAAACTCCTTGAGAGCATTTTACTAGCTCATTCACCATTGGCTCCTTAGGTATTTTATTAAGCAAATCAAGCTCATTTTCCTAAGGCATTTAAACTACATTAAGATAGCTTGTTTACCTCTTTTTCCTCACAAACTTCTTTCTTGTTTCCTTGTAAAACCGATGGGGTGTTTGGTTGTTTGTCAACTTCTAAACAATGTACAAATAATAGAATGAGTATTCAAGCATTATGCTTCATCTCATTGTAAACCCTAGTTACACATATTGTTTTAACACATTAAGGTAATTGTTTTACCTTGGAATTGGAAGAGAACTTGAATAAGTATCAAGAGAGGACTCCTCCTAGCCCTTGGAAGATTCAAATGAAGCTAAAACAAGCAAGGTAAATACACCATGGTGAGGTGAATTTTCGGTCAACATGAAAACATGGAGGAAACATGGATTTTCTTTGAGATTCCTTACCTAGGAGCAAAGGAGAGTAATAATATGTGGAAAGACAAGCTCAAGCTCCATCAATGGTGGAACTCCATGGCACCGAAATGGGGTTCTTGAAGTTTTGAGAAGATAGAAATGAAGAGCTTGATGAGAGGAAGAGAATGGTGGTGTTTGTTTTTGATTTGGTTAAGTGAGCTAGGTTTTACAAGGGTTCAAAGGTGGACTTCCATGGTGGTGGTGCTGTATGAACGTGAGAGAACAGCAAGAAGGGAGGAAGAAGAAGTTGAAACCGTGTGAAATGGAGAAGGAATGAGAGAAATGAGATAAGATTGCTTTAAGAAGATATTTGTAACTTATAAAGCAAATAGTACTTTACTTTAAGCTTAACTTTACTTATTTGATTTCTTTTACATGTTGGTGACTCACACCATGAAAAACCGGCCCCCATATGCCTAGGAGGGTATAATAGTCTTTGTTGACCAATTTAATTACTTATAACATTATATGTTACAAACTAGCTTATAAAAGTTACTATTCACAAACTAAGGCACATAGAAGTGAAATTTTTGATTTCCCATTGATATAGCCACCCAAATGTGATACTATATAGTACACATGTTAATTAAAGAGTAATGATGGACATTTAGCCATTCAAAACTCATTTACAAGACAATTTTTCAAAAACGTGCTTTAAGACTCCTTAAAGCACATTTTGTGTTTTAACTTGTTTTCAAGCTTGGTTTTCTTTAGTAATTGGTTTAATATGTTCATTAACACATTTATAAAGTATAGGTATGACCATTAGGTCTTATACACATTTATCCCAAGCTTAGAGCACATTTTTGCTCATATTGACTTTAAGGTATTTATTTGTGTTTTGTTTGGTTTCATTGTCTTCCAAAGCTTCCTAAGGACTTATTTAGCCTTATTAAATCATAATTGAATATTATTTAGTCTTGGTAGGCTCTTTGGGTCCTAACCAAGTTCACTCATAGCTTAGAGCATGTTTTTGCTCAAACTGTGTCTTAGTGCTTTATTGCACTTTACTATGTTTTAAATTGTCCACTGATGTTTCTAAGGCACTTTTAGCCTTTATATAACATAGTTTGATATTTAAACCACATATCAAGGTTTGGGGTATTTCATGTTCAGTAGTCTCTTCCCGTAGGCTGTTATTTAGACATGCAATACCGGGTAGTATTAACACAACTATTCATTAAATATTACAGTATTGTCACTGTAGAGTTTATTCTCGTCGTATAATAACTTTGTATGTTATATTTTATTCCCCTGTTATCTTAACAGTGGTTCTAGACAACCTACCAGTTCATCATTTTATGTGAAGCACACATGTGATAATGAATTATTATTTATACGGTACATCTTTACCTCATTAATTATATACTTATAATTATTTCCACTTATCATTTATATTATATCCCTTGGTCATTTTTATTATAACCAAAATTATTTAATAAACTTTATATTATATTCCTTAATATACCATAACACATCATAGTACCTAGTTTCACTTCCTTGCCTTATTAAATTACAAAGCCAACCTTATTAACTCGGTATTTATATATTATACCCAACAATTTAATAAGTTACTAAATAACCACATATAATTTTCCGGTAATCATAATTGATCCCGTTAACTTTTACAACTTACCAAATAACCATATACTTTCATAATTTGTTAAATACCCTATCAATTTCGAAAATTGTAAAACAATTATTTTAACTTCTGTAAATTGTCAAATAACCTTATAACTTTTATAATCCACTAATTACCCTCATTAACCTTTGTAAATATTAATTAACCACCTTATTTTTACAAATCACCAAATACTCTTACTATTTCGGTAATTACAAATTAATACCACAAATCTTATAAATTATCAATTAAGCCCATAAGCTCTTCGGTTAAATCATATAGTTTCTATATTTACACTTTTAAACCCAAAACTTTATATAAGTTACATATTGACTTATAAACTATAGTTTGAATATTTTATTTCTTAAAATAACCAAAGTAACCCATATATTTTCTCAAATTACATATCCGCCCATATTAAATTCTATTATTCATATACACTTCCATAAATTACATATTCTCCCTTAAACTTTTATAAACTTAATATTTTATGTCATAATTCATTCTAACCCAAAGTTTTTGGTCAACACTTTGACCAAGACTTAATTTCACAATTAATACTTTAATATACCCATAAAATCATAAGTAATTCTCGACCACACATTATATTTTCCAATAATTACAAAATAGTCCCAAAACTTTATTAAATGTTATTCTTAACACTTAAACACTTATTTAAATTCACCAAAATTCATATTATTAATTCCTACCTTACATTATACTATAGATACACCAAATAATTCCTTATATTCTCGGCAATTTATATTTGTACTCTAAACTTTTCAAAAATTACATTTTAACCACATTACTTATTAAAATAGCCATTTAAATACTTGTAGCTATTTTTAATGTTCCAAAAACTTATAAAATAAGTTAATACACTTATATATACTTCAAAATTCACCAAACTTCATATATTGTTCTCGGCCCTAATTAAATTTTATCATATGGTTTTAGAACTTGTTTTAAACTTTATAATATGTATATATAAATGTTTATAAGCCATATAACACTTCTAAAAATTATGCTAATGACTTAGAATGATTATAAACCAAAAATAGAACATAAAATCTCTAAACCATTCAGTTTCAATATTTATGTAACAATAACTAATTTTTATGACCTAAGTATATACCTTAAGGTAATAATCTTACCTTATATGTTATAAATTATTTTCTTGACAATATAACCTATAGTTTTCGGTTCTAATTTATTTAAAGGTTATACAAAATTTTTATACCAAAGTTTAAAGCTTAAATCAAACTTAAACTTAATAAACCTTATTTATACAAACTTACCCTTAGGTCAAGACAATTCTTGTACTTGATTTTTCCTTGAATTTCCAAGCTCCTCAAATGCTATATTGATGTAGATATTTCGAACTCCTTGTACATATGTAGGAGATCTATTTGTTAGACTTCTAACAAGAGTTTATAAGTATTATTTGTAGTAATTTTACAAGAGTTTACCTTAGGAATTTAACAAGGTATTTTTGATACACCTTGAGATGATTGAAGATCCAAGTTTCCTTCATGAAATAATGAAGAGAATATGGATTTAGTAGACATAATTTTTCGGACATGTAGAAGTAAATTGTCTAGGGTTCTCAAACATGAAAATACCTTAGATTAACCTTGATTACTCCTTGAATTGATGTTGAATCAAGACAACTCCTTGGAGTACAAATGGTTGCCGATTTCCTTAGAGATTGCTAGGATTATTCTTGCTCCAAGACTTGATAGAATTAACTAGGAAATTACATAGAAATGGTGTTAGGATTTAATTCACCATTAATGGAGTTTATTATAGCTTAGGAATTAACTTAGGAATTGAAAGGAAAAGAGAGCTAAATGAAGAGACTTACCTTCGGTTGTGAGGGCAAGGGAATGTTATGATCATTCACGTAAGTTAAGTAGAAGAGAATGAAGCAACTAAAATTTGATTTGTTTATTGTCATTATTTATGTTAAATTTTGATTTCATAATTTGATTAATATGGTCTCTCCACTTCAATACCACTACGATTGATTGGAGAATACTAGAGCTTAGATTACTACAATTATTGTAGTACCAATCGGCTAAAGCATTGGTTGGAATTCAATCTTGAATAATTAATAATGTTAGGCTTTAGCTTGGATTATTAGTTTCTTTCTTTTTGAATTTAACCCAATTAATTAACAACACTAACTTGTCCTTATTCTGTAGGTGTGATCGGCAATTATGAAGTGGAGTAAATGGAACTGCAACTTACGAATATTAGTTGCTGGAAAGCTCATCACTTTGTTTTATTTTTTTGTCATTAGATTAGGCTTAATCTTTCTGTTTTTGTTTAATTAATATCAGCACTAACCATTCTGATTTGGTCTTCTCTGCAGGTAGTGCTCGGCTGGGTGGAGTAGCCTCACGGTAATGGAGCTGCTACCTAGTTATTAGCCCTCTTAATGCTGTGCTTTGTTAGCTTAATTATTATGTAATTATTTCACTAATCCTATCTACTTGTGCAGGTGTGGACGGCTGGAGTGGAACACTACCAACAGCACTAATCCATGCTATCTTACGGTAATGGTATGCTTGATAGATTAGTTTTTTTTTTTTGCTTAGTTAATTGCGAGACAATTATGTATTATTAGTTAGGTATTTGTCCCCTTTAATATTAATGAAACAGCACTCAGTCTAATGCTCAAACCACTTACGTAACACTTGCCCAACTTATCATATTTTTAGTTTGTTTGGTTGCCTAATATGTAAGTATGACTAGACTTGCAATTTCATGTCATTATCTTATCATGAACTAACTTTGTTATTGTTGTCCTGCAGGTCTACGTAATGGAGAGGCTTCTCCTTACTGCTATAATGTTATATTATCAAATACTAAGGATGGTGATGAGTCATTATATTACATGACATATTTTTGAAGCAAAACTAGCCAATTTAGACTAGAAATCTCGCCCCATATAGAGGTCAATTGGGACTGATTTTTCATTTGATTTTTGTTACACTATATTGTACTAAGACCATACTAATATGTGTAATAGGTTCCAGCATTTAATTGGTACATTTTTATTATGGAAAAAGATGAAAGTTTTAAGGTAAAAATGCTGATTTTAGGTACCTTTTTGACCTAAAAATCGCCCCCATATATACTATGAGTTTAGTACTGCCATCACTTGATTTAGATGGTCATTTTATCCACTTTTAAGTTAATCAACTCGTGGCTCCTCAAAACTTCAAGGCATTTGTGTAAAACGCATTTTTATGACACCCGAAGGTGCGTTTTTGTGCTTTAAGGATTTTTCTAGGAATTAATTAGTCGCTATGACTTCCAAGTGTTTATTGACATGGTTATAGTCAATAATAATATATTAGGTGTTACTTAATTATATAGGGTTATATAAACCTTGTAACTCAATTTTCGGGCTAAAGGGGGCACTCCCGAGATAAAAGGAGCGTTAAGAAATTCCCCCCGACTCTCTGCTTATTTTTGAAGAAGTGGCTTGGAAATTCTCTTAGAATAATTAATAGATTTTAGAACTCTAAGAATAATTTTTATAGGGTTTCGTGCCACCTTGGCACTCCTCCTAGACATTCCCGGCCTTTATGGGACCCACATCGGAACTTCCGAGAACCTTGTATTTTTAATCAGTTCTAACTGAGAACTTGTATTTTAAAGATCATAAGATGATCCTTAGTTAAATTCATATAATATCCATAGCTTATTATAATTATTTAACTTAAGGTCGGCTTTTACCTCGTTTATGACCTTAAGAAATTTGTGCTTTTTCTAACGCCTGAGTGTTTATATACTCTTTAGGATTTCGTAATCCCCCAATAATATTCATAATTCCAAAAATAATATTTATTTACTTATATTTAATTATTCAAATGTTGGGGTATTTCAGTCTACCCCCCTTAAAGACTTCGTCTCGAAGTCATAATTTATACTTGTTCATCCTATGGAATCAGTTCCTCATTTCTACTCGTGTCTACTTATTACTGTTATTCTTGTAACCGATTATCTTGTAAAGAATCTATATCAAGATGGCTAAAACGACTTAAGGAATCTAGAAGGCTTAGGACTCATTTAGCATACCAGCATAGTTTGCTGACCCTTCATTGGGCCAAACCTTTCAGGTCCCTGAAGGATACACAAGCCGGAGTGCGGGGAACAGGGTAGCTGCTGTGTTTTTATAAACACTTGTGGATTTGTTATGTATTATATTTTGGAGTTTGTTGTGTTTCAGTTAGTTGCTCATTTAGTTGGATTTGGTTTGTAATAGTAGAGTGCTCAGTATCTGTTCATCACAGCGTTGGAAGTTGTAATGTTGGAAAGAGTAAGGATGCCTTGTACTCACAAGGGTGAGTGACGGCGTGTAACACCAAGGTTAGATAGTTTTATTTTCCGCTGCGATTTGCTATTTATTATGCTACGAGTTATTACGTCATTACAGGTTTAAAGTTTAGGGGTGTTAACAAAATTATGACCTGCCTAAATGAACGAGCAGATGTCATGAACAGGAGTACATAATTAATATACTTAAGACTAAGGGAACTGTCAAAAAAAAAAGCTCACGTAAAGCAAACATGAAATTTTATGGGATACCCAGGCACCGAGCTTACCGCTCAGTGCGAGTCTAGGAGATCTTACAATCTCTTATAAACTTTGAGAGAGGACAGTGAGAAACCTTGAAGTATGACAATTGAGAAACAGAATCTCAAAAATATAACTAAACATCCCTAATGGATAAGCACGGGTTTTGAAATACCTGAGCAAATACCAAGGGTCTCAGCTAATACCAATATATAACAACGCTGGACTCCCAATTTAAAAGAAAAGGAGAGAACAATCTTGAATAATATTTTCTAAAGTGGGGGGAATTACCTATTAGCACTACCAAATGCTACATATATAAATATAATTTGGAGGGAGTAAACCTAAAACATTGATGGTATTAATACATTTTCAGAGGGTTGAGTACCATTAAATATCCTACCCTATTGAGACACATGATCTATACTACCCTTATGAATTTATACGAGCATATGTCTACATGACAGCTCAAATTAGAAATGCGAATAACGGATCGCAGGTAAATCAACTAAGGTTAAAACATATGTAATATAAACTCTAGTATAACATGATAACAAACGACTTTCCTTGACACTTACATAAAGGTAGTGTCAGTTATACCAAAGGCTTAAACTAATACATACACTGAGAGTGAGTTGTAAGTTATATAATAGTGTGAAACAGTAATATCACAAAAATGAGTGTAAACTACATATAAAAGTAGGGAACATACCCTAGGTTTGTAACCATTATTTTTCGTAAACCGTCTAATGTTTATAACCTATGATTCTAAATCCTCTATTTGACATACCTAACCAACTTATTTTTTGGAAGTCATTGAGCTAGTGGATTAACCACGTTTCTAGGATAAAAAAAAAACAACAATAAGCCTTGATTGTCCTGTTACTAAACATAGAATTCAAACTGGAAATCCTTAGTTTGAGATGGTACTAATATTAAGAGATACTTGACTAGGTGAACACATGATTCACCTGAATTATGGATTTTAGATGGAATAAGGAAAAAGCTAAGCTTCGAGGTGGAGGAAATGGATACTTTATGGAACTATAGTTTGTGGATGGAGTCATGAAAACTTTTCTTGAAGTCTAAATGTGACTGTCTTTGCTCCAACTGATGATAATCAAGTATAGCATAATCAAGCCCTGATAAAGAATACTCGATAAGCCTTTTAAAGTGAAGAGAGTATTCTAGAGTATGCAAGTCCATGACGGAACTTATTACTTGGATGATGGATTTAAGGGTTGAAATGATTCATGATATAGTTACTAGACAGTACGAGCCTAGATACTTTAGTAAGACCTACCTTGTAAGCCAAGAGGAAAAATGCTTCCCCGCTTGATGATTTGATCAAAGGAATTTGTTCTGGGGATTTTGTAATACCCTAGATTCAAGTATAGGTTATAACTGAAATACCCCAAACCTAGTTATGTTGTTCAAGCACCTAAATAGGGTGTAACAAGACTAAAAAGAGTCTTAGAAACCTTACTAAACAAAATTAAACAAAAAGAAAACACAAATGTGCTTAAAGTCAATAGAGCTAAAATGTGCTCTAAGCTTGGGATAAACTTGAGTAAGGCCTAATGAGCTTACCAAGACCTCATTTATATACTAATGAACATATTAAACCAATTACCAAAGAAAACCAAGCTTGAAAACAAGTTAAAACACAAAATGTGCTTTAAGAAGTCTTAAAGCACGTTTTTGAAAAATTGTCTTGTAAATGAGTTTTGAATGGCTAAATGTCCATCATTACTCTTAAAAATATATGTGTACTATATAGTATCACATTTGGGTGGCTATATTAGTGGGAAATCAAAAATTTCACTTCTATGTGCCTTGTATAAGTGAATAGTACTTTTTATAAGCTAGTTTATAACATATGTTGTATTAAGTAATTAAATTGACAAACAAAGACTAAAATGCCCTTATACTAATAAAGGGGGCCGGTTTTTATGAGTGTGGTGACTCACCACTCTCTAGTTAAGGTAATGGGTAATTAAAGCAAACTAAGTAAAACTACTTTTTACTTTATAACATAAATATCTTCTAAAAGCAACTTCTATCTTCATTCTCATTTCTTTCCTTCATTCCCACGGTTTGCAAACACCACTCTCCTTCCTTTCTTCCTTGTTCTCTCACGGTAATACCACTATCACCATTAGAGCTTCACCTTTGACCACTTGCTAAATCTAGCTCACTTGTCCAAATCAAAAACAAATACCACCAATCTCTTCCTCTCATCAAGCTCTTCATTCCTATCTCCTCAAAACTCCTAGAGCTCCATTTCGGTGCCAAGGTGTTCCACCATTGAAGGAGCTTGAGCTTGGATTTCTACATATTATTACTCTCCTTTACTTCTAGGTAAGGAATCTCAAACAAAAATCAAGTTTCCCTCTTGTTTTTGTCATGTCCGAAAATACACATTGATGTAGCTCATTGTGTGACTTTGTTCTAGCTTCATTTCAACTCTTCATGGACTAGGTGGAGTCCTCTCTTGTTGTATATCCAAACTCTCTTCAAAGAACAAGGTAAAACAACTACATTGATGTTTTTGAAACTATGTCAAATTAGGGTTTACAATGAGATGAAGCCTATAGCTTGAATACTCATTATAAAGTTTGTATATTGTTTAGAACTTGTCAAGGAAGCAAGTACTCTATTGGTTTTCTAAAGGAAACAAGAAAGAAGTTATTTTGCAAAAGAGGTAAATCTACTAACCTAATGCTATTTTAATGCCTTAGGAGAAATGAGCTTATAATGCTTATTAAAACTATCTAAAGAGCCAATGGGGAATGACTTAGTGAAGTGTTCTCAAGAGACTAGTAAAGGGCATATGTGTATGTTGAGTGTATTTGCAGGTTAAAGGCATTTATATTGTGGAAATTCAGTGTTTATGATTTAAGCACTTTAAGGGCCTAAGAGCCATGCATTTTAAGGGCCTAAGTGCCATGCAAACTATATTGTGCACTATGTTGTAATGTGGTGTAAATTTGGTGAAATTATGTATGTGAGTGTTCTTGATGATTTTAGATGATCTTGTGTGTTTAAAGGAGAAGGTAAAGTGTTAAGGCTTAGTAATGTTCTAAGGGAACCCATGTCAAAATTTAGGTAAGAAACAAGAAGTTTTAAGTGTTTACATAGGTTTGGTGAGTTAGAAGTGTAAGGAATTATAGTGATGAGGAGAGTGTGAGAGATGATGCTTGGGAATGATGTTAAGTTAAGGAGAAAGCATTTTGGGATAGTAGTTACCATAGGTGAGAAACACCATCTAGGAACCTAGTATAAAATAACATAAGTGTTAAGGAATTTTTACAAGGAAATAAGTAAATGTTTTAAGGAATTAGAAAATGAGTTTCATGGATGTTGTATGTGGATGTGAGGTTACCAAATGTTGCTAGGAAGCATTAAGAGGCCTTAGGAGAAGTTTGGTGAAGAATTGGCAAGTTTAGGTAAGTTTAGTAGGCGACCGACCCAGGGGCCGACCCAGTTTGTGGGTCGGTCGAGTCTCTGTAAAATGTTAGGAAGATGTTCGGTGACGGTCCGACCCAGAAGGGTGGGTCGGACATGGGTCGGTCGAGCCTCTGTAAAATGTAGGAAAATGTTCGCACATGGACCGACCCAGAATGGTGGGTCGGACATGGGTCGGTCAAGGTAAAGTTTTTCAGACCCGAAGACCACTGGGAGGGTCCGACCCAGTTGTGGGTCGGACGGTGGGTCGGTCGGACCAAAACATGTAAAAAAAAAAACAGAAAAGAATGTGACTTATGTAGTTAACCCTAGGGTATTTAATGAAGGTAACCTAGGGTAAGATAGGCATTAAAGCATGTCATACAAGCATGTTGAATATATAGTAAGTGTGAAGTTAAATAATTAATTAACCGACCTTACTAATGTGTATAGGATTCTCTCAAGGTGGGAACGAAACAAGGCAAGGACCAAGGTATGGTTTTCTTGCAGTCTGTTGCCTAACGGTTTACACCGGCTTGGGTGTTGTTTGTTTTCTGAGTGTTTACAACCTTATAAGATTAAGGCATGAAAAGAGTTTACAGCTGTTATATATATTATGATGTTGTGTTATTATGACTCCTTTCCCCTTGGTGTGTCTAACAAGACCTAATGTTGCTTGTATGTGACTTGACAAATGTTGTGTGTTTACTAACAAGTGCTAATCGGGGGGAGTGAGGAGTCCGGTATTTTCCGGCCACGCGTGTGATGGATGGGGGTCGTTATCATATCCAGTTCGGCTCCCTAGGTGTATGTTTAGGTGGTATTCCAATTTGGTTTCAACCTTCCCTTAGCTTATCCAAAGCTAGTTTACTGACTCACGTCGGGCCATAGGGGCATACTGTGTTGTTTGGTGTGCTTGGGATCACTATATCCGACACACCTTGGGTTTAAGTCAACCGTTCAAATAACAGGATGGTGATGAGGTAATTAACGAGCTTGGGGGAGATTGGCAACAATCTCTATGCTCATGGTATGTACTAACTGTGGTGGAAGGATCTTCATGTGAACCGTTCTTGTGGTGATATGTATTGATGATGTGATGCTATGCAATTTCCCTTGCTATGCTATGGTATATGTGTATATATATGTTGGTTGTTCTAAAATGAATGCCATGTTATTATGACAATTGGTTGCGCGTATCCCGTTAGTCGATGGGCTGCGCGTTAGCCATACCAGCAAAGGTGCTGACCCCCTCGGGGGCCCCATATTTTATTTGATTGCAGGATGAGGATCGAAGAGGCTGAGTGGCTCTAGGTCCTAGGCGGTAGATATACTTTTGGTTAAGTAGGTTGTTGAGCCCGGGATGCGCCTGTGCTCCCGAGGCGTACATGTTGATACCTTGTATACAGTTATGGATGATTATGGTTTGGAGATGATTGTAAATTAAATACTCGGTATTGTCGGTTATGTATATATGGATGTTAGTTACTATGCTCGGGAGTCTGATCATCAGACCGATACGTTGTTATTTATTCTGCCTAGTTAACCACGTGGGTGGTTAACGGCGTTGTAACACCAATTTGTTAGTTGTTGTTTAGTTGGTCATTTCCGCTGCGACTGTATTTATTGTTAGGCGCGTAGTAGGGGTGTTACAAAAAGTGGTATCAGAGCGAAGTATCGCTCTGATGACTAGAATACCGAGCTTAGGAATATACCGAGTTAGGAAACCTAACTACAAATACCTAAGTGAACATGTTTGGAAAGGTTAACCACTAACTAAGTGTGGAGATACCTTATTATCGGGAAGCGTTACAAACGATGGACCGATAAGTGTGCAGGCATAATGCTAATAGATGTTCATATAAATACAGATGGCAGGTAGACCACGAGGTCGAGGCCGCGGGCGCGGTACTGGAGATTTGGGTAACCAGGGCGATGATACTACGGCCCAGACTATGGCTGAGGCAGTTGCAGCCGCCGTAGCCCAGTTGGTACCCGATCTAGTTGCTGCTATTCAGCAAGGGCAACAGCCCGGAGTTCAGCCACCACCACCACCGCCACGTGAGACCAATTGGGTCAAGGCGTTGGCTGATCTTAGGCCGCCTTCATTCAGTGGGGAGACCGATCCCCGTAAGCTCGAGGCATACATCTCCGAGATGGAGACCGCCTTCGAAACCCTAGCACCACCTGAGCAGATCAAGGTGCGACTTGCTGCTTATTACTTAAAGGGCTCGGCACAAAACTGGTGGAAGCTTGTGCGCGAGGGAAGGGTTGCTGACCCGACTTTTCAGTGGAGGGAGTACACGGCTCTGCTGCGAGCCAAATACTACCCTATACATGTGCAAGAGGCCAAGCGCCTGGAGTTGGACAACCTGAGGCAAGGGGATAGAATGACGGTAGATGAGTACTACTCAGCCTTCATCGGACTTATCCACCTGCTACCGGATCTGGGTTACTCAGACCGGATCCTTGTGAACCGTTTCTACAACGGACTGAACTATCGCCTACGCTACGGCATGGGGCCTACTGGATATACCACCTTGCAGGTAAAGGGATTACAGTGTAATGTGAATAAGTGTGTACAGTGCGTTAATGTGATGTGAGTTTATTTGGCGGGGCATAACTGACACCCTAAATATAGGAGTGCTATCATGCCGCTGCTATTGTGGAGATCACCGTCCGTCTGAGGGACGAGGAGAATGCGCTTAAGCGCAAGGCTCAGAACGAGGGCCAAGGCACGCAAGGGCAGTGGGGAGGGAAGAAGAAGAAGCAGTACTCCCAGCCCCAGAAAGGACAGCAACAAGGTGACAAGGGCCAGGCCCAGACCACCACTGCTGATGAGCCTCTGCAGCTCACCTATGCGTATGCGGCCAAGCCCCTACGTTCTTACCCACCTAAGGGTAATTGTCTAACTCTGTGTGATAAGTTAGATGTATGTTAGTAAGTTGTGAGACAAGTATTGATGATGTATTGTGATAGCAGCTGGCACGGGTTCTAGATCGGAGCGCCACTTTACTGTAAGTGGTGCAGTGGAGACCACCCCGGCAAAGACTGCAAGGGGAATGATGTGAGGTGCCGCCACTGCCAGAAGATGGGGCACCGTGAGTTTGAGTGTTGGACGAACCCCAACAGCAGGAACTACAAGCCAAAGTGGAAGGGTAAGGCCACAGCGACCACCGATGGCCAGAAGACGGCGAACCAGCCACCCCCAGATCAGAGGTACACAGAGTCCCAGAAAGGGAAGGGGTCGGGGTCCAACAAGGCCACCCTGAATGTGGTGGACCGGTCTGAGGCGCCAGGGCCCTCTTCTAGACCAGGTACCGCCTAAGTTGTTGAATGTAAAAAGTGATTGCTTACCGCATTTCATGCATGAGTGTTAACAAGTCTAAGGGTATAAACATATAAGTAAAGAGTTAGAACATAATGTGGAAAACACCTAAATTAGGCAATTTGAAACTTAGGAACCTTCAATATCTGCTATCCAATCCCACCCGCACCAAACCCTGAAGAAACCGCCATCAACATCACCGACTTTCCATTGGAGCAATGTCAGGTTATCCAGCCAGGTATGATACTCTTAAATGGATACCTGACACCGGAAGCACAAATCCACATCATCAGACGATGCGACGAACTTGGAGCAAAACCAGGAGGGTTCTACACACCCGAATACCCGAACGGAGCAAGGATGCAATTGAAGATGATGTGCATGGGTAAGGACTGGAACCCTTACACCAAGTCATATCAAGAAGTTCGAGCTGAAGATGGAGCAACAGTAGCAAGCATACCAGAGGAGTTCCACGCGGTTGTTAACCACGCCGTGGGAATTGCTCAGCAAGTTGAGACGGAATCAATTCCAAGTGTAAAGGCAGATCTATGCATTGTAAACTTCTACCAGAAAGGTGGACGGTTGGGTATGCACCAAGACAAGGACGAGTCACCCGAGTCTCTAAGTAAGGGAGTACCCGTGGTGTCTTGGTCCATTGGTGATACCGCTGTGTTTATATATGGCGAGCAGAAGCGTGCTGATCTCGCAAAGAAGCTACTTCTGAAATCGGGAGATGTGTTAATCATGGGTGGGCAATCAAGGATGCTATACCATGGCATCAGAAAGATCAAACTGAATACCGCACCGTCGGCAGTGATCAATGCCACACACATGAAACCTGGACGTTTAAATTTGACTTTCAGGCAGTTTTGAGCCTTGTGTAATCATGTATTGTATTAAGCCAGTGGTTTGACAAAGGAGCTATGTCTAGCGATGTCTACAATGTAACCAATTTATGGTGTAAAGACTGTGTTAATGAATAAAGGAATGTTGTTTTGGAGTGTATCAACGTGTTATTACCCAATACTTATTAGTTTGCCAATGAATTAGGCTGTGCACTTGGAACGGGAGGTATACTGAGTGTCTGCAATAAGGCAGAAGCCGGCAAGAGCGGCACAATCCTCACCGGTACCTTTCCAGTGAATGGCGTGGATGCATCGATCTTGTTCGACTCTGGAGCCTCACACACGTTTATTTCGCTATCATTTGCGAAGAGGCTGGGGTTAGACGGTGAAGAGATGCCAGACTTCGTGGTCACTCTCCCGTCGAAAGAGCAGATCAGATGTACCCGCTACTACCGAGATGCTATTATTCGAATCATGGATGAGGAGTTTCCGATCGACTTGATAGAGTTCGACGGACTGGGTTTTGATGTGATTGTCGGGATGAACTGGTTGGAGCGGTACAAGGGCAGAATCCTATGTGCCGAGCATCGACTGCTTCTTAGGAGTCCATCTGGGGTTACTATATCTTACCGCCAGAGGCCCAGGGAGCCTTCGACACAGATCATCACCGCCATGGCCATGTACCGTGAGTTGCGACGGGGAAATGATGTATACCTCTGCTATGTCCAGGACATAGAGAGAGACCCTGAGTTTAGCCCAGATGTGCCGGTAGTGTCGGAGTTTCCTGATGTATTTCCTAAGGAACTGCCGGGCATGCCGCCAGCACGAGAGGTTGAGTTCGAGATTGACTGATTCCGGGCACCGGACCCATTGCGAAAGCACCTTACCGTATGGCTCCAGCTGAGATGACAGAGCTCAAGGAGCAGCTGCGAGACCTACTCGACAAGGGCTTTATCCGCCCTAGTGTGTCACCATGGGGAGCGCCGGTCCTCTTCGTGAAGAAGAAGGACGGTAGCCTCCGCCTATGTATTGATTATCGGGAGCTGAATGCTGTTACGGTGAAGAACCGTTACCCCTTACCACGCATCGACGATCTATTTGATCAGCTTAGGGGAGCATCAGTATTCTCCAAGATAGACTACGTTCCGGATATCACCAGATTGCCATCCGTGACAGTGATGTCGAAAAGACAGCCTTCAGAACTAGGTATGGGCACTATGAGTTCACCGTTATGCCGTTTGGCTTATCAAATGCACCAGCAAAGTTCATGGACTTAATGAACCGTTTGTTCCAAGATCAGTTGGACAAATCAGTGGTAGTCTTCATCGATGACATTCTTGTGTATTCTAAATCGAAAGGTGAGCACGAAAGCCACCTGAGAGATGTGTTACAAACTTGAGGAGAAATCAGTTGTATGCTAAATTTTCTAAGTGTGAATTTTGGTTGAACCAAGTATCATTCCTTGGACATGTGATATCTGAGGCCGGGATCGCTGTTGATCCGGCAAAGATAGATGCAGTGCGCACCTGGCCTAGGCCGAAGACAGTTACCGACATCAGGAGCTTCCTCGGTCTGGCAGGTTACTATAGGAGATTTGTGAGGGACTTCTCCAGTGTCTCGAAGCCGATGACTTCCTTGATGAAGAAGGATGCACCATTCGAGTGGACAGTCGACTGTGAGAGGGCTTTCGCGAGTCTCAAGGATGCTCTGACATCTGCACCGGTTCTGACATTACCAGACGGTCCAGATGGTTTTGAGGTCTATTGCGACGCATCAGGCAGGGGTATGGGTTGTGTGTTGATGCAACACGGGAAGGTCGTGGCTTACGCCTCCCGACAGCTGAAGAAGCATGAGGAGAACTACCCTACCCACGACTTAGAATTGGGGGCCATTGTCTTCGCACTGAAGATATGGCGACATCATTTGTATGGGTAAGTGTGACGATTTATTCTGACCACAAGAGCTTGAAATACTTGTTCACTCAGAAAGAGTTGAACATGAGGCAGAGAAGGTGGGTTGAATTCTTGAATGATTATGATATCGATTTACAGTATAAGGAGGGTAAGGCAAATGTGGTAGCTGACGCATTGAGTCGCCGAGCACACTCTCTCCATTCGCTAGTCTCTCATACTGGCTTGGTTGAAGAGGTGCGGAGTGCTCAAATGACGGATCAGTACATGTTGGAGGTTAGACAGAAGCTTATTGATGGCACATTCGAGGGGCAGAAGTACGACTTCAGACTCCACGATGATGACCTGATTAGGCTCAATGGCAGATTGTGTATACCCAGGGTAGCGCTGAGCTGAAGGAGCGCATATTGAGTGAATCCCATTGTTCTACTACTTCGATTCACCCCGGAGCTTCAAAGATGTATAAAGGTATGAAAAGATATTCTGGTGGGCTGGAATGAAAAAGGATGTAAATGACTATGTGTTAGGTGTCTCACTTGTCAGAAGGTCAAGTTTGAGCACCGACGGCCTGGTGGTATGGTGCAGCCAATGCCAGTGCCGGAGTGGAAGTTCCATGACATATCTATGGACTTCGTGGTAGGGCTTCCGCCTACAAGGGGAGGTCTAAATATGATTTGGGTGGTAGTTGACCGACTGACCAAGGTGTCTCGATTCATTCCGATGAAGGACACCTGGAAAGTGGCAAAGTTGGCAGAATTATTCGATAAAGAGATTGTAGACATCATGGTGTACCAAAGACGATAGTATCTGACAGAGATACCAGATTCCTATCCAGATATTGGAAGTCTACACGAGAGGCACTTGGTACTGAACTGAAATTGAGCACGGCGTTTCACCCACAGACCGATGGTCAGAGTGAGCGCACTATACAGACACTTGAGGATATGCTACGTGCATGTGCACTTGATTTTCAGACCAGCTGGATTGATAAGTTACATCTGATCGAGTTTAGCTACAACAACAGTTATCATGCATCGATCAAGATGTCTCCCTTCCAGGCATTGTACGGTAGACCATGCCGCACGCCATTATGCTGGGATGAGTCGAGTGAGACGGTCATTATAGGACCAGAGTATCTTGAGCAAGTTCAGGCAGAAGTTCGCCAGATCAGGGCTAATATGAAAGCAGCTCAGGATAGACAGAAGTCGTACGCAGATGTGCGCCGACGTGACCTGGAGTTCGCCGTGGGCGATCAGGTATTTTTGAGAGTATCCCCCATGAAGGGAGTATTCCGTTTTGGTCAGAAGGGCAAGTTGAGCCCGAAATATGTAGGTCCTTATGTTGTGACGGAGCGGATCGGCCCGGTAGCTTATAGACTTGATTTACCCGCCGAGCTGGGCAAGGTACATGATGTATTTCATGTGTCCCAGTTGAAGAAGTATATGTCTCATCCGTCTCATGTGCTTCAGCCTGAAAGGCTAACTTTAGAGCCGACCATGCGATCAGTGGAGACTCCGGTACGGATTCTGGACACTAAGACTCGAGACACTCGCCATAAGTCCGTGAGACTGGTGAAGGTCCTCTGGTCTAACCAGGACGTTGAGGAGGCCACTTGGGAGCTGGAAGAAAAGATGAAGGCGAAGCACCCGTCATTGTTTGCTTCTTAGTGTTTATATGTATAGGGTACGGGGCGTACCCCTTTTAAGGGGGGTAGAGCCGTTTCGGTTATGGTTGTGTACGATAAGTATAAGTATACATTGTCTGTTGTGTATTTTGTGTCCGAATGGTATTATATGATGTGGACCTTGAGTCCGTTGTGGTGTAAGAATGATGGTAGGTTGGTAATGAGGTGGAAGTATTGCTTTATAAATGTTCCCCGTGTTCTAATAGTAAGATATGTGGGAGTATGAACTTTGGACAAAGTTCTTTTAAGGGGGGTAGATTGAAATACCCCAAACCTAGTTATGTTGTTCAAGCACCTAAATAGGGTGTAACAAGACTAAAAAGAGTCTTAGAAACCTTACTAAACAAAATTAAACAAAAAGAAAACACAAATGTGCTTTAAAGTCAATAAGAGCTAAAATGTGCTCTAAGCTTGGGATAAACTTGAGTAAGGCCTAATGAGCTTACCAAGACCTCATTTTTATACTAATGAACATATTAAACCAATTACCAAAGAAAACCAAGCTTGGAAAAACAAGTTAAAACAAAATGTGCTTTAAGAAGTCTTAAAGCACGTTTTTGAAAAATTGTCTAGTAAATGAGTTTGAATGGCTAAATGTCCATCATTACTCTTAAAAATATATGTGTACTATATAGTATCACATTTGGGTGCTAATATAGTGGGAAATCAAAAATTTCACTTCTATGTGCCTTGTATAAGTGAATAGTACTTTTATAAGCTAGTTTAACATATGTTTTATTACTTAAATTGACAAACAAAGACTAAAGTTGCCCTTATACTAATAAAGGGGGCCGGTTTTTATGAGTGTGGTGACTCACCACTCTCTAGTTAAGGTAATGGGTAATTAAAGCAAACTAAGTAAAACTACTTTTTACTTATAACATAAAATCTTCTAAAAGCAACTTCTATCTTCATTCTCATTTCTTTCCTTCATTCCACGTTTGCAACACCACTCTCCTTCCTTTCTTCCTTGTTCTCTCACGGTAATACCACTATCACCATTAGAGCTTCACCTTTGACCACTTGCTAAATCTAGCTCACTTGTCCAAATCAAAAACAAATACCACCAATCTCTTCCTCTCATCAAGCTCTTCATTCCTATTCTCCTCAAAACTCCTAGAGCTCCATTCGGTGCCAAGGGTGTTCCCCATTGAAGGAGCTTGAGCTTGGATTCTACATATTATTACTCTCCTTTACTTCTAGGTAAGGAATCTCAAACAAAAATCAAGTTTCCCTCTTGTTTTTGTCATGTCCGAAAATACACATTGATGTAGCTCATTGTGTGACTTTGTTCTAGCTTCATTTCAACTCTTCATGGACTAGGTGGAGTCCTCTCTTGTTGTATATCCAAACTCTCTTCAAAGAACAAGGTTTAAAACAACTACATTGATGTTTTTGAAACTATGTCAATTAGGGTTTACAATGAGATGAAGCCTATAGCTTGAATACTCATTATAAAGTTTGTATATTGTTTAGAACTTGTCAAGGAAGCAAGTACTCTATTGGTTTTCTAAAGGAAACAAGAAAGAAGTTATTTTGCAAAAGAGGTAAATCTACTAACCTAATGCTATTTTAATGCCTTAGGAGAAATGAGCTTATAATGCTTATTAAAACTATCTAAAGAGCCAATGGGGAATGACTTAGTGAAGTGTTCTCAAGAGACTAGTAAAGGGCATATGTGTATGTTGAGTGTATTTGCAGGTTAAAGGCATTTATATTGTGGAAATTCAGTGTTTATGATTTAAGCACTTTAAGGGCCTAAGAGCCATGCATTTTAAGGGCCTAAGTGCCATGCAAACTATATTGTGCACTATGTTGTAATGTGGTGTAAATTTGGTGAAATTATGTATGTGAGTGTTCTTGATGATTTTAGATGATCTTGTGTGTTTAAAGGAGAAGGTGAAGTGTTAAGGCTTAGTAATGTTCTAAGGGAACCCATGTCAAAATTTAGGTAAGAAACAAGAAGTCTTAAGTGTTTACATAGGTTTGGTGAGTTAGAAAGTGTAAGAGATGAATAAGAAGTTTAAGATGTTCTTAAGGAATTAGTGTGAGAGATGATGCTTGGGAGATGATGTTAAGTTAAGGAGAAAGTATTTTGGGATAGTAGATACCATAGGTATGAAACACCATCTAGGAATCTAGTATAAAATAACATAAGTGTTAAGGAATTTTACAAGGAATAAGTAAATGTTTTAAGGAATTAGAAATGAGTTTCATGGATGTTGTATGTGGATGTGAGGTTACCAAATGTTGCTAGGAAGCATTAAGAGGCCTTAGGAGAAGTTTGGTGAAGAATTGGCAAGTTTAGGTAAGTTTAGTATGCGACCGACCCAGGGGCCGACCCAGTTTGTGGGTCGGTCGAGTCTCTGTAAAATGCTAGGAAGATGTTCGGTGACGGTCCGACCCAGAAGGGTGGTCGGACATGGGTCGGTCGAGCCTCTGTAAAGTGTAAGGAAAATGTTCGCACATGGACCGACCCAGAATGGTGGGTCGGACATGGGTCGGTCAAGTAAAGTTTTTCAGACCCGAAGACCCACTGGAAGGGTCCGACCCAGTTGTGGGTCGGACGTGGGTCGGTCGGACCAAAACATGTAAAAAAAAAACAGAAAAGAATGTGACTTACGTAGTTAAACCCTAGGGTATAAATGAAGTAACCTAGGGTAAGATAGGTATTAAAGCATGTCATACAAGCCTTGAATATATAGTAAGTGTGAAGTTAAATAATTAATTAACCGACCTTACTAATGTTATAGGATCTCTCAAGGTGGGAACGAAACAAGGCAAGGACCAAGGTATGGTTTTCTTGCAGTCTGTTGCCTAACGGTTTACACCGGCTTGGGTGTTGTTTGTTTTCTGAGTGTTTACGACCTTATAAGATTAGGCATGAAAAGAGTTTACAGCTGTTAATATATTATGATGTTGTGTTATATGACTCCTTTCCCCTTGGTGTGTCTAACAAGACCTAAATGTTGCTTGTATGTGACTTGACAAATGTTGTGTGTTTACTAACAAGTGCTAATCGGGGGGAATGAGGAGTCCGGTATTTTCCGGCCACGCGTGTGATGGATGGGGGTCGTTATCATATCCAGTTCGGCTCCCTAGGTGTATGTTTAGGTGGTATTCCAATTTGGTTTCAACCTTTCCCTTAGCTTATCCAAAGCTAGTTTACTGACTCACGTCGGGCCATAGGGGCATACTGTGTTGTTTGGTGTGCTTGGGATCACTATATCCGACACACCTTGGGTTTAAGTCAAACGTTCAAATAACAGGATGGTGATGAGGTAATTAACGAGCTTGGGGGAGATTGGCAACAATCTCTACGCTCATGGTATGTACTAACTGTGGTGGAAGGATCTTCATGCGAACCGTTCTTGTGATGGTATGTATTGATGATGTGATGCTATGCAATTTCCCTTGCTATGCTATGGTATATGTGTATGAATATATGTTGGTTGTTCTAAATGAATGCCATGTAATTATGACAATTGGTTGCGCGTATCCCGTTAGTCGATGGGCTGCGCGTTAGCCATACCAGCAAAGGTGCTGACCCCCTCGGGGGCCCCATATTTTATTTGATTGCAGGATGAGGATCGAAGAGGCTGAGTGGCTCTAGGTCCTAGGCGGTAGATATACTTTTGGTTAAATAGGTTGTTGAGCCCGGGATGCGCCTGTGCTCCCGAGGCGTACATGTTGATACCCTGCTATACAGTTATGGATGATTATGGTTTGGAGATGATTGTAAATTAAATACTCGGTATTGTCGGTTATGTATATATATGGATGTTAGTTACTATGCTCGGGAGTCTGATCATCAGACCGATACGTTGTTATTTATTCTGCCTAGTTAACCACGTGGGTGGTTAACGGCGTTGTAACACCAATTTGTTAGATGTTGTTTAGTTGGTCATTTCCGCTGCGACTGTATTTATTGTTAGGCGCGTAGTAGGGGTGTTACAATAACAGTTATTGGAATAGTAGTATACTGATCAGGAGAAAATGTAGTACTCACCACGTCACAAAGTCTAATAAGATAAAAATTTGGAAATGACAATTATGTGTTTGTTGAATTTTGACGTGGGAGGTCGAACTTGATCCTGGTCAGATCAAGGGAAAACCAAACACAAAATGGTGTGGAAGGATAGTTCGACACTGATGCTGACCCCGTCAGAGTTGGATGATTCCTGAGACTCCTTACAAGTGGTCACAAATATTTCTGTAATACGAAAATATTTATTCATAAATAAAATATAACATTTGACTAATAGGTATATGAGAAATAGAACGTTTAAGCTAAGAGTTAAGTTGTCTGGGTTACACCGAGGAGATTAAATAGCTGAAACAACTCCGCATATGTCGGAAAAATAATCAATTATGAGGGAAATATTAACTATTATTATCCCATTAAATGTGTTAATAATCAAATATTAGATGAAGAGAAAATTACTTTAAATAACAGTATTCTCCAGCTATCTTCTAAAATATGGCCAAATGGCAATCCGGAAGGAAACCCAATATATTAAATAGGAACCTACCTATAGACATGGTAGAATATAAAGAGTATAAACATTATACTAATACTCACTAGAGTTGTTTCACAACCGCAAGAACATGATCAATTGAGAGGAAACTACACCTTGTTAGAAACCTTAACAGGAACCCTACTGTGGTATACCTGAAGAACAGACGATAATAATCGTGTATATACTACCAATCATAGGTGAATCAATAATATAAAGCAATATTACTGTAATATACACGGCTCAGCCGTAGCTCAGACCTTACATTGAAAATACCGGAATCACAAGCTGATAAACTAAAGAAAGGGATTCTGAGAATGCCCAATGTTAATACAAGACGAGCGCCGACGATTACAACTAAGAGGCGATTAACAGAAGTGCGTTACAAACAAGAGTTTAAACACGCCATGACATAATATTGGCAATGTACAAGATAATAGATTACCTTCACCCATACATTCGGGATTCAGATATAAAAGCATATTAATACACTATGGAACATACCAGGAAATACATAGATTTTGAGGAATATACCTCGGAGGACAGAAGTCATATGTTAATGTCCGTGGGAGAGACCTCGAGTTCGCAATAGGCGATCGAGTCTTCCTTAAAATTTCACCCTTGAAAGGAACCTTTAAATTTAAACAGACGGCCAAGCTTAGCCTGAAGTATGTAGGACCATACCTTATTACAGAGTGAGTGGGCCCATTAGCCTACAGATTAGACTTATATGTTGAGTTGGAAGAGTGCACGATGTGTATCACATAACTTAGAGCCCGAGACACTCGAGCTCGATCCTACACTTATATGAGGAGACCCCAGTTCGCATTTCAAACTCCAACACTAGGGAGACTAGAAACAAGACCATTAAAATGGTCAAAGCAAGGTGGTAAAACCACGATATTGAGGAGGCGACATGGGAGTTAGAAGACTCCATGTGAGACAAGTATCCAACAATTTTCTTTTCGTTTTGTGTATACTTGTAGGGGTACGTGGGCGTAACCCTTTTTAAGGGGGGTAGAGCACCACATATTGGTTTCGTGTATGATAATTTGTGTTTGTTTGTTGCGCATGTGTGCAATTGGTTAGATGGTTATGTCCTATGTGACACTTGGTGATTAATGATAAGTCCTATGTGACATTAGAATGATTATTTGTGTGTTCTACGTAACACTTCAATGTTTATGAAGCACTTAATTATTTTACAGTATATTCATATTTATTCCTACAATCACACAAGAGATTCACTGCCAAGAGTTTACGCCTCTGCACTCTGTAGGACTGAGGATTTGGTATTGCACTTGTGCAGTGATGACCGAGTGGGATAGCTAGGAAGTTGGAACATGTATGGTTTTACAGTATTTATTAAGTTATTACGCAGTGATATATTATTATCACGAATAAAGAATATTTGTCTATAGGAATTATATACACTCAGAGTAGTGATGGAATATAGTAGTGTCAATACAGTATTGACACCCAAGGATGATAAATAGAGTGCTCAGTATCTGTTCATCACAGCGTTGGAAGTTGTAATGTTGGAAAGAGTAAGGATTCCTTGTTACTCACAAGGGTGAGTGACGGCGTGTAACACCAAGGTTAGATAGTTTTATTTTCCGCTGCGATTTGCTATTTATTATGCTACGAGTTATGACGTCATTACAGGTTTAAGTTTAGGGGTGTTACATCTCTCGCACAGAAGCCTACCTCTCAGGCACCAGTCTCCCCTGTCCATAAATCCTTAAAAAACAAGTATTTTAACTCTCGATTCTTTGTTAATCTCTAAACCGGTTTGAACTTATACAGTGGAGAATTGAAAGCGTTGATTTGATGATCTGAATTTGCAATTGGTTTTCAGTTAGCTAGTAAAGAATTGATTTATTTTAATTGTTGGTTGCTGCCATTGTTGGAATGTTTGTGGTTGTGATGACTTTGGTGAGTGCTGAATAATAAGCACGGGATGTGTACAATTATGCAAAGGTCATGCGAATTTTTTGTAGAAAAAGTATTCGTAATATTGTTTTAAACACCGGTTTCTGTTTTAGAAGTGCAACAATTTCTTAAATTTAAAATGCTAGTTTATTTTGTGTTTGCAACCTTAGAGTTAGGCTAGACTAATTGACAATCATCCCAGTCATGCTCCATTAAGAAATAAACATGTGCAACTTAATACAGGCCATATTCTACAAAGGCTCTAACTCACACCTGTGATCTGTTGCACATGTAGTATGGAGCGTGACTGGATGTATGGTGATAGAGGCGAACATTTTGACAAAATGCTGAAAGAGTTTTGCAAAGCTGCAGTGCAACACAAGGACAGGACAAAGGCGGAGAAAATTCCATGTCCTTGTGTTGATTGTGGTGTGGTTAGACATTATTCAAGCATCAACCTCGTACAACCCATGTGAAGACCCGTGGTTTCATGCCACATTATACAAAATGGATTTTTCATGGAGAACTGTTGAAGATAATGCTTCATCTTCCTACAGTCACGATCGGTGTAACTCAAGAACCGAGCAGACATTCGATACTACTAACGAGTCAGAACTCCCAAGCGCTTCCGGAGTCAATGTTGACAGTGAGTCGACTTATCATGATGAACAAATTGACGAGATGCTTGATAACGTTGAGGATAACTTTGTCGACCGGCCGGATGAGTATCAAAGGTTGTTGGACGCATCCAAAACGGCGTTGTATCCTACTTGCACTAAGTACACGAAATTGACAGCTATATTGAATTTGTTCAACCTGAAGGGAAGATATGGATTGAGTGACAAAGGTTTCACGGCATTCCTCGAGCTGATTCATGATATGCTACCGGATGAGAACGGTCTCCCTACACCACGTATGAGGCAAAGAAATGGGTGTGTCCAATGGGAGTAGAGTACAAAAAAATTCACGCGTGTCCAAACAACTGTGTGTTGTACAGGGGTGAATACGAACATCTGGACAATTGCCCGAAATGTTCGTTGTCCCGGTATAAGCATAAAGATGGTGAGTACTCCTCCGTTCAGAAAAAAAGCCCTCCAGCAAAACTTGTTTGGTATTTGCCGATTATACCCAGATTCAAACGGTTGTTTGCGAATCCGAAAGATGCAAAGAACTTACGATGGCATGCGGAGGGTAGAAAGAGTGATGAGAAACTAAGACATCCAGCAGATGGGCCTCAGTGGAGAAACATCAATAGACGGTACAAAGAACATTTCGGACATGAAGATAGGAATCTGAGGCTTGGGTTATGTACTGATGGAATGAACCCGTACGGCACATTGAGTAGTCAACACAGTACATGGCCTGTTCTGCTAGTGATCTACAATTTGCCCTCATGGTTGTGTATGAAACGAAAGTACATCATGTTATCTCTCCTGATATCTGGTCCCAAGCAGCCAGGTAATAGCATTGATGTGTACCTTGCCCCTCTGATCGACGATCTGAAGCTATTGTGGAATGAGGGGACCGTGGTATATGATGCTTATGCAAGAGAGAATTTCACGCTCAAGGCTTTGTTGTTCTGTACCGTCAATGACTTCCCTGCGTATGGGAACTTGTCCGGTTACACGGTTAAAGGAACATTTGCATGTCCCATTGCGAGGAAGACACTTGTTCGGACCGTTTAAAACATTGTGGGAAGAATGTTTATATGTGTCATCGACGTCTTCTCCCCGAAGATCACCCTTATCGAGTAACGAAGAGAAAGTTGTTCAATGGTCAAGCCGAAACTCGTGTGGCCCGTCTACCTCTGAGCTCTGAGGAAGTGTACGAAAAGGTTAAGGACATTGCAAATGTATTTGGAAACACATCAAAACCGGCGAAAAACATTTGGAAAAAGTGTTCTATCTTTTGGGAACTACCTTATTGGCGTCATCTTTCTGTGAGACACTGCTTAGACATCATGCACATTGTGAAGAACGTTGGTGAGGCAGTGAGTGGGACTTTACTCAATATACCCGGCAAAACAAAAGACGGATTGAAAATCAGAAAGGACATGCAAACCATGGGTATACGAAAGGAGTTACACCCACAAGAGAATGGGAAACGAATCTACCTACCTCCTGCATGCTACACGCTCTCAAAGGCTGAAAAGATTAGTTTCTGCAAATGTCTGCACTCGGTAAAAGTACCGTCTGGGTACTCTTCAAACTGGAAGAACATTGTATCGATGAAGGATTTAAAACTTTTAGGCATGAAATCTCACGATTATCATGTACTGATGTTACATCTTCTTCCGGTCGCAATTCGAGGGATATTGCCATCTGATGTCAGAAATGCTTTAACTCGGTTATGTTTCTTTTTCAACGCTGTTTGCTCCAAGGCAATTGACGTAACCTCTCTAGATGATCTACAACGTGAAATTGTTATCACATTATGTCAACTTGAGATGTATTTCCCACCATCTTTCTTTGATATAATGGTACATCTAATTGTGCACATCGTTCGAGAGATACAGTTCTGTGGTCCGGTATACTTACGGTACATGTACCCTTTTGAACGGTACATGGGTATTCTGAAAAGTAGAATGAAGAATAGGTATCGACCAGAGGGGAGCATTGTTGAAGCAACAGTGACTGAGGAAGTCACGGAATTTGTGACCGATTATTTGAGTGAGGCAGAGTCTATTGGTATCCCAAAACCACGACACTATGGCAGGTTTAAGGGTAAAGGTGTTATTGGTAGAAAGATCGTGCAAGTTTCGCTCTTATTCATCAAGCACATTTGTTTGTCTTACAACATCTTGAGGTTGTTGAACCTTATTTGGAAACCCATATGGTTGAGTTAAGGCATCAAAATCCTTTAAAACCACATTTGGCTGACAAAGGAACAAAACCGAGTTTTTATCCAATGGTTCAAAGATCATGTGTTGACATTAGCATCATCAGATCCAGAAGCTGTAAGCGAAGAGATCAGATGTTTGGCAATCGGACCTGAAACTAATATTACATCATTTGAGGGGTATGATATTAGTGGGTATACATACTACACTGCACGCCAAGATGCCAAATCGATAAACCAGAATAGTGGGGTAAAAATTGAAGCTGCTGCCACTGAGTACCACAGCGGTAACCGATCTCAACCAGTTAGTAATTGGTATTATGGTGTCATCGAGGACATCTGGGAACTAGACTATGACATTGATTCCTTTCTGTTGTTCCGGTGCAAGTGGGTGGACAACCGACGCGGGTACCAAAATGATGGAGGGCTTACCTTGGTTGATCTTTCACGGTTACACGGTTATAATGATGATCAATTTGTTCTGGGAAAGGATTGCGACAAGTGTGGTATGTTGAGGATCCGAAAGACTGCAGATGGTCTGTTGTTCTTCCAGGAAGAAGGCCGGTTGTAATCGAAAATGAAAATGAGGATAACGATGAAAATGGGACTGTAGAGGAAACATCCTTGTTTCCTACTGGATTACCGGATTCGATTGATGATACCGAAAACGATTTGCTCTACGCACGATCAGACCATGATGAGGGTGTTTGGGTAGAAAATATGAAATGATTTATGTTTTTGTACGTGTCAGGTAATGTTGTTAGTAGAATGTAGACTGTAATCATCTTAACTGTTATTGTTATGCATCATAGTATTTATGTTATGAGTTTATCTGATGAAAATGCTTTGTTTTTTTTGCAGTGGATGATCACCCTATGGATGACCCCATTGGACGGCTTCTCGACTGGAGAACCTGAGCCACAGCAGAATAGACCAAGTAAGCGGGTCACAAGAGGAGGAAAGAAGAAGAAGGACCAGTTAGCAGTACACGAGACTGAGGCTGGCCCTTCACAGCAGACCGAAGAGGAGTCAGTTGTCCCACCAGAGGCGAAGAAGCAAAAGAAGAGAGGTGCAACACGTGGGCTGAAGGCTAACAAGGGCCCTCCTACAAAACCGGTGGACTTCAATCATTCAACCAACCCCATGGAAATTGGAAGAATGACTTCACCGCTTACGGTAGCCATTTGGTGAAGTCATATTGCAACATAAACCACAACTGGAAGCAAGTGCCTCAATCATTGAAGGATACTATGTTTCAGCGTCTTCAGGTAAATCTCTACATTATTACTATGATCTTTTGTGAAATAATAGAACATTTATGTTTACTTTACTAACTGAATGATCATGTACGTAGTCTCGTTTCTCGTGGATCCCGCACTTAAAAAGGATGTGCTATCAGCGATGTCGAAACAGTTCCGGGACCACAAGAATAAGTTGGCTGACAAGTCATCTACAAGATGCCTACTCCAGAAGATCCAGATGATCCAGATCATGGTGGAGACGGTGAGAGACCACCATGGGAGGTTTACGAGGGCATAACAGAAGAGCAATGGTACAATTTGTTGAGAGGCGTCACACACCGGAGTTCCAGGTGCACTTTATTGTCATACATACATAAATTAATCTTAATTTCTTATGTTTTTTGTGTTCAATTTCACTTAACATGATCCCATTAATTTATGCAGGCTCTCCGTGCGCAACAACAAGCAAATGCTAAGAAGAATCTGTACCCTCACCACTTAGGTGGAAAAAGTATTGCTCAAAGGGTACCAGAATGGGAGCAAAAGGGATATCTGCCCACGGATGGCTCATTGGATGCCAGTGGCAGAAGAATGAAAGTGTGGGAGTTAAGCCACATTCCGAAGAACTCTACTCCCGAAAATCCTCAATACGATGAAGCCACGAGAGCAGTTATTGCTCAAATGGTAAGTGATATCATTTCATTTTAGTCAAACTGTTCATTTCATTTGTATATGAACTTATGTTAAACTAATAACTGTATTTGTGTGTTGTATTAGGGTGAATTAAGCTCTCAGCTCACCCAGGGCACCTGGACCTCACAGAGGAATGATGATCCTCTTACACGCGCTCTTGGTAAGAAGGATCATCCAGGTCGTGCCATTGGGTTTGGTGGGCACGTTGGTATCCGCCAGGCATTTGGCGTACCCGGGTCCAGAAGCACAGGGAAAGTCGATTAGCTACGAGGAGCACCTGAGAGCGTTGGCTGAGATGGAGCAGAGGATTACTCAGCGAACGTCGAGAGGATCGCTCAGGCTATGTCAAGGATTCAGCCACAGCAGCATGAAGCCAAGAGGTTTCTCGACCACCAGTTGAGTCACCCATTCAGCAGCAGAGTGCACCGGTAGTGAGAAGTAGTGTCCACTCGGCTGATCCGTTTCCCTATGCATCTCTAAAGGTTAGACTAACATTTCAATTGAGTACATGACGATTAGATTTTTAACTTGATCACTAATATCATCATAGAGAATTCTCAATTTTTATCTAAACAAGTTCCACATAACACTCAGGCACCCACTGAGTGCCATCTGTTTTTACAAATTGGAGTAGAAGAGGTCATGGTGCATGGGGAAAACTTTTCCCCTCTCTTCCAAGTGATATTGTGCACGGTGAACCACTCCGACATTACCATGCACGAGTGCTTCTGGACGAATTTGTTGCAGAGCATGCTGACGTCGGTTTACCGGTGCCGATCCCACAAAGACCTACCTTGCGTTCGCACAAACTGCGACAGTGCAGTGGCCTGTACGATTGGTCAGACTCCCTGGGCAGGTATTACTCTTAACCTTGCTATAAAACTATTGGTGTACCACCTTGCATCCATATACTTAATTAGACTAATATCATAGGATATGAGCCGACCGAAGACTGATAAGGGCAAAGGAAAAAGAATTGCTGCACCTGTGCAATCAAAGGCATCCACAAATTTGTGCTTAGACCTGCTTTGGTGGAGAAAAGAATATTGGCCGGCTGTCGAATATGCAGATTCTGCATTCATCCTTGTTGCTGCTACCACCTGATTGTGATTCCCTCACTGTGGAAGATCCCGAGCGGATATTTCACTATATAGTTCAAGGAGAAGATATACATCGATTTGGGATGTATATGTCTAACTTTGAGGAGTGCTTCAGAAGGGATTGGTTGAATGTGTCGATTATCAAGTCAGCCGCCATGTGAGTGACTTCTACCTTTTGTATTTTGAATTCATTGATTGGTGATGAATTAGATGTTTGAATAAAAAGTTAATGATGACTAATGATATTGCCTCATAGGTGGGTGCATGATAAGGCGATCAATGTCTATGAAGATCACAGATTGGATTCCTGTGTCCTGCTATGTGCAGTGAAGTCCAGATGACAAGTGATATGGAAGGCCTTATGCAGTATATGACGAATGCCCTCTTTGAATGTTTTAACAAGTCATTTATTATGCTGCCATATCATTCAGGGTATGATATTTGACTATTTCTCTTAGTATTATCTAAAACATATAGTTTGTGTTAGTTGCTTAATGATTCAACACATTGTGTAATTTGTGGACAGTCGACATTGGTCATTGCTTGTGCTGGTGATGTTGAAGCACCCACGAATCTTGCAATTTGACTCACTTGGTAAGGCTGCCAAGAGACCGAAGATCTCCACCGCAATACTGGGGTAATTAGTTTGTTATCGTAAACAACAATTATTATTACTTAACATTAACTGTTTCATAACTTGCTACTGATGCTTAAAACTATATATTGCTGATGTATATAGTTCCATGAGAGCTGCATTATCTCTCCAGAATAAAACAATGAAGCGTGACATCCCTTGGAACCTGTCAAGGTACTCTATTAATTGATAAATTTGTGTATAATGTTTAAACTTGTTTATAACTGTCAATATGTGTTTGTATAGTGTCCGGTGCAGCCTTGGGGTTCAGAATGTGGATACTATGTCATGAGATTCATGAGAGACATAGTAGGAGCGTTGAACCTTTTACCAGAGCACTCGTTAGACAAGGTAACATTCTTTGAAAGTTTCAGTTATGCTCTTTACATGTTGTTAGACTTGTACGTTTTAGATTAATGTTCATTTTTTTTCAAGGCTTACGAAGAAGTGTTCAAAGGTGGTCAGTATGATGATGCTCTACTTGTTGAGATGCTTGAGGAATGGTCGGGGTTCGTCTGCACAAGTTTAATGAATTGATGATCATGAAGATGTTTTGTGAACTTTTTGGAGTATGTAATTGTAACTCTGTACACTTGTGGATGGTGTAATGATAGATTTGAATTGTAATGTTGTTTTTTATTTGTAATGAAAGTGTGTAAATAAGTGTAATTGCATTGGTTTTGTTAACTCTCAAATTGTGGTGCGTCGTTGGTATTAATTGGGAGCTTTTATAACTTTTAAAATGTGTGCTGGAGCTCCCTGTATGGATGAAGTTTTATTACATGTCTCATTGAAACAAATGTGGTGAATATATATATATAAGCTAGGATGGAAAAAAACAAAAAAAAATAATCCTATCTCGGCGGTTCTTAGAGCACAACCGCCGAGATAGACCCATGGGATTGACCGATGCTGAGTTTGACCATGAGTCTATCTCGGCGGTTCTTAGAGAACAACCGCCGAGATAGACTCATGGTCAAACTCAGCATCGGTCAATCCCATAGGTCTATCTCGGCGGTTGTTCTCTAAGAACCGCCGAGATAGGTACACCTATTTCGGCGGTGCTCATTTCGGCGGTTCACAACCGCCGAAACAGGCCCATTGGAACCGCCGAAATAGGGCTTTTTTCTACTAGTGTTAACTAACACTTGGTATTTAAGACTTTCACAAACCGTAACTTGGGGTGGGAGTGAGGAATCCGGAATGGTACCGACACATGTGTATTGGGGGAGGTCGGTATCTGAATCAGATCCGACTTCCAAATAAGACTTGTCATTAGACTCGTCGCCTAGGGTCAACAAACCGACCCGACCACCCGGACTACTGTTTGAGGTGGGAGGCACATTAAGGATGGCGTGGGGGGATCAAGCCTACATCCCCAACAAATTAAGAAAGGTAGCTTATTGCCGAATAGTGCACTGCTACCGGCTAGGGTTAACCAAGTCCTACAAAAATAAGCAACCAATTAAGGGCTAACCAATATAATAATGGAACGGTTGGAAATTATAAGGTTAAGGAGATTGTGGACTTAAGGAGTTATGATCTAACTCACTTATTAAGGGAACGCCTGAGTCGTTCATTTGCATTTGAGCTATGTATGTTCATTGTGGTTGTTGTTTTAATGAATTTCATATTATGTTTGTTATGCTAATCAACTTCCATGCTATCGACAATTAGTCGTCGTAGCCCCGTTAGCTTGGGGGCCATGAGAGGGTCGTACCAGCATTCGTGCTGACCCCCTTTGGGGGCTGTTTTTACACTTGCAGGTAAGCGGCCAATGAAGTCACACCACGAGAGTAGGAGCAGGTAGCCCTAGGTGGGTCTTTATTTTGAGTACGAGTAGCGCCTGTGCACCCGTCTGTTGATAGTTGAACTGGGGAAATATTGTATGGTTTTGGAGATACTTTAAACTCGGTTGGTGTATGTATTATGGTTATATGGTTGTAAATATTTAAGTAACGGTATTTCTGGTTGATTAGACGTGGCAAGGTCCTGGTGATAGTTTAATTCCGCTGCGACGTTAAGGTATTATTTATGAAGTTGCGATAACCACGATTGGCTTAGGACGGGGTGCTACAAAAAGTGGTATCAGAGCGTAGTTACGCTCTGATCAAGAAATACCGGACATAAGGAACCACCGAGTTAGGATATAAGTTAAGAAATAAGTGACGGGTTAAGGGTGTGAGCTGTTAGTGTGAGTAGAGTCAGGTGACCACTAATAAGTGTGGACCGTCTTTACCGTCTACGGACGTTATAAATTTGATAACCGAAACAGTGGTGGATACGAATCTAATGTGAGTTATGATTGTTCAGATGTCAGGAAGGAGAGGCCGAGGCCGTGGTCGAGGCGACGAGACCGAGATACCAGGAGGGCAGATGATCGCAGAGATCGTAGCTGCTGCCTTAGGGCACATGGGCTATCAGCCTGGTGTGGGTGCACCACCTCCACCGCCACAACCCCGGGAACCGAATTGGGTGAAGAGCCTTGCAGATCTTCGACCCGCACATTTTAAGGGGGAGACCGATCCCGCCAAGCTCGAGGCGTACATCTCCGAGCTGGAGACCGCCTTTGAGACCCTTAATGTCCCTGCTGGGATCAAGGTGCGTCTAGCTGCGTTCTACCTGAAGGGGGCAGCAGGCGATTGGTGGAAGCTGGTGAGGGCCGAGCATGTGGCCAATCCAGAGTTCGGCTGGGAGCAGTACACCGCCTTGCTACGAGTAAAGTACTATCCCGTCCATGTCCAGACGAAGAAGCGCTTGCAGTTAGATGCGCTTAAGCAGACCGACAAGATGACGGTGGACGAGTATTACACAGAGTTCACCGCCTTGCTCCATCTTCTGCAAGGTCTTGGATATTCAGACCAGATACTGGTGGACCACTTTTATGGCGGGCTTAGACATCGACTCCGCTACGGCATGGGGCCGACGAGTTATACTACCTTGCAGGTAATAAGAATGAGTAAGAAATAATTAAGTGAATAAGATTTAGTTTGTGAGAAATAAGAGGAACTAATACCTTTGGAAGCAGGAGTGCTATCATGCCGCTGCTAAGGTTGAGATAACCGTCCAGCTGAGGGACGAGGACAATGCCAAGAGAAAGAGTGCTGGGAAGAGTACAGAACACCAAGGGCAAGGTGGGTACAAGAAACAGAAGTACCAGCCTCAAGCCCAAAAGAACCAGAACCAAAAAGGAAAGGAGGAAAAAAAGAAGGCTACTGATGAGCCACTGAAACTGACTTATGCTTACGCTGCTAAGCCCCTACGCTCCAGGGCGCCAAAGAGTAAGGAAATACATCTTGAGTAAATAAGAATGGTTAACAACATTGAGACACAATCACTGTGATACGTAATCAGGTACTGAGACTGGAAAGGAAACCGGAGGTGGCTACCAACGACACTACTATTGCCAGAGGTGCAAGGGGGACCACCCCGGAGTTGACTGCAGGGGGAATAAGGTGGAGTGTAACTTTTGCGGAGTACTCGGGCACCGGGCATATGAGTGCTACGAGAACCCGGAGAGTAAGAATTACAGACCCAGTTTTAAGGTTAAGACCAAGACCGACCAGGGATCTGGATCCGACGGTCAGAGGAGGGTGCAGCAAGCTGTAGACAAGAACCCACGGGTGACCCAGAAGTCGGGACCCACACTACACTTGGTGGACCGGGACGATGAGCCTGAACCCTCATCGAGGCCAGGTACCACTATAACCATTTAGTAATGAAATTACCTGCTTACCGCATTATCATGCATGTTTGGTGAATAATAGAGTTAAGTGAGGATGAGATGAGATTAGAACTTAAGTAAGATATAACCTACTACCACTTAGGAAGCTTCACATCGGCTATCAATACCATCTACACCTAACCCGGAGTACACCGACATCGAAACCATAGACTTTCAACCGAACAATGTCAGGTTATCCGCACGGTTGATTTATTAAGGGGATACCTGACACCCGAAGCGCCAATAGCCATCATCAGAAAATGCAATCAAAACTAGGAATGGGACCGGGAGGTTTTATACACCGGAGTACAGGGGGAGCACGAGAAATTAAAGATGATGAGCTTAGGCAAGATTGGAATCCGTATGCCAAGACCAACCAAACCATGAGGACACACGGATGGAATCTCACCACAGGAAATACCCAAAGGTTCCATCCAGTTATTACACAAGTCGGGAGATCGCTCAGCAGTTGGAAGCTGAACGATTCTAGACATACAAGCAGACATTTGCATTGTGAACTTCTACGAGAAAGAGGGCGGCTTGGACTCACACCAGGTAAGGACAAGACAACGGAGTCTCCGAAAGAGGGATACCGTAGTGTTGGTCCATTGGGATGATGCCAGAGTTTTTATACGGCGAGCAGAAGCGTGCGGACCGTGCAAATAAGTGGTACTTAAGTCTGGATGTATTAGTTATTGGAGGAGAGTCAAGGATGTTATAACATGGGATAAGAGAATCAAGCTGAATACAGCCACCGTCAGCAGTGATTATGCGAACGTATATGAGACCAGGGAGATTAAACCTAACCTTTAGACAATATAGTCTGTAGCTTAGTGTGGGATAAGGAATGAGATGTAAGATTGAAGCACATGTTGTAAAAGGATGGTTATAATAAAATAACAGTGTTGTTCTATAAATTGTTACGACTTGTTATACCATCAATATCATGAAGCTTAGCATACAATTAGGTCATGGACTCGGTACGGAAGGTGCGTTAAGCATACTTACAGAGGCACAGGCTGACGCCAGCGGTACTATCCTCACCGGCACCTTTCCGATTTAATGGGATTGAGGCATCAGTCTTCTTCGACTCTGGGGCCTCGCATACCTTTGTCTCGGCATCTTTTGTGAGAAGGTGGGGTAGACGGACTGATGAGTTACCCGACTTCACGGTACGCTCGCGCTAAGGAGAAGGTTCGGTGCACTCGCTACTACCGAGGATCCATGTCAGAATTAAGGGGGAAGACTTCCCAGTCAGTTTTATTGAGTTCAGGGAAATTGGGATTTGATGTTATCTTCGGGATGAACTGGTTGGAGCGGCATAAGGGTCGTATCCTCTGCGCCGAGCATAGATTGCTGCTCAGGATCCCGTGTGGGTACCAATATCATACAGCCAGAGGCCCAGAGAGCCTTCGACTAAGATCATCACGCCATGGCAATGTCATAAGGAGTTGAGGAGAATGAAGAGTGTACCTCTGCTATGTACAGGACATAGAGAGAGACCCCGAGTTCGACCCCGACTTACCGGTCGGGTAAAGAGTTCCCCGACCTATTTCCACGGGAACTGCCCGGCATGCCACCACTGGGAGGTAGAGTTCACCATCGAGCTACTACCTGGTTACCGGACCTGTAGCCAAGGCACCATACGCATGGCTCCGGCAGAAATGAATGAGCGTAAAGGAGAACTGAAAGATTTGTTAGATAAGGGATTTATAGACCAAGTGTGTCACCAGGGGAGCGCCAGTTCTCGTCATGAAGAAGAAGGATGAGCCTCGGCCTCTGCATCGACTATAGAGAGTTGAATGCTGTAACAGTGAAGAATAAGTATCCACTACCCCGCATTGACGATTGTTTGATCAGTTGAAGGGAGCATCTTTGTTTTCAAGATTGATCTCAGATCGGGGATCATCGATAGCCATTAAGAGGGGAGACATTGAGAGACGGCATTCCGGACGGTACGGCCACTATATTTACAGTGATGTCGTTCGGTTTTGTCGAAACACACGCGTACCGTTTATGGATATGATGACCGCTGTTCGGGAGCAGCTGGACAAGTCGATTGTGGTATTCATCGACGACTATTGATATATTCGAGATCTAAGGTTGAACATGAGGAACATCTGAGGAGAGTATTGGAAATATTGAGGGAGAACCAGCTATATGCTAAGTTCTCCAAGTGTGCGTTTTGGCTTGCCAGGTCTTGTCCTAGGTCATGTCATCTCAGATGCTGGGATCTCAGTGGATCCAGCAAGATTGATGCTGTACGTACTTCGCCAAGAACGAAGACTGTTACCGACATTCGGAGCTTCCTCGGTCTGGCAGTTACTATAGAGGTTTGTTAAGGATTTCAGCAGGGTCGCAAAGCGATGACACCACTATGATGAAGAAAGATGCACCATTCTTATGGACGGATGACTGAGAGATCATTCCAGAGTTTGAAGGACTCATGCCTCACTGCAACGGTTCGACCATTCCAAACGCACAGAGGGCTTTGAGGGTTTACTGATGCATCCGGCAGAGGGCTGGGTTGCTGGTGTGGTGTGCTCATGCAACATGACAAGGTGGTGGCATATGCTCACGCCAGTTGAAGAAACATGAGGAGAAACTACCCCACACATGATTGGAGCTGGGAGTTGTAGTCTTCGCTTTGAAGATATGGCGCCACTACCTTTACGGGGTAGTGTGATGATCTTCACCGATCATAAGAGCTTAAGGTACATATTTTGTAACCCCATCCACACAACAACAAACATAATATACTCTGCAGCGGAAACTCAACTCATCACATTACTTAGTCCAATGGTGTTACACGCGTAACCACCCACGTGGCTAACAAGGCTATCATGTACATTTGTATCGGTCTGATGGACTAGATTCCCGAGCCACACTACACAATACAATCCTCATTCCATCTTAACATTCATTTATACATACACTTCCCCTGTACGAGTATTACAACTATTGCCGATAACAACTTCGGTCTTACTACGCCTATCATACTACGCCATTTAATTGGCTGACCTGTGTAAACATCGGCCCCGTCCTACTCTCGAACGGTTTCCAGTCTTCGTACCTGAAAAGGACAAAGAGAGAAAGGGGTGGCCCAAGGGGCTCGCACCTTTGCTGGTATGGTAATCCCGCAGCCCACATGCTACCGGGCCACGCAGACTAATTGTCGTCTTAGCATGCAGTTGATTATATTTAAATCATGCATACAAACCATTAACTAACCACTCATAATATTTCGCCTCAATGGGCTCAACCAATAACCAACACATCCAACATTTAAACAAACCATCCAATGATTCCTTTAACCCTAGAGTGGCTCCTCTAACATGGAGCTACTTCCTTAAGAACGGCATGTACCCATTAATGGTTACCTCAATGCCTCTTGTCGCAAACTGGATTTTCCATGATCCACACATTCCACATCCTACAACATAACTCATTCCACACATAACAAAACATAACAAACTTTTTGCTTCGATGTACACATGAAACGTTGCCATTCATTTTAAACATCAAATATATATATATATATATCAAAGCGTAGCAAGGGAATTTGCATAGCATTATAACTTACATACCAAAAATCGGTTCTCACAAGGAACCTTCCACCATAGTAGTATACCATGTGAGCCTAGGGATTTTGCCAATCCCATGTTAGCTCGTTACCATCCTCGTTACCGTCCGGTTATATAGAACGGTTAACTTTACCCAAGGTGTGTCGGATATAGTAATCCCAAGCCACCGAAATAACATACGCATGCCCCGTGGCCCGACGTGAGTCAGTAACTAGCTTTGGATAAGCTAAGGGAGGTAGAAACCAATTGGAATACCACCTAACATACACCAAGAGAGCCGAACCGGATAAGATAACGACTCCCGTCCATCACACGCGTGGCCGGAACAACCGGACTCCTCACCCCCAGTTAGTACATATAAAACTTATAAATAGGTAGTTAGGGATCCATTATGGGCCACCACATCCACACACCTTACGGTTCATAACGAGTTAAGCACCCAAGGGAGGTTCACACATTGCATACAACAACATTATCCAACTAACTCACACATAGCGTGGTTAGCACGTCCCAAGGTTTGGGCCGTCAACTCCGAATACGACACTCATGTGTTCCTAGTTTTAGTTAGCTAAGGTTTAAACTATTTGAGGTTAAACGGCATCGGATAACAAATTCGCCATAAATGAATTACTATAAACTCATTACATGTTTTAATCTTACAAGGTGGCAAACACTCAAGAAAAATATTGGCATACAAGCCGTGTATCCGTATGACAGCAGGTTGCAAGAAAACCATACCTGTCCCGGAGTCCACTATCCTGTCATGTATGTACCTCGAGCAATTCTCGAACAACTGTTAACATCACATGTGTTTTTATTAACATCGGGGTTTGCTTGATTATTTAGGTCCAAAGCTTATAATTTTTTCCCGTTAACTTAATACATAACTTCACTTTTTAACTTGTTTTACCCTCACATTTTAATACAACTTTTCACCCACCTAATGCCATTTAAACTCAATAACATGTCCTTAACAACCTTATGGCATCATTACCTATCATCCCCATCATCATATATTCATAACCTTAAACATTTTTGGTACGACGACCCACCGTCCGACCCACAACTGGGCGTCCATTACAGACCCCCTTTTACTCCTTATAATCTTGCCCGTCGACCCCGTCCGACCCACCATTCTGGGTCGGTCCATGTGCGAACATTTTCTCCTTGAAACTTGACGACCGACCCATGTCCGACCCAACCTTCTGGGTCGGTCCATTACCGAACATTTCCAACATTTACAGAGGCTCGACCGACCAAAATGGGTCGGCCCCTGGGTCGGTTGCCTTCTATACTTACCCAAAACTTTGCCAATCTTCACCAAACTTCTCCTAAGACCTCTTATGTGTTCTACATTATTTGGCATTCAAACACACCCTTAAGATATTCTTAAACACTCAAAAACTATTTTTCCTAATTCCTTAACCTTTACTTATATCTCCACAAAATTCCTAGCACTTACAATGTTTCTCCTTATGATTTCTAGGTGGCATTTCACCTATAATGACCACAATACCAAGGTGTTCCCTCTACACCTTATCATCATCTCTCAACTTCTTTCTTACTAACTAAATCTCCTTTTTCATCATACCCAACATCACTTTTCCTTGAACACCAACCTTACCTAAACCTTAAACAACTTCTCCAAGACTTAATACATTCACAAAAACCCATTGAATTCCTAGAACTTCCAAGAAACACCTAAATCCTTGCATCACTCTAAATCACCTCTAATACATGTTTTCTTCTAAGTAAACATTCATTCACCTTTAATCCTCTAGTTCACCAAACTCACTTACCACACTTAGAAATTCTTACACATTTCCCAAATTTGGCCATAGCTTCTCTAGTCTATACCCACATCCAACACTTAGGTTTCTACCTTATTTCATCCAGAACACCTAAAATCCATCAACACTTTATACACAAACTTCACACATCAAGCACTACATCACAATATAGTGCATAATTAAATTGCTTGGCACTTAGGCCCTTAATGCATGCTCTATAGGCCCTTAAATTGCATAAACCTTAAACACTGAATTTCCCACATATAATGCCTTTGACCTGCAAATCACCCAACAATACATATTCCTTTAATAAACTCTGAGAGCATTTTACTAGCTCATTTACCATTTGCTCTTTAGGTAGTTTAACAAGCATTATAAGCTTATTTCTCTAAGCATTAAACCACATTGAGATAGCTTGTTATCTTTTCCTCACAAATTCTCCTTCTTGTTTCCTTGTAAAACCGGTAAGGCATTTGGTTCCTTGCCAACAACTAAACAATATACCAACATTGAAATGAGTATATAAGCTTTAAGCTTTATCTCATTGTAAACCTAGTTACATATTATCTTAAGGTATTAAACATGATTGTTTTACCTTGGAATGGAAAGAGAGCTTGAATATATATCAAGAGAGGATCCTCCTAGCCCTTGGAAGATTCAAATGAAGCTAAAACAAGACAAGAGAAGACACCATTATGAGGTGAATTTTCGGTCAACACCAAAAGTAAAGGAAATGAAGTTTTCTTTGGTTTTTCCTTACCTTGAAGCAAAGGTGATCAACAAGTTAAAAATATTAGCTCAAGCTCCTTCCATGGAAGTTCTCTTGGCACGAAATGGTGGTTTTGAAGTTTTGAAAGGACAAGATTGTAGAGCTTGGCTTAACTAAGAGAATGGTGGTCTGAAATTGAATGACCATGGAGCTAGGAGTTACAAGCATTCAAAGATGAGTTCTTGTGTGGTGCTATGGCAAATCGTAAAGAGAGAAAAGAAGAGAGGTTGGAGGGGTTGGATACGTGTGAATGAGGAGGGAAATGAGAGAATGAGGTTTGCTTTTGCTTTTAGAAGATATTGTACTAAAGTGACTAGTAACTTTTGCTTTATCATTTAGTTAACTCATTTGTTTGTGTAGGTGTGGTGAGTCACTAAGGAAAACCGGCCCCAAACAGTAGCAAGGGTGTTTTGGTCTTTGTTGACCAACTTAACATTATAACATTATATGTTACAAACTAGTTTAAAAATCACTATTCACCAAAAACAAAGCACATTGAAGTGAAATTTTTGATTCCCATTGATATAGCCACCCAAATGTGATACTATATAGTCACTGTTAATTAAAGAGTAATGATGGACATTTAGCCATTCAAAACTCATTTACAAGACAATTTTTCAAAAACGTGCTTTAAGACTTCTTAAAGCACATTTTGTGTTTTAACTTGTTTTCAAGCTTGGTTCTTTAGTAATTGATTGATATGTTCATTAACATATAAATGAGGCATAGGTATGACCATTAGGTCTTATACACATTTATCCCAAGCTTAGAGCACATTTTTGCTCTTATTGACTTAAGGTATTTATTTGTGTTTTGTTTGGTTTCATTGTCTACCAAAGTTTCCTAAGGACTTAATTAGCCTTATAAAGTCATAATTGAATATTATTAAGTCTTGGTAGGCTCTTGGGTCCTAACCAAGTCACTCATAGCTTAGAGCATGTTTTTGCTCAAACTGTGTCTTAGTGCTTTATTGCACTTATTATGGTTTAAATTGTTCCATTTATGTTTCTAAGGCACTTTTTAGCCTTTACATACCATAGTTTGATATTTAAACAACATACCAAGGTTTGGGGTATTTCAATCTACCCCCCTTAAAAGAACTTCGTCCTCGAAGTTCACATTTCTCATCACTGGATTAGAATACGGGAATTACTTATAGCCATAACTTCCATACCAACCACCCTTTCCATCCAACCTCAGACTTAATGGTCCGGGCAACATATCCGCATTATTCATAAATATCATATTCACATGGTAACCTCGGACTCAATGGTCCGGGTCCTTCACCACACTTGCACCCATACATATCCCTCAGACTCTTAGGTCTGGGTGACATAACCACATTTAGACTCATAGGTCTATGAACACAACACATTTAGACTCATAGGCTTGATAGCACACACTTTAGGAGATCAAAGTCAATAACCCTTATCACCCATACCAAACAACATGTCATAGCATGTATATCAAACAGAAATACCTTTTCATCTCTCCATGGGCTCAAGTCCCATGTTGAGTACATATACACTGTGATCCCGCAGAACCGGTCGATGGACACTTTCTGGTCCCCGTTCCTTGGGAGATCAAAACATCACTTAATTTTTAACATATGTATTCTCATGTCACCGGTCCGAAGACAAAGGCTCATACGTCCTCAGCTCGTGAGCAAGTACTACAAAAATATTCTTTACTAGGTTAAGTATAAGAAGATCTTTTATCAAAATATTAATCGATTGTTTGAAAACACAATTGAAATCCTTTTGAAAACACCATACAACTCCAAGTCCATTTTATGCTCCTTGTATTTTTCTTAACATGGTTATTTGTAATCACTTATAGGGAGCTTCAAGAATCATCCAACACTGATGTGATCAGCATCGGTGTTGAACTATCTTTCCACCCCAATTTGTGTTCGGCTTCCCTTGATCTCATGATAATCAAGTTTCACCTCCCACTTCATTTCAACCAACAATTAATTCAAGCATGCACCATTTTCTATCTTTGAATCCTTCTAGTCATAATCATTAATCTCCAAGGGATAGAAACTCGTCTTCAATCATCACCCAAATCCAACTTAATTCAAGTTACCTAGGAAATTTAATTCTCACTAGGTTCTATGTCGGTCTTATAACCCTTCATAAATCACCACATTGTATATATATAACATATATTTTTATTAATCAAAATACAATACATGGTTTACATTTATGCACCATCGGGGTTTTAGATCCCCGGAGTTCTTTACTCCCTTCCAGTTGTACTCTCACACCACAGTTAACAAAATAAACACACTTCCCACAATGGTATTCGCATCCTCTGTGCGCAATTACCACAATTTACCACACAATAAAAATGCGTATGTTCATATAACACACGCGCCCACCATCATAACAAATCATTTTGTGCTATGCACAACCCAGTTCACGTACACTTGTACGGTAAAACACACTAAGTGGTTTTGCGCTCTACCCCCCTTAAAAGGGATTACGCCCACGTAATCAATAACTAAACCTTGGCTTAAAATGTTCTGCCGTCGTGAAGTGTTTTAACTTCCACGCGGTCTATTACACAATGGATTCTGATTAAAGGATCTTAACCATATTAGCGGTTTAGTTCCTAAACCAAGAATTCGCATTGGAGTTGTAACTCTTAACCGGTTTCGGTCCTGGCCTGTAAGGCTTCTAGGCATTGATGACTAGCCATCCATTCATATTCACGATGTATATCCGGTATCTGACGCATGGCTCACTGGCCTCTGTTGCGCAACCCTGATAATTATAGAGCTAGTTTGCCCCATTCGTTACTGTTAATGTATTGTCATCTCCAATGTATTACCTTTATCGAGGTAACAATGGTTTCTCAACCGACGCATGGTATCTTTTACCCTGAGCGAATTCGGTGAGTTTCGATTTCCATGCACTTCTCCAACAGTACGCTTACATACACTACTAGGTAATTCACAATGATTGACTTGCTTTACCGACTTATGTCGGTTGAGATTGAGATACTACCTAGTGTGTAGTGCTCTCTCAGACTATTTACAATATTGGGGGTATTCCATACCGATTTGGCAGTTAGTGCTATTGTACGTCACTTACTGCTAATCATGTCTCCACATTCGGTTTTGTACACGTATTCTTTCATTCCGGCGGCCTTGCATTACCTATGCATCGACCATTATAGCATTATTCCTCCATAATTACCATGCTTCTGATTCCTAGCTATCCCACTTGATCATTACTGTGCAAGAGCAATACCAAAACACTCAGTCGTACAGTGCAGAGGCGTAAGCCCTTGGCAGCAACTCTCTCATGCGATTGCAATAGGAATTTTCACCGAATCCTTATCATCTAACACTTGCCACCGGCTTACTGCTCGGTTCGCTTGCTTCATTTATGTAGCCTCCACTGAGTTTAACTCATAACTCTGCTCACTCCCCATATTATCGTCTAACAATACTCAGACAACGGTCGCTTATTGCGCACCGTATCCTTACTCATGATATAATATCAACTTATACTGCATCCGCTATTATATTAGCTTCCGCCATTACACTGGGTTTATCTGGCCACTTATTTGGCTGATTTTTTTGAATATATCATTATCTTTCCCTTGAGCGTTGTTCGCTACACATTTAGCTTCACACCCCTATGGTGATTGCTATCAGACCTATCACACTTCCTGCGTACACAACTGGTACGAGCACTTCCTTTCGTGTTATTTAATTTAAATCACCGTGGGGTAATAACAACGTGGTCCATCCTCCTCATATCTCTTGAACTTGATTCACATAACTACCGCTCCTGCGGTCTCACAACATCGAGGGTATCCCCACTCTAATGCAGTGGTTCACTTACCACTCTATTCATTAACCACATAAACTTCTACAATCAACCGAATTCATATAGCATGTCCTGCTTATGGCTTATAAGCCTTATTTGTCTTGAGCTGGGCTCATTGTAGGCTGTCCACACACATGTACTTCTCTATACCATATTACCTGGTTAGAGGTTGTATTGGCATCCATGACAAGGTTGTTGCATCACATTTCCTTTCATGGGATGCCCCTTAGGTTTGTCAGTCCGTCTCCTGACAACTTATGTCTAAACTGGGTGTTAGTTTCAACGCTTGTGGTTCTGTCATGCCATTTTGTGCAACAATTATTGATGCGAGCACCCTTTGAGGATTGCTCCTGGGTGTTGCTACTGGTATATTTAATTAGCCACGCCGTTTGCGTTCTTAACCGGTTATTATTTCTTCTGTAACGATCAACAATTTCAGATAGTGTAGGTACTGATTCTGGGAGTTTCATCCCATTCATTGCACATTAATGTGTCCACATTAGGCATTTGCCTTTCCCTGCTTTCCAGCTATCACGTTTATCCCTGGGGATCCTTAAGTCACATAAGCTGTCTTTACATTCAGTTAGTGCACTTCGCACCCCCTGACTCTTAAACGTTTCCTTGACAGGAATTCACTAATTCCTTTAGTCTCGTTAACTTAACTGAGTTCTTTGACTTCAAGCATTCCTTATATTCTCTAGCTCCTGTTTGATTTTTCTGCTGACCGTAGACGGAGTCGACTACTTCCCGTGTTCTGGACTCTACTCGTTACATATATGGGGTATCATACTGATACATTACTACTTACCCAACTAACCTATAAGTAGGTCTGTCAGGCCCACATGCTCCTATCGGAGTGCGGTCGTCCCACAACACAGTTGGTACACTTGTGTCCGTCACACGCCTAGGTGAAGTATCCTGTTGTCAACTCCCTTTATTGTCCGTGACAATATTCATTCCTTGCTTCCCGAACTTAATCGAGGGAAGGTTTATCCACTGTTGTATCCTTGTCAGTTGCTCTTGGTTTCACTGGTTTGGTTTAAAGGAAGGTTGGAAAGAAGTGTTGGTTTGAAGGAAAATCTGGTTTGAAAAGAAAAGGTTGTGAAAATTAGGTTTTGAAAAAAAATTTCCATGGTTTCACAACATCTTCTTACCTTAGCCAAGTCTAGCTTCTTGCTGACTGGTGTGTTCCAATTACAGAGGTTAGGCTAACAGGCCCTTCCACTGTTATGACGATCACATTTAACTCCATGGTACTTTTCCAAGTACCTGTAGTGGTTATGAATTTCCGAACAGCCCTGTTATAGCAGCACTTGCTATGGCAAGTGCGCCATGCTAACTGGCTATCGGTTTGACACACACCGATTGTGGTATTGTTTTGACCCATATTGTCATCAGTGGCCTTGTTGGCCCTCACTGATCTTACTACCTTGATAATACTCCTATAGGTGACTTCTCACTGTATTCACATGATATTCATTAACTAGGGTGTTTCCCATTCTGGGAGACCCCTTTTTCTTAGTATTGTATTTGCTTTGTAGCCCGTTCCACGTATTTGGGCACTACGTTGTAGTTCCCTTGTCGGTCGGTATACCGTTGGTGTTTTATTTATCACTGTGGTTCCGTAGACTCTTGTCTCGGATTTTATTAATCCATTCTTGCCTGTTGCACGGTTGGTGCGTTGCAAGCTGGTTGTACTCGACTGCTCTGCATGTCGACCCAGGTTGCTGGAAATTCTATTCCTCTGTACACAAATTTCTTCATCCTGCGCTATTAAATGCGGTTAACATTGTTTAGATGGAGACCGTCTCCGGGATTCCCAGTTTTCGGGATCTACCGCATGACAGATTCTCCGTACCCTAAGGTATTTTAACAGCCAGATCGGGTATTCCCGAGTAAGAGGACTTCCATCTCTCTGGCGTTGTCCCCAAGTATACAACAGGGATTGTGGAGGGTGGGATGGATATTGTAGGTTTCCAGTAGTCACTGGTAGTTCCTAACTAGCGTATCTCTCACGCTATCACAACCCTTAACCCAAAGTATTAAATCCTAACTCGGTACTTCCTAAGCTCGGTAATTCAGTCATCAGAGCGATACTTCGCTCTGATACCACTTTTGTAACACCCCATCCAACAAAAACACATAATAATACTCTGCAGCGGAAACTCAACTCATCACATTACTTATTCCAATGGTGTTACACGCCGTTAACCACCCACGTGGCTAACAAGGCTAATACATGTACATTTGTATCGGTCTGATGGACTAGATTCCCGAGCAACTACACAATACAATCCTCATTCCATCTTCAAACATTATATACATACACTTCCCCTGTACCGAGTATTTACAACTATTGCCGATAACAACTTCGGTCTTACTACGCCTATCATACTCACGCCATTTAATTGGCTGCCCATGTGTAAACATCTGCCCCGTCCTACTCTCGAACGGTTTCCAGCTCTTCGTACCTGAAATAGGAAAAGAAGAGAAGGGGTGGCCCCAAGGGCTCAGCACCTTTGCTGGTATGGTAATCCCCAGCCCACATGTACCGGGCCCGCACGACTATTGTCGTCTTAGCATGCAGTTGATTATATTTAAATCATGCATACAAACCATTAACATACCACTCATAATATTTCGCCTCAATGGGCTCAACCAATAACCAACACATCCACATTTAAACAACCATCCAATGATTCCTTTAACCCTAGAGTGGCTCTCCTCTAACATGGAGCTACTTCCTTAACGAACGGCATGTACCCATTAATCGGGTTATCCTCAAATGCCTCTTGTCGCAAACTGGGATTCATTTCCATGATCCACACATTCCACATCCTACAACATAACTCATTCCACACATAACAAAACATAACAAACCTTTCTTGCTTCGATGTACACATGACAACGTTGCATTCATTTTAAACATCCAATATATATATATATATATCAAAGCGTAGCAAGGGAATTTGCATAGCATTATAACATTACATACACCATAAAATCGGTTCTCACAAGGAACCTTCCACCATAGTTAGTATACCATGTGAGCCTAGGGATTTTTGCCAATCCCATGTTAAGCTCGTTACCATCCTCGTTACCGTCCGGTTATATAGAACGGTTAACTTATACCCAAGGTGTGTCGGATATAGTAATCCCAAGCACACCGAAATAACATACGCATGCCCCTGTGGCCCGACGTGAGTCAGTAACTAGCTTTGGATAAGCTAAGGGAAGGTAGAAACCAAATTGGAATACCACCTATACATACACCAAGAGAGCCGAACCGGATAAGATAACGACTCCCGTCCATCACACGCGTGGCCGGAACAACCGGACTCCTCACCCCCCGTTAGTACATATAAACTTATAAATAGGTAGTTAGGGATCCATTATGGAGCCTACCACATCCACACACCATACGGTTTCATAACCGAGTTAAGCACACAAGGGAGGTTCACACACTTGCATACAACAACATTATCCAACTAACTCACACATAGCCGTGGTTAGCACGTTCCCAAGGTTTGGGCCGTCAACTCCGAATACCGATCACTCATGTGTTCCTAGTTTTAGTTAGCTAAGGTTTAACACATATTTGAGGTTAAACGGCATCGGATAACAAATTCGCCACATAAATGAATTACTATAAACTCATTACATGTTTTAATCTTACAAGGTGGCAAACACTCAAGAAAACATATTGGCATACAAGCCGGTGTAATCCGTTAGGACACAGGTTGCAAGAAAACCATACCTGTCACCGGAGTCCACTTATCCTGTCCATGTATGTACCTCGAGCAATTCTCGAACAACTGTTAACATCACATGTGTTTTATTAACATCGGGGTTTGCTTGATTATTTAGTGTCCAAAGCTTATAATTTTTCCCCGTTAACTTAATTACATAACTTCACTTTTTAACTTGTTTTACCCTCACATTTTAATACAACTTTTCACCCACCTAATTGCCATTTAAACTCACCTAACATGTCCTTAACAACCTTATGGCATCATTACCTATCAATCCCCATCATCTCATATCATTTCATAACCTTAAACCATGTTTTTGGTCCGACCGACCCACCGTCCGACCCACAACTGGGTCGGTCCATTACAGACCCCCTTTTACTTCCTTATAATCTTGCCCGTCCGACCCACGTCCGACCCACCATTCTGGGTCGGTCCATGTGCGAACATTTTCCTTCCTTTGAAACTTGACCGACCGACCCATGTCCGACCCAACCTTCTGGGTCGGTCCATTACCGAACATTTCCCAACATTTTACAGAGGCTCGACCGACCCAAAAACTGGGTCGGCCCCTGGGTCGGTCGCCTTCTATACTTACCCAAACTTTGCCAATCTTCACCAAACTTCTCCTAAGACCTCTTAATGTGTTCTAACATTATTTGGCACTTCAAACACACCCTTAAGATATTCTTAAACACTCACAAAACTATTTTTCCTAATTCCTTAAACCTTTACTTATATCTCCACAAAATTCCTAGCACTTACAATGTTTCCTCCTTATGATTTCTAGGTGGCATTTCACCTATAATGACCACAATACCAAGGTGTTTCCTCTACACCTTATCATCATCTCTCAACTTCTTTTCTTACTAACTAAATCTCCTTTTTCACATCATACCCAAACATCACTTATTCCTTGAACACCAACCTTACCTAAACCTTAAACAACTTCTCCAAGACTTTAATACATTCACAAAACACCCATTGAATTCCTAGAACTTCCAAGACAACACCTAAATCCTTGCATCACTCTAAATCACCTTAATACATGTTTTCTTCTCAAGTAAACATTCATTCACCTTTAATCCTTCCTAGTTCACCAAACTCACTTACCACACTTAGAACTTCTTACACATTTCCCAAATTTGGCCATAGCTTCTCTAGTATATACCCACATCCAAACACTTAGGTTTCTACCTTATTTCATCCAAGAACACCTAAAATCCATCAACACATTTTATACACAAACTTCACACATCAAGCACTACATCACAATATAGTGCATAACTTAAATTGCTTGGCACTTAGGCCCTTAAATGCATGGCTCTTAGGCCCTTAAATTGCATAAACCTTAAACACTGAATTTCCCACATAATAATGCCTTTGACCTGCAAATACACCCAACAATACATATTCCTTTAATAAACTCCTTGAGAGCATTTTACTAGCTCATTTACCATTTGCTCTTTAGGTAGTTTAACAAGCATTATAAGCTTATTTCTCCTAAGGCATTAAACCACATTGAGATAGCTTGTTTACCTCTTTTCCTCACAAATTCTCCTTCTTGTTTCCTTGTAAAACCGGTAAGGCATTTGGTTCCTTGCCAACAACTAAACAATATACCAACATTGAAATGAGTATATAAGCTTTAAGCTTTATCTCATTGTAAACCCTAGTTACATATATTATCTTAAGGTATTAACATGATTGTTTTACCTTGGAATGGAAAGAGAGCTTGAATATATATCAAGAGAGGACTCCTCCTAGCCCTTGGAAGATTCAAATGAAGCTAAAACAAGACAAGAGAAGACACCATTATGAGGTGAATTTTCGGTCAACACCAAAAGTAAAGGAAATGAAGTTTTCTTTGGTTTTTCCTTACCTTGAAGCAAAGGTGATCAACAAGGCATAAAAATATTAGCTCAAGCTCCTTCCATGGAAGTTCTCCTTGGCACCGAAATGGTGGTTTTGAAGTTTTGAAAGGACAAGATTGTAGAGCTTGGCTTAACTAAGAGAATGGTGGTCTTGAAATTGAATTTGGACCATGGAGCTAGGAGTTACAAGCATTCAAAGATGGAGTTCTTGTGTGGTGCTATGGCAAATCGTAAAAGAGAGAAAGAAGAGAGGTTGGAGGAGGTTGGATACGTGTGAATGAGGAGGGAAATGAGAGAATGAGGTTTGCTTTTGCTTTTAGAAGATATTTGTACTAAAGTGACTAGTAACTTTTGCTTTATCATTTAGTTAACTCATTTGTTTGTGTAGGTGTGGTGAGTCACTAAGGAAAACCGGCCCCAAACAGTAGCAAGGGTGTTTTGGTCTTTGTTGACCAACTTAATCACTTATAACATTATATGTTACAAACTAGTTATAAAAATCACTATTCACCAAAAACAAAGCACATTGAAGTGAAATTTTTGATTTCCCATTGATATAGCCACCCAAATGTGATACTATATAGTACACATGTTAATTAAAGAGTAATGATGGACATTTAGCCATTCAAAACTCATTTACAAGACAATTTTTCAAAAACGTGCTTTAAGACTTCTTAAAGCACATTTTGTGTTTTAACTTGTTTTCAAGCTTGGTTTTCTTTAGTAATTGATTTGATATGTTCATTAACATATAAATGAGGCATAGGTATGACCATTAGGTCTTATACACATTTATCCCAAGCTTAGAGCACATTTTTGCTCTTATTGACCTTAAGGTATTTATTTGTGTTTTGTTTGGTTTCATTGTCTACCAAAGTTTCCTAAGGACTTAATTAGCCTTATAAAGTCATAATTGAATATTATTAAGTCTTGGTAGGCTCTTTGGGTCCTAACCAAGTTCACTCATAGCTTAGAGCATGTTTTTGCTCAAACTGTGTCTTAGTGCTTTATTGCACTTATTATGGTTTAAATTGTTCCATTTATGTTTCTAAGGCACTTTTTAGCCTTTACATACCATAGTTCGATATTTAAACAACATACCAAGGTTTGGGGTATTTCATATTTACACAGAAGGAGTAGAATCTCAGATAGAGGAGATGGTTAGAATTCTTGAAAGACTATGACATTGACCTCCAATACAAAGAGGGAAAGGCCAATGTTGTAGCAGACGCCCTGAGCCGTCTTGCACACTCTCTCCATTCGCTAGTTTCTTTCTCCAACTTGGTTGATGAGGTGCGAGAGGCTCAGAGGACAGATGAGTACATGAGGGAGGTCAGACAGAAGCTGACAGATGGTACCTTTGAAAGTTAGAAATATGATTTCAGACTTCACGACGATGATCTGATCAGACTTAAGGGCCAGTTATGCATACCACGGGGCAACACGGATCTGAAAGACCATATACTTAGAGAATCACACTTTTCTTCCGTTTCCATCCATCCGGGAGCCTCTAAGATGTATAAAGACATGAAGAGATACTTCTGGTGGTCGGGGATGAAGACAGATGTTACCGAGTTCGTCTTGAGGTGTCTCACTTGCCAGAAGGTGAAATTTGAGCACCGACGACCGGGTGGAATGGTACAATCGATGCCAATTCCGGAATGGAAGTTCCATGATATCTCCATGGACTTTGTAGTTGGACTTCCACCTGCTAGGGGGGGTCTCAACATGATATGGGTGGTGGTGGATCGCCTTTCCAAAGTAGCCCGATTCATACCGATGAAGGATACTTGGAAGGTGACCAAATTAGCTGAGTTGTTTGAGAGAGAAATCATGAGACATCATGGGATACCAAGGACCATGGTGTCAGATAGAGATACCAGATTCCTTTCGAGGTACTGGAGAGCTACTAGGGAAGCGTTGGGTACAAAACTGAAGTTGAGTACCGCGTTCCATCCTCAGACCGATGGCCAGACTGAGCGTACTATTCAGACACTCGAGGACATGCTGAGAGCATGTACCTTAGACTTCCAGGGCAGTTGGATTGACAAATTACATCTGATCGAATTTCATACAACAACAGCTATCACGCTTCGACCAAGATGGAACCTTTTCAAGCGTTGTACGGTAGACCATGTCGTACACCGCTCTGCTGGGATGAGTCGAGTGAGACGGTCATTATGGGACCAGAATATTAAAAACAAGTTAAGGCTGAAGTTCAGCAAATCAGGGAGAACATGAAAGCTGCTCAAGATAGGCAGAAGTCGTATGCTGATGTTCGACAACGAGACCTGGAGTTCGCAGTGGGCGACCAGGTATTTCTGCGAGTTTCACCAATGAAGGGTGTATTCAGATTTGGGCAGAAGGGCAAATTAAGCCCAAAGTTTGTTGGTCCTTATGAGATTACGGAGCGGGTGGGCCCGGTCGCTTACAGGTTGAATTTACTTGCTGAACTGGGTAAAGTGCATGATGTTTTTCATGTTTCACAGCTAAAGAAATACATGCACCACCCCTCCCATGTGTTAGAACCTGAGAGATTGACTTTAGAACCGAATATGAGATCCGTGGAGACTCCTCAGAGAATCTTGGACAGTAAGACTAGGGACACTCACCATACGTCAGTGCAACTGGTGAAGGTTCTCTGGTCTAACCAGGATGTCGAAGAGGCCACGTGGGAATTAGAGGATAAGATGAGGGCGAAGTACCCTTCTTTGTTTACTGACTAGATCGTCTGTATAGGGTACGGGGCATACCCCTTTTTAAGGGGGGTAGAGCTTCCTCGCTTTTGAGTTAGGAAACGAACTTGTTTTCGTTTGTTTGGTTGGTTAAGATGTGATTTTGTGTAAGTTGCTACACTTTGGTGATAAGTTTGAGATATGCATAATACTTATGTATTGTATTTGTGGTTGACCTTTGAGTCTTGAGATGTGTGAATGTGAATATAAGATGTGGTGTTAAGATTAAGAGAATTGAGTACCGTGAATGGTTAAGCATATATGTGAACTTTGGGGACAACATTCTTTTAAGGGGGGTAGATTGAAATACCCCAAACTTAGATATGGTGTTTAAGTGATAAACTAAGATATAAGGAGGCTAAATAATGCCTTAGAAACATTAAGAAACCATTTTAATCAAAGAAAGCATAAGGAAACACCGAAAGAGCAGTTTAAGCAAAAACGTGCTCCAAGCTTGGAGAGACTTGGGTGAACACCCAAATATCATTCTTAGACCTTAGTAATATCCTAATGGTCATTTTAAACCAATTACCAAAGAAAACCAAGCTTGAAAACAAGTTAAAATACAAAATGTGCTTTAAGGAGTCTTAAAGCACATTTTTGAAAAATTGTCTTGTAAATGGGTTTTGAGTGGCTAAATGTCCATCATTACTCTTTAATTAACATGTGTACTAATTAGTATCACATTAGAAAGTCTAAATCAATTGGAAATCAAAAATTTCACAATTATGTGCCTTGTTTAGTGAATAGTAACCAAATAGTGCTAGTTTAAGACATTAGTCAAAGCAAGTCAATTAAATGGTCAACAAAGACCACAATCTACCTTATTTGACCAAGGGGGCGGTTTTTAAGTGTGACTCACCACACTTATCTAGCTAAGTAAAGAGAAAGCAAAAGTAAGTAAGTTAACTATTCACCTTTTTAACATAATATCTCACCTTTAGTAGTCCTCTCTCCTCCTTTCTTCATGCTTCATCTTCTCCACCGATTTCTCTTGCTCTCTTTCTTCTATTTCACGTAAGAAGCAACCTCCATGCTAGCTCCACCTTCTCTTGGCCACTACTTACTCATTTAAGCTCCAAAATCAAAACCAAGTACATATATCTCTTAGTTAGCTCAAGCTCTTCCTTTCTATCTTTTAAAAACTTCAAGAGCCTCATTTTGGAGCCAAGGCAAACCACCATTAGAGGAGGAAACTCAAGCTTGGAGACTCCATTAGCTTCTCCATTCTCTTAAGGTAAAGAATATGTAAGAAAATCTAGGTTTCCATCATTTCTTCCCTTGTCCGAAAATTTGTACTCATGGGACTCCATGTGTTATGCCTTGTTCTAGCTTGTTTTCTACTCTACAAAGGATAAAGGAGGTCCTTCTTGCTTCATATCCAAGCTTGTCTTGAGAAACCAAGGTAAAACAATCACCTTAATACCTTAAAGCACATTTTTAACCTAGGGTTTGTTCCTTAGGGTTAATGTATTATCTAGCACTCATTGGAGTCATTGGATATTGGTTAGAACATTGGCAAGGAGAACTTGGTTGTTGACTGACTTTGTTCAAGGAAAAAGTCTAAGGAGGAAAGTTTGTGAGCTTGTAAAAGAACAAGGTAAATTACTTACCTTAAGGTGTTTATTGTTTAAGGGGATGGGATTTAGATAGGTGATGAGTTTAGTGTAGAGTTTACATTAGGAAAGAACTATATATAACCTTGGAGAAACAATGACTATGTTTGAGAACTTGTGACTAAGGAGCCAATGAGAAAAGAGATAGTCAAACAATGTTGAGATAAATTACAAGAAGCATTTTATTTCAATGGGAGCCTTGTTGTGTGTATTCGCAGGTTAAAGGCAAATATATGTGGAAATTCAGTGGTTAAGCCAAGTCATTTAAGGGCCTAAGTGCCAAGCATTTTAAGTTTATACACTATATGATGATGTGGTGTAGTTTTGGTGTAAATTGTGTGTTAAGATGTTGTAATGAGAATTTGAGTGATCTTGGTTGTTTGATGGTGATAAACCAAGTGTTTAAGTGTAACAAGTGTCCTAGAGAACCCATGTCAAAATTTGATGAAGAAATTTGGTGTTTAAGATGTTCTAAGGTGATTTCATGACTAAGATATTACTAGGAAGTTTAGAGGTTGTCTTGAAGGGAAAAGAGTGATTTTAAGGTGTTCTTGTGAGTTAGAATGACTTAGGCATTATCATGAATCTTGGAGTCAAAAGAATGTTTAGGCATGCACCAAGGGCAATTTGAGAATGTGTTTAGGACTTAGGCAAACATTGGTAAACTAGTAGAAAAGAAATAATGTGTTGGATGAAGGTGTCATGAACTTGTGTAGAAACTATAAGTAGTTGCATAAAAGAGTTTTAGATGGTGAAAGATGCTTGGGAGATGATGTTATAGTGGTGAGGAAGCATTTGGCGTAGAGGTTGTATTAGGTATGAACCACCACTTAGAAACCTAGTGAAAAACATTACAAGTGTTGGCATGATTACAAGGAAAATGCATAATGACTAAGGTGGATGTTGGTGAGTGATCTAATGTGTTTAGTGGAAGGCTTAAGGTGTATTTGAGGTGCCCAAATGAGGTTAGAACATACTAGGATGTAAGAGGAGAAGTTTGGAGTCAAATGGGAATTTAGAAACAAGGTTCTGGAGCCGGCCGACCTTAGGGACCGGACCTGCAAGGTCAGTCGACCTCAGTTTACACTACCAGAAAGAGTTTCTGGAACCGACCGAACTTGGGGACCGGACTTACAAGTTCGGTCGGGCTTGTATTTTGTGTAGGAATTAAGTCTCATGAATGGACCGACCTTGGGACCGGACTTACAAGGTCGGTCATGCCTAGAATTTTGTACTGGAATTGGTCTCTGGAATCGACCGAACTTGGGACCGGACTTGGCAAGTTCGGTCGAGCTCAAATTTCCCACGAGGAAAACTCTCGGGAATGGACCGACCTTGGGGACCGGACTTGCAAGGTCGGTCGGGGTAGAATTTTCAACGGTAATATGTCCTGGAATGGACCGACCTTGGGTAAGGTCGGTCGGTAAGTTCGGTCGAGCCAAAAACAAAAAAAATGAAATTTTAAATTTGAAAGATGTTAATTTGTAATAAGGTATGCCATTGGAAGGGTAATAATAATTGGGAACCTAAGAACCTAAGTAATTAAGTTAAGTTAAGTATAAACCTTAATGTTTAAAGTTAAGTTTATAAAGTTAAGTGGCAAAGACTTAAGATGGTATTTAATGGGAATTTTTAGGGACTAAGTGAGTTAAGTAAGGTGCAAATGACTAATGGCCTAAACATGAATGAATGTGTTAGGTTTGTGAATTGGGACCCCGGAGAAGGTTAAACAAACAACAGTCGACGGTGAACGGTACAGTCTTTCTTGTGACCTGCTTGCTAACGAGGTGTCCCTCGGCTTGTGTGCTATCTGTTTATTTGCTATGACTAAGACAAGATAAAACATGCAACCGGATATTAATGTTCTCGTTGCGTTTGTGTTTTCTTTACACTAACCCACGAGGCTTAAGGATAGCTACTAACTAAGCTTGATACTTATTAAGTTAAGGAGAGGATTTGTACATTGGTGATTGTTGGTTAATACCCGTCAAGGTTTAACTAACACTTGGTATTTAAGACTTTCACTAACCGTAACTTGGGGTGGGAGTGAGGAATCCGGAATGGTACCGGCACATGTGTATTGGGGGAGGTCGGTATCTGAATCAGATCCGACTTCCAAATAAGACTTGTCATTAGACTCGTCGCCTAGGGTCAACAAACCGACCCGACCACCCGGACTACTGTTTGAGGTGGGAGGCACATTAAGGATGGCATGGGGGGATCAAGCATACATCCCCAACAAATTAAGAAAGGTAGCTTATTGCCGGATAGTGCACTGCTACCGGCTAGGGTTAACCAAGCCCTACAAAAATAAGCAACCAATTAAGGGCTAACCAATCTAATAATGGAACGGTTGACAATTATAAGGTTAAGGAGATTGTGGACTTAAGGAGTTAAGATCTAACTCACTTATTAAGGGAACGCCTGAGTCGTTCATTTGCATTTGAGCTATGTATGTTCATTGTGGTTGTTGTTTTATTGAATTTCATATTATGTTTGTTATGCTAATCAACTTCCATGCTATCGACAATTAGTCGTCGTAGCCCCGTTAGCTTGGGGGCCATGAGAGGGTCGTACCAGCATTCGTGCTGACCCCCTTTGGGAGCTGTTTTTACACTTGCAGGAAAGCGGCCGATGAAGTCACACCACGAAAGTAGGAGCGGGTAGCCCTAGGTGGGTCTTTATTTTGAGTACGGGTAGCACCTGTGCACCCGTCTGTTGATAGTTGAACTGGGGAAATATTGTATGGTTTTGGAGATACTTTAAACTCGGTTGGTGTATGTATTATGGTTATGTGGTTGTATATATTTAAGTAACGGTATTTCTGGTTGATTAGACCGTGGCAAGGTCCTGGTGATAGTTTAATTCCACTGCGACGTTTAGGTATTATTTGTGAAGTTGCGATAACCACGATTGGCTTAGGACGGGGTGTTACAAAAAGTGGTATCAGAGCGTAGTTACGCTCTGATCAAGAAATACCGGAGATAAAGAACCACCAAGTTAGGATATAAGTTAAGAAATAAGTGACGGGTTAAGGGTGTGAGCTGTTAGTGTGAGTAGAGTCAGGTGACCACTAATTAGTGTGGATCGTCTTTACCGTCTACGGACGTTATAAATTTGTTAACCGAAACAATGGTGGATACGAATCTAATGTGAGTTATGATTGTTCAGATGTCAGGAAGGAGAGGCCGAGGCCGTGGTCGAGGCGACGAGACCGAGATACCGGGAGGGCAGACGATCGTAGAGATCGTAGCTGCCGCCTTAGGGTACATGGGCTATCAGCCTGGTGTGGGTGCACCACCTCCACCGCCACAACCCCGGGAACCGAATTGGGTGAAGAGCCTTGTAGATCTTCGACCCGCACATTTTAAGGGGGAGACCGATCCCGCCAAGCTCGAGGCGTACATCTCCGAGCTGGAGACCGCCTTTGAGACCCTTGACGTCCCTGTTGGGATCAAGGTGCGTCTAGCTGCGTTCTACCTGAAGGGGGCAGCAGGCGATTGGTGGAAGCTGGTGAGGGCCGAGCATGTGGCCAATCCAGAGTTCGGCTGGGAGCAGTACACCGCCTTGCTACGAGCAAAGTACTATCCCGCCCATGTCCAGACGAAGAAGCGCTTGCAGTTAGATGCGCTTAAGCAGACCGACAAGATGACGGTGGACGAGTATTACACAGAGTTCACCGCCTTGCTCCGTCTTCTGCCTGGTCTTGGATATTCAGACCAGATACTGGTGGACCGCTTTTATGGGGCTTAGCCATCGACTCCGCTACGGCATGGGGCCGACGAGTTATACTACCTTGCAGGTAATAAGAATGAGTAAGATATAATTAAGTGCATAAGATTTAGTTTGTGAGAAATAAGAGGAACTAATACCTTTGGAAGCAGGCTATCTTGCCGCTGCTAAGGTTGAGATAACCGTCCAGCTGAGGGACGAGGACAATACCAAGAGAAAGAGTGCTGGGAAGAATACAGAACACCAAGGGCAAGGTGGGTACAAGGAACAGAAGTACCAGCCTCAAGCCCAAAAGAACCAGAACCAAAAAGGAAGGGAGGAAAAGGAGATGGCTACTGATGAGCCACTTAAACTGACTTATGCTTACGCTGCAAGCCCCTGCGCTCCAGGGCGCCAAAGAGTAAGGAAATACATCTTGAGTAAATAAGAATGGTTAACAACATTGAGACACAATCACTGATGCGATACGTAATCAGGTTCTGAGACTGGAAAGGAAACCGGAGGTGGCTACCAACGACACTACTATTGCCAGAGGTGCAAGGGGGACCACCCCGGAGTTGACTGCAGGGGGAATAAGGTGGAGTGTAACTTTTGCGGAGTACTCGGGCACCGGGCATATGAGTGCTACAGCAACCCGGAGAGTAAGAATTACAGACCCAGTTTTAAGGTAAAGACCAAGTCCGATCAGGGATCTGGATCCGACGGTCAGAGGAGGGTGCAGCAAGCTGCAGACAAGAACCCACGGGTGACCCAGAAGTCGGGACCCACACTACACTTGGTGGACCGGGACGATGAGCCTGAACCCTCATCGAGGCCAGGTACCGCTATAACCATTTAGTAATAAAATTACCTGCTTACCGCATTATCATGCATGTTTGGTGAATAATTGAGTTAAGTGAGGATGAGATGAGATTAGAACTTAAGTAAGATATAACCTACTACCACTTTAGGAAGCTTCAACATCTGATATCCAATACCATCTACACCTAACCCGGAATACACCGACATCGAAACCGTAGACTTTCCAACCGAACAATGTCAGGTTATCCGCCCAGGTATGATTTTGTTAAGGGGATACCTGACACCCGAAGCGCAAATAGCCATCATCAGAAAATGCAATCAACTAGGAATGGGACCGGGAGGTTTTTATACACCGGAGTACCCAGGGGGAGCAAGGATGAAATTAAGGATGATGAGCTTAGGCAAGGATTGGAATCCGTATGCCAAGACCTACCAAACCATGAGGACACAGGATGGAATCTCACCACCGGAAATACCGAAATGTTCCATCCAGTTATTACACAAGTCGTGGAGATCGCTCAGTAGTTGGAAGCTGAACCGATTCCAGACATTCAAGCAGACATTTGCATTGTGAACTTCTACGAGAAAGAGGGGCGGCTTGGACTACACCAGGATAAGGACGAGACAACGGAGTCTCTCGAAAGAGGGATACCCGTAGTGTCTTGGTTCATTGGGGATGATGCAGAGTTTTTATACGGCGAGCAGAAGCGTGCGGACCGTGCAAATAAGTTGGTACTTAAGTCTGGAGATGTATTAGTTATGGGAGGAGAGTCAAGGATGTTATAACATGGGATTAAGAGAATCAAGCTGAATACAGCACCGTCAGCAGTGATTAATGCGACGTATATGAGACCAGGGAGATTAAACCTAACCTTTAGACAATATTAGTCATGTAATGCTTTAGTGTGGGATAAGGAATGAGATGTAAGATTGAAGCACATGTTGTAAACAGGATGGTTATAAATAAAATAACAGTGTTGTTCATATAAATTGTTACGACTCTTGTTATACCATCAATACTCATGAAGCTTATGAATACAATTAGGTCATGGACTCGGTACGGAAGGTACGCTAAGCATACTTACAGAGGCACAGGCCGACGCCAGCGGTACTATCCTCACCGGCACCTTTCCGATTAATAGGATTGACGCATCAGTTCTCTTCGACTCAGGGGCCTCTCATACCTTTGTCTCGGCATCTTTTGCGAGAAGGTTGGGGCTAGACGCTGATGAGCTACCCGACTTCACGGTTACGCTCCCGTCTAAGGAGAAGATTCGTTGCACTTGCCACTACCGAGGAGCCATTGTCAGAATTAAGGGGGAAGACTTCCCAGTCAGTTTTATTGAGTTTAGGGAATTGGGATTTGATGTTATCTTCGGGATGAACTGGTTGGAGCGGCACAAGGGTCGTATCCTCTACGCCGAGCATAGATTGCTGCTCAGGATCCCGTCTGGGGTAACAATATCATACCGCCAGAGGCCCAGAGAGCCTTCGACTAAGATCATCACCGCCATGACAATGTATAAGGAGTTGAGGAGAAATGAAGAAGTGTACCTCTGCTATGTACAGGACATAGAGAGAGACCCCGAGTTCGACCCCGACTTACCGGTAGTGTCGGAGTTCCCCGACCTATTTCCACGGGAACTGCCCGACATGCCACCCACTCGGGAGGTAGAGTTCACCATCGAGCTACTACCTGGTACCAGACCTGTAGCCAAGGCACCATACCGCATGGCTCCGGCAGAAATGAATGAGTTAAAGGAACAACTGAAAGATTTGTTAGATAAGGGATTTATAAGACCAAGTGTGTCACCATGGGGAGCGTCAGTTCTCTTCGTGAAGAAGAAGGATTGTAACCTCCGCCTCTGCATCGACTACAGAGAGTTGAATGCTGTAACAGTGAAGAATAAGTATCCACTACCCCGCATTGACGATCTGTTTGATCAGTTGAAGGGAGCATCTGTGTTTTCCAAGATTGATCTCAGATCGGGGTATCATCAGATAGCCATTAAGGAGGGAGACATTGAGAAGACGGCATTCCGGACACGGTACGGCCACTATGAGTTTACAGTGATGCCGTTTGGTTTGTCGAACGCACCGGCGAAGTTTATGGATCCGATGAACCGCTTGTTCCGGGAGCAGCTGGACAAGTCGGTTGTGGTATTCTACGACGACATATTGATATATTCGAGATCTAAGGTTGAACATGAGGAACATCTGAGGAGAGTATTGGAAATATTGAGGGAGAACCAGCTATATGCTAAGTTCTCCAAGTGTGAGTTTTGGCTTGACCAGGTCTCTTTCCTAGGTCATGTCATCTCAGATGCTGGGATCTTAGTGGATCCAGCAAAGATTGATGCCGTACGTACTTGGCCATGACCGAAGACTGTTACCGACATTCGGAGCTTCCTCGGTCTGGCAGGTTACTACAGGAGGTTTGTTAAGGATTTCAGCAGGGTCGCAAAGCCGATGACCAGTCTGATGAAGAAAGATGCACCGTTCTTATGGACGGCTGACTGTGAGAGATCATTTCAGAGTTTGAAGGACTCACTGACCACTGCACCGGTTCTGACCATTCCAGACGGTACAGAGGGCTTTGAGGTTTACTGTAATGCATCCGGCAGAGGGCTGGGTTGCGTGCTCATGCAACATGGCAAGGTGGTGGCATATGCCTCACGCCAGTTGAAGAAACATGAGGAAACTACCCCACACATGATTTGGAGCTGGGAGCTGTAGTCTTCGCTTTGAAGATATGGCGCCACTACCTATACGGGGTTAGTGTGACGATCTACACCGATCATAAGAGCTTAAGGTACATATTTACACAGAAGGAGTTGAATCTCAGACAGAGGAGATGGTTAGAATTCTTGAAAGACTATGACATTGACCTCCAATACAAAGAGGGAAAGGCCAATGTTGTAGCAGACGCCCTGAGCCGTCGAGCACACTCACTCCATTCGCTAGTTTCTTTCTCCAGCTTGGTTGATGAGGTGCGAGAGGCTCAGAGGACAGATGAGTACATGAGGGAGGACAGACAGAAGTTGACAGGTACCTTTGAAAGTCAGAAATATGACTTCAGACTTCACGACGATGATCTGATCAGACTTAAGGGCCGGTTATGCATACCACAGGGCAACACGGATCTGAAAGACCGTATACTTAGAGAATTACACTGTTCTTCCATTTCCATCCATCCGGGAGCCTCTAAGATGTATAAAGACATGAAGAGATACTTCTGGTGGTCGGGGATGAAGACAGATGTTACCGAGTTCGTCTTGAGGTGTCTCACTTGCCAGAAGGTGAAATTTGAGCACCGACGACCGGGTGGAATGGTACAATCGATGCCAGTTCCGGAATGGAAGTTCCATGATACCTCCATGGACTTTGTAGTTGGACTTCCACCTGCTAGGGAGGGGTCTTAACATGATATGGGTGGTGGTGGATCGCCTTACCAAAGTAGCCCGATTCATACCGATGAAGGATACTTGGAAGGTGACCAAATTAGCTGAGTTGTTTGAGAGAGAAATCATGAGACATCATGGGATACCAAGGACCATAGTGTCAGATAGAGATACCAGATTCCTTTCGAGGTACTGTAGAGCTACTAGGGAAGCGTTGGGTACAAAACTGAAGTTGAGTACCGCGTTCCATCCTCAGACAGATGGCCAGACTGAGCGTACTATTCAGACACTCGAGGACATGCTGAGAGCATGTGCCTTAGACTTCCAGGGCAGTTGGATTGACAAATTACATCTGATCGAGTTTTCATACAACAACAGCTATCACGCTTCGATCAAGATGGCACCTTTTCAAGCGTTGTACGGTAGACCATGTCGTACACCGCTCTGCTGGGATGAGTCGAGTGAGACGGTCATTATGGGACCAAAATTTTTAGAACAAGTTAAGGAAGTTCAGCAAATCAGGGAGAACATGAAAGTTGCTCAAGATAGGCAGAAGTCGTATGCTGATGTTCTACGACGAGACCTGGAGTTCGCAGTGGGCGACCAGGTATTTCTGCGAGTTTCACTAATGAAGGGTGTATTCAGATTTGGGCAGAAGGGCAAATTAAGCCCGAAGTTTGTTGGTCCTTATGAGATTACGGAGCGGGTGGGCCCGGTCGCTTACAGGTTGAATTTACCTGCTGAACTGGGTAAAGTGCATGATGTTTTTCATGTTTCACAGCTAAAGAAATACATGCACCACCCCTCCCATGTGTTTGAACCTGAGAGATTGACTTTAGAACCGAATTGAGATCTGTGGATACTCCTCAGAGAATCTTGGACAGTAAGACTAGGGACACTCACCATAAGTCAGTGCGACTGGTGAAGGTTCTTGGTCAACCCAGGATGTCGAAGAGGCCACGTGGGAATTAGAGGATAAGATGAGGGCGAAGTACCCTTCTTTGTTTACTGACTAGGTCGTCTGTATAGGGTACGGGGCGTACCCCTTTTTAAGGGGGGTAGAGCTTCCTCGCTTTTGAGTTAGGAAACAATCTTGTTTTCGTTTGTTTGGTTGGTTAAGATGTGATTTTGTGTAAGTTGCTACACTTTGGTGATAAGTTTGAGATATGCATAATACTTATGTACTGTATTTGTGGTTGACCTTTGAGTCTTGAGATGTGTGAATGTGAATATAAGATGTGGTGTTAAGATTAAGAGAATTGAGTACCGTGAATGGTTAAGCATATATGTGAACTTTGGGGACAAAGTTCTTTTAAGGGGGGTAGATTGAAATACCCTAAACATAGATATGGTGTTTAAGTGATAAAATAAGATATAAGGAGGCTAAATAATGCCTTAGAAACATTAAGAAACCATTTTAATCAAAGAAAGCATAAGGAAACACCAAAAGAGCAGTTTAAGCAAAAACGTGCTCCAAGCTTGGAGAGACTTGGGTGAACACCCAAATATCATTCTTAGACCTTAGTAATATCCTAATTGTCATTTTAAACCAATTACCAAAGAAAACCAAGCTTGAAAATATGTTAAAACACAAAATGTGCTTTAAGGAGTCTTAAAGCACATTTTTGAAAAATTGTCTTGTAAATGGGTTTTGAGTGGCTAAATGTCCATAATTACTCTTTAATTAACATGTACTAATTAGTATCACATTAGAAAGTCTAAATCAATGGGAAATCAAAAATTTCACTATTATGTGCCTTGTTTAGTGAATAGTAACCAAAGAGTGCTAGTTTAAGACATTAGTCAAAGCAAGTCAATTAAATGGTCAACAAAGTCCACAATCTACCTTATTTGACCAAGGGGGCCGGTTTTTAAGTGTGACTCACCACACTTATCTAGCTAAGTAAAGAGAAAGGAAAAGTAAGTAAGTTAACTATTCACCTTTTTAACATAATATCTCACCTTTAGTAGTCCCTCTCCCTCTTCTTCATTCTTCATCTTCTCCACCAATTTCTCTTGCTCTCTTTCTTCTCTTTCACGTAAGAAGCAACCTCCATGCTAGCTCCACCATCTCTTGGCCACTACTTACTCATTTAAGCTCCAAAATCAAAACCAAGTACATATATCTCTTAGTTAGCTCAAGCTCTTCCTTTCTATCTTTTAAAAACTTCAAGAGCCTCATTTTGGAGCCAAGGCAAACCACCATTAGAGGAGGAAACTCAAGCTTGGAGACTCCATTAGCTTCTCCATTCTCTTAAGGTAAAGAATATGTAAGAAAATCTAGGTTTCCATCATTTCTTCCCTTGTGCGAAAATTTGTACTAATGGGACTCCATGTTTATGCCTTGTTCTAGCTTGTTTTCTACTCTCCAAAGGATAAAGGAGGTCCTTCTTGCTTCACATCCAAGCTTGTCTTGAGAAACCAAGGTAAAACAATCACCTTAATTCCTTAAAGCACATTTTTAACCTAGGGTTTGTTCCTTAGGGTTAATGTATTATCTAGCACTCATTGGAGTCATTGGATATTGGTTAGAACATTGGCAAGGAGAACTTGCTTGGTGACCGACTTTGTTCAAGGAAAAAGTCTAAGGAGGAAAGTTTGTGAGCTTGTAAAAGAACAAGGTAAATTACTTACCTTAAGGTGTTTATTGTTTAAGGGGATGGGATTTAGATAGGTGATGAGTTTAGTGTACAGTTTACATTGGGAAAGAACTATATATAACCTAGGAGAAACAATGACTATGTTTGAGAACTTGTGACTAAGGAGCCAATGAGAAAAGTGATAGTCAAACAATGTTGAGATGAATTACAAGAAGCATTTTATTTCAATGGGAGCCTTGTTGTGTGTATTCGCAGGTTAAAGGCAAATATATGTGGAAATTCAGTGGTTAAGCCAAGTCATTTAAGGGCCTAAGTGCCAAGCATTTTAAGTTTATACACTATATGATGATGTGGTGTAGTTTTGGTGTAAATTGTGTGTTAAGATGTTGTAATGAGAATTTGAGTGATCTTGGTTGTTTGATGGTGATAAACCAAGTGTTTAAGTGTAACAAGTGTCCTAGAGAACCCATGTCAAAATTTGATGAAGAAATTTGGTGTTTAAGATGTTCTAAGGAGATTTCATGACTAAGATAATACTAGGAAGTTTAGAGGTTGTCTTGAAGGAAAAAGAGTGAGTTTAAGGTGTTCTTGTGAGTTAGAATGACTTAGGCATTATCATGGAGAATCTTGGAGTCAAAAGAATGTTTAGGCATGCACCAAGGGCAATTTGAGAATGTGTTTAGGACTTAGGCAAACATTGGTAAACTAGTAGAAAAGAAATAATGTGTTGGATGAAGGTGTCATGAACTTGTGTAGAAACTATAAGTAGTTGCATAAAAGAGTTTTAGATGGTGAAAGATGCTTGGGAGATGATGTTATAGTGGTGAGGAAGCATTTGGCGTAGAGGTTGTATTAGGTATGAACCACCACTTAGAAACCTAGTGAAAAACATTACAAGTGTTGGCATGATTACAAGGAAAATGCATAATGACTAAGGTGGATGTTGGTGAGTGATCTAATGTGTTTAGTGGAAGGCTTAAGGTGTATTTGAGGTGCCCAAATGAGGTTAGAACATACTAGGATGTAAGAGGAGAAGTCTGGAGTCAAATGGGAATTTAGAAACAAGGTTCTGGAGCCGGCCGACCTTAGGGACCGGACCTGCAAGGTCGGTCGACCTCAGTTTACACTACCGGAAAGAGTTTCTGGAACCGACCGAACTTGGGGACCGGACTTACAAGTTCGGTCGGGCTTGTATTTTGTCTTGGAATTAAGTCTCTGGAATGGACCGACCTTGGGACCAGACTTACAAGGTCGGTCATGCCTAGAATTTTGTACCTGAATTGGTCTCTGGAATCGACCGAACTTGGGACCGGACTTGGCAAGTTCGGTCGAGCTCAAATTTCCCAGGGGGAAAACACTCGGGAATGGACCGACCTTGGGGACCGGACTTGCAAGGTCGGTCGGGGTAGAATTTTCAACGGTAATATGTCCTGGAATGGACCGACCTTGGGTAACGTCGGTCGGTAAGTTCGGTCAAGCCAAAAACAAAAAAAAGAAATTTTAAATTCTAAATATGTTAATTGGTAATAAGGTATGCCATTGGAAGGGTAATAATAATTGGGAACCTAAGAACCTAAGTAATTAAGTTAAGTTAAGTATAAACCTTAATGTTTAAAGTTTGTTATACCCAAAATTTCAACCCCCCGGAGGAGAGTCTCTTCTAATAGGCTAGTAGTGAGGGTTCCCAGATCGATCGGCACATTTCAGAGTGCTAGGGACAGCTTAGTCATCTCCCGGGCCATTTTCGTAATTTTTCAAGGCTCCTAAGCCCCCTACAGGCTTTCTCTCTCCTCCAAATAAGGGTCAAATCAATTCAAAATGCTTTGAAATTTTTACCCAAGATAGAGGATGACATTTTAAGCATAATGGCGTTGGAATTTTGATTTTTCGAATTTCCAATAATTTTCTAGCAATTTCTGATTGAATCTGACGAGAAATTGAATTTAAAAATATTCCAATATCCAAAAAATTCGATTCCACTTTAGAAAAATCAGAAATATCATCCTTTACCCATGTGTGAAATTTCATAATCAAATTCCTTTTGGAAGCCCTTGAGCTAAAACGTCGGTAAATCTCGGTTTTTACCGGATTTTTCTATCTTTAAAGAGGTCTATATAAGGAACCTTATCCCATGATCAAAGAAGAAGCTCAAGAACCCTAGACTCTCAAAGAAGGCAGCCGTCTCTCTCTCTCCACGTTTTGAACCCAGAGCCACGATCAAACACCGAAATCTCACCAAAATCAACACCAAAACACATTTTTCAACTCCCACAACATCATCCATCATCAAACCCCACCAAAACAGCACCAAAACGTGAAGAACATCAAGAACAACAAGGAGTCAGAAGCTGGGTTCGAAGTTCTTCTGGATCCGCCATCAACGAGGCCTCCGAAGAATCCCGGTGTGAAGAAACGTTGTGAATCGAAGGTAAAACAGGTAGAAACTCCACTTCCCTGATTCACCACGGTATTATCTGTCTTGCCTCAAATTTGGGCTCAAACTAACCTTCGTACGCTTCTGTATTGCTGTTTATTAAGCTTCTGTCCAATAACTTGTTTACCAAGTTTCGTGCATAATTCGAATTCAAATTGAACTTTCAACACTAACGTTGTACATCTTTCAGGCCACACCCATAAATTTGAGCCGAAAACACCTCGGGAACACCTCAAACCCCGTCCGAGGGTGGTCCGACCCGGAATGTCCGGGTCCCGGACCTGTCCGTAGACGGACACCCACGGACGGCGGCGGGAAAAATTCAAAATTTAGGTTTTTCTAATAATGTCCGGGCCCACGGACATCCTGTCCGTGGCCCCGGACTTGCAAATTTTTGTTTTCCTTTAATTTCGACTTTTCTGTATTTTAGGTTAACTGGGGTCCGTGGTCTCGGACTTGGTCCGTGGCTACGGACGTAAGCAAAATTTGACCTAATTCTGCCTCCGAAACCCTAGTTTAGGTAGTTTTAATTTCACTTTAATTTTCTGTCAAAAAATGCTAAAAACAAAAAAAAAACAGAAGCTCGCGCACTTAGGTTAAAACGACTCGTAATAAGCCGTAAATAAACTAAGTAGAGGAAAAACGACCTAGGAAGGGTAATGAAAGTAATTGAACCCTAATTAAGTCGAATATCAAGCCCCCGAACCCGAACTCTCCTTTCCTAATTTGATCTAGGTTAAAATTAGGTGGCGACTCATAATAGGTTCCAGTGAGCTAGCTTAGGTTTTAATAATTATTGTTATATGACATAGTTATTAATCTTAGGCTATAAGTGGACCTAAAACCCGATCAGATCCTAATCAACTTAATCAACATAGGATAGGGTTTAAAATCGAGGCTCACAGACTGGCGACTCTGCTGGGGACAACTTCTTAATTTTATCTTGTTTTAATGTTAAGAAAGAGGGCTTAACTTGAAAATGTTTATTTATGGCTTCTACTATGTTGTTTGTTTACTTTTGTGCGCACTTTAATTTTTGCACCCTTGCATCATATGAGAGCGAGGGTCTACTTAAACCAATTTCACCCCGGGACCCGTTTGAGGGTCCCCTGTCAGGGACTCACACCTTTTAGGTGATGTGAATAAGCGGGGGAAAAGAGGAGGATGTCGTCTAACCACATCCCCTTAATACCTGGGCTTTAGCCCCAAGCGTCTTCCTGGCAGTGCCCTTACCTAGCCCTTTGTTTGGTCAGTCAAAGACCCGACCGTAGACGCACACCTTCAGGTGATGTGAAAAAAGTGGGGAAGCCCAAAGAGAATAGCGTGCAAGCCCTATTCCTTTATGGTGACCTGGGCCCAAGCCCCAAGCACCTCTCCGGATCGATCCATACCCGGTTGAATTTAAACATCTAGTGAGGACATGTTGAATTTGTGTGAGCCTTGTTTGCTTGTATGATCGGTCCATTACCTAGCCTAGAGGTTGATAGGAACTTCTCCTACATTAACCTAGCCCAACCCGAATTGGCGGCTCTACTTGTTTGCGGCCCAGAGGTCCTGTTTGGTTTAATATGTGAGTCGTTCGGGCTTCAGCCCAAAAGCTTAGACTTAGGTGATTTCTCTTCTGGCCCAATTTGAATTATCCAATTAGTTCTAGGCCCAAAAAAAAGAAATCCACATGAACTTGAAATAACTCACAAGGCCTGAAAATAAAATCTTTTCGGTTTAGCAACCATCTTCTCTGGCCCAAAGAAAGTTAGGCTCATTTGTGATTTAGGGACCACTCCAGCCCATGTGCTTTGCTCTAGGCCCAAACACATTCCGGCCCAAGGGCTCATTCTAATCTAGGCAGACTTCTTATTCGGGCCCTGGCCCAAAACCCTAGATCTAGGTGTCACCTCTCAGGCCCAATCAAAGCCATCTGTTTATATCTCAGTCCAAATTCCAGTTCATAGCCTGAGAGATACTTCAGCCCAAGCACCTCATTTCCTGGGTATCTTGGCCCACTTGCTTTCAGCCTAAGCCTGTTTCGATCTACCTTGTGAAGTGTCATTATCACCTTAGTGTCTTTCAACCCACTTCCTCTTGTTAGCTAATAATGGACTTCTTGGAAACAGGCAAGCCCGAATCCAGATATGGCAGAAGGAGGAAATCCGATCAACACCGAGGCCCAGTTGGCCGCTGTGCTGCAAGGGTACAAGGTCTTGGAGTCCATTGTCGAGGAACTGAGGAGTAAGGCTAATCTCCAGGAGACAAACCAGCACACTCTGGAAAAGCTTGTGGATGAAAATCTTAATCGTAATTACATCGAGATTGACTCTGTTAGGGCCCAAGATCCTCAAACACGTATGGGGAAGGATGTTCCTGACAACCAGCTAGCTGCAGAGGTCAAAAGGGTTTTGAAAAGGATTGAGCGCATAGAGAAAACCAACAAACCAGCTGGCTTCGATTATTTCTCCACGGCGTCGTATCCCGAAGTTGCTCTTCCCCTAAAGCTGAAGCTGCCTGCACTCGCTTTGTACAAGGGTTCCTCGGATCCACAGATTCACTTGGCTATGTTCGACCGAGAAATGTCCATCTTGGGGCTCAACGATATGCAAAAAGCCAAAGTTTTCGCACGCTATCTAGACGAGACTCCTCAGCGTTGGTATCTCACTCAGAAGATGAATACCAAAACCTACGAGGAGGTTTGCGAGGCTTTCCTAAATCATTTCGAGTATGCTAAGAACCTCGAGGTCACCAGAATCGATCTGGCAGGAACTCGACAGAAAGACGGTGAGTCCATGTCTGACTTCATCAAGCGTTGGAGGAGAAAGGCTGCAGCCATGCCTACCAGAATGGACGAGCAGGAGCAAATCCGCATGATAATTGAGAACATGCGAAAACAACACAACCATGAGCTAAAATTTATGTACTTTCCGAGTTTGGACATGTTGATGGGACAAGTCGGTATTCTAGAGGAAAGGATTCATAAGGAAGGTTTGGAGCTCGAGTGCTCAAGAAACTCCGGCAGTGGCTCCAAATTATCTAAGCCAGGACCAGAAAAGGCTTATCTTCAGACAGTAGCTTGCGCTCAAAGCAGTTTCCCAGAAGTGAATATGGTTCAAGACCTAGATCTCCGCATCAAAACCTTAGGACAGTACCCTTACCACGCCGAGACTCATCGCAAAGGGAGTTCACCAACATTGGCCGAGCACCAAGTCAGGCGTTTGAAGAGCTTCAGAAGAGAAACCTGCTACAGCCCCTGGCCCCTCGGCCAGGAACCACTCATTTGGGGAGGCATCTTAATCAATTCTGCCACTACCATCAGTTGCCTGGCCATTATGCTGACAATTGCCGAGCATTGAAGCATAAGATTCAAGACCTCCTCGAGCAAGGAGTCCAATTTTTCTAAGTGTGCAGATCATTTTCTTGCATCTTCAAATTTTCCTAGTAGCTTATTAGTTAGTTTTCAGTCACCTCTGATTGTAATCTTTACGTTTCTTTCATGATTCATAAATAAAATCATAGTTCCATTTTCACAACTCCTGTACAAACCATTTTTCATTCATCGAAAAAAGAAGGAAAACAAAATAGTTTTTTTAAGGAAAAGGATCACGAAGCAATCTTCTGACTAAGCAATGGAACGGCTTGTCCTTGTTTCTAAAAATTTGAACATGCCTAACCAAACACCACAACTCACCCATAATATCCAAAAACCCACAAAGAGGTTCAAAGTCCACATCTATCGAATTGTTGTCACAAACCCCAAACCAAAACTGGGGGCAATCTAAGTTTAAGTTCGTCGTCTTTTATCTTTTGTTAAATGTGCGAACGAGTTTCCAAGTGAAAATCTCACGAGAGTGTCTTGAGTGGGAAAACCATGAGTGAACGAGCGTGTCATTTTTACACGACTCCGGTGAGTCCACATTCAAAGGTGAGGTAAACGGTATAACTCCGACCGAAGAAGATAATTTGTAAATTTACGCTTAGACCTGCGAAAAGTAGCAAAGAGCGGATACACAACTATCAGGAATGACGAAGCACCTAGGTACAGCACCACATAGCCAAAAGCTTGTAAACCCTGATATTAAACCCTAGGCACCCCCGCTGAGCCTTTCATATATCCCTTTTCGATAATATGAACACCACAAAATAACCCAGCCAATGATGAATGCCCGACCCGGTGACCAAAGGAAGCAAGGAGCCCGACTCTCGGTAACATTATCATCAGTCCGAAGAAGCAATGCCGCTATCAGCATGACGAAGTGATCCGTAAATGGTCCCAAGTGACACAGGATCAAAAGAGCTCACGTCAAAACAGCTCTCGAAGCCCAAAACCGGGAAACACAAGAACCCCAAAGGCAAAGTCAAGAAAGGATAAAACAAAAAGGCGAACCCGAAGTGCCTCGAAGAAGTCCAAATGACAAAAAAAGAGAAATGGTGTAAAGGACAACTCCAAAAGTCCAGGTCCAGAAGCTCAAAAACAACGTCAACATGAAGCAGTTAGACGACTTCAAGACAAGGAAGATGAATCTGAGAGAAGACGCAAGTTGCAGCTTTGGTCACCCATTTAGCTCCACATACCTCAAATATCCCTCCATGATCCCGTCGTCTTTCATCACACCCTATGGCCACGTTATAAGCTTTAAAGACTTCCGACTTGATAGTTGTGTGTCTAATCACGTGAAAGTAACAGATCAAATGCGTAAATCCATCGAATATCAAATTCAATGGTTTAGAAGTTATGACCATGAGCGAGAAATGAGTGCAAACACCGACCACATCGAGTGTAGGTTAGGGAGCACCACATCAAAGCATAAGCCTCGACCCTGTGAGGGTGAGACTTGTTCGCATGTTTAATCAAAGAAAATACTGGGGGCAATCGATCGTCCCGATCGATTGCCATGAACTCTAGCTCAGATTGTCCTAAGGAAAAAATACTGGGGGCAATTGTTGGTTCCAACAATTGCCATGTCAGCACCAATTAAAACCCAAAGCTCGAGCACCACCATCCCACCACAGGCACACATAAGCCCTTACCACCACACACACACTCTCAAACTCATCATTGGCCTTACCTCCACAAAACATCAGGCCCGTCATAACCCTGACCTCCATCCAAAATCACAACCCAATCCCAGGTCTGTCACAAATCCTGAACACCGGCAAAAGCCTTCAGCACCACAACAAACACCACACACTTCCACCAATGGCATGTTCATTTTTCAAGAAGCAAATTGCAGATTTGAAATTTTTAGTCAGGAAATGATCATTTCACTTTCCTTTTTCAGCAGGGTTTTTCACAAGCATTGCCAAGTTCGGCACCTTTACCAACAGTTTCCTGTTTTGAACGAGTATCTTTCATATATCTGGATTGCGTACATCTTATCATCTTGCCATGTTTGGCACTCCAGTAATCAGTTCTCATCATTTGCACGAGACCATTATCTTCCTAACTCATTTTTAGTTCGAGACCTAAAATCGGCGCAAGGCCCTGCAGATTCCTCTTTCAGTACGAGACCTAGCATCTTCATTCAGTACGAGACCTAGCATCTTCATTCAGTACGAGACCTAGCATCTTCATTCAGTACGAGACCTAGAATCAGTGTGAGAGCCAGCTTTTTCTTCATCCATTCAGTACGAGACTTCAGTGCGAGACCACCATCTTCATCAGTGCGAGGCCCATCATTTTCTTCAGTGCGAGACCATGCATCTTCATCAGTGCGAGACCATCATATCTGTCAGTGCGAGACCGAGCATCATCTTTATCAGTGCGAGACCCATCATCTTTATCAGTACGAGACCGAGCATCATCATCCAGTGCGAGACCAGTACGAGACCTAGTATCATCTTCAGTGCGAGATAGAGCGTGATCTAAGTTGGCGGGGCAGAGGCAATAAGTCCCCATCTTTATGTCAACTTCTTGGGAGAAGCAACTAGTGGGCAGTGGCAATAAGTCCCCTTGGTAATCTAGAAGTTATCCCAGCACCCCAGTTGGTGGGCAGAGGCAATAAGTCCCCATAGTATACCAACCAGGAGCATTGGAACGGGTTTCGGTCCCCAGAAGCATCCGAGCATCATCAGCATCAACATCATCATCAGCATCGTTAGCATATCATCATCATATCATCTTTTTCTGCATGACATCTACATTTGCATTACAGGTTCCCGACCCCTTAGAATGTTCGGCATACTTCATTTCATTTTAGGTAGTCAACGCCTTAGAATAGCTTGACATCATCTCATTCGTTATAGGTGGTCAACGCCTTAGAATAGCTTGACATCATCTCATTCGTTATAGGTAGTCGGCGCCTTAGAATAGTCTGACATTATTTCATTTTTTTTACCTTTAGGTGGCCGACGCTTTAGAATCGCTCGACATCCTTCCACTTTACTCATAGGTAGTCAGCGCCTTAGAACAGCTCGACACAACTTGTTGGTTTTCAATTGCACGAGGGGTCTTTTAAGATCCAAAATTTTGGGGTATCACTCAAGCATCAACTAGCCTTTTCATTTCCATTAAAAGTCTAGTTGACGGGGGGCAATCTGTTATACCCAAAATTTCAACCCCCCGGAGGAGAGTCTCTTCTAATAGGCTAGTAGTGAGGGTTCCCAGATCGATCGGCACATTTCAGAGTGCTAGGGACAGCTTAGTCATCTCCAGGGCCATTTTGTAATTTTTCAAGGCTCCTAAGCCCCCTACAGGCTTTCTCTCTCCTCCAAATAAGGGTCAAATCAATTCAAAATGCTTTGAAATTTTTACCCAAGATAGAGGATGACATTTTAAGCATAATGGCGTTGGAATTTTGATTTTTCGAATTTCCAATAATTTTCTAGCAATTTCTGATTGAATCTGACGAGAAATTGAATTTAAAAATATTCCAATATCCAAAAAATTCGATTCCACTTTAGAAAAATCAGAAATATCATCCTTTACCCATGTGTGAAATTTCATAATCAAATTCCTTTTGGAAGCCCTTGAGCTAAAACGTCGGTAAATCTCGGTTTTTACCGGATTTTTCTATCTTTAAAGAGGTCTATATAAGGAACCTTATCCCATGATCAAAGAAGAAGCTCAAGAACCCTAGACTCTCAAAGAAGGCAGCCGTCTCTCTCTCTCCACGTTTTGAACCCCAGAGCCACGATCAAACACCGAAATCTCACCAAAATCAACACCAAAACACATTTTTCAACTCCCACAACATCATCCATCATCAAACCCCCACCAAAACAGCACCAAAACGTGAAGAACATCAAGAACAATAAGGAGTCAGAAGCTGGGTTCGAAGTTCTTCTGGATCCGCCATCAACGAGGCCTCCGAAGAATCCCGGTGTGAAGAAACGTTGTGAATCCGAAGGTAAAACAGGTAGAAACTCCACTTCCCTGATTCACCACGGTATTATCTGTCTTGCCTCAAAATTTGGGCTCAAACTAACCTTCGTACGCTTCTGTATTGCTGTTTATTCAAGCTTCTGTCCAATAACTTGTTTACCAAGTTTCGTGCATAATTCGAATTCAAATTGAGAACTTTCGACCACTAACGTATTGTACATCTTTCAGGCCACGCACCCATAAAATTTGAGCCGAAAACACCTTCGGGAACAGCCTCAAAGCCGCCGTCCGAGGGCTGTCCGCACCCACGGACGTCGTGTCCGGGGTCCCGGACTCCCTGTCCGTAAGCTCGGACCCACGGACGGCGGCGGGATTTTAAAAATTCAAAATTTAGGTTTTTCTAATAATGTCCGGGCCCACGGACATCCTGTCCGTGGCCCCGGACTTCGCAAATTTTTGTTTTCCTTTAATTTCGATTTTTCTGTATGTTTAGGTTAACTGGGGTCCGTGGTCTCGGACGTTTGGTCCGTGGCTACGGACGTAAAAAATTTGACCTAATCTTGCCTCCGAAACCCTAGTTTAGGTAGCTTTTAATTTCACTTTAATTCTCTGTCAAAAAATGCTAAAAACAAAAAAAAAAACAGAAGCTCGCGCACTTAGGTTAAAACGACTCGTAATAAGCCGTAAATAAAAAGTAGAGGAAAAACGACCTAGGAAGGGTAATGAAAGTAATTGAACCCTAATTAAGTCGAATATCAAGCCCCCGAACCCGAACTCTCCTTTCCTAATTTGATCTAGGTTAAATTAGGTGGCGACTCATAATAGGTTCCAGTGAGCTAGCTTAGGTTTTAATAATTATTGTTATATGACATAGTTATTAATCTTAGGCTATAAGTGGACCTAAAACCCAATCGGATCCTAATCAGCCTTAATCAACATAGGATAGGGTTTAAAATCGAGGCTCACAAAGTTAAGTGGCAAAGACTTAAGAGGGTATTGAATGGGAACTTTTAGGGACTAAGTGAGTTAAGTAAGGTGCAAATGACTAATGGCCTAAACAAGAATGAATGTGTTAGGTTTGTGAATTGGGACCCCGGAGAAGGTTAAACAAACAACAGTCGACGGTGAACGGTACAGTCTTTCTTGTGATCTGCTTGCTAACGAGGTGTCCCTCGGCTTGTGTGCTATCTGTTTATTTGCTATGACTAAGACAAGATAAAGCATGCAACCGGATATTAATGTTCTCGTTACGTTTGTGTTTTCTTTACACTAACCCACGAGGCTTAAGGATAGCTACTAACTAAGCTTGATACTTATTAAGTTAAGGAGAGGATTTGTACATTGGTGATTGTTGGTTAATACCCGTCCAGGTTTAACTAACACTTGGTATTTAAGACTTTCACTAACCGTAACTTGGGGTGGGAGTGAGGAATCCGGAATGGTACCGGCACATGTGTATTGGGGGAGGTCGGTATCTGAATCAGATCCGACTTCCAAATAAGACTTGTCATTAGACTCGTCGCCTAGGGTCAACAAACCGACCCGACCACCCGGACTATTGTTTGAGGTGGGAAGCACATTAAGGATGGCGTGGGGGGATCAAGCCTACATCCCCAACAAATTAAGAAAGGTAGCTTATTGCCGGATAGTGCACTGCTACCGGCTAGGGTTAACCAAGCCCTACAAAAATAAGCAACCAATTAAGGGCTAACCAATCTAATAATGGAACGGTTGGCAATTATAAGGTTAAGGAGATTGTGGACATAAGGAGTTAAGATCTAACTCACTTATTAAGGGAACGCCTGAGTCGTTCATTTGCATTTGAGCTATGTATGTTCATTGTGGTTGTTGTTTTATTGAATTTCATATTATGTATGTTATGCTAATCAACTTCCATGCTATCGACAATTAGTCGTCGTAGCCCTGTTAGCTTGGGGGCCATGAGAGGGTCGTACCAGCATTCGTGCTGACCCCCTTTGGGGGCTGTTTTTACACTTGCAGGTAAGCGGCCGATGAAGTCACACCACGAGAGTAGGAGCGGGTAGCCCTAGGTGGGTCTTTATTTTGAGTACGGGTAGCGCTTGTGGACCCGTCTGTTGATAGTTGAACAGGGGAAATATTGTATGGTTTTGGAGATACTTTAAACTCGGTTGGTGTATGTATTATGGTTATGTGGTTGTAAATATTTAAGTAACGGTATTTCTGGTTGATTAGACCGTGGCAAGGTCCTGGTGATAGTTTAATTCCGCTGCGACGTTTAGGTATTATTTGTGAAGTTGTGATAACCACGATTGGCTTAGGACGGGGTGTTACAAAAAGTGGTATCAGAGCGTAGTTACGCTCTGATCAAGAAATACCGGACATAAGGAACCACCGAGTTAGGATATAAGTTAAGAAATAAGTGACGGGTTAAGGGTGTGAGCTGTTAGTGTGGGTAGAGTCAGGTGACCACTAATAAGTGTGGATCGTCTTTACCGTCTACGGACGTTATAAATTTGTTAACCGAAACAGTGGTAGATACGAATCTAATGTGAGTTATGATTGTTCAGATGTCAGGAAGGAGAGGCCGAGGCCGTGGTTGAGGCGACAAGACCGAGATACCGGGAGGGCAGCCGATCGCAGAGATCGTAGCTGCCGCCTTAGGGCACATGGGCTATCAGCCTGGTATGGGTGCACCACCTCCACCGCCACAACCCCGGGAACCGAATTGGGTGAAGAGCCTTGCAGATCTTCGACCCGCACATTTTAAGGGGGAGACCGATCCCGCCAAGCTCGAGGTGTACATCTCCAAGCTGGAGACCGCCTTTGAGACCCTTGACGTCCCTGCTGGGATCAAGGTGCGTCTAGCTGCGTTCTACCTGAAGGGGGCAGCAGGCGATTGGTGGAAGCTGGTGAGGGCCGAGCATGTGGCCAATCCAGAGTTCGGCTGGGAGCAGTACACCGCCTTGCTACGAGCAAAGTACTATCCCGCCCATGTCCAGACGAAGAAGCGCTTGCAGTTAGATGCGCTTAAGCAGACCGACAAGATGACGGTGGACGAGTATTACACAGAGTTCACCACCTTGCTCCGTCTTCTGCCAGGTCTTGGATATTCAGACCAGATACTAGTGGACCGCTTTTATGGCGGGCTTAGCCATCGACACCGCTACGGCATGGGGCCGACGAGTTATACTACCTTGCAGGTAATAAGAATGAGTAAGATATAATTAAGTGAATAAGATTTAGTTTGTGAGAAATAAGAGGAACTAATACCTTTGGAAGCAGGAGTGCTATCATGCCGCTGCTAAGGTTGAGATAACCGTCCAGCTGAGGGATGAGGACAATGCCAAGAGAAAGAGTGCTGGGAAGAGTACAGAACACCAAGGGCAAGGTGGGTACAAGAAACAGAAGTACCAGCCTCAAGCCCAAAAGAACCAGAACCAAAAAGGAAAGGAGGAAAAGGAGAAGGCTACTGATGAGCCACTAAAACTGACTTATGCTTACGCTGCTAAGCCCCTGCGCTCCAGGGCGCCAAAGAGTAAGGAAATACATCTTGAGTAAATAAGAATGGTTAACAACATTGAGACACAATCACTGATGCGATAAGTAATCAGGTACTGAGACTGGAAAGGAAACCGGAGGTGGCTACCAACGACACTACTATTGCCAGAGGTGCAAGGGGGACCACCCCGGAGTTGACTGCAGGGGGAATAAGGTGGAGTGTAACTTTTGCGGAGTACTCGGGCACCGGGCATATGAGTGCTACGGCAACCCGGAGAGTAAGAATTACAGACCCAGTTTTAAGGTTAAGACCAAGACCGATCAGGGATCTGAATCCGACGGTCAGAGGAGGGTGCAGCAAGCTGCAGACAAGAACCCACGGGTGACCCAGAAGTCGGGACCCACACTACACTTGGTGGACCAGGACGATGAGCCTGAACCCTCATCGAGGCCAAGTTCCGCTATAACCATTTAGTAATGAAATTACCTGCTTACCGCATTATCATGCATGTTTGGTGAATAATTGAGTTAAGTGAGGATGAGATGAGATTAGAACTTAAGTAAGATATAACCTACTACCACTTTAGGAAGCTTCAACATCTGCTATCCAATACCATCTACACCTAACCCGGAGTACACCGACATCGAAACCATAGACTTTCCAACCAAACAATGTCAGGTAATCCGCCCAGGTATGATTTTGTTAGGGGGATACCTGACACCCGAAGCGCAAATAGCCATCATCGGAAAATGCAATCAACTAGGAATGGGACCGGGAGGTTTTTATACACCGGAGTACCCAGGGGGATCAAGGATGAAATTAAAGATGATGAGCTTAGGCAAGGATTGGAATCTGTATGCCAAGACCTACCAAACCATGAGGACACAGGATGGAATCTCACCACCGGAAATACCCGAAGAGTTCCATCCAGTTATTACACAAGTCGTGGAGACCGCTCAGCAGTTGGAAGCTGAACCGATTCCAGACATACAAGCAGACATTTGCAGTGTGAACTTCTACGAGAAAGAGGGGCGACTTGGACTACACCAGGATAAGGACGAGACAACAGAGTCTCTCGGAAGAGGGATACCAGTAGTGTCTTGGTCCATTGGGGATGATGCAGAATTTTTATACGGCGAGCAGAAGCGTGCGGACCGTGCTAATAAGTTGGTACTTAAGTCTGGAGATGTATTAGTTATGGGAGGAGAGTCAAGGATGTTATAACATGGGATTAAGAGAATCAAGCTGAATACAGACACCGTCAGTAGTGATTAATGCGACGCATATGAGATCAGGGAGATTAAACCTAACCTTTAGACAATATTAGTCATGTAATGCTTTAGTGTGGGATAAGGAATGAGATGTAAGATTGAAGCACTTGTTTTAAACAGGATGGTTATAAATATAATAACAGTGTTGTTCATATAAATTGTTACGACTCTTGTTATACCATCAATACTCATGAAGCTTATGAATACAATTAGGTCATGGACTCGGTATGGAAGGTGCGCTAAGCATACTTACAGAGGCACAGGCCGACGCCAGTGGTACTATCCTTGCCGGCACCTTTCCGATTAATGGGATTGAGGCATCAGTTCTCTTCGACTTAGGGGCCTCGCATAGCTTTGTCTCGGCATCTTTTGCGAGAAGGTTGGGGCTAGACGCTGATGAGCTACCCGACTTCACGGTTACGCTCCCGTCTAAGGAGAAGGTTCGTTGCACTCGCTACTACCGAGGAACCATTGTCAGAATTAAGGGGGAAGACTTCCCAGTCAGTTTTATTGAGTTCAGGGAATTGGGATTTGATGTTATCATCGGGATGAACTGGTTGGAGCGGCAAAAGGGTCGTATCCTCTGCGCCAAGCATAGATTGCTGCTCAGGAGCCCGTCTGGGGTAACAATATCATACCGCTAGAGGCCCAGAGAGCCTTCGGCTAAGATCATCACCGCCATGGCAATGTATAAGAAGTTAAGGAGAAATGAAGAAGTGTACCTCTGCTATGTACAGGACATAGAGAGAGACCCCGAGTTCGACCCCGACTTACCGGTAGTGTCGGAGTTCCCCGACCTATTTCCACAGGAACTGCCCGGCATGCCACCCACTCGGGAGGTAGAATTCACCATCGAGCTACTACCTGGTACCGGACCTGTAGCCAAGGCACCATACCGCATGGTTCCGGCAGAAATGAATGAGTTAAAGGAACAACTGAAAGATTTGTTAGATAAGGGATTTATAAGACCAAGTGTGTCACCATGGGGAGCGCCAGTTCTCTTCGTGAAGAAGAAGCATTGTAGCCTCCGCCTCTGCATCGACTATAGAGAGTTGATGACACGTATAGTGAAGAATAAGTATCCACTACCCCGCATTGACGATCTGTTGATTAGTTGAAGGGAGCATCTGTGTTTTCCAAGATTGATCTCAGATCGGGGTATCATCAGATAGCCATTAAGGAGGGACACATTAAGAAGACGGCATTCCGGACACGGTACGGCCACTATGAGTTTATAGTGATGCCGTTCGGTTTGTCGAACACACCGGCGAAGTTTATGGATCTGATGAACCGCTTGTTCCGGGAGCAGCTGGACAAGTCGGTTGTGGTATTCATCGACGACATATTGATATATTCGAGATCTAAGGTTGAACATGAGGAACATCTGAGGAGAGTATTAGAAATATTGAGGGAGAACCAGCTATATGCTAAGTTCTCCAAGTGTGAGTTTGGCTTGACCAGGTCTCTTTCCTAGGTCATGTCATCTCAGATGCTGGGATCTCAGTGGATCCAACAAAGATTGATGCTGTACGTACTTGGCCAAGAACGAAGACTGTTACCGACATTCGGAGCTTCCTCGGTCTGGCAGGTTACTATAGGAGGTTTGTTAAGGATTTCAGCAGGGTCGCAAAGCCGATGACCACTCAGATGAAGAAAGATGCACCATTCTTATGGACGGCTGACTGAGAGATCATTTCAGAGATTGAAGGACTCACTGACCACTGCACGGTTCTGGACCATTCTAGACGGTACAGAGGGCTTGAGGGTTTACTGTAATGCATCCGGCAGAGGGCTGGGTTGCTTGCTCATGCAACATGGCAAGGTGGTGGCATATGCCTCACGCCAGTTGAAGAAACATGAGGAGAACTACCCCACACATGATTTGGAGCTGGGAATTGTAGTCTTCGCTTTGAAGATATGGCGCCACTACCTATACGAGGTTAGTGCGACGATCTACACCGATCATAAGAGCTTAAGGTACATATTTACACAGAAGGAGTTGAATCTCAGACAGAGGAGTTGGTTAGAATTCTTGAAAGACTATGACATTGACCTCCAATACAAAGAGGGAAAGGCTAATGTTGTAGCAGACGCCCTGAGCCGTCGAGCACACTCACTCCATTCGCTAGTTTCTTTCTCCAGCTTGGTTGATGAGGTGCGAGAGGCTCAGAGGACAGATGAGTACATGATGGAGGTCAGACAGAAGCTGACAGATGGTACCTTTGAAAGTCTGAAATATGACTTCAGACTTCACGACGATGATCTGATCAGACTTAAGGTCCGGTTATGCATACCACGGGGCAACACGGATCTGAAAGACCGTATACTTAGAGAATCACACTGTTCTTCCGTTTCCATCCATCCGGGAGCCTCTAAGATGTATAAAGACATGAAGAGATACTTCTAGTGGTCGGGGATGGAGACAGATGTTACCGAGTTCGTCTTGAGGTGTCTCACTTGCCAGAAGGTGAAATTTGAGCACCAACGACCGGGCGGAATGGTACAATCAATGCCAGTTCAGGAATGGAAGTTCCATGATATCTCCATGGACTTTGTAGTTGGACTTCCACCTACTAGGGGGGGTCTCAACATGATATGGGTGGTGGTGGATCGCCTTACCAAAGTAGCCCGATTCATACCGATGAAGGATACTTGGAAGGTGACCAAATTAGTTGAGTTGTTTGAGAGAGATATCATGAGACATCATGGGATACCAAGGACCATAGTGTCAGATAGAGATACCAGATTCCTTTCGAGGTACTGGAGAGCTACTAGGGAAGCGTTGGGTACAAAACTGAAGTTGAGTACCGCGTTCCATCCTCAAACAGATAGGCAGACTGAGCGTACTATTCAGACACTCGAGGACATGCTGAGAGCGTGTGCCTTAGACTTCCAGGGCAATTGGATTGACAAATTACATCTGATCGAGTTTTCATACAACAACAGCTATCACGCTTTGATCAAGATGGCACCTTTTCAAGCGTTGTACGGTAGACCATGTCGTACACCGCTTCTGCTGGGATGAGTCGAGTGAGACGGTCATTATGGACCAGAATATTTAGAACAAGTTAAGGCTGAAGTTCAGCAAATCAGGGAGAACATGAAAGCTGCTCAGATAGGCAGAAGTCGTATGCTGATGTCGACGACGAGACCTAGAGTTCGCAGTGGGCGACCAGGTATTTCTGCGAGTTTCCAATGAAGGTTGGTGTATTTAGATTTGGGCGGAAGGGCAAATTAAGCTGAAGTTGGTTGGTCCTTATGAGATTAGGAGCGGGTGGGCCCAGTCACTTACAGTGAATTTACCTACTGAACGGTTAAAGTGCATGATGTTTTTCATGTTTCACATCTAAAGAAATACATGCACCACCCCTCCCATGTGTTAGAACCTGAGAGATTGACTTTAGAACCGAATATGAGATCCGTGGAGACTCCTCAGAGAATCTTAGACAGTAAGGACTAGGGACACTCACATAAGTCAGTGCGACTAGTGAAGGTTCTCTGGTCTAACCAGGATGTCGCGAAGAGCCAGTGGGAATTAGAGGATAAGATGAGGGCAAAGTACCCTTCTTGTTTACTGACTAGATCATCTGTATAGGGTACGGGGCGTACCCTTTTTAAGAAAGGGTAGAGCTTCCTCGCTTTTGAGTTAGGAAATGAACTTGTTTTCGTTTGTTTGGTTGGTTAAGATGTGATTTATGTAAGTTGCTACTTTGGTGATAAGTTTGAGATATGCATAAACTTATGTATTGTATTTGTGGTGACTTGAGTCTTGAGATGTGTGAATGTGAAATATAAGATGTGGTGTTAAGATTAAGAGAATGAGTACGTGAATGGTTAAGCATATGTGAACTTTGGGACAAAGTCTTTTAGGGGGGTAGATTGAAATACCCCAAACTTATATATGGTGTTTAAGTGAAAAATAAGATAATAAGAGTCTAAATAATGCCTTAGAAACATTAAGAAACCATTTTAATCAAAGAAAGCATAAGGAAACACCGAAAGAGCCGTTTAAGCAAAAACGTGCTCCAAGCTTGGAGAGACTTGGGTGAACACACAAATATCATTCTTAGACCTTAGTAATATCCTAATGGTCATTTTAAACCAATTACCAAAGAAAACCAAGCTTGAAAACAAGTTAAAACACAAAATGTGCTTTAAGGAGTCTTAAAGCACATTTTTGAAAAATTGTCTTGTAAATGGGTTTTGAGTGGCTATATGTCCATCATTACTCTTTAATTAACATCTGTACTAATTATTATCACATTAGAAAGTCTAAATCAATGGGAAATCAAAAATTTCACAATTATGTGCCATGTTTAGTGAATAGTAACCAAATAGTGCTAGTTTAAGACATTAGTCAAAGCAAGTCAATTAAATGGTCAACAAAGACCGCAATCAACCTTATTTGACCAAGGGGGCCGGTTTTTAAGTGTGACTCACCACACTTATCTAGCTAAGTAAAGAGAAAGCAAAAGTAAGTTAAGTTAAACTATTCACCTTTTTAACATAATATCTCACCTTAGTAGTCCTCTCTCATCCTTCTTCATTCTTCATCTTCTCCACCGATTTCTCTTGCTCTCTTTCTTCTCTTTCACGTAATAAGCAACCTCCATGCTAGCTCCACCTTCTCTTGGCCACTACTTGCTCATTTAAGCTCCAAAATCAAAACCAAGTACATATATCTCTTAGTTAGCTCAAGCTCTTCCTTTTATTTTCAAAACTTCAAGACCTCATTTTGGAGCCAAGGCAAACCACCATTAGAGGAGGAAACTCAAGCTTGGAGACTCCATTAGCTTCTCCATTCTCTTAAGGTAAAGAATATGTATGAAAATCTAGGTTTCCATCATTTCTTCCCTTGTCCGAAAATTTGTACTCATGGGACTCCATGTTTATGCCTTGTTCTAGCTTGTTTTCTACTCTCCAAAGGATAAAGGAGGTCCTTCTTGCTTCATATCCAAGCTTGTCTTGAGAAACCAAGGTAAAACAATCACCTTAATACCTTAAAGCACATTTTTAACCTAGGGTTTGTTCCTTAGGGTTACTGTATTATCTAGCACTCATTAGAGTCATTGGATATTGGTTAGAACATTGGCAAGGAGAACTTGGTTGGTGACCGAGTTTGTTCAAGGAAAAAGTGTAAGGAGGAAAGTTTGTGAGCTTGTAAAAGAACAAGGTAAATTACTTACCTTAAGGTGTTTATTGTTTAAGGGGATGGGATTTAGATAGGTGATGAGTTTAGTGTAGAGTTTACATTGGGAAAGAACTATATATAACCTAGGAGAAACAACGACTATGTTTGAGAACTTGTGACTAAGGAGCCAATGAGAAAAGAGATAGTCAAACAATGTTGAGATGAATTACAAGAAGCATTTTATTTCAATGGGAGCCTTGTTGTGTGTATTCGCAGGTTAAAGGCAAATATATGTGGAAATTCAGTGGTGTTAAGCCAATTCATTTAAGGGCCTAAGTGCCAAGCATTTTAAGTTTATACACTATATGATGATGTGGTGTAGTTTTGGTGTAAATTGTGTGTTAAGATGTTGTAATGAGAATTTGAGTGATCTTGGTTGTTTGATGGTGATAAACCAAGTGTTAAGTGTAACAAGTGTCCTAGAGAACCCATGTCAAATTTGATGAAGAAATTGGTGTTTAAGATGTTCTAAGGAGATTTCTGACTAAGATAATACTAGAAGTATAGAGGGTTGTCTTGAAGGAAAAAGAGTGAGTTTAAGGTGTTCTTGTGAGTTAGAATGACTTAGGCATTATCATGGAGAATCTTGGAGTCAAAGAATGTTTAGGCATGCACCAAGGGCAATTTGAGAAGTGTTTAGGACTTAGGCAACATTGGTAAACTAGTAGAAAAGAAATAATGTGTTGGATGAAGGTGTCATGAACTTGTGTAGAAACTATAAGTAGTTGCATAAAAGAGTTTAGATGGTGAAAGATGCTTGGGAGATGATGTATAGTGGTGAGGAAGCATTTGGCGTAGAGGTTGTATTAGGTATGAACCACCACTTAGAAACCTAGTGAAAAACATTACAAGTGTTGGCATGATTACAAGGAAAATGCATAATGACTAAGGTGGATGTTGGTGAGTGATCTAATGTGTTTAGGGAGGAAGGCTTAAGGTGTATTTGAGGTGCCCAAATGAGGTTAGAACATACTAGGATGTAAGAGGAGAAGTTTGGAGTCAAATGGGAATTTAGAAACAAGGTTCTGGAGCCGGCCGACCTTAGGGACCGGACCTGCAAGGTCGGTCGACCTCAGTTTACACTACCGGAAAGAGTTTCTGGAACCGACCGAACTTGGGGACCGGACTTACAAGTTCGGTCGGGCTTGTATTTTGTCTTGGATTAAGTCTCTGGAATGGACCGAGCCTTGGGACCAGACTTACAAGGTCGGTCATGCCTAGAATTTTGTACTGGAATTGGTCTCTGGAATCGACCGAACTGTGGAGGACTTGGCAAGTTCGGTCGAGCTCAAATTTCCCACGGGGAAAACTCTCGGAATGGACCGACCTTGGGGACTGGACTTGCAAGGTCGGTCGGGGTAGAATTTTCAACGGTAATATGTCCTGGAATGGACCGACCTTGGGTAAGGTCGGTCGGTAAGTTCGGTCGAGCCAAAAAAAAAAAAAATTTAAATTCTAAAGATGTTAATTGGTAATAAGGTATGCCATTGGAAGGGTAATAATGATTGGGAACCTAAGAACCTAAGTAGTTAAGTTAAGTTAAGTATAAACAATAATGTTTAAAGTTAAGTTTATAAAGTTAAGTGGCAAAGACTTAAGAGGGTATTGAATGGGAATTTTTGGGACTAAGTGAGTTAAGTAAGGTGCAAATGACTAATGGCCTAAACATGAATGAATGTGTTAGGTTTGTGAATTGGGACCCCGGAGAAGGTTAAACAAACAACAGTCGACGGTGAACGGTACAGTCTTTCTTGTGACCTGCTTGCTAACGAGGTGTCCCTCGGCTTGTGTGCTATCTGTTTATTTGTTATGACTAAGACAAGATAAAGCATGCAACCGGATATTAATGTTCTCGTTGCGTTTGTGTTTTCTTTACACTAACCCACGAGGCTTAAGGATAGCTACTAACTAAGCTTGATACTTATTAAGTTAAGGAGAGGATTTGTACATTGGTGATTGTTGGTTAATACCAGTCAAGGTTTAAGTAACACTTGGTATTTAAGACTTTCACTAACCGTAACTTGGGGTGGGAGTGAGGAATCCGGAATGGTACCGGCACATGTGTATTGGGGGAGGTCGGTATCTGAATCAGATCCGACTTCCAAATAAGACTTGTCATTAGACTCGTCGCCTAGGGTCAACAAACCGACCCGACCACCCGGACTACTGTTTGAGGTGGGAGGCACATTAAGGATGGTGTGGGGGGATCAAGCCTACATCCCCAACAAATTAAGAAAGGTAGCTTATTGCCGGATAGTGCACTGCTACCGGCTAGGGTTAACCAAGCCCTACATAAATTAGCAACCAATTAAGGGCTAACCAATCTAATAATGGAACGGTTGGCAATTATAAGGTTAAGGAGATTATGGACTTAAGGAGTTAAGATCTAACTCACTTATTAAGGGAACGCCTGAGTCGTTCATTTGCATTTGAGCTATGTATGTTCATTGTGGTTGTTGTTTTATTGAATTTCATATTATGTTTGTTATGCTAATCAACTTCCATGCTATCGACAATTAGTCGTCATAGCCCCGTTAGCTTGGGGGCCTTGAGAGGGTCGTACCAGCATTCGTGTTGACCCCCTTTGGGGGCTGTTTTTACACTTGCAGGTAAGCGGCCGATGAAGTCACACCACGAGAGTAGGAGCGGGTAGCCCTAGGTGGGTCTTTATTTTGAGTACGGGTAGCGCCTGTGCACCCGTCTGTTGATAGTTGAACTGGGGAAATATTGTATGGTTTTGGAGATACTTTAAACTCGGTTGGTGTATGTATTATGGTTATGTGGTTGTAAATATTTAAGTAACGGTGTTATACCCAAAATTTCAACCCCCCCGGAAGAGAGTCTCTACTAATAGGCTAGTTTGGTCAAGTAGCGAGGGTTCCCAGTTTGATCGGAACATTTCAGAGTACCAGGGGCAGCTTAGTCATCTCCAGGGGCACTTTCATAATTTTTCAAGGCTCCTAAGCCCCCTATAGGCTTTCTCTCTCCTCCAAATAAGGGTCAAATCAGTTCGAAATTCTTTGAAATTTTAACCCATGATAGAGGATGACATTTGGGGCATAATGGCGTTGGAATTTTGATTTTTTGAGTTTCCAATAATTTTCTAGCAATTTCTCAACGAAACTGACGAGAAATTGAATTTAAAAATATTCCAATATCCAAAAAATTCGATTCCACTTTAGAAAATTCAGAAATATCATCCTTTACCCACGTGTAAAATTTCATAATCAAATTCCTTTTGGAAGCCCTTGAGCTAAAACGTCGTAAATCTCGGTTTTTACCGGATTTTTCTATCTTTAAGGAAGCCTATATGAGGAGCCTTATCCCATGATCAAAGAATAATCTCAAGAACCCTAGACTCTCAAAGAAAGCAGTCGTCTCTCTTTCTCCACGTTTTTGAACTCCAGAGCCACAATCAAACACCGAAATCTCACCAAAATCAACACCAAAACATATTTTTCAACTCCCACAACATCATCAATCATCAAAATCCCACAAAAACACCACCAAAACGTGAAGAACAGCAAGAACAACCAACAACCAGAAGCTTGGTTCGAAATCCTCTCGGGTCTGCCATCAACGGAGCACTCGACGAATCCCGGTGTGAAGAATCACCGTGAATCCGAAGGTAAAACAGGTAGAAATCCCACTTTCCTAACTCTCCACGGTATTATCTGTCTTGCCTCAAAATTTGGGCTCAAACTAACCCCTCTACGCTTCTGTATTGCTGTTTGTTTAAGCTTCTGTCCAATAACTTGTTTGCTAAGTTTCATGCTTAATTCGAATTCAAATTGAAAACTTTCAATCACTAACGTCTTGTACATCTTTCAGGCTACACACCCATAAAATTTGAGCCAAAAACACCTTCGGGAACAGCCTCAACGCCGCCGTCCGAGGGTGGTCCGCACCCACGGACGTCATGTCCGGGGTCCCGGACTCCCTGTCCGTAAGCTCGGACGCCCACGGACGGCAGCGGGATTTTTTTTAATTTTTAAAAATTTAGGTTTTCTAATAATGTCCGGGCCCACGGACAGCCTGTCCGTGGCCCCGGACTTTACAATTTTCTGTTTTATGTTTAATTCGACTTTTATTTTCATATAGGTTAACTGGGGTCCGTGGTCTCGGACATTAGGTCCGTGGCTACGGACGGAAACAAAATTTGACCTAATTCTGCCTCCGAAACCCTAGTTTAGGTAATTTTAATTTCCACTTTTATTTTCTGTCAAAAAATACTAAAAACACAAAAAAACAGAAGCTTGCGCACTTAGGTTAAAACGACTCGTAATAAGCCGTAAATAAACCAAGTAGAGGAGAAACGACCTAGGAGGGGTAATGAAAGTAATTTGAACCCTAAATAAGTCGAATATCAAGCCCCCGAACCCGAACTCTCCTTTCCTAATTTGATCTAGGTTAAAATTAGGTGGCGACTCATAAAAGGTTCCAGTGAGCTAGCTTAGGTTTTAATAATTATTGTTTTATAACATGGTTATTAATCTTAGGTTATAAGTGGACCTAAAACCCGGTTAGATCCCAATCAACTTTAATCAACATAGGATAGGGTTTAAAATCGAGGCTCACAGACTGGCGACTCTGCTGGGGATAAATTCTTAATTTTAACTTGTTTAATTTTAAGAAAGAGGGCCTAACTCGAAAAATTGTTTATTTATGGCTTTATTACTTTGTTTGTTTACTTTCGTGCACACTTTAAATTTTTGCACCCTTGCATCATATGAGAGCGAGGGTCCACACAAACCAGTTCCACCCCGGGACCCATCTAGGGTCCCCTGTCAGGGACTCACACCTTTTAGGTGATGTGAATAAGCGGGGAAAAAGAGGAGGATGTCGTCTAACCACATCCCCTTAATACCTGGGCCTTAGCCCCAAGCGTTTTTCTGGCAGTGTCCTTACCAAGCCCATTGTTTGGTCAGTCAAAGACCCGACCGTAGACGCACACCTTCAGGTGATGTGAAAAAAGTGGGGAAGCCCAAAGAGAATAGCGTGCAAGCCCTATTCCTTTGTGGTGACCTGGGCCCAAGCCCCAAGCACCTCTCCGGATCGATCCATACCCGGTTGAATTTAAACATCTAGTGAGGACATGTTGAATTTGTGTGAGCCCTGTTTGCTTGTATGATCGGTCCATTACTTAGCCTAGAGGTTGATAGGAACTTCTCCTACATTAGCCTAGCCCAACCCGAATTGGCGGCTCTACTTGTTTGCGGCCCAGAGGCCCTGTTTGGTTTGAATAAATGAATTGTTTGTTTGGGCTCTGGCCCAAAAGTTTAGACCTAGGTGATTTCTCTCTTTCGGCCCAATTTGAATTATCAATTTAGTTCTAGGCCCATGAAAACAAATCCACCGAAAGCAGTTCATGAAAATCCATCAGGCCTTTCTGTTTCAGGGTTTATTCTAGTCTAGAAAGACTTTCCACTCGGGCTTTGGCCCAAAATCCTAGGTATAAGTATCATCTTTTAGGCCCAATCAGAAGTACTCGGCCCAAATTCCAATTCACATCTGGGACATGGTTTAGAAATCATTTCGGCCCATGCGCCCTCTTTCTAGCCCAAACACATTTTGGCCTAGGTGCCAAATTCTTAGAATATTCCAAGTACCACACTCATAACTCACTTAATCTGGGCCGACAGACCAATTCATAGTTTTGGCCCACGAACTTTGCTCTGAATCCAAAATTTTGGCCCATAGCATAAAACATTTGAATCCCAGATAGTTTGCGCAACCCATTCATTCTAGTTTCTGGCCTCAAGGCCCAACAAGATCATCAAACAAATCTTAGGCTTCAAGGTTTCTCTCTCGGCCCAGTGGCACATTCACGGTCCATGTGGCTTCCTTCGGCCCGTTTACTCCACTTCCAGATTAAGGGTATTCAGGCCCGCACATCCGTTCCAGTCTAGAAGTCCCTCTGGCCCATATTTCTTACTTCAATCTGAAATCGTTCTGGCCCAAGTGCCACAATCAAATCATCATCCGGCTCAAGTGCCATTTTCCTAAACACATTCAGGCCCAAGCGCCACATCCTCAAACACTTTCTGGCCCAAGTGCCACATATTCTAAACATTCCGGCCCTAGTGCCACAGTCTCACAACATGTTCTGGCCCCAGTGCCGCATCCTCATTCCGTCCCGAGTGCCAACCCGCTTATGAATCATTCTGGCATGTGTGCCTCACTTTCAATTCATCCAGGCCCGAGTGCCTATCCACATCCATGAAAATCATCCAGGCCCGAGCGCCTAATCCACATTCATGAAACTGTCTCAACCCATGCACCTCACATCCAGGCCCAAGTGTCTCATGCGTCATCCATAGGCATTCCTAGGAGCCTACTAAGAGTCCAAGAAGAAGACGATCGCAGTCATCTTAGCGACATCCCGGCGGTCAAGAGCTCGAGTCTTCAGCATGCCGACTTCAGACGGTTCAGCAGGATTTGGATTCAACAGAATTTTTTGGGTTCCCATGCATTCTACTGCATAACCTGCCATAACACTCATCTTCCAAATGCACCTCTCATATTTTTCAAAGAGTGATCGTTTTCTGACCACTAATAAGAAGCATCGATCTTGTTAAATCATCTTCTTCCTCATGTTCACAAATCGATGACTTTTTCAAGTCTAAATGATAACACAAAAAAAGAGAAGGTTTTGTTTCACACAAGTTTCTTTTGAGAAAATGGTTCATGAATTAATTATCTCCCGACAATGGAATACAAAGACTTGTATTTTGTTTCTGAAGTTTTGGACATGCCTTACCAAACCCCATAGCTTATCCCAAAACATCCAAATGACCCCCAAAGCGGTTCCAAATCCATATCTTTTAAATTGTCGTCATTAACCCCAAATCAATACTGGGGGCAATCTGAGTTTAGGTTCATCATCTTTCATCTTTCGTTTAAGCGTGTGAACTAGTCTCTGAGTGAAATTCACGAGAGTGTCTTGAGCGGAAAAACCATGAGCGAACGAGCGTGTCATTTTTACACGACTCTGGTGAGACCACATTCAAAGGTGAGGTAAATGGCATAACTCTGACCGAAGGAGATAATTTGTAAATTTACTCTTAGACCTGCGAAAAGTAACAAGGAACGGATACACAACTATTAGGAATGACGAAGCACCTAGGTACAGCACCACATAGCCAAAAGTTTGTAAACCCTATCATTAAACCCTAGGCACCCCCGTTGAGCCTTTCGTATATCCCTTTTCGATATTATGAGCTCCACAAAATAACCTAGCCAATGATGAATGTCCGACCCGGGACCAAAGGAAGCGAGGATCCCGACTCTCAGATAACATTCTCATCAGTCCAAAGAAGCAATGCCGCAATCAGCATGACGAAGCGATCCACAAATGGTCCCAGAATGACACAGGATCAATAAAGCTCACATCAAAACAGCTCACGAAGCCCAAAACCGGGAAACACAAGAACCCCGAAGGCAAAGTCAAGAAAGGATAAAACAAAAAGGCGAACCCAAAGTGCCTCGAAGAAGTCCAAATGACAAAAAAAGAGAAATGGTGTAAAGGGCAACTCCAAAAGTCCAAGTCCAGAAGCTCAAAACCAATGTCAACATTAAGCAGTTAGACGACTTCAAGACAAGGAAGATGAATCTGAGAGAAGACGCAAGTTGAAGCTTTGGTCACCCATTTAAGCTCCACATACCTCAAATATCCCTCCATGATCCCGTCGTCTTTCATCACACCCTATGGCCACGTTATAACCTTTAAAGACTTCCGACTTGATAGTTGTGTGTCTAATCACGTGAAAGTAACAGATCAAATGCGTAAATCCATCAAATATCGAATTCAATGGTTTAGAAGTTATGACCATGAGCGAGAAATGAGTGCAAACACCGACCACATCGAGTGTAGGTTAGGAAGCACCACATCAAAGAATAAGCCTCAACCCTGTGAGGATGAGACTTGTTCGCATGTTTAATCAAAGAAAATACTAGGGGCAATCGATCGTTCCGATTGATTGCCATGAACTCTAGCTCGGATTGTCTTAAGGAAAAATACTGGGGGCAATTGTTGGTTCCAACAATTGCCATGTCAACACCAATTGAAACCCAACGCTTGAGCACCACCATCCCACCACAGACACACATAAGCCCTTACCACCACACACTTCCACCAATGGCATGTTCATTTTTCAAGAAGCAAATTGCAGATTTGAAATTTTTAGTTAGGAAATGATCATTTCACTTTCCTTTTTCAGCAGGGTTTTTCTCAAGCATTGCCAAGTTCGGCACCTTTTCCAACAGTTTCCTGTTTTGAACGAGTATCTTTCATATATCTTGATTGCATACATCTTATCATCATTGCCATGTTTGGCACTCCGGTAATCAGTTCTCATCATTTGCACGAGACCATTATCTTCCTAACTCATTTTTAGTTCGAGACCCAAAACGGTGCGAGGCCCTGCAGTTTCCTCATTCAGTACGAGACCTAGCATCTTCATTCAGTGCGAGACCCATCTTTTCCTTCAGTGCGAGACCTACCATCTTCATCAGTGCGAGACCCATCATTTTCAAGACTTTAGTACAAGACATCTTCATTCAGTGCGCGACCCAGAATCAGTGCGGAATCCAGCTTTTTCTTCATCCATTTAGTACGAGACTTCAGTGCGAGACCAAGCATCTTCATCAGTGCGAGACCATCAATTTCGTCAGTGCGAGACCCATCATCTTCATCAGTGCGAGACCTATCATCTTCATCAGTGCGAGACCTATCGTCATCATCCAGTGCGAGACCAGTACGAGACCTAGTATCATCTTCAGTGCGAGACAAGTACGAGACAGAGCGTGATCTAAGTTGGCGGGGCAGAGGCAATAAGTCCCCATCTTCATGTCAACTTCTTGGGAGAAACAACTAGTGGGCAGTGGCAATAAGTCCCCTTGGTAATCTAGAAGTTATCCCAGCACCTCAGTTGGTGGGCAGAGGCAATAAGTCCCCATAGTATACCAACCAGGAGCATTGGAACGGGTTTCGGTCCCCAGAAGCATCCGAGCATCATCAGCATCGTCAGCATCATCAGCATCATCAGCATCACTAGCATTTCAGCATTCTCGCATTTGCATACCACCCAATTTTCACTCGTTAGGTTGTCAACGCCTTAGAATCGCTTGACATTATCTTATTTTTGCATTTTAGGTAGTCAACGCCTTGGAATGGCTTGACATCATTTCAGTCATTATAGGTAGTCAACGCCTTAGAATAGCTTGACATCGTATCATCCTCATAGGTAGTCAACGCCTTAGAATCGCTTGACATCCCTTCCACTTTACTCATAGGTAGTCAGCACCTTAGAACAGCTCGACACAACTTGTCGGACTTCAATTGCATGTGGGGTCTTTTAAGATCCAAAATTTTGGGGGTATCACTCAAGCATCAACTAGCCTTCTCATTTCAATTACAAAGTCTAGTTGACGGGGGGCAATCTGTTATACCCAAAATTTCAACCCCCCCGGAAGAGAGTCTCTACTAATAGGCTAGTTTGGTCAAGTAGCGAGGGTTCCCAGTTTGATCGGAACATTTCAGAGTACCAGGGGCAGCTTAGTCATCTCCAGGGACACTTTCGTAATTTTTCAAGGCTCCTAAGCCCCCTATAGGCTTTCTCTCTCCTCCAAATAAGGGTCAAATCAGTTCGAAATTCTTTGAAATTTTAACCCATGATAGAGGATGACATTTGGGGCATAATGGCGTTGGAATTTCGATTTTTCGAGTTTCCAATAATTTTCTAGCAATTTCTGACTGAAACTGACGAGAAATTGAATTTAAAAATATTCCAATATCCAAAAAATTCGATTCCACTTTAGAAAATTCAGAAATATCATCCTTTACCCACGTGTAAAATTTCATAATCAAATTCCTTTTGGAAGCCCTTGAGCTAAAACGTCGGTAAATCTCGGTTTTTACCGGATTTTTCTATCTTTAAGGAAGCCTATATAAGGAGCCTTATCCCATGATCAAAGAATAATCTCAAGAACCCTAGACTCTCAAAGAAAGCAGCCGTCTCTCTTTCTCCACGTTTTTGAACTCCAGAGCCACAATCAAACACCGAAATCTCACCAAAATCAACACCAAAACATATTTTTCAACTCCCACAACATCATCAATCATCAAAATCCCACAAAACACCACCAAAACGTGAAGAACAGCAAGAACAACCAACAACCAGAAGCTTGGTTCGAAATCCTCTCGAGTCTGCCATCAACGGAGCACTCGACGAATCCCGGTGTGAAGAATCACCGTGAATCCGAAGGTAAAACAGGTAGAAATCCCACTTTCCTAACTCTCCACGGTATTATCTGTCTTGCCTCAAAATTTGGGCTCAAACTAACCCCTCTACGCTTTTGTATTGCTGTTTGTTTAAGCTTCTGTCCAATAACTTGTTTGCTAAGTTTCATGCTTAATTCGAATTCAAATTGAAAACTTTCAATCACTAACGTCTTGTACATCTTTCAGGCTACACACCCATAAAATTTGAGCCAAAAACACCTTCGGGAACAGCCTCAACGCCGCCGTCCGAGGGCGGTCCGCACCCACGGACGTCATGTCCGGGGTCCCGGACTCCCTGTCCGTAAGCTCGGACGCCCACGGACGGCGGCGGGATTTTTTTTAATTTTTAAAAATTTAGGTTTTCTAATAATGCCCGGGCCCACGGACAGCCTGTCCGTGGCCCCGGACTTTACAATTTTCTGTTTTATGTTTAATTCGACTTTTATTTTCATATAGGTTAACTGGGGTCCGGGGTCTCGGACATTAGGTCCGTGGCTACGGACGGAAACAAAATTTGACATAATTCTGCCTCCGAAACCCTAGTTTAGGTAATTTTAATTTCCACTTTTATTTTCTGTCAAAAAATACTAAAAACACAAAAAAACAGAAGCTTGCGCACTTATGTTAAAACGACTCGTAATAAGCCGTAAATAAACCAAGTAGAGGAGAAACGACCTAGGAGGGGTAATGAAAGTAATTTGAACCCTAAATAAGTCGAATATCAAGCCCCCGAACCCGAACTCTCCTTTCCTAATTTGATCTAGGTTAAAATTAGGTGGCGACTCATAATAGGTTCCAGTGAGCTAGCTTAGGTTTTAATAATTATTGTTTTATAACATGGTTATTAATCTTAGGTTATAAGTGGACCTAAAACCCGGTTAGATCCCAATCAACTTTAATCAACATAGGATAGGGTTTAAAATCGAGGCTCACAAACTGTATTTCTGGTTGATTAGACCGTGGCAAGGTCCTGGTGATAGTTTAATTCCGCTGCAACGTTTAGGTATTATTTGTGAAGTTGCGATAACCACGATTGGCTTAGGACGGGGTGTTACAAGAAAGCTAATCTTGTTCTTAAGGTATAAAAATGTGCTTTAAGCACATATCTTTTGATTCCCTTCAAATTCGGCTGTGAAACTTTGTTCCTGGCCTTATTATCTTCATCTTAACATGCTTATTCAGTTGGTACATCAAGAGCTTCAAGGTATAGCCAGATCCAAGCCAAAAACACCATTTTAGGCATTTTAAACAAGGTAAAGATTAGCCATCTTCTAATCTGAGTTATACCAGTTTAAAGCTTTGTTTTAGTAGCTCTTTTAATGATCTTTACCTACTGTAAATACAGGCCGAATTCAACCTTGGTTACCTTGGTATTTTGAGTTAAATTTTACCTTGAAAATTGACATTAAACACTTCTTATGGTTAGATCTTGCTTGGAGACTAATCATGCCTTAATTGCTGTTTGAAAACTGTAACTAATGCTGTGGAAATATTATCTCCAATCAGCCGTGGCCAAACAAGGCCTTAACTAGGCAAAAACAAGGTATAAATCACTTAAACCTTCACTTGGTATATTAATATGTGCTTATACATATTTGTATAATATGTGCCGTGAGTGAACAAGGTATTTAAGGTCTTATTTTGACCTTAGGTGATTAAGGAATGGTTTCATAAATTTTATAACTAATTAATTAGCATAATTGTCAAATTTAAGACATTATGTGGAAATTTGGTAAATAAAGAAAATATATGTGTAAGGGCCAAGAGTTTAAGGCTTTTATGGGCATTTATGTGTAATTTATTTTATGCTAATGTTTGTAATAAGGCCATGTACTTTAGGCCATTTTATTTATGCATTTATAAGCTTTTATTTAAGTTTAGGTGATATATAATTATTACCGCAAGGAATTGGGGTCTTAGTGAAATTAAATTAAAATTCGGGGCTATAAAAGGATATAGACCAAAATTGGAGGTTTAAATGAGTTTATATAAAAATTATAAGATTATATAAAGTTTTGGGGTTAAATGGTAATTTCTGAAAAGATATGGGTATAAACGTAATTTGTGGAGATTAATGGTCAAGGAAATATTGAGGTGGTCAACCTTGACCATATGGTAGGTTTTGACCAAATTAAATAAGTTAGATAACTTATTTAAGGTTTTATCATAAGATAAGTATTTTATTGTAACAATTTATAACATATGTGGTATATATGTTATTTCCGAAAGTTGGGTGTAAAATGGTATTATAAGCACCCATGGGCTATTAGGAATTTTTAGGAATTTATTGGGTTGATTTTGGAATTAAAATAAACTATATATGTATAATATATAGTTATTATGTCATTATGACACTTTGGAGAAATATAAGTGGTGGTATAGCGAATGCCGAAAGTATATGGGTTAGTAAGGGTAATTATAACCCTTTGGTGAAATTTGGTGATTTTTAGAATTACATAAGAGTATTTATTAAGATATATGTATAATATATAGGTTTAATGATATTATCAAACTATATGTTATAAATAGGGCCAAATGGCAATTATAAAACAGAACAAGGTCTGTTCGGAATTTACAAAAAATATAACCATAGGTTATACCCTTTTTATAAGTTAGAAATGTTATATTAAATGGTATATATTACATGGTATAAATAATGGGGTGATTTTGTAAATAAAGGAAACTATGGTTTATGGAAAAGAATAAGGTTTAATATATGTGCCTATGCGGCAATATATAATAGTTTTGTATAAAAACTATAGGTTATAAGTTAAAGGAAATAAAGATATCATATCAAATGATATTAGTATATGGTATAATATTACATAATGTTATGTGGTCAAAATAGAATTTAAATAAATTCAAGGGCTGTACCGAAATATTAAAGGTTGGAAAATGAATTTTAGACTAAGGTCTATAATGTTATAAATTTTATAACAATTATATGGTTTAAATGGAATTAATATAAGTAAGGAGATTCACATTAAATAATGTGATAAATTATAAATAAATGAGATTTATAAACTAAAGTATTTATTGATTAAACCTTAGGAGTTGTAATTATACAACATAAAATGTTACATAATATTAGGATAATAATCTTAATATAAGTTGTATAATATAATACAACTAATGGGAATAATCATCTAAGGTACGATGATAAAATGTAACATATAATATAAGAGTTTATTAAACTCACGGAATTTACCTACGTGGTAAATATATACATACACAAGAATAATGTATATAAGAATGAATATATAATATGGTTGGAAACCATATAATATAATGGTGGTGGTTATTTAAAAAAAATAGTTACAAACTATTAGTTATGAGCTTTTGGATGCAAATATTATTTGCTAAAGGTAATGGATTAAATAATACGATATAATATAATAATGCATGCATACATGCAACTATAGGTTATATACCTAACTTTAATGGTGGATAGGATTAAAGAAATATAATGAATTAAACTTGACAGTCGAAATGTTTTGACATACGTGTTTTAATAACAAAGCCGACCGGTTTAGAGAAACCCGTAACAAATAACTATAGAAGTCCGGGGATGAATTGTCGGGGTTACTTGTTATCCGGAAATACCGGATGTAGTTAGTCATGGAGACTGACTTATAGTTTTATTACCGTTTAGATCATACTTCAGACGAGGACGCTTGACGAGCTAGTGGTCCACACTGCGCATCCTAGGTCTTGGTGAACGGTATGTAAAGGGGTTTGATCCGAGTTGTCCTAAGGAAACTCCTTGGGCTCGGATTTGGTTGATATAACTTGTGTGTTATGTGTGTGGTTACATGTATGTGATTATGGGTGTTACTGCATTAATTATTTATGCACGAGCGTCCTACGGGGCTAACACTACGTCGACTATAGATCGACTTATATAAACATACATATACGTTATTGTGATGACATGACGGTTACTTGATATAATACCCATAGTATTAATATTAAGTATATGGTAACCTAAGTAAAATACTTAGGGACGAGTCACGACATTGTCGGTCTCTAGAGCATGGATCTCGAACATGAATATAACCTAGATTACTTCTAGGTATGCGTGAGACCCATTGGGCAGCTAATTAATAATTATTCTCCATAAGACTAAGAGCATATCTTAAACATTATGAGAGAGAGATGGTATGAGTTGAGGTGAGGAATCCCGGTAGTTTACGAACTACTTGGTTGCGCAGTTGTGATCACTGAGGGGTTCCCGATCGGGTTCCGCTCCAGGTTATACCCATACGAGCCCTATTTGGATCGTGGGTCAGGTGGTTACGGCCTTTTCTATGGACGTCTTACGAGACATAAGAGAATAGTCAGGGGCCTCCGGACCTCTGGCGAAATGAGCACCTTTGTGTGTACGGGAGGACTACTGTCCATGGTGAGGTTATCGGGTTGTCTTAACATGACGCCCTACTGGTATTAATTAAACATGGTTGGATGGAGCCTACAAGGCTAAGGTAAATTAACTATGGAAACTGTACGCTATGACGATTGTACATTGTACATTATACTGTAATCAGTTTGATATGGATGGGGCCTTGAAGGCCAAATTAAATTAAATTAACAATGGATGGTGAACGCTACGGCGATTGTACATTGTACATTATACTGTTATTATTCGATACGTTCGATATACAATTGTTGTTGTGATATTTTTTATGAATGTTGAGTTGGATGGATGGTTAAGTGTTTATAAATGTTTGGATGGATAATTATGTATATTATACATATATATTACATTATTGATTATAACTGTAAAATGGTAAAGCATGAAACCAATCTAATAATAAGATGGTTAAAATGACTAAGTGACAGATAGGGTCCAGGCCCGGCATACTCAGCGTCTATCGCTGATACTACACCATATGCAGGTTGTTGACTATTGCCGAAGCCGAAGTGCGGAACAGGGTAATTATAGTTTATTTTAATTACCGCACATGGAGTTGTAATATCATACGGTTATGTATATTCAGGTTTGGGTAGACGCTCACTTGTCGATGTTTATGATTTATGGACTTAGTATGATGTATAGGAGTTTCTCGTTATCACGGCGGTTAGCAGTTTGTTTATGTTGGAAGTTGGATATAGTTTGGCTTTGTTGCTCGCATGGGCGAGTAATGGCCGATGACACCCGAGTGAGTATTGTTATTATTGTTTATCCTTCCGCTGTAAGACGTTTTATTTATTGCTACGAGAGAGATTATTACGTGATTATGCAGAGGGGTGTTACATGGTGAGCTATATTCCACCTGAGACAATAGGTCACAGGTTCGACACTCCCATCCCCATAGTTTGTAAAAACACCTTGATCAAGAGATAAATAGGCTCTTGTAGAACCACCTCCAAAAATATGTTTTTTGAGATGGTTTATGACCTCCCCTAAAGGCTCTTGAGCCTATAGATACAATCGCATCCGGATCACATGTACTAGGCCATAAGAACAACGAGGACACTAGGATGCACAAAAGACACCAAAAGAAACTAAGTGGCGGTGCCGATACTATCGTCACTTTTTTATCACCGGCGAGGGAGAAATTTTGACCATCTATGAAGTCAAAGACAACCAAGGCCAAAAATTATTGAAGCGGGTGGACCCAAACATCATCTCGTAGAAAGTTTCTGCAATCAAACATTCTCAAAACCCACATAACACAAGGAAATGCCTAATGTGGACACATTAATGTGCAATGAATGGGATGAAACTCCCAGAATCAGTACCTACACTATCTGAAATTGTTGATCGTTACAGAAGAATAATAACCGGTTAAGAACGCAAACGGCGTGGCTAATTAAATATACCAGTAGCAACACCCAGGAGCAATCCTCAAAGGGTGTTCGCATCAATAATTGTTGCACAAAATGGCATGACAAGAAACCACAAGCGTTGAAACTAACACCCAATTTAGACATAAGTTGTCAGGAGACGGACTGACAAAACCTAAGGGGCATCCCATGAAAGGAAACGGAATACAACGACCTTGTCATGGAACCCACTACAACTCCAAACATGTAATATGACACAGAGGAGTACATGTGTGTGGACAGCCTACATGAGCCCAGCTCAAGGCAAATAAGGCTTATAAGCCATAAACGAGAGATAAACGATTGATGAGGAAGTTTATGTGGTATAAGTGAATAGAGTGGTAAGTGAACCACTGCATTAAGAGTGGGGAATACCTCTCGATATTGTGAGACCGCAGGAGCGGTAGTTATGTGAATTAAATTTAAGAAATATGTGGAGGACGGACCATGTTGTTAATATCCCAGGATGATTTGAATAAGAATAAACGAAAGGAAATGTTTGTACCAGTTGTGTAGACAGGAAGTGTAATAAGTCTGATAGCAATCACCATAGGTGTGTGAAGCTAAATGTGTGGTAGCGAACAACGCTCAAGGGAAAGATAGTGATATATTCAAAAATCAGCCAAATAAGGGCCAGATAAACCTAGCTTAATAGCAGAAGCTAATATAATAGCGGATACAGTATAAGTTGATGCTATATAATGAGTAAGGATACGGTGCGCAATAAGCGACCGTTGTGTGAGTATTGTTAAATGATAAAATAAATGGGAGTGAGCAGAGTTATGAGTTAACTCAGTGGAGGTACAACATTAAGCGATAGCAAACGAACCGAGCAGTAAGCCGGTGGTGGCAAGTGTTAAATGATAAGGATTTCAGTGAAAAATTCCTATCGCAATCGCATAAGAGAGTTGCTGTCAAGGGTTTACGCCTCTGCACTCTGTATGACTGAGTGTTTTGGTATTGCTCTTGCGCAGTAATGATCAAGTGGGATAGCTAGGAATCGGAAAGCATGGTAATTGTGGAGGAATAAGGTTGTAATGGCCGATGCATAGGTAATGCAAGGCCGCAGGAAGGAATGAAAGATACGTGTACAAAACCAAGGGTGGAGACATGATTAACAGTAAATAACTACAGTAACACTAATACCAAAGGTCGGTATGAGATATACCCCAGGTGGGGAAATAGCTGAGAGAGCACTACACATTAGGTAGTAGCTCAATCTCAACCGACAGTAAGTCGGTAAAGTAAATCAATCATTGTGAATTACATAGTAGTTTACGCGGTAAGCTATTGCAGAAGTGGATGGGAAATTGTGAAACTCACCGAATTCGCTCAGGGTAAGAGATACCATGCGCCGGTTGAGAAACCATTGTTACCAGATAAGGGTAATACATTGGAGATGTACAATACAGTAACAGTAACGAATGCAGCAAACTAGCTCTATAATTATCAGGGTTGCGCAACAGAGGCCAGTGAGCCCATGCGTCAGGTACCGGATATATATGGTGAATATGAATAAATGACTAGTTATCAATACCTAAAAGCCTCACAGGCCAGGACCGAAACCGTTAGGTATGTTGACAACTCCAATGCGAATTCTTGGTTTAGGGACTAAACCGTCAATATGGTTAAGATCCTCTAATCAGAATCCATTGTGTAATAGACCGCGTGGAAGTCAAAACACTTCACGACGGCAGAACATTTAAGCCAAGGTTTAGTGATTGATTACGTGGGCGTAATCCCTTTAGGGGGGGGGGTAGAGCGCAAAACCACTTAGTGTGTTTTACCGTACAAGTGTACGCGAACTAGGTGTGCATAGCACAAAATGATTTGTTATGATGGTTGGCGCGTGTGTTATATAAACATACGCATTTATTTGTGGTTAAATTGTGGTAATTGCGCACAGAAGATGCGAATACTATGGTGGAAGTGTGTTAGTACAAGTGGAAGGGAGTAAAGAAACTCCCGGGGAACTAAAACCCCGATGGTGCATAAATGTAAACCATGTATTGTATTTTGATAAAAAAAAATATGTAAATATATACAATGTTGTGATTTATGAAGGTTATGAGACCGACATAGAACCTAGTGAGAATTAAATTCCCTAGGTAACTTGAATTAAGTTGGATTGGATGATGATTGATAGACGGAGTTCTATCCCTTGGAGATGTTATGATTATGACTAGAAGAATTCAAAGATAGAAAATGGAATATGCTGAATTAATTGTTGGTTTGAAAATGAAGTGGGAGTGGAGGGTGAAACTTGATTATCATGAGATCAAGGGAAGCCGAACACAAATTGGGGTGGAAAGATAGTTCAACACCGATGCTGATCACATCAGTGTGGATGATTCTTGAAGCTCCCTGTAAGTGGTCACAACCAACCATGTTAAGAAAGATACAAGGAGCATAAATTGAACTTGGAGTTGTGTGGTGTTTTCAAAAGGATTTTCAATTGGTGTTTTCAAACAATCAATTAATATTTTGAATAAAAGATCTTTTATATACCTCGTAAAGAATATTTTTGTAGTACTTGCTCACGAGCTGAGGACGTATGAGCCTTTGTCTTCGGACCGGTGACATGAGAAGTACATATGTTAAAAATTAAGTGAATGTTTTGATCTCCCAAAGGAACGGGGACCAGAAAGTGTCCATCGCGACCGGGTTCTGAGGGATCACTTGTATATGTACTCAACATGGGACTTGAACCCATGGAGAGATGGAAAAGGTATTTCTGTTTGATATACATGCTATGACATGTTGTTTGGTATGGGTGTGATAAGGGTTATTTGACTTTGATCTCCTAAAGTGGTGCTATCCAGACCTATGAGTCTAAATGTGTTGTGTTACATAGACCTATGAGTCTAAATGTGGTTATGTCACCCAGACCTAAGAGTCTGAGGGATATTATGTATGGGTGCAAGTGTGGTGAAGGTACCCGGACCATTGAGTCCGAGGTTACCATGTGAATATGATATTTTATGTATAAGGTGGATATGTTGCCCGGACCATTAAGTCCGAGGTTGGATGTGAAAGATGGTTGGTAATGGAAGTTTTGTGGCTATAAGTAATTCCCGTATTCTAATCCAATGATGCGAGGAAAGGTGAACTTCGAGGACGAAAGTTCTTTTAAGGGGGGTAGATTGAAATACCCCAAACTTTGGTATGTTGTGTAAATGTTAAACTATGGTATTTAAAGGCTAAAAGTGCCTTAGGAACATAATGAATCATTTAAACCATGGTAAAACACAATAAACACTAAGACACGGTTGAGCAAAAACATGCTCTAAGCTTGGAGTGAACACTTGGCTAGGACCCAAAGAGCCTACCAAGACTGATAATGTTTAATTATGACTTTATAAGGCTAATTAAGTCCTTAGGAAACTTTGGTAGACAATTGAAACCAAACAAAAAACGAATAAATACCTTAAGGTCAATATGGGCCAAAATGTGCTCTAAGCTTGGGATAAATGTGTATAAGACCTAATGGTCATACTTATAACCTTATTATAAATATGTTAATGAACATATTAAATCAATTACCAAAGAAAACCAAGCTTGAAAACAAGTTAAAACACAAAATGTGCTTTAAGAAGTCTTAAAGCACGTTTTGAAAAATTGTCTTGTAAATGAGTTTTGAATGGCTAAATGTCCATCATACTCTTTAATTAACATGTGTTACTATATAGTATCACATTTTGGGTGGCTAATCAATGGGAAATCAAAAATTCACTTCTATGTGCCTTGTTATTGGTGAATAGTGATTTTTATAACTAGTTTTGTAACATATAATGTTTATAAGTGATTAAGTTGGTCAAAAAGACCAAAATACCCTTCTACTAATAAGGGGGCCGGTTTTTGGTAGTAATGAGTCACCAAACATGTTAACTTGATAAGTAAATAAAGGTGACTCATAGGTTACTATTTGCTTTAAGTTATAAATATCCTTAAAAGCACAAAAACCAATCTCATTCTCCCTTCTTTCTTCATTTCCCACGGTTGAGAGGCTTCTTCAACCTCTCTTCTTCTTCATTCACGGTTTGGAATAGTGCTCACCAAGCTCCACCTTCCATTGTCAATAATTCCAAGCTCACTTGTTCAAATCAAAAACAAACCACCACCAATCTCTTCCTCTCATCAAGCTCTTCAATTCCATCCTTTCAAAATCCCAAG